>CM067219.1:5320905-6065905 GCA_034190945.1 Octodonta nipae | reverse complement strand
TCAGAGGGTACGGTAGTTGATGGAAGTAACTGGGACGGTGTTGAGAAATTTGAAGCATATTATGATAGTAAACGAAGTCAACAAAATTATAGTTTTATTTTCAAATAGCAACAATTTAATATGTAGTTAATATCTTTTTTAATACAGTTTTTAGCTGATCATATAAAGCCATAATAGGACAATCAGTGCCGAAAATATATTTCAATTATCCTGTATATGCAAGTCCTTCTAACATTTTTTGAACCCTCTGCCCTATATCCTTACTGCATATGACTATTTAATGATTTTTTTAAGTTTTTTAATCCACTCTGTATAACTATAGTTTTACTTCACTCTTATCTCAACCACCTTGTATACGCAACTACTTATGTATCACCCAATACAATATTTTTTGAACACCCTGAATAGCTTCAATTATATTTCACCTTATATTTAAACCCCTATATATGGAACTGCTTATGTACCAACCAATACCACATTTATTGTAAGATTTTTTAAACCCACCAATATAACCGTAATTTGACTTCGCCCAATATTTCAACTGCGCTCATTTCTTGTTGCTTGAATTTCGATGCACCATATAGAAAACATCGCTCATCTAAAAAAAGTTCTTTAGGATACTCTAATGGAACATTTGTGCCATTTCACTTGTCTGCAATGAAAACCGTTACAAACACCCTATACGATATACTTTTATGGCATATCTTGACATTTAAGCTAGATATTTCTGATAAAAATTTGACATTTACAAAAACAGGGTAAACATGTGTTTTTGCAAATATTTTTAAGATTTTCGGAAAAACGGTATGTTTTACGTAATAAATAATTATACGGAATCAAGCTGGAACATCTCTTTGTAGAATACAGTTTAGAATATTCAGATTGGTTGAGAAAACAGTGTAGATTTATTAAAATTCACTGAAATATAGTTCCTTAATTAATGGGTTTTCTGATTTTCTGGAAAACCGTAAATCTCACGTTATAGAAAATTAAACGGTACCTTTCTGTAATACTCCTTAATACAGTGGCGTTTAAATCATCAAATTTGCTCAAGCCGTTTTTGAATAATCACTGAGCATACATAAAAAAAACAACGTGACGTCGAATTGATAACCCCCTCCTTTTTGGAAGTCGGTTAAAAAAGATGAAAACAGGTTACAAAATCAAGAAATGCTATTCTTAGGAAAAGTCAGAGGTTGCACAGAAATGGACAGATTAAGAATGGTCTAAGATTTCGGCCAATATATACGAAACAATATAGAAATGTATATATTTTTTTCTATAATTCAAAAATTACAACCTTAAATTAGGGAATTTTTCACGATGCTAATACGTAGATTACTTTACAGATTTACATATGAATAGTTTTTATTACTTATTATAATTTCGTATTATTGTGTTTGGATACTGTTGTGAACTGTTATGGCGTGAAACTTGACAAAATGTCGTTAATTATTTTTACCGTTCTTAACTAAATTCTAAATATGTCATAAAGTTTCAGTAAAACAATATATTTCAACTACAACATGACGTTTATAACATCTTTTCGTATAAATAACATTTTATTTGAAATATCGCACCCATTAAAGATGCATCTTTCAAATTCTATTTTGTAGAGGTCTAGGTCTGGGCATACAATTCAGAATATCAGTTTAAAAATCTCGAAGGCCATGGGTCAGACCTTTGTACATGGTGTCCTTTGACTGGAGATGGCTTATCTGCTCGTTTACATTTTACTAACAATAACGAACAGAGCTACAGGCTAGCCAGTGAGTGACGAATTAAAATTCTGAATTTAAAATCAGTGACAATCGACCGCATTTATAATATATTTCTTGAGATAGTTCGAAAACAATATTAGAACGCATAATTTTTTACAGGTTTTAGCCAAAAATCTACTTCATTTAAATCAAATACAAAAAATTAGAAAACGTCATAGATCAATTTTAAGTCTTTAGGTCTACAGTTAAAATACAAATTTTGATTTATATATATTTTTTCCGAAATAAGAAGTTCATAATTTGAATATTTCATTATTAGTTTAAGTTGCTAATAGCCAAGATTTCTATTGGGTGTCCCTTCTTCATTCAAGGTGAACAATATTTCTTACCGACATCAAAAGTAGGAAGAGGTTCTCAAATGGTTTGTGTAGTTTGAAAGTTTGTTGCCTTAGAATTTTTCAGTTAGGATTTTAATTTCTACGAATAAAATGCAAGAAACCAACTCATAAGTAATAATAAAAAATAATACTTTTAATGTTGACAATTTTTGTAAGTGTATTGAAATTGACATTTTTTAAATAATACATTGATAATTTTCACCTTGAATTGAAAAGGTATATCAACCTTACGGCTAACAATGTTATGTCAAACTGAAATCAAAATAATCCAATTTGTTAAAAACGAAGATGGCCGTGAACATTAGAATTATTGCCATGATGTCAGATCTAACTATTTAACTTAAATCTCACGAATTGTATTCAGATTATGAGCTTTGTAATCTTAGTTAAATTGTATGAAACCGTTCACCTTTAAAATAGAAATAATATAAACAAAAAGCATAATGTTAAAATAATAAAATGCTATCGGAAACACATTGATCAGTTGCCACACAATACACAATTTCAATTTTAGTTGACAAAATACATTTCGAAAGAAATTAAAGTTGCGAGTACTAATAAATGGTTATTATCATATAATATAAATTTTTATTCGTGAGATCTCAATAGCGTGATAATGTGCAATAACTTTCGGAACCGATCTAAATTTGTTAGTTTTTTGTTTAATTTAGTTTGTTTTTCGCTCCAATCTATCTTAAGATTTTCTCACCAGGCAAACTGGCTGCACTGTTTTGCGTTGACAGGCTAGACATAAATTGTGAAATGTTTTATTTTGTTTTGTTTTATGAAGGTTGGCAAAAGCTACTAAACAAAACAAAATCGTTTTGAGGGACAGAGGAGAAAATCGTGCTGAACCTTTATGTTTTTGCCTATTTATATGTAGATTCTGCAGAAAGAAATGAAGTTTGAAATAACTAACAATATGTATAATAATTATTCGATTTCATTAATTTCTTGCCTTATTTGGTATTTTATATCATCGATATTAGTGATTTTAAATAGCGCTACAAAAAAATCAGTGAAGTCAGGACACAATAACGGGGTGACCATTCAGTTTACCGTCTACCGATCCATTGGCTGATTCAGGATTGTCATTTGGAGGCGTTTGATCTAGTTTGGGGAACCACTGAAGGCTGGTTTTAGCCAAAAACACTAAAAAATCATACCTCTCAGATGATTTTGGGAGGGAGGGGCTTGACAAATGTAACATTAAATTTGGGAGTCGTTCTTTGTTATTGCTGTTAATCTGTACTTTCTAGATTATTAGGTTAGTAATTACATAATAACTAATTCTGAATACATTATTAATTTTTTTAAATTACATTCCTATATTGGAAACATAATAAATTACGGGATGACAATAAAGACACTAAAATACTCCTAAATTGGAATTTTAATGTTTTTATAAAACAAAATTACTTTTTTCTCGAGTATCCACGTCCAAAATGAAAAGTCCTATTTAGCTGAGTGGAGAATTGAATACCGTTTTAAACGCGACGTTACAAGCTACTCTTTTTCATTAAATTTTTTTTCGGGTAGTTATTACCCCTAGTAGATTGAAGGAGAATGTGAATAATTTTATTCAATAAGTGTACCTAGTTTCATATACAAAAAGCCTGTTTCAGCATTTCTCATTTACATTCATAAGTACCTGGGTGACCGAACTGTACTCGTAAATTCAAGGTTTTATCATAAACGTACATATATCCAAATAATCGGACATTTGCTATGTAAACTTATTTAAACTCCCTAACATAATATTTTTTTCATACATTTCTTATTTACATGGTGTTACTGCAATTCAACTCCCCTCTATATTTCAACCACCCTATATATGCAACTTCTTATGAAAAACCCATCCAAACATTTTTTTAATCACGCTACAATTCCACTCGATTCCATATTTTAACAACCATGTATATGCGACCGCTTTTAGACATTCGACAAACACATTTGTTTCCAAGTTCTTTCATTTATATTCTAACAATTTTGTAAACTATAATTCCGCTCCACCCTATATATGCAACTTTTTACAGAATACTTAATATAACATATTTTAAATCACACTGTATAACTACAATTTCACACCACCATATGTTTTAACTACCCTGTATATGCATTTGTTTATGGCTACCTATTGTAATTTTTATTGAACCACCATGTATAATTATAATAATATAATAATTCCAGTACATCCTATATTGCAACCACCATGTAAATGCAAATACTAATAAGCTACCCTATAGGTAAAACATTCTATTAACATTTTTTTAGCGCCCTGCATACCAATACTTTTACTCCGCCCTGTATGTCAGCTATCATTAATTTCCAACTGCTTATGGGGTATTTTTTCTCGCTTTTTTTATAAGTATACTATAATTTTATTTGACGCTATATTTTAACCATATCCTGCATAGCAACTCGTATGGATCATCTAACATATTTTGAAAGACCCTGTATAATTATAATTTTACACCACCAATTCATAGTATATGCATCAAATTAACATGCGAAATCATGAGATCTTACTCATTAAAAAATTGCCTACTTTGCTAATTTTTTCACCTTGAAAACTTGAAATGTCTAGGTATAAAAATATAATGCTAGGAAAATATGACGGAGGCATAATATAGTTACATGTTCTCAATATACTAACACCATTTTTATTGAAAGAATGTTTAAAAAAAAGTTTCACTCTCAAATAGGTCACGAAATCACTCACAATTTTTACAACAGGAGTTACGTAGGTTACCAAATCACCCTATATTGAAGGCTTTGAAATTACAAATGAGCCGCCTTGATTGTCAAACTGTCAATAATTTTTTTAATAATTTAATTTCTCAGAAAAACGATTTTTCCCAAAGATGATACCCTCACCAATCGATTTCTATCCATCGAAACTTCCAAATGGGAAAATTTCCTCAAATCGTTAGAACCGTTTTCCAGCACTCAATTACATATATATATATATATATATACAAACATTGCATTGTATTAGATTAAGTAGAAATTAAATTTATCTTTTATTTTAGGATCTCACTGTATACTTTAACTATTTTTATGACTATCATGTAAATCTATTAAAAATGGCGCGCTTTTTTCACCACTTTCATATCTGTTAAGAGAGAAAACAAAATTACGTCGACAGCATTTTTAAAAACCCCCAGTTTCTGAACCCTCATCACTTGACGAGCAGACGAAGAAAATATTAACGTCTTGAATAAAATCGTGCGGCACGCCTGCAACCTGTCCGATCTAGCCACCCTTGGTCATCTAAACATGTGCCTTTTTCTTATAAATTTTATGCGACATCCTGTTCTTTTGTTTTCGGTAGTCGAAGAAGGCGAGTTGATAGAATGAAGCGTTCCCAAATGATTTATGAATTTTATTTTACCTGCCAAAAGGTAAACTTGAATAGCTGTTGATGATTGGCGGAATTTCATTAATTTTGTGTTGGAGACTGTCGTAGATTAATAATAATAATATATAATAATAAGGGGTTTTACGAGTAACCAGAAGCAGTAGATGAGCTTAGGTCATCAATTAAAATTTGGATAAATCGCATTTTCTTGTTTTCTGAGTACTTTAACCACCATATTCTGAACTTCCTCCACCTATGTTCTAATTTTAGTCTCATATCTTTGATAGAATACTGAGAGGTCCAGAGATTCTGCGAATTTCTGGAAATGACTACGCAAAATAGAAATTTGTTGATCTAACAGTTTGCTTAGATCAGCCAATCCTCTTCCCCTCTTCATACCGTGGCAAAGTTGTACGTTCAACAGAGCTCTTTGGATGGTGATCTCGAGCTTTTCTTAGTAAAACTCGAACTTTTCGTTGTAATTTTTCAATATCAGTTTTGCACCAATTAACTATATATAGGTGTTAATAGCCTGAAACAGATTTTTACTGTTTAGTTTGGTTTTCAACAATCGTCGTACCCTTCTATGAAACTCTGCTGTTAGGTCCTTTCTCATAGTCAAGTGATCAATACGTTGAGCCTGCTTTATTCCAAGGTATTTATAAGTATGACCTTCCCCCATAGATTCAATTGAGGTGCCATTTCCCATTTCGAAGTGCCCCTGCTGTATTTTGCCTTTAACTATATTAATAATTCGGCATTTGTCCAGGCCAAATTTCATATGGATGTCACTAGAGAACCCTTCTACTATTTTAAGCATATCATGCAGCTGTTCTTTCGTAGCTGCCATCAACTTTAAGTCGTCCATGTATAACAAATGATTTATCTTTAATGCTTGTACGTTGTTGTGTTTGAGACTGAACCCAAAAATTGTCGAGTTCAGTTTGTTTGAGAGAGGGTTCATAGTCAGGCAGAACCACAGCGGGCTAAGCTAGTCTCCCTGGAATATACCCTTTTTGATTGGAATGGGGTCTGTTTGTATCGAACAGTTGGCTTCATTCAGTGAGATTTTAGTTTGGCAGGTGGACATGGCATATTCTAAAAAGTTAATAATACAGTTATTCACTTTATAGAGTTTCAGTTCCTTAATGAGCCAATCATGTGGAACTGAATCAAATGCCTTTTTGTAGTCCACATATGCCATGTAGAGATTTCGTCGTTTGGCGTGGGCTTGATTGCAGACAACGGAATCTATTATGAGTTGTTCTTTGCAGCCCATCGAATTTTTCGCGCATCCCTTTTGTTGTTGAGTAATTATGTTGTTCAGCTCACAATGTTTGAAAATGCGATGATTAATGTACGATGTTATAAGTTTGTATAAGGTTGGAAGGCAAGTGATTGGTCGGTACTTTGCTGGGACCTGTGTACATAGGTTGTCCTTTGGTAAGAGGTATGTAGCACCGTGCGTAAGGAAACTAGGCATCTTGTGTGGGTGGGTAATTACGTCATTTATAAGGGCTGTTAGTGTTTTGTGGGTTGCGTAGAGTTTCTTAATCCAGTAATTTTGCACACCATCTGGTCCTGGTGCTTTCCAGTTATGGAGGTGCTTCATTATGTTGGATGTGTCTTCCATTGTAAATGGTAGGTGTTGCATGCCGTCACAGTTCTGAAATGCAGAAAAATGGAAAATTGACACCACAAACACATGACCATTAGCAATATCTTCCTTAATCATAGGTAACCAGGACTGCTGAATTCTTCGGAGGTAGTAGCGATACGATCGTTTTCATTTAACAAAATTAAAGAAGATTCTATTAGTTTTCGTTTCGTGTTGTCTTTTTTTCTGTATAATATAACTGAATTTTGAAATTGTATTTTATGATCATGATCCCGGGCATGTTCACAAATTTTTCAAACTGTCCATTTTTAATGTAATTTTTGTGTTCGTATATTCGAACATTTAGAGGCCTAGAGGTTTCTCCAATATAGAATGATTTTTTACTAAATCAACGTACAAAATTGTCCACTGATACAATAATGGACCTTCTAACCTTCTATACAAAGAGTTCCTCTCGGTCTCGTGCTTTAAGCAACATTTTTATGGAAAAACTTGAAGCACGAACAATTATCTCAAAACAGATTAAACCTTTGGTTTGGTGGCGTTATATTGATAACATATTCGTTATTTGGGAGCATAATCTTGAAGATTTACATGCATTACTTAACGACATAAACTACATAGAACAAACGATTCAGTTTACACTAGAACTTGAACAGAATAACAAATTATCTATCTTAAACATTTTAACAACATAAACATAATCGGCATTTGAAACAGAATTTTACAGAAAACTCACACTAACAGGTATCTCAATTTTAACCTAACAAATGGATTTCTCAAAATGGCCAAAACCGGAAATTATCACAAAAAAAAATAGTTATCCCAAATCTGTTTAAAATGTATATCAAACAGATTTTCTCATTTTTACAAAATTCCTCTGTGCTCCTAAATATCATTAAGTCATTGACCAAAATAATAGTCGAATATCCTGTCAATTTTTTTTGTACCTTTCTCTAATAGAAACACCTGTTGCCCAGTCCAAATTTCAACAACCGTACGCATAGCAAATGCCGCGAATTAGACATCACAAATAAAATTAGTTATTGTTCGGGGTTAACGTTTTGATATGAGAGGGTATTTTTTATCGCTGTACAGAACGGAAATAAATATTTCGCAAAATTAGGAAAAGTACTAATTTCGGGGTTATGCTGGGGCGATTTAGTGAAAAAAAATAAGAAAATACTAGTTTTATGGTGATATTTATTTATTTGAGATAAAAATAATCCGATACAAAAACTTTGAATTTATATATTTTACAAAGATCCAGAAAAAATGGTTCAACTAAGATTTAAATCACGTTGAACATATCTCATCGCGAAATTGGAACTTGGTGCACATTTTATTGCTAGTTTATTGCTTATTTATTGCGTCAAAAAATTATTGCTCCAACTCAAGTGTCTGATGTGGCTTAAGTCTTAAGCCACAATTGAAAAAGACTTACCAAGCTGTTTTTGGTGGCGTATTTTGTAGTCAATTAATAGATCTCTACACTATTTGTAATGCGCAGGCGCGTTCGGCATGTTAAAAAGGCAGGGCTATGAAAGTTTTGGGGCACTTTTCACAAATATACATAGGGAACTAGTATCATTACATTCATTAACCTCATTATCAATGATATTAAATCAAATATTAATTGGTGGAGCTCTATTTGTACATCGTTAAACTAAAGCACATAATTATATTAAGATGCAATTGTGGTTAAAGTGTTATTTGGATCTACAAGGCGAAAATGAAGCTGATCTGTGTGATAAGTTAGGGCAAAAATGATACTGATATTAGGTGTAAAGTAATTAATACACTGAAAATTAATTAAATAAACACTAGTTATAAAAGCTACAAATTAAATTAATTTATTATTACTATGGTTTTCTCAATCATTGTCATTTTAACTACAATTTGTGATTTTGATTATGTTGGGTACTCATCTTTCGGCATATACATATATAAGAAAGTTAAAATATAAAATTGAGTATATAAATATTTAATTAAACTCAATTTGCATCCATATGTCTGATGTCTAAGTGCTTCTTGGGAAATAACACTACAGTTTAAAGAAAATGCTGTATATTCCAAACGTTTTGGGGTCTAGGTCAGACCCCGTTGTCAGTGGTTAAGAAACTACGGATTAAAAAGGCACAATTCTAAGCTGTAAATTAAAATATTTGACAATGTTTATTATTTGATTTTTGACGTAACTAAGAGAAATTTATTTGTAATATACAGGGTAGCACAGAAATTTCAAAAGATCATATAATCATAAAGTTCCTTTCAAATTGGAAGAATTTTATGTGGCGCTCCTAGGTGCGACTTTGTTATAAGATATGTCTGGTCACGAGTGCAGTATTTACAGCTGATTTTGAAAAGCTTAACACTCGTTTTATTTAATATTATATCTATTTGCAACTTATTGTCTTAAAAACTCATACACATAAACAAATATATTTATCTTTATTTACATTAGTTGTAATCGACCATCACTTAGTTCACATCTCTAACTTATAAAACACGTTTAGCACATTGTAGACAAACTTTTAATTGTTTATTCTTTTCCTTGATCTAATAAGCTTTTGAGGAGATTCGACACAAGGCTTTGGAAAACTACTAAAGTCAAATAAATTCTCCAAAAATGATTTACTGTACATAGGGCTCCCACATATTACATGACATTCATGTTTTTCCTACATTCTTTATAGATGAAATGTTGTATATTTGTTTCAATTATGTAAAGGTCTATTGCGCATTTATTGTTCAAAAAAAAATTGCTTACCCATCCCAAGGATGCGGCTTTAGCTGATTTCCAGCTAAAGTATGTCCGGCCTGTATTTAAATCTGGAGACAAATCTGCTATCGAGAACAATAGCCAATATCTATATTGTCGAACTTTTCTAAATTTTTTAAGATGATCTTATATGATCGTATTTATCCATATATATGTCGTCAAATTTCTGATTCGCGGCATGAATTTCTAAAGAAGAGATCTATGTTGCTACATCCCGGGTTCCTCAGGGGTCAATTCTGATCCCTCTGCTGTTTCTTCTTTACATTGATGACTTAACAAGTAGGCTAAAGTGTAACAATTTATTATATGATAAAGATAATTTTTTTTGTGGAGATTACAGGTATTGATGATTGCTATTTTCTACAAGAGAATCTTAATGTTGGTAGTGCTTGGTACTTGCAGAATAATCTACTTTTGAATGCGTCTAAGAGCATTTTACCGAGAATAAAGCTTGTCTAGATGTTAATTATATGGTAAGCAATGCTTGCCTTCCACGAACGAATTTAATTAAGGATCTAGGTGTGTGGTTTAATATAAAGTTGAAATTTTATGTACACATCTACCCTAGAATTGCCGAAGCTAGTAAATTATATGGCTTTATTGTCAGGAACTGTAAACCGTTTCGCAGTTTAGATGCTATGAATGTACTTTATTTTTTTTTGTACGCTCTAGGCTAGAATATGCCTCGATTTTGTGGAAACCATTCTACAATTATCAGAACTTAGCATTAGAAATTCTGGAGGGAAAGTTTCTTAAGTATCTATGTTTTTAAAATTGACTATTTTAACCCAATAGAGGAGTTAATGAGCAACTTATGTGTATTTAGTCGTAATCGTTACAATACTAATTAGGCATAAATTCTCCTGTTTTTTGTATGACACAAAATTTCAACCTCATTTGTAGGGGATGTGATATTCATGTAGACTCTTTGTCTGCTATTTTGAGTTTGCTCAACGCTTTATTTAGTTTATAATTTTGGTTAATTTTGTAACTAGCTGTTTTTGTTCTGCATACTTTAATATTCTCCTGTTAATAGTTTTGCACTGTTGAAATAAGCTTTATTTATTTCTTTATACTGGGATAACTGTGGAACCTTTGGTGTGTCACATACGTATAAACACAAAGTTTTGTACCTTAACACCAAACCTTTTTCCATGATGATGACAGTTTGGCTGTTGAAACGTGCGTTGTGTAAAAAAAGAAAGGTTTGGTCTTAGGATGCAAAACTTTGTGTTTATACGTCTATAAATTATATCTAACTGACTAAAACTTCGAATAAACCTCTTTTCAATAACTGAAAGTAACTGTGTAATCCGAATTTCTTCATCACAACTCTTTTGTGTCTTGTTTGCCGGGGCACATGCTCTCAAGGAACGGAACTAACAAAATAAATCATACCCATGCGAGTGTTGGACAAAAAACCCTTTTTTGTCGCACCTGGCCTAAGGCCCTTATTAATTTAAGTATACGGGTACAAAAGCATCGGGTATAAAAAAAGCTCGGGGGACACTTTCGCCTATCTGAATAAATTTTTTTATCATTCGAAATAGAGGAACAAAATAGAATGGCATTATTTAATGGGTCTTAATGTTTAACGAACAAATAGAAGTCAATGTCTCTGATTAAGTAGCCAGGGGTGCGGATTGGTTTTTTCCGCCGTTCAAGCCTGACCCCAGCCAATTTTTTTTTTCGGGTGTGCTAACAAGTTTGCATTTATAATGCAATATGATAATGTGCGCATTATGTTTATTTTTATTAATGGATGGGCTTTGTTTCGTAAAAATGATTTATTTTATAGAAGGGTGAAACTCATTAGGTATGAGAGAAAATCTTCTCGGTGTTCCAGAAAGTATTAATATAACCAACGAAAAAAAAACTAGTTTTTTGAAGGTAATGTGAAAAAATTAACTGTGAGGTGGCGTGAATGATACAAAGTAATTCTTGTTTAGTTTCTCTAAGAAAGGCTGGAAGCTATACTATGTATGTATGATTGTACAAGCTTGCTATAATAATAGCTTTATTTCAAACAGTCACAGACATACAGTGAGTTGAAATACATAATAAAACATGAATTATTTACACACTAAATACACATATGTATACATATTTAGAAATTTGGAACTTAAGGTAGACCAATTTAAATACTCTTGTACATTGTATGGTTCTCTTAAAACCAGATATTTGAAGATTTCTCTTTTAAATATTTTTTTATTGTTTATATTTCTAATTCTATTTGGCAAATTGTTAAAGAATTTGATACTGGCATAGTAAGGCCCTTTTTCATATTGACTTAAGCGATGTAATGGAAAATTATATAAATCTAAGTTTCTTGTGCCATAATTATGTTTTGGTAGTGAGTTCAAAAAATTTTGATTTATGTTTAAAGATAAATAACAAACATTCATATATGTATAATCCATATATAGTAAGCATAATGTTCGCTTTAAATTTGTCTCTACATGTTTCCCTAATCGGTATATTAAACATTAAACGAAAATGTTGTTTCTGTACAACAAAAATTTTTTGACACTCTGTGTGGGTTGCTCCACCCTAAAAAATTATACCAAATTTTAATCTAGAAATCTATATCATTTCAAGAAAAAGCCGCAATACTGTCAATGTTATTATTGAAAGGATTATTTCATGGGCATATATTTTAAAATTTATTTTTCAAGAAAACGGTGTAAATTTTAGATGAAGATACTCGTAGTAGACACCAAATCAACTACGCTAGGAGAAAATAAATGACGGCTTCCACAATTCAATTTTTGAGAGAATAAATGTTAAGTAAATTATTGTCTATGCTACTACGTCAGGTTAAAAATGAAATATGTTTAGACTGAAAACTTCGCTGAGACTGTTGTTGTCTGTTAAATACTGTAAAGAGGGGAAATCCGTAATATTCTAATTTTTTGTGGCAAATTTATAGCTGTTTTAATGCTATAACTTGTTGATTTATTTTAACCTGACCTGTTATTCCTCAAAATATTACTATTCACAGTGGTTACATTATGTATAACAACTCTATTTGTTAGTGACATAGGGGCCCGATTCTCGAACCATTCGACAGCCCTACTGTACGACTTTCGACGTAAGTCGCATGAAAAGTTGAGGTAAATGAAGTTTAAACCCATATATTAAACTTCATTTATGTTAGATTTCATACGACATACGTCCGAAGTCGAGTGGTAGAGACGTCGAATGGTTTCAAGAATCGGGGCCCAGGTGTGTGTGGAGGTACACTTTGATTACTGGAAATCTGAACAATTTGAGACAAGATTCCCTTATACAGGGTATTCCATCTAAAACGAGCCACCTTGAGTATCTTGGTTATTTCCGTAACTATTGCAATAAGAAAAAACAGCTCGGTTTTTGTTTCGAGGGGGCATTTGTTTGAGGTGAATTAGCGCTTGCGGGCATTCAACATAAACAGGCCAATTCAATGATCTTGAGATTTGAGATAGGGAAAATTGGTGTTGTCGCATACGGACTATACAATCATAATTTTTTTTTATTGCAATTTCTGTACATGTAATTATATTATAATTGACTATTCAAAACAAAAACAAATTTACATAACAATACAATGTCTCGAAAGCTAATGTTCAAAGTGTCTTCTATTGACTTCCATACAATAGTACAACCTTGATTGAAAGCCGTCTCTGACATGGTTCAGCATAGTCGTTCTTATCTGACGACACTACAATTCGTTGGCGTAGTTCGTCCAAATTCTCTGTCATAAAATTTTGGATTTAACATGTCCCCACAAAAAAATCCAGGGGTTTCAGATTAGGTGATCGGGCAGGCCATTCTATAGGACTTCTTTTTCCAATCCAGAGTAATTCCAAATCGAGGTATTGACGAACTGGTGCGGCGTAGTGAGGAGAAGCTCCATCTTGTTGGAAATGTAATTGCTCTTCATGTCATAGAGGTTAATTTTTTAATTTTTCTATTATCAATGCATTAATTTCATATATTGTGATAAATTTCACCATTTAAATGACCAGGAATAAACAGGGGTCCAATTAGATGATTTCTCAAAATCCCTGCCGAAAATTTTAGTTTTACCGTAGTTGACTATGAGCTTCTCGAAATAAATGAAGATTTGTATCGGTCCAAAATCTACAGTTATGTCGGTGAACCTCCTCCAGATCGAGCACAGTTTTTATATTGGTAATACCAGCTCAACACGTTCTTGCAATGCGTATACCATAATTATCTTTTAAATTTTCAACAAATCAGTAAAGTAATAACTTGACAGATAAATGTGCAATGCTTCAAATGATCGAATAAAGGTCAGAACAGATAAACAAACTTGTTGTAAATTCCAGCAAAAATAATGTAAAATAAATCAATGTTTTTCTTTTATTGTGTGTTATTACAAGGTGTGACAGTGAAACCGGATGGTTTAAGAGCGTACTATACAAGAACTCCTTTTTAATACTTTTCCATGCAGTAAAAACTTTGAATTTAATAATCCGGTTTTACTACTAGGTCCTTTAGGTTTTCTGTTACATGAACAGGAATTGCAATAAAAACAATTATTATGACGGTATAGTCCGTAAAAAGGGCTTTCATTTCATTTCATCTCAA
This sequence comes from Octodonta nipae, assembly GCA_034190945.1. Lineage (NCBI taxonomy): Eukaryota > Metazoa > Arthropoda > Insecta > Coleoptera > Chrysomelidae > Octodonta > Octodonta nipae. The sequence goes on along the minus strand of CM067219.1, from coordinate 6,051,432 downwards.
ATCTCAAGGTCATTGAATTGGTCTGTATATATATCTCAAAAAATGCTCTCCTCGAAACAAAAATTGACCTGTTTTTACTTATTGCAATATTTTTGAAAATAACCAAGCTATTTAAGGGGGCTCGTTTGAGAGGGAATACCCTGTATATTGCATATCTTGCCGCATGATAACATATCATCACATAAACGTTACCTTGGAAATACTAAGACAGACATTTTTACGGAAAATGAATGAACTGTATATATGCAGTTGAAGAATTCCAGCGTTTTGAAGGTGTAGGTCCTGTAGGAACATTGGTATAGGAAAGTGATTTCCTTTTATTTCGTTAATTGCTTCTGGCTATCTTTTTATTTACTAGTAGGATTTTAACACTTAAAATCCTAATAAATATTTCTAAGGTTTGTATGTTATAACCAAAAAAGGTTTATATTATAACTCTTATTAAATATTACATACTAAATACATTTTTATAATTTTTATATAATGTAGGAAGGAGATAAAAGATATTTCCTACAATGCATTACACGTGTGAAAAAACCTTTCAATATTTTGCCACCCCATACGACTTTTGTGCCGAAAATCACTCGACCTAATATTTCGTTTTAACAAAAACGATCTTTTTAGTAAAAGAAGAATTTCAATTCCTTTCTGTTTGGACAATAGAGTGTTCTTTAGGAGGTTAAACAAATCCTGAGATTACATCGGCTTTAAGAAATTATTTTGTGAGGTGTCAAAGGATATGAAGAGTGACATAATATAAAAATACAATGGAAACGTGTAAGGAAAAATGTATGGATTTAAAAATCTAAAATTTCTAATCTTAACGTACCGATATATCAGTGAGACCTCGACGAAACGTCTGCGGGATTCAAATTTACGAACGGATGTATTACCGTTCCATTCTTCCATTCTTGAAACCTTACGATTTGACATTTGTATAATTTTGAATACAGTACATTAAAACTGGATAACACTATACTTACTTTCTGCAAGGAAAACAATCTTAATTCAGCAAATGCAGAGTATTCTTTCATTTATTTCGACATTCGACTATCTTCCGCCGCAATGTTTCTTTATAGGTTTCGTTTTCCCGTGTCAGACTGGTACTAGATTAAAGCAGGGACCGAGACATAATTTTTTGGCGAGATAAGTAAGGTCTGATCATCCCGAGCTGACTTCTTTCACTGGGCTTATATCCAGACTCTGCGATAATAAAATGCTTTCAATTCCCTTTTCTTTGTGGACTTTGTTTACAAGTAGGTCTGGCAAGTGGAAGTAGTATCAACTTTGATAGTATTATAGCCACTGAGTCTGATTAATTTTTGGAAGGTTGGTTCTGGTTTTCTACGCCCAAAACTCTAAAAATTAAAAATTTCTAAAAAAGCCTTGGTCGTGGACATTATCGTCATCTATTTCTTTGTCCTCGTAACTGCCCCAGGTCTATTTTAATGTCTCCAATTTGCAAATTTCTGTTCGTAACTGATTCTGTCCCCTCTACCGTGAATGTGAAGATGGTTATTAGGGGTCCTGTACAACGCAAGTTCCTTGTTCAAACATAGCAGTTTATTATGGCTTCAAACATGAATCCTCCTGGGTTCGTGCTCAATACAATATCGACCTCAATATCTCCATTCCGATGCTGGATTCGCTTAACCTCAGTTCTAATTCTGTTACTACCAGTATTGATTTGCGGGCGATGTGGGTAACTGGTTGGATCCTAGGTGACCCCAAAACTCTGGGTTTTAATAATGGAGACAGCAGAATTAGTGTAAATATGATCTTGAGATTCTTACCATTAAGGCAAGTTAGAGCAGTAAACTTCTTCTGTCTGCATAGAATGCCTATCTAGTGACTATCCTGAGGATATTTGCATTAAATTGGCTGGCGAGTGTGTTTTTGTGTTTTTTTCTACAAGCTTTTATTTCTTAAAAAAGAACTCACGAAATATGTATTCCATCTAGGATTCATTGTCGCACCCAGTATAAGGACTGAAATCAATTTATGAAAACCTCTCTGGTGATCTATGGGTCCAGCCTTACGGCTCCAGCCGGTTGTGGGCTCCAGCTCCGAATTCATAGTGTCGTCACTCAACGTAGTGGGATGTAGTCTTTTACTCAAGTAATTCAGTTATTTGCTACACAATGATTGAAGAACAGTTTCATTTGCAGACGAATACAGCTTTCCGTCGAACAAGAGTGTGAAGACAATCTGGAAATGTGGAACATTTAAGACATACTCAGGTATGTGTACATGTACAGACGTGATAAACTATTGATATGAGACGCAGCTGATTTTTTCCATATCGCTTCTTGAGAACTCAATATATCTGGATATTATTGTTCAACTTATCGTGCTTCTACTTGCAGAAATTGTTGGTCAAAACTAATGCATGTAATGCCCACCATATACAGCAAGTATTGTAACCAACTGCAGAGGAGCAGGGAGTTGAGGTTTTAGTAAAACGTGGAAATACTCCTCACATGGTTAACAGTCACTACACGCTTACATTGCATAACACACCTGGTTTGAAATAAGTTTAACCCAACGGTCTTGCCTCCCAAGAAATTTTTCATGGGATTTATTGGATTAAAAATTGTTACTAAATATCAATCAAAACTAAAATCGTATGACATGTCAATCAGAAGTAAATACAACTTAGAATGAGTAATTCAAACATACAAACTGACAACAAATTTTTACTTTAGTCAAAAGAAAACCTGCTAAAGTAAACTTACTTGGAATATAAGTAGCCCTTTTAATATTGAGAATGTTTGAATACTTTTCGTGTGACTGCGAAACTACGAACCTCGAACATGTAGGCAAAAAAGCGTAATACACAGATTCGATAGCTTCTTGTCAAACAAATTTTCATAAAAATTTTAGACAAAGTTTTCATTTAGTTTTTTCATCTGACTTTCTAAGTACATCTACAAATTTCAATCACACTAATTGAAAGAGAGGTCGAAGACTATCAGTGTTTTTCAAAAGCAAGCGTCCCTTTAAACTCTGCACTTCTATGAACGAATTTTAACATTGCAGATTTTAAACCGTCTATTTAAAACTTGTACACATCTATTACCATGGTGTTAACTAGCGTGTTAACGACCCCAAGCAAAATTGGTGGATTAACACAGTTCATAAACTTTTTTTGCATCTTTTTTTGTGCTCGAGCGTCACACCAAGCTCTGTCGTTACTTAAATAGTTACCAATAGTCATTTATTTTCCACTTTTTCATCTAATCCACATTTTCTCGGGTGCCACCAACAGCATGGATATACTGAAGACAGGATCATATTTTCCAATAAAATTTCGCTAATTTCAAGCCCATTGCTATAGTGTATGAAAACTGATTGATGTTTAGGAAACTCTATAACTCTAGAATACTTATAAATATTCTTTTAACACCCGAATCTTTAAAACCATCTTCGACTCCATAACTGAATTTCCGGCGTTTGGGATTTTGGTTTGATTTGTCATCGATGCAGTGCTCATGTTGTTGCAATAACAGACAAATCTTAAGAAATCCACCTACAGTGTCTGTTCCAGTTTAAGATACATATCCAAAGCCTGTCTCTAAATATCAATTGCAAACTTTCTTCTCATTCGATCTAGTGAGTACATTTTGACCACAAAATTTTGTGAAGTCAGAGAGGGACGGAGGAGGTTGGAGGTAGAAGGAGGGGGAGGGAATGGGAAGAAGGAGGCCGGAGGGGGAAGTAGGGGTACGTAGGGGGAAGGAGGAGGACGGAAGGGCACGGAGGGGGAAGGAGGGAGGACGGAGAGGGACGGAGGGGGACGGAAGGGGAAGGAGGAAGACGGAGGAGGACGGAGAGGGACGGAGGGGGACGGAAGGGGAAGGAGGAAGACGGATGAGGATGGAGAGGGACGGAGGAGGCCGGAGGAAGTTTATATTCCTGTGCTGCTTATTTTTAAAACAATAATATATGTTTCTTTTACACTTTCACATAATTCACCAGGTTAATTATTAACTTCAATATCACAAACCGCTGACTATTGTATAATACTTTTTTAATTTATTTCATAATTCACATTGTATTTTAAACATATTTTTTTTACCCAAGCATAAAAAGCAAATTTTATCACTATCAACTATCATGAGTTGCTGCATGCGTTTTAGAATTTTTTAAATTTTTTTTTATTATTTTAGGTGGCTCATAAGCAGTGTCATATACAGGATGGTTTACTAGGTGGTTCAAAAATGTTAAAAAATATTATGCGAGGTCCATGAGCAGTTGCATATAGAGGGTGGTGGAAATATATAATGAGATGGAATTATTATAATGAAGATTTTAATAAATGTTAGAGAATTGAGTGCCATTATAGTTATACAGGGAGGTTAGAAAAATAAATATATAGGGTAGCCCATTCGCGGTTGAATTGTTGTCATATTAAATTAAGAATTTGAACACAAATAAAGTCCTATGAATTATATCTAAAAAAACTTGAATTTCGTTACTTATTTGTAGAAGCGAAATGTAAGACCGACATCTAGGATTTTCGAGAAAACTATCACACAGAGGTTCCGAATCTGGATCCGTTCCGTGTAATTGCTGTTCTGTTCTGTCCTAGGATAGAACGTCACTATAAAATTTTCAGGTTACTTAACCTACCAGAGATATTGACACAATTTCGACTACTGGGCGACATCTAGTTTCAATAATTGAATGTAAATACCTGACACAAAAATTGAGTACATTTATTATTACAAGACTACAAGTTCAACTATCCAAATTTAAAAATAACTACTTTCTTGCGCTTGCGTGTTGATTACAGAGTCATAGTCTACTCTACTAATAAAAGGTCTGAAAGAAGAAAAGAAGATCCGAAATTTTTACAATTAATATGTATGTTTTTTTTGAAATAATTAATACACAATTTAAAATCTATTGGTGTTAACTATGTACAATTTGTTAGAGATATTAAGAGATAATATATTGGAAATGTTTTCAATAATTTCTTTTTCTTGTTATCTACAATATATTTTATTAGTATTCAATTATATAAAATAAATTTTATTGTTAAATTTACAACGCATTACAAATCTTCTAAAAAAAATAAATAAATAATAAAAAGCCTCAAAAAATAGTGATATTCAGTCAGAATAATTAGTTTTACAATTCCAATTAAAAATTTGTTGAATCGTAAGACCTTCGTGTTAAAGTTAGTTCAAATCAGGCGTGAGGAGCTTTTGACGACAGAGTATGCACGTTTACCTCAAAGGCACATGCACAACTTTATTTAATCTAGTAAAAATAGATATAGAGTAGTGATAAATCGCCGTGCAGGCCATACTTTGTATGACACAGAAGTTTTCACATAATATTTTTTAATACTCTAAAAATAGTGCTTCGCACTATAAATTTATTTTATTTTTTATAGAAACCTGTTCATAAAAACAACCCTAGACTTTTCCGATGTGTTTATATATATGAACGAACAAGTGACTCATTTCTAAGGAAAAGTTTATCCGGCCAATTATAATTCTCCAAACGCACTTCTATAACTGTCAGTAGAGAAGATCACAACCAAACGAGAGCAGCCATCAAATCGTATGTGAAATGAAGGAATACTTTCAAAGACCGAAAAGATCTCCACAAACATATACATATATTCAGCAAGCGTATGCAGACATAATAGCATTCTGGCGAGTTTATTACGCAAATAAGTAGGCATTTATACGGTCCGGTGCCTTTCAACGGCGATAATTTTTTTCGAAATAATAAACGGCTAGGCTGACCGCCGAAGAAGAGATCCTCAGTTCACTCTCGTAAAACTCATCTTTTCATGTGTCAATCAAGAATGATGGTGTATTGAAAAGATGCGAAATATTAAAGCCTCATATGTGCGTAGACGCCTATGGGTGACTAGAATGGGAAATTTTTTAAGCAGTGGCGTACGTAGAAAACACAATTTAAAATCATATACTTTTAAATTTAAGTTCAGTCTATCAATAACTTAAAACAGTAAACACTGACGCTTACTTCTTTGTTTGTATGTAAGGAGTAATCTTAGAACTACAAAACCGATTCCAAAAACTATTTTACTAATGAACTGCTATACGGGTGTTGATTAATTTGTTTTTTACATATTTTAATCGGAGAAACGTGGTAATGTACATATTTTATTGCTAATTAATTGCTCAAAAAAAGTACAGCATCATCCCTTTATGAGTAACAGTGTAACATGTGACTTAGCTATATCTTAGAAATTAAAAAAAAATTCAGTCTGGGAAAGAAAAAAGTCAAGGACGTAAGACAAAGACGAATGTCAGTCCTGATTGTGTGAAATCTCGAGAAGCCTTTGATACTGGTAACAATCTTTGTATCTTGAAATTTTAACATACTTTCTCTTTGAAAATTCACTTCTCAAACAAGTGAAAACATCAAATTAATAATATTGCAATATAGTCCGTGGGTTCAATTTAAAATTATAAAACTAATATTCACTTTCACTTTTCTAGAACATTATTTACATCGAATATACAACAGCTGATCACAATAACAATTTTACATATAAGCTCTTCGCTGCACCAACTGAACTCGCGATCATGGCCTGCTTCCTTTATAAAAATCATCATCACTCCTACAGGTGCCGAGTCTTTTCGAGAACCATTTTTTATCTCAAAGGATTGTTGTCGTACTGAAATGAAACAGGGTCGGCTTTGGGTAAATTTCGTAACACTGTGCCCCCTTTAATTCTGATCGTCCCGACCGGAAACATCCCCTTCTTGGTAGGGAGCGAGTCGATCTAAATGAACCACCTTCAATTTAGCCTTGGAGTTTCGACCGATCCGGTAGACGACGTCATTAAGCCTCTTGACCACCTCGTATCGACCACCCCGGGCGGGTGTAAGCTTCGGAGATTTACCCTTGCTCCCTTGGGGGTTGTACAGCCAGACTTTGTCCCTCTCCTGGAACCCGACTGAATTGGCCTTGAGGTCGTATCGCGTCTTCATCCGGTCACTGGTGGCCAACATCTGCGTTCGGGCTAATTCGTGTATTGCCAGCAAGTTATGTCGGAGCTGGTCGACATAATCGTCGATGTCTTGGGGAGGTTCTTCGGGGGAGCCAAATGCCAAATCGCAGGGTAATCGCAGCTCCTTTCGGAATAGGACCCTGGCTGGGGTCAGGCCTGTACTATGATGTACGGCAGAGCGATATGCCAACAGGAATAGGGGAATATGCTCATCCCAATCACGCTGGTTATTGCTAACGACCTTGAATAGGTGTTGTTTCAAGGTCCTGAAGAATCTTTCCACCATTCCGTCTGACTGTAGGAGTAATGGTGTTGTTCTCGTTTTCCTGATCCCCAACATCGTGCAGACTTTCTGGAATACATTCAATTCGAAGTTACGCCCCTGGTCTGAATGTAATTCCATCGGGACGCCAAACCTGCTGAATAGGTGTTCTACTAGCACGGTCGCTACCGTGGTTGCCTTTTGGTTGGGTATCGCATATGCCTCAGGCCATTTGCTGAAGTAATCCATTGCGACCAGAATGTATTTGTTCCTCCTCTCAGACTCGGGAAACGGACTGGCGACATTGATGGCAATTCTTTCAAATGGGACGCCCACATTGTACTGCTGCATTCTGCCCTTGGTCCGGGTTTTCGGGCCCTTACTGGCTGCACAGATGGCACATTTGCGGCACCAAACTCTGACGTCTTCGAAGTAATTCACCCAGTAGTACCGCTGGCGAACTTTGTCAAGGGTTTTATTCATGCCCAGGTGGCCTCCGGTAATCCCATCATGTACTTCGGTCAGGATGGCTGGTACCTTTCTCTTCGGAACTACAAGTTGGGACTTGGTTTCTCGTCCAACAGCGCTTTCCCAGACTCGCTTGAGGCTTCCATTGTCTACTCTTAGAGAGTCCCATTGAGCTCATAACGATTTCAGCATGCTTGAGTGTCTAGCTACCTCGTCCCATCGCGACCCAGGGTGCCCCTCTCATTTTCAGTGACAAGATTGGTTCGATGTCTGGATCAGCCATTTGGTCCTGGATGCACTGTTCCGATGTCCAGTCTTCATTGGCCTGCACTCGGATCTGCCTGATGGAGATACCCTCTCGCTGTTCCGTCTTCAGACAATGTCCGCATTCCGCTCTACAGGGTCTTCTGGATAGGGCATCGGCATTATTGTGCAAACGTCCGGCATGGTGTTCCACGTTGAAGTCGTATTGCTGTAATTTCTCCATCCATCTGGCCAGTTGTCCTTCCGGTGTCTTCATGTCCAGCAGCCATTTGAGTGCGGCATGATCTGTTCGGATTAAGAAATGACGACCATAGAGGTATTTGTGGAAATGGTGCAGCCCTTATTATTGCAAGAAGTTCTTTTCTGGTGACGCAATAATTTCTTTCCGGTTTCGAGAATCCACGGCTGTAGTACTCGATCACCCTCTCTTCACCATCTTGCACCTTGGATAGGAGGCCCACAAACCTGTGTTGCTGGCGTCGGTGTCTAAGCTGAACTTGCCGGATTGTGTAGGAAAGGCTAGGATTGAGCTGGAACATTCAGTCGCCTAAATGATGTTTCGCAATCCTGATTCCAATGGAAATCCCTCAACAAAACGCCGGTAGTATGAACAGAGCTCCAAGAAGCTTCGGAGTTCATGTTTGTCTCTTGGAACTGGCCAATCACGGATGGCTTCTATCTTGTCTTCGTTGGTGCGGATTCCTGACTCGGACACTACGTGGCCCAAAAATTCTACTTCTTTTTGGAACAAGGAACACTTCTTCGGATTGAGTCTCAGTTTGGCGTTATTAATTCTGGAGAATACTTTGTCCAGGTTCTTCAGATGGTCGTCGAATGTCTGGCCCATGACTAGAATGTCGTCGAGCTATACTAAGCACGTCCTCCATGTTAACCCGCTCAGTACATACTCCATTAGGCTCTCAAATGTAGCGGGTGCATTACATAACCCGTGAACTGAAACAGCCCTTTACTGGTGGAGAACGGTGTCTTCTCTCTGTCGTTTGCGTGTAGACCAACCTGCCAATATCCACTTTTTAGGTCTAGTGTGGAGAACCAACGGGAGCCTGCTAGTGTGGTCAAAGTGTCATCGATTCGGGGTAGTGGATAGCTGTCTTTCTTCGTTATTTTAAATTCATTTTGTCGCTTTAATTTATGATCTTGTTTTTCTACAAATTTCGAGAATAATCCTTCAATTAAATTATGTTGTTCACTTTTCATCGTGGAAACTAAATTTTGTTGTTCGCTTTTCATCGTAGTGACAAGGTTTTCAAATTCTGCTTTACGTTTTTCATCAAAAGATTTTACTAACCTTTGTTGAATTTCTTCTTGATGTTGTCTCTCCTTCTTGTCACGTTTTTCTAGAATCTTGGCTATTTTTTCGTCTAGTCCCTCCGTAACCTGTTTGACTACTTTTTTGGTAGCTTCGTCCATGTTTTCCATGCTACGAGTTTCCATAAATCAAATTTCGATTTTAACTGCACTTCTTTACTTCTGATCACCAAATTGCAATATAGTCCGTGGGTTCAATTTAAAATTGTAAAACTAATATTCACTTTCACTTTTCTAGAACTTTATTTACATCGAATATACAACAGCTGATCACATTAACAATTTTACATATAAGCTCTTCGCTCCACCAACTGAACTCGCGATCGTGGCCTGCTTCCTTTATAAAACCAGCATAGAAAATTCCCGCAAAAATCATCATCACTCCTACAGGTGCCGAGTCTTTTCGAGAACCATTTTTTATCTCAAAGCGATTGTTGTCGTACTGAAATGAAACAGGGTCAGCTTTGGGTAAATTTCGTAACAGTATTACTACTAGCTCATGAGTTTCAGCAGTTAGGCAAAGAATCCTAATCTTTGCCTAACGGATGAAAGTCTGCAAGGTCGAAAGTATCGATATTGTACCCTGTACATCGTTAGGTGAAATCCTAATCCCAGTTTATTAACATTGGATTCCTTTGAGAACTTTGGGATTTCGCAAATCTCCACGAATTACGTGGCGCGTTTGACCTTTTGCTCAAAGCAAAAGTCTTGGAAATCAAAGAAGTAAAATATTGTTTGGTATAATAACCTGTTGAGGTTGGAGCTTGTTTCGCCTTCGGTTCGTCTTCTTCAGCGAGGGAAAGCGAAATCCCAAAGCGATTTTGCTTTTGGCAAAGGAATCCGAAGATTATAAACTGGGATTCGGGTTCGCCTTAACCCAACGATGTATAGGGTGCATCCGCTTTCGACCTTTCAGCTAGTGTCCGATATTTCTTAAGACTTATGCCACATTGGACGTAGTTAGATTTCAGGTTTCAGTCTGTTTTTAGTGCAGTATTTTATTGCTAATTAATTGCTTATTACTTGCCCTAAAGAAAATGTTATTGTTCCAAGCCCTTGACAAATACATTGTTATGCTACATCGATACTGTTTCTTGGAAGGGTTGGTGCAATTACCCTTGGGTTTGGCGCAATAAATGAGCAGTAAATTTGGTACAAATTACGGCACCAAGATAGTTAGATTCTGAGATCTGGCTACCTTAGACGTAGCTTAAATCTCAAATCAGATGAGCACTGTGTCTAGCAGCAATTAATTTATGGCAATAAATTAGCAATAAAATATGCACCAGATCCAGATTTGATGTGACTTAATAGACATGAAAGGGTCTACCACTGAGGCTTTAATATCTTCAAATTCTCCCTCTAATGACTTTAACAGATATAACAAATGGATATCAAACTGGCAGAGCAAAGTTAGTCCAGCCTGTCACTCCCTGCTAGACTCGAAATATCCCCCACAAGGTTTTAATTTGATTCGCAAAACCTGGGTTCAGTTAAGTAGGATTCAGAATGCGATTGCGGTACAGCTTCTCAGAGAATGCAGCGCATTACCGGAAAGGTTCAGTTAATGATTTCTGGGAAGCAACAACCCAGGCCATCCGACGACTTAAGCAATTAAATATTCAGCTGGGATGATATTGACAATATGTATAAATATTTTCATACTTTTATTTATACATTTTTTTAGTTTTTATTGGGTTTATACATTTAATATCTATGCATATTTGTAAATGCCATATGCTAAGTAAATAAATAAGAAAACTTTCTTCCTTTATGTGAACAAGCAAAATACGTACGTTACTATAGATATAGATATAGCTAACGATTGCAGAATTTGAACTGAACTTTTAAGTAGCCTTAGATGTACCCTGACAATAGTTACAGAGAGTCCATAATAATTGTTTTCTGAATGATACTTGTGGCATATTTTTCTATGTCTAAGAACTTTTTGGGAAATATCACCACAGTTTAAAGAAAATTGATGTATATTCCAACCGTTTCGGGGTCTAGATCAGACCCCGTTATTAATGCTTAAGAAACTACGGATAAAAAAGGCACAATTGTAAGATGTAAATTAATTATTTGACAATGTGTATTATTTGATTTCTAACGTAACTAAGAGAATTTTATTTGTAATATACAGGGTAGCACAGAAATTTTTAAAGATCATATAATCATAAAGTTCCATTCAAATTGGAAGAATTTGAAAAGGAGATCTTCAGAATTTTATGTGGCGCTCCTGGGTGCGACTTTGTTATAAGTGCATTCGCCAAAAATGCGACCAAAGAACTTTGTTGATTCAGTGATCCCATTAAAATCATAAGGGAAAACCTAGGAAAAACCTTATGAACCATCCCGATACTGGGTTGTCGCAAGATAATCACATTAATACAATAACTATACCATACATACAGGGTCTAGCAGAAAGACTAAAAAGAGTGGCAAACAGATATAATATCAAAACATCATTTAAAACAAGAAATACGCTAAAATCAATTATATCAAAAACCAAACTTAATAACACAACTCAAAATACAAAAAATTGCATTGATGAAATCCCGTGTGAATGTAATAAATTCTATATTGGAGAAACCTTTAGACCTCTGAATGTTCGAATAAACGAATACAAAAATTACATAAAAAAACGACAATTTGAAAAATCCAAAATTTGTGAACATGCTTAAGACCTTGGTCATAAAATACAGTTTCAAAATTCAGTTATATTACACAAAGAAGAACACAACACCAAATGAAAACCAAAAGGGTCTGCTGTAATTTTGTTAAATGAAAACGATTGTATCGCTACTACCTTCGTAGAATTCAGTCGTTCCTGGTTGTCGATGATTAAGGAAGAAATTGCTAATGGTCATGTCTTTGTGAACAACCCAGTATCGGGATAGTTCATAAGGTTTTTCCGAGGTTTTCCCTTATGATTTTAATGGGATCACTGAATCAACAAAGTTCTTTGGTCGCATTTTTGGCGAATGCACTATCTTGTAACCAAGTCGCACCTAGGAGCGCCACATAAAATTCTGAAGATCTCCCTTTCAAATTCTTCCAATTTGAATGGAACTTTATGATTATATGATCTTTAGAAACTTCTGTGCTACCCTGTATATTACAAATAAAACTCTCTTAGTTACGGCAGAAATCAAATAATACACATTGTCAAATAATTTAATTTACATCTTAGAATTGTGCCTTTTTTATCCGTAGTTTCTTAACCATTGACAACGGGGTCTGATCTAGACCCCGAAACGTTTGGAATATACAGCAATTTTCTTTAAACTGTGGTGTTATTTCCCAAGAAGTACTTAGACAGTCCATAATAAGTTAAGTTTAAGGCATCTTTATGTTGGCGATTATGTATATTGTATATATTATTGGTATATTGTTTTTGAATTCATATGTTTCTGAGACAAATTATTTTAGAAAAGTATTTAGTCCTGTTACAATGGGGAGAAATTACATCTAGAAACCTTTAGTAAATAAAATAATACATAGGCATGTACCAATGGAAATGTAAACATTGGGGTAGATTGTGTATTGCAAAATCCTAGTGATACTTGTTTTGAATGTAATATTTTGATATTACTTACCGAAGAAAACTAGTTTAAACTATGATGAAATTATTTATAAATCAGGAATACTAGGATATACTTTCAATGTTCATAGTACGATTTTCAGCCTGAACACGCATACAGCATTTTTGTTTCTTGCAATGTGCTTGTTTTACAATACTTTTTCTTTTTCATTTAGAAACATTTCTATCTATATATGATTGTTAAGGCTGTTTATTTCATAGTGACCAGTAATATTCACTGCCAAAATACCTGCAATGCCTTGGTACACACCTTATATTGTTGTTGGAAAAGAATTTTGAGACTGAAAAAACATTAAATCTTCAAAATTTTTGGGGGGACCTGCATGAAGCATTGAGGCATTGCTCACTGATGTGTATCTAAACATCTTGTGTAATAGAATAAGAATTTGCTAGTTGGAATATAGTTTTATGTGGGGATATTGTAACTACCAACTCATTGAAAAAAGTGAACTGTTAATTCAGGGTCAATTTAAACAATATTGGAATGCACATAATGATATAACATTTTACTATAATGACGTTTTATTAGCTTATTGTTCAAACAATTAAATACTTGAAAGAAATTATTGACAAAATTTCATACAAAAAAATAATAATAAAAGTTCGTTGCATATTTTCGACGGAAAAAATAAGTTCTACTAAACAGTTTTCTGAAATATTTAGAGAGGTGAATAGAGCTTTAGAGAATGGCTCCGTGACCATGACAGTTCGGTCTTCGAAAAAGAAATCCTTCATTCGTTCCTGGCACCAATGACACCGCGGACCGCGTGGCGGCAGGAACAACCACCTTATAATGTCTTTTTCGTGGAAAAATCTAATTGTCTAATGACAAGGGAGTCCTGTGTAGCCCTAATTTATATCCGAAATTAATGGGTCTGTTATTGATACCAGTCGACTCCAAATCAAAAGCAAAACGTTATAATTCGTAAGCAACTCTAAATCCTTTGAAGCGTTAATTTGTATAAACTTGTTATGAAAAAGCTTACATCAAAGTTAATCCGTAATTATTTTATAATTTTTAGATGGAGTTTGACATACCAAATATTCAAAGAAATTTATACAAGCTGGTAATAGAGTTTCAAAATATTGAAATCTATAAAAATTACTTATGTGATTAAAAATAGTGAAATATGCATTGCTTATGGAGACATCTAGGGGTGTTAGGACGAGTTACTGTATCTGGTTGATAAGAATTAAGATACCAAATGGTTTCAAAAAGGAAAGTAAGCCCAGATAAAGTTCGCTATGTACTAGTGAGGTAAAAAACCAACCATCATTTATTAAAACAACACAGTTTAAAAAATCGGCGATCGATGTCACATCAAGAGCACTCACAGCTGCTGAGGACACATAAATTTCCAAGATTCTAAATTAAGCTGTTTCCCCAAAATGATGCTGCACCATCAGTTCGATAGAGAAGGCAATCTAAAATGTAATCACAGGGATAATAAACCTCATTGCCATCTGATTTAATTGCTAAAATTGGTAGAAAAATAATATTCTCAGAAAATGCAAAGCAACACAAAAACATCATAATGATCTATCAAAGTTATACAAGTTTGGGGGTGGTGTAACCACAGAAAATGGATGTGGACTCGAGAAATATTAATTGGAAGACAAGAACTGACTCTCTGTAGAAGAAGACTACTGAGGCAATCACCTTTATCAGCAACAGTCGCCAAAATCTATATAGAACGGTTTAAAGAATAGATGGGATGTGAGATATAAACCCAAATGATAACCTGCACGGGGTACATCCTGTTAGTTGACCAACGGGGCTCTGTCACCGAGTGATTGTAGGAATTAGCAATTCCCGCTTTCAGGCCTACAGCTTCGGGCGGACGAGCTGGAAAGCGTTGGGACACTATATTGTCTTGGAGCTGAGAAATTGGCCCTGAAGGCAGACAAATCGTTAAAGATCAACGACATCAGGATACAGAAGACAAGGAAAAACCACTGTATTAAAGATCTATTAGGTTTTCTCTAGTACAATCAATAATGGTATCAAAACTATAGACCTTAGTGCTCATGGATCTCGGAAATCAAGAGCGAGCTGGTAGGGGAGGTATATATAATGACCACAAGGCCTCACTGGTCCTTACAAAGCGAAATATTTGTAAATCGGTAAAGGAGCAACAACGGCAACAACAAAATTTGAGTCTATGCGTATAGGTACATAGAATGTCAAAATTATGTTTCCATCAGGCAAGATCCACAATGCCATGAATTATATGGACAGATTGAACATTGATATTTCAGGGATTAGCGAGATGAGATTGCCAAACGCAAGATACTGCAGAGTACGAGATAATCTTGATTATTATTTCTACTAGAAATATTGCTTCCACGATTAAATTAAGAATTGATGTAGACAAAGTGCATTCTTACCGCTTACTATGACATTTGACTTCTACGATTTGATGAAAATAGAGAGTCAGCTTATCGTTTATTATAAAAAAGGGCGAGAGCTGATGATTCCATGCCGCGATTGCCCAAAAACCTACATCGGTCGTACAAATAGGCGAGTCAACCATCGAGTATGTGAACATTCTTTGTCAGTTCTCAAAAAAATTCGACTTCGGCTCTCGCTAGATTAAACAAAGCAGTCACCCCCACCAACACCCAACCAATCACAACACAGCCTCGTCATGTGACATCCCCTTCTAACCCAGCGCTAACTATAAATAAAAGAAGCAGAGCAGACTCAAATTCAGTTCAGTTACATAGAGACTCTTGGGCAGTAGGCAGATTGAGGCCCCGAGTTCGATCTAGACTCTGAAACTCTTGCTCACTTTTGTCTCTTGATAATGGCTCCAAAGCAGGAGTCGAAACGTCGAGTATTCAATAAATTCAGACGCGGTTCTCACCCGGAACCTAGCCTTGTTCATAGTAATGACCGCGGATGCCTCTCAGAACATATATATATATATATATATATATATATATATATATATATATATATATATATATATATATATATATATACATGACATAAATAGAAGCGGATTTTTTAAGAAAAATCACTACTTCTCGAGAACTGCAATTAATACAGATATGAGAATTATGATATCAATTCTTCAAATTAATAGTAAATTGATGTGAAATTTTGCGAAATTTCTATTGTTGGATAAGGGGTTGGATTTCAGTAATTTTTTAGACATTATTTGTCATTTTGGCAATAATGAATTTATAGAAGGGAAAATGTTGATTCCCTGAGTAATCGCACGTGAATCTGAAAATAATATAGAAAATGTCGGCAATGAAAAAATGTTAAGTGACAGAAACTTATAAAATGAAAATAAATTTAAAAAAATGACAAAAATAGTATACCTAAACCTAGAAAATGTCAAAAATATCAAAAATGTCGAAACTGTTGAAATTGTGAATAATGTCAAAAATGACAAAAATGTATAAAATTCCAACAATGTCAAAAATGTCAAAAAAAATTCTAAAATGTCAGAAATGTCACCTGTTTAACTGCCGAACGTTGAAAATATCAAAAATATTAATAACGTCAAAAATATTAACAATGCCAGAAGGTCAAGAACGTAAAAAAATTCAGATATATCATAAAAGCAAAAAATATCAAGAATGACAGGTAAAATATAAGTAACAAAATAAAATAGATGACGAA
Source organism: Octodonta nipae (assembly GCA_034190945.1). Taxonomy (NCBI): domain Eukaryota; kingdom Metazoa; phylum Arthropoda; class Insecta; order Coleoptera; family Chrysomelidae; genus Octodonta; species Octodonta nipae. Next base: position 6,034,874 of record CM067219.1, on the reverse strand, counting down.
AATCTCAAACTTGTCAAAAAAGTATAGCCTCTTCATATTAAATCCGAAAATAATTTGCTTCTAGAAGCCCCTGTAGCCAGCATATGGAAATTACCAAACGAAAAAATGTTCAAGATAAATACGCTCATTTGTTTAGCCCCTGCAAAGCCGGAACGGGCCAGCTAGTAAATAAATAAGTCAGTGTATTGAACCTAATGGATGTCGGTGACATCTACCGTCTAGTGAGTAATTTAAGTATATGAAGGCATACTATGCCTATAACATATACCATACTATTGACAGATGGTTCGGGTGTTTTATATAAAAAACACAAAAATAAATATATATACAGATATATATCCACATATTTAGAACTATATCATTCAACGTATAACAGACGTTTCGAACCAGGAATTCTCGTCAGATACGCTTCCTTGAATGCCAAGTTTTAAAGTGAAATACTTGGATGTAATACACATCAGTAAGACAACAGTCAGTGTATTGAACCTAATAGATGTCGGTGACATCTACCGTCTACTGAGTAATTTAAGTATATGAAGGCATACTATGCTATAACATATACCATAGTCTTGACAGATGGTTCGAGTGTTTTATATAAAAACACAAAAGTAAATATATATACAGATATATATGCACATATTTAGAACTATATCATTCAACGTATGACAGCCGTTTCGAACCAGGAGTTCTCGTCAGATACGCTTCCTTGAATGACAAGTTCTAAAGTGAAATACTTGGATGTAATACACATCAGTAAGACAACAGTCAGTGTATTAAACCTAATAGATGTCGGTGACATCTACCGTCTAGTGAGTAATTTAAGTATATGAAGGCATACTATGCTATAACATATACTATACTCTTGATAGATGGTTCGAGTGTTTTATATAAAAACGCATAAGTAAATATATATACAGATGTATATCCACATATTTAGGACTATATCATTCAACGTATAACAGCCGTTTCGAACCAGGAGTTCTCGTCAGATACGCTTCCTTCAATGACAAATTCTAAAGTGAAATACTTGGATGTAATACACATCAGTAAGACAACAGTCAGTGTATTGAACCTAATAGATGTCGGTGACATCTACCGTCTACTGAGTAATTTAAGTATATGAAGGCATACTATGCTATAACATATACCATAGTCTTGACAGATGGTTCGAGTGTTTTATATAAAAACACAAAAGTAAATATATATACAGATATATATCCACATATTTAGAACTATATCATTCAACGTATAACTGCCGTTTCGAACCAGAACGGTAGATGTCACCGACATCTATTAGGTTCAATACACTGACTGTTGTCTTACTGATGTGTATTACATCCAAGTATTTCACTTTAGAACTTGTCATTCAAGGAAGCGTATCTGACGATAATTCCTGGTTCGAAACGGCTGTTATACGTTGAATGATATAGTTCTCAATATGTGGATATATATCTGTATAAATAAATAAGTACCGTTTATGTTTGGAGGTAAATATTCATGGACCTCCCAAATACTTTGGGGTGCTTTTTTGTAACTTTTCAAATACATTTGATATAGTTGCATTTCTGCTATAATGTAATTTCTGTAGCATCTTATAAATTAATATTTTTTTGATGTAAGTTTTAAAATCAAATCCGTTGTGAGCGTAGCTTAATAATGCTTTCGATCGCGAACCGCGCGAGTGGCCAAGGGTCACGAGAGAACGGGGGTGATTTTTTACTTTCTTTTGATCGTGACACAACTAACCCTCAGAGAAATCACCTGGTGGCACCGACAGCAGTTTTCAGCGATGATGATGCCTGGTACGGGAATGGCCAGAGGTCACACGTCGCCGATATCGACCAAACTGGCCTAATTTGTTGTGTTCTTTAACACGACAAACTGCTATTTTGTTTTTTATTGATGATTTTAACAATGAAAAAATTCGTTTACCCGTAATTACTAAAGAAATGTTTCTACTAACCGATATAATCATACAGGGTGGAGTCCAAGTTCATCAGATAGATAACTTTAGCAATATTTTTAGTGGCTGAAATATTATTAATATACAGGGTGTTTTGTAGAAGGTTCGCCAAACTTGGAAGTGGAATATAGGTGAGCTCATGTGCCATATTATGTAGGCCTAGATAGCTTACAGTTTTTGTTTTTTAATATTTAATTTCGTCATTTTTTATATAAACTTTTTATTTTTCACTGTATCTTCACCGAATAAACTTAAATCAAATCTAGGACGTTTGTTTGCTGTTCTGCATTCGATATTTGACACAAATAATTGGTCGAAAAAATGATATGAGTTCACAAATGGCGAGGTTCCATCAAAAGTCATTAAGTTAAACACTATATAATATATATATATATATATATATATATATATATATATATATATATATATATGTTTTAGGTGGTTTCCGGTAATTCATCCGCGTAGTTGATAACTGATCCCTGCCGGGACCGATGGGAAAATGACGACGTTTCGGCAGAGTCACATCTGCCCTCTTCAGAATACTAAGTAGTATTCGAGTAACTAGAAGCGAAAGCAGAAGACTACGAGAATTATGCGAACCGACCTGAAAAGGGCAGATGTGACTCTGCCGAAACGTCGTCATTTTACCATCGATTCCGGCAGGGATCAGTTATCATCTAAGCGGATGAATTCCCGGAAACCACCTAAAAAAATAATATATATATATATATATATATATATATATATATATATATATATATATAAGGGCGTTGCCAGCTTATGACTAACAGGGGTAATGGGGCAATATTAGGGAGGATAAAAAATATGAACGCCGAACTTCGGTAGCTTTGCTGCTAGCTACATTTGATCTCTAGCAGTTGCTAGTTGCCTCCCCCTACTCCCCATTGGCGACGCCCTTGATCATAATACAATTTGAGATTGTAACCTACAAGGTTAGAACTACAAAAAATAAAATATAGATTAAGTTGAAATAATTTCTTATAAATTTTGTTCAAACAGACTCTTACAGCTACGGATGTAATCGCGACACCTTTTTCTGAGAGCTACAGTGGTAGTCTATATTTGCATGTCATACCAGATTAATTCAAAACCCACATTTATTCTTTCTCTTAACTGCTCCTTGGTTACTACTTCTCTCTTAAACGAGTTACTTAGCCTGTCTATATTCAAAAAAATCAAAGGGAGTCAGGTCTGGGGACTTTGGAGACTAGGGTGGAGCTCAGCTCTCTCAATCCACGCTTTCGGGAATAAAATGTCCAGGAGCTCTCTGGACAGCTCGCCTATAATGTGATGGACAGCTCGCCTATAATGTGATGGACAGCCATCTTTTTTGAATTTCCAATGGGATTTCTTCTAATAAGATCGATCATTTCTCATTTTTTTGGAACTCATCGTTGATTCTTTTCCTTAACTGCTTTTTGGTTTCTGGTAAATTTATTAAAGGGGGAAAACGGAGCACTACCATGGTATTGTCATGTCTAAAGGATGTCAGAAGACAGGTAGCCAAAAAAATATGGAGAAGACGGACTGGGAGATTAGCACTAAGGTGGAATACATATATTGGACATGTGATGGTAGGACGCTTCAGAGGAGGTGACTGAGACTTGAGATAGTTCTAGATGTCAAAATCAACAAACTCATAATAGGAAAATAAAATCCTTAGTAGATGAAGATACTGTTCAATTGCTTCACTGATTTGAAGACGCGAGATGTAAAGACCGACATCTAGGATTTTCGGGGAAACTAGCACATGGACGTTCCGAATCTAGAGCCGTTCCATGTAATTGCTGTTACCCGTAACTCCTAAGCTAGAATGTCACGATGAAATTTTCAGGTTAACTTCACCTGTCAGAATTGAATACTCTCTTCGAGGTGTCATTCTTTTGTACGCAATGTCGGTCTTTACATCTCGCGTCTTCAAATTTAACGATTTGTATCAAATACAGAAAGTAGTGTTCGAGAGGACAATTGTGGGAAGCGCAACTGATGAAGGTTCCCTAACCAGAAAAAATATATATTATATACAGTGATGGGCAAGTGTGTGGAACCAAGCAAATATCTCTGGAATTATTAGAGATATCAAAATGAAATTTGGAAGGTGGATACTGCAGTAGATTGCCTATTTATTTCCAAATTTTTTTACAATTTTGAACTTCCTGTTTTACCGGAAGTAATGTCGATTTTAAAATTTGCAATGAAACACCCTTTATAGTATTTTAGTCTCTGATGAAACATTTTATTGCGAATACAAAAATATCGGGATTGATATTGTTTACTTCAATACCTACCGAGATATTAATAGAAAAGTAATTAAGGAAAGGAAAAATCTAATATCCATTAAAGAAATACATAATCATAATTATTAACTAAATCTAAGTGATTTTCAAAACATTGAAACTTAACTAAACTTAATGTATTAGATGTTAAAACTGAGCACCGTTTACTTCTTGACAATAAGCAAGTCGGTTTTTAAATTCTCTAGTAACATTAGCTATTACTTCTGGTGTAATTCTCTGGATGTCTTGAGTTATTCTTGCAGCTAATTTTTGCAAATTATTTGGTCTATCAACATAAACCTTAGACTTTAAGTAACCCCACAGAAAATAGTCTAGTGGATAAAGGTCGGGACTTCGGTGCAGGCCATTCATAAGTACCCCTTCTTCCAATCCATCTGTGATGAAATGTCCTATCTAAATGATCTCGAACAATGCGAGCGTAATGAGGTGGTACTCCATCCTGCTGAAACCAGATATTATTTGGTAATTGTCCATTTACCTCCAATGCTGGTATAACTTGTGTCTCCAACAGCTGTAAATACCTATCCCCGTTTAAAGTTTCTTGTAGGAAGAAGGGTAGGATTACTTTGCGACCAGTAGCGGCAGTTATGTCGATTAACCGTACCGTTCAAACAAAATGTAGCCTCGTCTGAAAACACCACATTTCTTATAAAATTATTATCACGGTTACAAATATCCATCAAAGTTTCACAAAATTGCAAACATCTGTCGAAATCGTCTTCGGAGAATTCTTGAACGAGGCGAATTTTGTATGGATGATATTTTTCTCGCCTTAATATCCTTCCTACTGAACGACGACTAATTCCATGCATATTGGCGGGATCGGTAGTGGATAAGTTAGGATTTTCTTCAAAAGATATAGCAACATTTTGAGCTACACCTTCATTACTTGCACTTTTTAACCGTCCACTTTTTGGTAAATTGCTAACTGTTCCACTTGTGTCGTTCCTTCGCAAAGTTTTCGTCACTACTGAACGGGATATTTGTGTATTCGGGTGAACAATGTTAAAAAGGTCACAAACTTCTTGATGCGTCCTTTTCCTCTCTCCATACCCAATCATCATTAATATTTCTATTCTTTCTCTTTCACTTAATTCGGCAATTTTACGATCAAATTAAAACAATACAATCTTTTTACGTTCTAATAAAAAAAACTAATAACTTATTTTGACAACTACTGTCACAATGAATTTCATGGACTATTAAACTTATTCAGATTTAATTTGCGCCTGATTTAAACAAACGCACCTGTATTCGACTATGGATCAAGCAGTGCTGTTGGCTGTGACGGTATAATGCCACCGATTGGCCAATAGAAATACAAATCCTTACCGAGCGGTTTGTTTATATCGGGCGTAAATGAAATCTGAACCGAGTTTAGCTACCATCGATTTTTTCCTTTCCTTAGTTACTTTTTTGTTAATATCTCGGTAGGTATTGAAGTAAAAAATATCAAAGCCGATATTTTTGTATTCGCAATAGAATGTTTCATCATAAACTAAAATACTATACAGGGTGTTTCTTGCAAATTTTAAAATAGACTTACTTCCGGTAAAACAGGAAGTTCAAAATTTGTAAAAAAATTTGGAAACAAATAGGCAATCTACCGCAGTATCCACCTTCCAAATTTCATTTTGATATCTCTAATATTTCCAGAGATATTTACTTGGTTCCACACATTTCCCATCACTGTATATTGTCTTGCGTGCAAAAGAATGACACCTCGAAGAGAGTGCTTCATTGATATTTAGGAAGAAAACTAATGAAATTATTGAAGTTAGGTGTTATCTGTGCTCAAACTGATATCGACATAATCGTGATTCTCATGGTCTACGCAACCGAATTAGTAATCATCCTGTACACCCCTAACATAACTGCCACATCTGCTATAAACAGCACTGGACATCGCATTATGCCGTAATGCAGAATGAGAACCTACACAATTAAATTCATAAAAGGTCATATGCACCCCCGAAAAAAAGTCGCTTTATGTCGCGTGGCCCCTTTTTGTAAGTTTTACTCGTCGCTTGGCGATTTCGGTTCCACCCTTACATCGAAAGCACGGAGTGTCCGTTTACCCCCAGCAAAGAATCGCCGGCGATTCACCCCCCGTTGTTGGCCCTTAATAGTACTTCGACATAATGAATATATTGACTGTTATGACCGTTTCTGGCGATCTCAACTAGGCGATAAAAATGTTTTTTTATTTACCGTGTTTTACGGTTATCAGCGAGTGGTTTTGGGTCGGAAATCACTAAAAAAGGGGTGTTTATTGAAAACGTTTGGGATGTTTAGAAGTGTTGTGATTTAGGGCTGTACTATTCGTGTTACCACTTAAAAAGATATTTGTCACATTGTATTGGTTTCTATAGAATTTATTTATTTATGTAATACATATAAATTTCAACTTGAAAACATTATGCCAATATAAAAAAGAATATTGTAGCTAGAATAAAGTTTGTTCTTAATATTTGACAGATTTTGTCACATTAATTTTATTTATTGAAATATCACAACTGACATTTTTGCATATGATTTTGGTTATATATAGTGGTTATGGGGTGGGGGAAATACTTAATAATTACAAAACTTTTATTTGCAAGAATGAAAACGTTATTTTCAGTGTGTTTAAATGATGACTTATAGAAAAAATCACATTTTACAAAAAATAAATACAAGAAAATGATCAGTTGGGACTACTTAATATAACATTTTTAGCTTACACGTTTTTAATTACACAGTATGACTACAATTCTACTTCTTCCTATATTTCAACACAGTATATACAGGGTGAGTTTGTTTTGATGACCAGTATGGGGATCTCGGAAACTAGCAGAGATAAAGCAATGGTTAAACTGGGAAAGATTTGCAGTTTTACTGGCCCAATTTAATAACACTTTGGGATTGTTGTAAAAGGTCATGGCTTACAAGATATTTTGAAAAAACGAAATTCTGTCGATTTAGTCAAATCCCTCTTGCTCCTTTGTTTTTGATTTTATAAAAAAGTGTAAATATCAAAATTGAAGGGAATTGTATCCTGAATATGATTGTCATGTCATCGTTTGCGTGACAGCTCTCGTTTTCGAGATATGACCCAAACTTATCTTTTTTTGAATGGAAACCATAGTTGGCTATGACCTCAAAAAATCCGACAATTTTAGAGCTTTTCAACGATATAATACTCGATATAGTTATTCATAAAAATAACGGAGTTTTGGATGCTTTTCTCTCTGATTTTCACTTTTAACATAGGTAGCCAGGAAAAAGATTGTTTTCATTTTGACGTTTCCTCATTTGAGAGTAATTCCATTAGTAGTGTTGAACTGACAGTCGATATTGACAAGTTTTTGTGATAAAATGGAATATTCTAACGAAGAAAAATTGAATATGGTGGAATGTTATATCATATGCCATAAAAATTCAGTTCAGCTGAGGAATACTTTCATAGATATTTTAATCGTCGTTAACCTGCTCTATGTACATTTAAAAGGCTTTACGATAGTTTACGCAGATATGGATATTTTAGTAACCAACCAAAAGAAAGTAATCAAATTAACGACGCAGCACAAATAAATGTTTGGCAATGGTAAATCAAAATCCATCTACATCAACTCGTGAAATTGCGGTAGAAGCTGGCACATCTCAACGAACTGTAGTTAAGGTACTGAACGCGCACAACTTCCACCCGTACAAACTTTCAGTTTCCCAAATTTTGCATGCTAGTGACGAACATGGACGTATTTTTTTTTGTACATGATTTAGAGACATGTGCCTTGACAATCCACAGTTTCCATTAAACGTGTTATGGTCAGATGAAACTAGATTTACTATCTGCGGTATGTTCAATAGACACAATGAGCATATCTTGGCTAAAGAAAACCCTTTCTATGAAAAACAAAGACGACCCCAGATAAAATTTGGTTTCAATGTTTGGTGTGGTATCATAGAGTCTACTATTCTGGGGCCTTTTATCAATGATGAATCACTTACTGGGGAGCGCTACTTGTATTTCTTGCAATACACTTTTCAAAACATGTTGCATAATTTGAATTTGAGAACTCGTTTAGAGATTGAGTGGTTCCAACATTATAGAGCACCTGCTTATTACTCGTTATTAGTAAGATAACACTTAGATAATATCTATCCAAACTCTTGGATAAGAAGAACTGGCCCACGCGAATGGCCACCCCGGTCTCGCGATTTGGCAGTTATAGACTTCTATTTATGGGGTGGGCTAAAATAGAAAGTATACAAAAGAAAGTATGAGACAGTTGGTGACCTAAGGGAGGCGGTATTACAAGCAATTGAAGAAATTGATAGGCGGTCTATGAGGCAAACCATAATGTCAATCTTAAAAAGATGCAATTTTTGTCTAAATAACAATGGTGGACTTTTCGAACATAAATTGTAACCATAATTATGTACATTAATTTCTTAAGTTTTTAGTAAGTACCTACTTATTTAGTTTTTTCGTTATATCTGATATACCTAATAAAAAAATCGTTCAATGTTTTTTGGAATATTTATTAATGATTCAATCTATTTCATGGCTAACTACGTTAAAAGTGAAAATAAGAGAGAAAAGCATCCATAACTCCGTTATTTTTATGAATAACTATATCGAGTATTAATTCGTTGAAAAGCTCTAAAAATGTCCGATTTTTTGAGGTCATAGCCAACTATGGTTTCCATTCAAAAAAAGATAAGTTTGTGTCATATCTGGAAAACGAGAGATGTCACGCAAACGAGGACATGACAATCATTTACACTTCTTTTATAAAATCAAAAACAAAGGAGCTAGAGGGATTTGATTAAATCGAAAGAATTTCGTTTTTTCAAAATATCTAGTAAGCCATGACTTTTTACAAAAATTCGAAAGTGTCATTAAACTGGGCCAGTAAAACTGCAAATCGTTCCCAATTTAACCATTGCTCTATCTCCGCTAGTTTCCGAGATCCCCATACTGATAAAAAAAAACTCACACTGTATATAAATACGCAAATGCAAAAGAGTTCGGTAACATTTCTTTCTGTTTGTAAACCAAGTTTCTTAAGTTTTTTAATTGCTAACTGACAGCCTTTGGTGTTATTAATAAAAAATTGGATCATATGGCCAAAATTTTTCGATAATAACAGTTATTGCCCCATCTATTCCATAATAGCTGAACTCGCGCCATTAAACTTTCCATCGAAAGAGGACAAAATTATTTTATATTTTCTAATAATTCAAATCAAGGCTTTTTATAAATTCTAGATTTTTATTGACGTTTTGAACTCGCGAAGTGTATTTTTATTTTTAATTTATCCAATAATCGTATGATGCCATGAAAATTTGAATATTCTTTTTTATTCAGGAACAGAACATTATTTGATTTTGCATACTGGATATACCTTAGCGTCGTAGATGTGGAACTATGAAACAACAAAACTGAAATTGATGATAGCTTCAGTCCTTACTTGGTGAAAATTCATTTAAATTTTATATTATAATAAACACACTTAAGTAACTTTCACTTATATTTATTTGCCATTGACATTTTTTCCCCAGGTTACTGGATTCTTCAGAATAGTTCTGCTTTGTTTTCTGAAGAAGCCAGTAACCTGGTGAAACAATTGTCAATAGCAAAGAAATATAAAATTACCTAAGTGTGTTTATTTTAATATAAAAAACTGAAATTATTGTCCTATGCAAATAATATGTTACTTAATTATAATGGTAATGAAGTATATTGTATAAGTACACAAAAAAGTGTAGAATATTAGAAAAAAAAACGGGTATTGCAAATTCAAATAGGTATATTATCTTCAAATTTTTAACAATGATTTTGGTCAAATTTCGACTACTGTTTACTACAGTTTAACCCCTTGAGAACTGATTTTTTTTAAGGGAAGAAAAAATATTTATTGATATATTTTATACAAGAATGACCATATTATCAATATTAGTATGTTACATAGGGTTAATTTTGTTGTTTTTTATAAAAAAATTGTGTGCATAATTATGCACAATATGTATCAAAAGTAAATTTTTACAAAAAAAATAATATAATCACGAAACAACCACAACCAACTATCGTCTATGATACATGACAAATAGAGTTGCCACCTGTACTATACATATAGTCTCTTACTACATTTTACCCAATTGTACTATTTTATTCAGAAAAATAATATAGAACGAAATGTACTATATGTTCATTGCTAATAGCTAATTCAAATGTCGCGTTTTTTAATGATAACTGTAAGTTGGAACCCATCCACTACGCGGCGTGGAAAATTTTAGAACGAAATTAACAGCAATAATCTCTTTTGTTTTACTGTTGTCACACAAATTATTCACTCTTTGAGTAGATGTATTTACAGTGAATTCACTATGCTTTGGGGTTTGCCAGTTGTCAACTTGTCATAGCATTTAAACGACAACTGCCCGTCGTTATTTGTTGCTGCTTGATTTTCGAGGTTTTGTAAGATTGATTAAAATAAATAATATATGAAAAAAATATGAGAAATAAATGTTTACTATTTTTTTCCTAAATTTCCCAAAAGTACCATATTGTTGTAACTTAAAAATGTATATTCTATATTTTCTTCAGAAAAAAGTGGCAACCCTAATGACAGAGTAGTTCCTCTCTTATTTAATACACATACAAAAATTGTAGGAGCCTCGAAGCATCAACCTCATTTTCAGGGTCGTATTTACGTAAAATAAAACAAAAACTATTTTTGAGACTCAATGTGCATAATTATGAACATTAACGAAAAAGCGGTCATCCGCCATTGATCAGTTAAAATTTTTGCAAAAATATTAATTTAAATCATTGTTTGGATCTTTCACCTAAACTATAATCAAAAAAATATATTTATATTTCAAAGTAACTAAGTGATTATTATAGATTTGTATTGACTTACGTCTCATATGTGTCATCGGTATAGCAGGTAACCATTGATAGGGCTGTATTTCCCCCATTTCCGCTAGGATGACAGCACTTGTATCATTAACTGATGTAAAATATATTCATTATTATGCCCCTTCAGTCCGAACGTTGTCAGATTAAACTTCTTTACAAAAATTGAGTTTGATGAAACTCTGCATAATTATGCACCAAGGGTCTCAAGGGGTTAAAGAAAATTGCTGTATATTTTCTTTAAACTGTGGTATTATTTCCCAAGAAGCACTTAGATATTGAAAAATATGCCACAAGTATCATTCAGAAAACAACAAAAAGTTTTGGTTTACTCCTTGATGATGACAGCTTCGCTATTGAAACGTGTGTTGAGTGAAAAAAGAAAGGTTTGGTGTTAAGGTACAAATCTTTGTGTTTATACGGATAGATGTTTGTGATAAGTTTATTCAAATTTCATCAGTAGTATTCTTGTCGAACTTACAATAATCGTCGTGTACAATCCTCATAATCAAATCTCAATATATTGGTACGTGGAAAAAAATACAATTCTCATATCCACAAGTGTCAGCCAATAAAATAATCCATCCCATCAGTCTCAACATCCATTCAACGTTTACGAGTAATTTATTGGTCAGCACAGTCCTATTGTGTTTTGATATTTGACAACCCCTACGCAATATGTTAGCCGCGGTCAGATAAGACCTTTTGACGCTGGCTAACTGACTGGACGCTTCAGCGATCGGCTAAAAATTAATTATCTGAGCAGAAAATGAATTGATTGTGTTCTACGTTCTCCACGGGGATAGCATGTTTGTTAATTGATTCAGACGGAGTTGGCCATGCGAGAGATGACAACCGATTAGAAACGAGCTTTGTATAAACAGTGGATGGATACTTCATAACGTTTTTTTGTGAAAATAGTTTTCATGGAAAATATTGTACCAGACGTAAATTTCTTCTAGAGGGTGTCTTTTCAGCGGTAGAAAAGTTTGAATTTGATTTCGGCCATATACTGTTCGTGGCAGGGGAGTGTATAATACACGTTTTTGAAGTGAAAGCTCCTTTAAGGAGGCCGAAATCTTACAAATATTTATTTATTTATTTATTCTCCAAATAGGTACTTACATGTGAAGGGTTAAACAGTACACAGATTTGACAAAGTGACATGCCATATCATGAAGGGATTGCCTCTGATGCAGCAATAATTGCGCCTAAATTTTGATGTTGTCAGAACTTGTTATTGGACAGATCTCATTGCAGACACTGAGTCGAAGGGCTCCGTTGTTAATGTAGAAGAGATTAGATGAGAGTAGTCCTAATTTTGGGGACCCAAACTTAACGCTATTGATCAAGCCACAATCGAAATATTTTCCGATTTATATATAAAGATAATAGCATGGGTCTTTTTCCTCGTACTCTACGACAGAGATGCCTAATCTTAAAATACCCGTCCAGTTCAGTTCTGTTGTTACCAGTAAATCAATAATAGAATAGGACAATAACGTATGACTATATAAGGTAGATGAAATAGGTATTGAATTTGAAGTTATCATCCAGAGTAATAGTATAGAATTGACCCAACACAAAATTAACAAACATGTTTTCTCTTTCATTTCTCGTTTGAAGTGCCAAACATTTATGCTTAATGATTTAAATAATTTGAAATCATCAGCAAACAACAACCAACGCAGGTTTCAGGCTCGGGTAAATCATTGATGTGATATAGGTTAAATTGGAGAAGACAGTAAACATCTTTACCCTTTGGAGATGATTATGACATAAGTCAAAACTGAAATCCACCTTATCATATGCATTAAAAAGGGAATGAAATGCATAACACCACACACCTAAAAGCACAACACAAAGTGTCTGATCTTAAACCACCCATACAATTCATTTCTTTTGCAACTTGCATTCTAGTAATATAGAATACACAAAATTACATTTTCATATTATCATACGTCACTATTACATTTTCATATTATCAACTAAAATAAGCTCAACAGAGGTACTGATTTATTACATACAGCAGGAACTTTTATATCGTCTAAATAACATAATTGAATTAAAGACAGGTGGTCAAGAGTCTAAAGCGCATGGCTTTAAATCCAAAGTTGGCGGGTTCGAAACCAAGATCAATTATACTTTTTTAATATTGTGTTATTATTAATTAATTGTATGCACTCTTTTCAGTTCACTTAAAATGAATAAAGCTCATTTTAATATTATGCAGAATAAAAATTTAAAAATTATAAATTGTTGCTACCGTTGAATGTATAGATATATATTTATTGCTTTGTGTAAGTGTTATGTTTGTAATGATGTTAGCGAAGAACAAAACGAACTTTTCTTTGACATCTTGTCTTCAAATACTTATTCAGATGAACAAAACTATTTACAAACACTTACGCAATACCTAAACTTATATTTCTTTGCAGATATATTTAAATGAAAAATTAAATTAGGATTAATACTTGAGTAGTAGCAAAATAGTGACAATTATTTTAATTCACCTGATATTTATATCTATTACTAAGAATGACACAAAGAAATAAAATGGAAATGGAGATTGTGTGATAACGAGAGAAGCGAAGGTTATTTCGTAAGAAGCTTTCGCTTCCATCGTTCAGCCTCAAATGGTTGCTGCTCTTTTTTTCTTTTAAACTAACGCAAGACTCTCATGTGAATAACATAATCAAAAACATAAAAACGAATGCCTGTGGATTAGACGACATTTCAGCTATAATGGTGAAATACTCAGCCCAGTCATTGATATATATGTGGTCGGCAAACAGTATTTTCTAAATTTGTTGAAAATCTCAATTGGGCGTCTGCAACTGAATTTAATGACCTAAGAATAATCAGCACCATGCTTGGGTTATCTAAAGTAATTAAAAAGTGTTTTTATGATCAACTTTATGCATATTTCTGCACAAAAAAATGAAATGTAGAATTTTTAATGTGGTTTTAGAAAAACTTTAGTACTACGGTTGCATTAACCAATGTGAGAGACGATATTATTCAGGCATCTGATAAAAAGTTCATTACAATTCTGGTATTAAATGGAGTGGAAGTAACAGGTCCCCAAAACTCACAATCTTTTAAAAAATATAACTTAGTTCTCTTTTTTTGATAAATTTACTGGTTTCGGAGTTAAAAATTGTACCCCATCCTCAGATATTTTTTACTTTTAGACATGTCTACAATGACAATTGTCTTATCGTATAACCTTACCTGTATATTATATTTGTATCTCGTTCTAAAAATTTGAATAAGAAATTAAATCGTAGAATATTTACTGCCAATAAGGTGATCCTTTGATTGTTTCTGTTTCAAACACGATAAATTTCAATGCATAGTTAGAATAAGAATTAATCATATTTTTAAAAGAGGTTGTAGGTTTTGGGGACCTATTACTTCCACACCATCTACAAATGGACCCACACCTACAATACTTCATAGTAATTCTAGTATTGTTGGAATTTTTTAAAGCATTTGACACCATTTATCATAAACTTGTTTTAACAAAATTAAAATACTATGATTTTGATCGAAATTCCTACAACCGTCTTAAATCTTACTTGTGTTGCTGCATCAAATTTTTATTCTGATCAAAGCGTAGTACTATCAGGTGTGCCTCAGGGATCCATCTTGAGGCTCTTTTTTCTTATTTGCACAACGAACATTTTAGCCTCCATTCGTAACTGTAAAGAGAGTACGTTGATGACACGCAGTTATACTTTTGTTTTGATGTAGTGAATTATATCCAAGATCAAAATATTGTTAATGTAGAGCTAAATAAATTATTTTTGTTTGTTAATAAAAATAAGGTAAAATTTCTAAAGAAAATTCTAAATATATTAATATGGAGAGCGTCTGGTAGTAATTGAGTTAATAAAAAATCTTCGAATTTTGGTGGACAATGAGCTAAGATTTAAAGAGTACCTGAAAAAGCAATTTCAAAAAGCTTTTCCCTCCTTAAAATTCTTGTATAATTGTAGACATTTTCTGAAAAAAACTAAAAATATTTCTATGCGCAACTCTAATCTTCAATTATTGTGACTCACTTTTATAACTTTATAACTTTTTGGCCTTTTGAACTGAAAATTTGTTCATATTTTTTGTGCGTTTCGAAAACGATATTGGCTTAATTTGGGAAATGCTAGAAATTTGCATTTTAGTGTATTTGCGTATAAAGCTATCAATGATCCTAGTTTCTCATTTTTAATTAAGGACAGGTTGATCATTTGTCAGTAATTTAGTAAATCACAATTTTTCATATACCAAAAACATTTTTGGGTTGAATCCTTTTTCATTTTTCCTTTCATATTGCTAATTTTCATTCAAGGAATATTTAAAAAAATGTGGATGAGGTACTATAGCCTAAAGCCTTAATTTGTTTTGAAATTTGCTATTTCTAGGGTATTCATTCTGTTTTATTTCAGTGAATAATTCTTTTTATTTATTTGTCTGTTTATTTTCTTTAAAGTGCCTGTTCTACGTTGTTAGCTTTCGTGAACTTGCCCTAGTTTGTTACAATAAATTGTTTGATAATTTTATAGGTGCTCTCTAGTTGTATGTTCTTTTATTGTTTTGTTTTACTCTGGACATCGCTATTTTTTATAGTTTCTGAGGTCCTTCAAACTTTCGGTATTAAACATTTTTTATAAAGTGTTTTTTTTCTTTCATTTACTCTTGGGGCTTCACATCTATCCTTTTGTGTTTTTTTTCCTACACTTTGTAGATAAAGTACATTTAAGTTTTTGTATTTGAGGATATGTTCTTTTAATACTTTAGTTATAAGACTATCTTTAAAATATTTAAAATAAAATAAAAATAATTTTGGAATCTAGGAGTTTCAGGAAATACTAGGTAATTTAGTTATAAATACTAAATACTAACGAAATTTATAGTAATAAAAGATATTGCCTACATATGAAATGTAATGTTAAAAAAATGCATTAAAATTACACGGTTTTAAAAATATTATATAACGAACTTTTCTAGACTATTCATGGGTAAACAAATCCAAATCCCAATAACTATCATACCATCAGAAAAACATATAAGTTACCGTGAGAAAAATAAAAAATCAAGGGGGGTTACTTACTTCCCTGTGGTATAAAAAAACCTGTACCGACAGTCCATTTTTTTCTGATGCAAATTTCAATTGTTAAAAAGAAATACACCCCGTATCAAGGTAGTTCTAGAAGTAGTTAAAGATACTCGTGTGGGAAATAGTCATACCCGACGTTTTTTATTCGATCTTTTTTGTTAGTAAGTGATTAAGGGATGTTATTTATAATCTCTGGGGGTAGCAGTACGGTATGCAAATTCTTGACGGTAAAAAATGCGATAAATTGTCGGTAATTTTTCAGATTGTTTTTTTAGATAACCCTTCGCGGTAGACCGTTAGGAAGTTGACAAAAAATTAACATCTCTATAATTATTTCTTAATTGAAAACCTTGTTCCTTTTGCAGATAAAAGATTTTTTCTTTGTTTTTTTTGTTGGCAACATTCTTGCTTTGGAAATGTTGCAACTAAACAACTATTCTATTATTTTAGTGCTTTGTTCAGGGCATAGATAAATTTTTCTTACTTAGTTGGATGAATAAATTATATTATTTGGCAAATTCAGAAATTGTCCAAATACACAAAAAAATAGTTCATATAGTTAGGCAGTTAAAAGAATGTAATTTCGAAAAAAATATACACTGGTTAACAATTTTCTATAAGTTATCTTATATATAAGGATGGGGAAGTAAACTTGTCAGTTTTCTACGTACAACATCGCAAATATGGTTAGGGGGTCAAATATCGAGCAATCTAGCTGGTCAAGATAAAAAATTGCCTGGCAAAATTTGGAAATGCTCAAACGTTACTCAGGCTTTATGTAGGCAACCATTATTCTGTTGAGAAATAGGTTTAACGGATCTCCTAAGTATGGAAGAAGATAAAGTTCTTTCACTTATTGAAAAAGATGATAAGCATTCATGTTGCTATTGGATGTGACAATCAGCGCTCGAATAATTTATTTTGGGGCTGTAGATATTTTTTTATTTAGCCTCATACTATAAATCAATACCTCACAAAATAGGAAAACAGGCACTGGTTCGACCTTAGACGTGATCCACTGTTACTGCTTCTCAAAACCACAGAGAAATAGAGTGCTTCAAGGTTTTCTCCATGGCGTCTGCGTCCCGCTTCATACTATCACATGTCCCTGAAAAATATGACTCATCATTAGATAGAGAAGGTTCACAATATTCGTTTCACTGTTTTCGTATTCTAGAATGTTCAAACCATTGACCTGGGTCAGAAGTAAAATGTAGAACTAAATCTCTACGATATGAAATGGTTCAAAAGATTGAACACAACTATATGTTAAGATAATGATACTACCTATTGTTCTACAGATTGTTCTTCCTGTATTGTTTAAAGTAGGTCTTAAGATACCTTGGGATTATGCTCAAGTTCTCCTTACAAAAAATTGGGTAGTTCTAAATTTCTTCTTCATTAATACAAACCAAGGGCAGGGAGACATCTCAATAACTCTTTGCGGCATTGCATCTCTGTTTTTTTTCACTATTTCTCGTTTAAACTAGTAATCATGTGTTGGCTATACCGGTTCCTCTAATACAAAGCATCGTCCAAGATATTTTCATAGTTGATCCAGAATAAGTTCCCTGTTCTATTAACTTACAGTATTCTGCCACAATTTTTGTATCTTTGATCAAACCTGAACTAAGGCTGTCTTATATGGTCCAAGTTTAATATAGAATAGTCACGAACTTGTGACGATATGGCTATATGCCGGACTGTTGCAATTTGTAACCCAGCGCTACCCAGTGTCAATATCTACTACCCGGTGACGGTTTGCAGTCGGATGTTCTCGACAGCCGGCTAGTTTGCGGATAAACTGGACTGGGTAATATATGCAGCAGCGCCAATGCTGAATGCCATACTAACTCTTCCGCATTACTCGTAGCCTTGGTAACTAAGCTGCTGTATTTACAAAATCCCCACATAGTTCGAGCCTTGGTGATTAGTAGATGGTTAGTAAGCTTTGACACGTCTGTACTAAACTTTATTGGTGCTTCTTCTGGCAGTCTATCTCCGCACTCCCTCTCAAAGTAGCATGTTTATTAGCAGATGAAGCATTTTGCATTGTGGATCAATCTGATTTCTCCTTTATACAAAATTAGTAAAACTTTACGTTTAAATGACCATTACCAAGACCAAATATAAAGAATTTGGCAAGATCAGTACGAAGACCGGATTACTAAAACCAAGACCGTTTATCGAGATCATCAAAGACTTGATGATATCTATTTCTGAAATTCAGTGGCTTGAATAATAAATCAATTGGTAGCAAGCAGCTGTTTCTCGAGTGTAACCAGATAGGCTATATGGATAAATCAAACACTCAAATTCTTTAGTTTTTTGAGTTAGTGAGCTGAATTGCTAATATTGTTCTAGGCGTTGGTTGTCATACTTTCTAATTAATTTATCAGATCTCCCAGTTATACTATTCGGATCCTTTATAGTAATTTTAGTTTAGTAATAATGTAGTATATTTATCATTATTTAATTTACTGACTACTGCAAGTGCTTCAGCAGTGTTTTATACATGTAAAGGTTTTTTAGAGGTATAGAACTTTAAGTTGGCAACACTCTTTTAACCTTCGGCCATCTTGTCAGCTGTCAAGTGATTTATGTTTAGTTTGGTTTGGCATTTCATCACGAATAGACTGACGCCTGAACAACGCTTCCAAATTGTGCAAATTTATTTCGAAAATCATGGTTCTGTTCGAAATACGTGTCGCGCACTACGTCCATTTTACGGTCAACATAATCGTCCATCAGAGCAATTAATTCGATTAACTGTGCAACGTTTTCGCACCAAGTTTACTCTACACATCCACAGAGATGTCGTACATTGCGTACAGAAGAATCCATTGCTGCTGTAGAGCGTAGCGTAGAGGAAAACAAAATTCAACTCGTGGAAGAATTGAAGCCACACGAGCACCTAGCAAGGCATACATTCGGCGAATGAGCCCAAAACAAGATTGCTGTTGATCCCGATTTTCATAAGCGAATTTTGTTTAGCCATGAAGCTCACTTTTGGTTGAACGGATACGTCAATAAACAAAACTGCCGTATTTGGAGTGATGATAATCCTCAAGTTCATGTTGAGACACCGTTACATCCAGAAAAACTGACTGTTTGGTGTGCTTTATGGGCTGGTGGAATAATTGGTCCGTACTTCTTTAAAAACGCTGCTGGCCAGAACGTTACAGTCTATGGTGATTACAGCTATAGAGCCATGATTACTAACTTTTTCGTTCATCAATTCAACAATCATGACGCACACGAGCTGTGGTTTCAACAAGACTGGGCCACATGTCACACAGCTTGTGCCACAATTGATTTATTGAAAGAAACGTTTGGTGACCGCATAGTTTCACGTTTCGGACTCGTGAATTGGCCTCCAAGATCGTGCGATTTAACGTCGCTTGACTATTTTCTGTGGGGATACGTGAAGTGGCTATTCTACGCCGATAAGCCCTAAACCATTGACCACTTGGAGGACAACATTCGCCGATATACGGCCAGAAATGTTGGAAAAAGTCTTCGAAAATTGGACCTCCAGATTAGACTAGTCAGCCGTGGCGGTCATATGGCAGAAGTCATTATCTTTCGAATAAAGTAAATTTCTTGTCAATTTAAAAAATATATCCTTGTTTTATTCCATTTCAAAGTTCTATACCTCCAAAAAAAAACACCTTTTACCAGAGACAAGGTTCCACAGTCTTCGATGTGGTTTCACAAGAGTATTTGGTTAACATTTTTCCTCTCAGACTTTCTTTTCCGAGTTTTATTTCAGCTTCAGCCTTGCATCTCATACAGTTGATTTTGTGTTTATGATTCTAAAAAAAAACTGATTGAATAGTTCATATTCTTTGATAAATAAAGGTTAGGCAGAAACTATGGAGTTATCCATACTTTGACATGATTATGCTATTGAAAGTAATACTTTGACTTGGAAATGAACTAGATACGCATAGAGAGCTTGATTTCATTACGTGATTCCAAATAATCTCAGGAACTTTAATATAGCAGTTTATGAATTTTATTAAACAAATTTGAATAGCCTGGTAGGTTTATACGAATAGAAATGTTAATCTAATTAGTCTCATATGCGACAGAAATATTACCATGGCGAAAATGCAAATTTTTCTAATGAAAGGAACTGAAAAACCTTATATTTGTTAACAAACGTTCTTTTGATTCTTTAATTAAGCCTCATTACTTTTAAGTGTTTAATGCTATTAAAATTATGTTACATTATATTTAAATATATTTCCGTTGAAAATTAATTTGACACAATTCTAATTAGTTGCTCGTATCCTTTTACTTCCGAACCGCAACCACTGCTTTAGATTGTAATTTATAAAACCGAAAGTTATTTATTTATGTGAAGGTTTTTAACCGACTTCCAAAAAGGAGGAGGTTATCAATTCGTCGCGTATTTTTTTTGTATGTATGTTACCTGATTTATTCTCCTGTGGTGAACCGTTTTGGATGAATATGGTCTTGTTTAATAGAGTATATATCCGGATGGGTAAAACTTCAAATTTTGGAAAAGATTTCTATTGGTAAAGCAATGAAAATTGTGAATGAACACATGCGTGCATGGAAATCGACTAATATCCCTAACATATTGGTCGATTTTTCGAAAACTCCTTATGGATGTGTATAGTTTTTTAACGTGTAATCTATTAAGGAAGATCCCTAGGTGATCTCATATACTTTTCTGCGACGTGCAACTTGCAGTTTTGCAGAAAATAGCCGAAAATTCCAAATTTCTTATCAAAAATTTCATCGAAATGACATAAAGGAGATTTCCTCATAAATATTGTAGGCACTGGAAGTTTTAATTGGGAATTTGAAAATTTTCTTTGTACATGTCAAGCAAATAGGTAGTAAAGCATAGTATTTTCGGTTCCTTAAATCAATGAGTACCAAACTCATTTTGTTTGTATACCAGGCAAATACCTATTTAAATGCAATTTTTCCATTTTGCGAAGACGGTGCTTCTGGTTGTCACATTCTCCCAGCCTAATAGAAAATTCAGTGACAACACATCTCAAATTCTATGCTATTTGGTGCGGTTATACACAGGGTGTTTAGTTATAGCAAACAAAATCACAAAGTAAAGTGATAGAAGGAGTTGCATTTATATGATGACTGAAATATAGGACGGAGAATGGTTGGAATATAGGGTAGAGTGGACGTTTGGTGGTATAAATATATTGAAAAAAATGTGGAATTAAAATTATATAGGGTGATTAAAAAGCTGTTATATGCTGTGGACGTAAACAAATCATATACAGGATGGTTGAAATTTATGATGGAGGTAAATTATATTTATACAGTGTGATTAAAAAAATATTTATTATATAGCCCATAAGAAGTTGCATAAAGTGTGGAGAGGAATTATCTATAGTTATACAGAGTTGTCAAGAAAAGTTGAAAGAAAGTTACAAGGCGTGGTCCATAAGGCATAAATATATTTTGGGCTTATTAAGTCAACGCGTACTAATAAATTTTGTTGGTAGACATATACCTGTTAATTTAAATGAAAATGTATCAATGTGTAGTGTTGAGGCTTTCGTTGTCACCTGGTTCAATCTATTAAGGTTATACATACAAAATAAAAAATAAAGAATGAAAAGTATCTGAACTCAAAAAAACTAAAAAGTTGAAAATAAAACATTTAAAAAAAAATATAACCGACTTCCACCTATAACTAAAAAGCTAAAATTAATTATCACAAAATACAACTCTAGCAAATAAATAACACATTCAATGTTGTTAGGTACCTACCCAGGAAGTAAAAAATGTAAACTTTAAAAGCTGCTCATTCTGTACAAATTAATTACCTACCAATCTAGTATATTTTTGTAGTCGGTGCCAAACAACAGTCAAGTTTGATGAAGTGGTAGATAAGTACGCAATCAAGGATTATAGATTTGCTTGGCACAGACTTCAAAAATATACTAGATTGGTAGGTAATTAAATTGTACAGAATGAGCACCTTTTAATGTTTACATTTTTTACTTCCTGGGTAGGTACCTAACAACATTGAATGTGTTATTTATTTGCTAACGTTGTATTTTGTTATAATTATTTTTAGCTTTTCAGTTATAGGTGGAAGTCGGTTATATATTTTTTTAATGTTTTATTAATATTACATCTATTGAAGGGAAAATCACAAAAGTGGTGTTATTTTTTTTGGCTATTATGCCAAACCCTGCCAATTCAATAGATTATGATCATCCCTTCTTACACACTCTCAGATTCATTCAAATGCGACTTAAAACGCACTCAAATGCGACTTAAAACTCCTAAATGGCGTAATCGTGCCGTTTTGTAGTTTCACTTTGGACCACCCTAAATTTTTAAGTCACATGTTCTTTTTCAGACATCGTCCACAAATGTTTAATTTAGTCGGGCATTAAAAATAGATTAGTCCAAACCACCCACGTGCAGTTAAGAAGAGATATTTTTTGGTCATTTTGTCGAATTTTTACGAGTGTTAGTGAATACTCTAATGGTTTGGGTGAATGCGTCTAAACGTATCTTCTTTCAAATCACAAAACAATTAAATCTAATGCCCTAGGAGAGAAATGCTGAAAGAATTGATCTGACTATAAATAAAAAAGGAACCTCTAGAAATTATCAATTTTTAGTAACCCTTGGTTTATAATTTTGCAATTTTTTTTATTCAAATGGTATAAAATACGTTTATATTGTGTTTATTACTTGATAATATAAAATACCTTAATATTTTATCGCGGAATGAATTCAGACATCCAGGAGTTTCAGGAAAATCTTCAACTGATGAACGTTCTCTACTAGAAACAATATATTGTCTTGCGTTAAATGGATTGAAAAATCTCGAATAGTTAGTATCGTAACTTCTTTGATAGGTTTTAGTAAACCTACGAATTTTTTCGTGTGATTTCTATCCTAGCAATAACGCGGAAACGGCGTTACACACAGTACGACTCCCGATTTGACGTCTTTGTATGCTAGATTTTCCTGAAACTCCTGGATGTCGAAATTCATTTCGCGATAAGATTTTAAATTCAGTTATATGTACTACATACATAAAGAATTATTCGAGAATTCAATTAGTTGAGGGGAGCGCAACTGATGAAGGTTCTCGACTAGAAACAATATATTATCTTGCGTTCAATGGATTGAAATATCTCGAAATGTTAGTATAAAATAATTTGTTATAATGTTGGTCAATTATTATACAATTGTTTCTAAATTTCTTTCTCAAAATTGTTGCTAAAATTAGTGGATTGTTGACAAAATATATTATCAATTTGTCGCGTATTTTTTTGTATGTATGTTACCTGATTTCTTCTCCTGTGGTTTTGTATGAATATCGTCTTGTTTAATAGAGTATATATCGGATTGGTGAAACTTCAAATTCGGGAAAAGAATTCTATTGGTAAAGTAATGAAATTTGAAAATGAACACATGCGTGCATGGAAAACGACCAATATTCCTAACATATTGGTCGATTTTTCGAAAAATCCTTATGGATGTGAATAGTTTTTTAACGTTTAATCTATTAAGGAAGATCCTTAAGTGATCTCATATACTTATCTGCGACCTGCAACTTGCAGTTTTGCAGAAAATCGCCGAAAATTTCAAAATTCGTATCAAAAATTTCATCGAAATGACATACCGGACATTTCCTCATAAATATTTTAATTCCAACGTAATAGTGCGGGGATTTTAGGCACTGGAAGTTTTAATTGCGAATTTGAAAATTTTCTATGTACACCTCAAGCATATAAGTAGTAAAGCATAGTAGTTTCGAATCCTTAAGTCAATGAGTACCAAGCTCGTTTTGTTTGTATACCCGGCAAATACCTATTTAAATGAAAATTTTTCCATTTTGCGAAGACGGTGCTTTTGGTTGTCACATTCTCCCGGCCTAATAGAAAATTCAGTGACAACACATGTCAAACTCTCACCTGCTATTGGGTGGGTTTATACACAGGATGTTTAGTTATAGCAAACAAAATCACAAAGTAAAGTGATAGAAGGAGTTGCATTTATATGATGATTGAATTATAGGTTAGGCCCTTTAGCCGTATATACAGGATGGATGGCATATAGTGTGGAGTGGACGGACTAGAATGATAGTGGTCCGTAGGCAGCCGTATATACAGGATGGTTGGAATATAGGGTGGACTGGACGTTTGGTGGTATAAAAATGTTGGAAAAAATGTGAAATTAAAATTGTATAGGGTCATTAAAAAACTGTTATATGATATTGGCGTAAACAAATCATATACAGGAAGGTTGAAATATATTCTGAAGTTAAATTATATTTATACAGTGTGATTAAAAAAATATTTATTTTAGTTGCATAAAGTGTGGAGAGGAAGTAATGTTACACAGGGCGATAAAATAAAATGTGAAAAATGAAATAATTTATGGGGTAGCACACAAGGAGTTGTATACTATGGTTGAAATATAGGACGAATTTGACTCCGTACATATGGGATGGATTCTACTGCGTCCTATAGTTTACAGAAGGCAGCTAACAAATTTATGCTTGTCCGTGGGCAGCCGTATGTACAGGATGGTTGGTTCATAGGGTGGAGTGGAATTATCTATAGTTATACAGAGTTGTCAAAAAAAGTTGAAAAAAGGTTACATGGCGTGGTCCATAAGGCATAAATATATTTTGAGCTTATTAAGTCAACGCGTACTAGTACATTTTGTTTGTAAAAATTTACTTGTCAATTTAAATGAAAATGTATCATTGTGTAATGCTGAGGCTTTCGATGTTACCTGGTCCTGTCTATTAAGGTTATACATACAAAATAAAAACTTCCACCTATAACTAAAAAGCTAAAAATAATTATAACAAAATACAACTCTAGCAAATAAATAACACATTCAATGTTGTTAGGTCCCTACCCAGGAAGTAAAAAATGTAAACATTAAAAGGTGCTCATTCTGTACAAATTAATTACCTAGCAATCTACTATATTTTTGAAGTCGGTGCCAAGCAAATCTAAAATCCTTCATTGCGTACTTATGCGTTTAATCCATTTTAGCTTCCACGTTCTAGACAATTTATCTTACACTTTTCTCTCCAAGCAATCTGACAACCATGTTTACTATTATGTTTGAAATTTGCAGTATGAGCGTAAACAATAGTGTAACATAGTCCGTGGGTTCAATTTAAAATTATTAAACTAATATTCACTTTCACTTTTCTAGAACTTTATTTACATTAAAACAGCTGATCCAAATATCACAATAATAATCCCATATACGCTAGTCGTCGCGGTATAACTGACTTTCCATCACTACTACTTCATCAATCTTGATTGTGGCTTGGCACCTACTTCAAAAATATACTAGATTGGTAGGTAATTAATTTGTACAGAATGAGCACCTTTTAATGTTTACATTTTTTACTTCCTGGGTAGGTACCTAACAACATTGAATGTGTTATTTATTTGCTAGAGTTGTATTTTGTTATAATTATTTTTAGCTTTTTAGTGATAGGTGGAAGTCCGTTATATATTTTTTAAATGTTTTATCTAAATTATCCTTTTTTAACGACTATTGAGATTGTAAGATACAGTGTGGAACAGCCAAATGAAATAAATTCGATAACAAATAAAGGAGGGCTCTAGGGGAAAACGCTCGACATGTCGATTGGTATTTTTAAATAGGCATTTTTTCAAAAATAAAATTATATGGGGTCTGTCATGTGACAGTGGCCAATACCAAATTTTTTATTTTAAATGCAAGCCCCTCTATATATATATATATATATATATATATATATATATATATATATTGATTTTCCAGAAAATTCTAGACATAATTCATGTACAATGTCCTACACCTACTGTTAACAATAAAAAAAAATCGTATTTTATTTCACAATTTCGCTACCATTACACTCAATACTTAATTCCCATTTAGCTCTTCGTTCTTTTTTACTATTTTGAAACAAAAACACTTTTCTTATCATCTTGTTGTCTGTCTGTATGTCAGTGCTATTGTCGTTTGAATTTCGTTAACTGTACGTAATAATATCAAAAAAATGGTTCCTTTAACAGAAATTCGCACAATAACCTTCTAAACATCACAGGTTATGGAGATAACACACGGAAAGAAATGGAAGTTTCTCGCTTATTTCAAGAAAAATTTCCAAATTTTCCCCTTGTATCCCAAGAAAAAATAAGCAAAATAGAAAAACAGTTTCGCGAGCTTGGTCATGTAAGACAGATAAAAAAGACAGCTGCCTATGCTCTAAGTGATAATACGAAATTGGATATTATGCTTGAGTTTCAAGAATACCCATATAGATCTGGTCGAAATGTTCAACATTAGCCACACATCAACTTTTCGAATATTAAAGGAAAGTAAAATGCATCCCTATAAAATAATACCGACTCAGGAGCTCATGAAAGACGATTTCGATAGGAGAACTTATTTCTGTAAACAAATGATGGTAAGGTTAGATAACCATGTGATCCCATCAGAAGATATTTTGTTTTTTGATGAGAACATATTTACACTCCACGGTCATGTTAATCGTCAAAGTTGCCGTTATTCGTCAAATGAGAATCCTCACTGGATAACAAAGAACCATACGGAATATCCTGAAAAATTTAATGTTTGGGTAGGAATTGTTGGAAATCATATCGTAGGTTCATTTTTCATTGATGCTCCAAAATAATGTCGTGCCAACTTTGATAAACTCATGTCCTGCTCCAGTATACCCACAAGTTTGTACTAATACAATATGGTTTCAGCAAGATGGAGCACCGCCCCATTACGAAATCAATGTCCGGCAGTACCCGAACCAAATTTTTCCAAATCAGTGGGTTGGGAGGCGCGAATCGATAGAATTGCCAGCACGATCTTGTGATTTGACGCCAGTGGACTACATTTTGTGGGGTTATGTCGAAAGTACTGTATACATATCTAAACCCCTCAACTTAGATGACATAAAAAGACGAATCACGCTTACGATTAGATCAGTCACACCTGAGTTGTTGAGTAATGTTCTATCCCATATTAGCATATTGCCAAGACGTTCGCAGCAAGAAGTTTGAATATTTTCTAGATCGAAAACAATTTGTTTTTTGTTTATATTATTAAGAAATAATACTTATTAGGTTTTTGTGTAATGTAGGGAAGTTGTGAAATAAAATAATATTTTTTTTAATGTTAATTTTTGTAATAAATCTGAAAAGACTTAATATTTTCGAAACAGTTGAATATAGGTGTAGAACATTGTACATGAATTATTTTTAGACTTTTCTACAAAATCCAAAAAAACAATAATATACAGGGGCTTGCATTTAAAAAAAGAAAGTTGGTATAAAATACAAATCGATTATTCGTTATTGAATTTATTCCATTTGGCTGTTCCACATTGTATTTTTGTTCAGGCCATATCAAAGATTTTAGCTTATCTAGTAACTGAAAAGTCTTTATAACCAATTTAACGGCAAAGTTTTTTATACACCACTTCCTACACCGATAATTTCACATGCCGTGAATCTAGATCGACCACAATAAAAAAATCTCCGTGAAGTAGCGGATGTTTAAACAAGTAAATCTCCATAGATAATTCGTCAATAGAATTCATTGTTGCAGTTACGAACATTGTGCAAGGTACTTTCGTTCATAGGAACCTTTGGTTTATAATAGAAGGCCAATATGTATCCAGCTGCGTCAGTTTATATACTCGAACATTTTTTTTCTTCTAAATTTGAAATACCATTCGTGACCGACAAATGGGAACCGAGGATTAAAAATTTCCTTAGGCTAAAAATAATTGAAGAAATTCACAAAATTTGCGTTGTGTTTTTGCAGCTTTGGTATAATAGGTTATTAGCAAAATTTGAATGGTTTTTGAACGTAATAATAAAACATATTTTTCCTAAAACATTTTCAGTTTGAAATATGACTATTTTGCCGCATTTGGTTTTACTATCAAAATTAAAATACCCAAATCTTTGTTTCATGAATTTTAGTATATTGAATTGGTGACAGATTAAAAATAAATAAATAAAAAATAATACAGATAATCATTTTAAGGAAAAATCTATAATAAAATAACTCGAAAATCTGCGTTACTGGTAAACAAAAATTTATGAAATTGTATTTAACTGCTATTTCTGCTTTGGAACTTTTCTTAAAAGACAAATTGAAACTTGGAGTCTCTTTCTGTCGACACTGCAAGATGACCGAATGACTATAACTCTTAACTGACTAGTGTCAGTTGGTTTTGCAGTAGATATCAAGTGATGAGGGGGCTGAGTTTTGATTGGTTCGACGATGAGTATATTTGTTTGTTCTGGACTGGCTATTGGTGATTTCCATGCTGTAGGCAATCCTTCACGGGAGATGAGTCAAACCATGTGGGAAAACGTGCTTTGGTCTGATCGGATGCTACCAGGGTCCTTATACCGCACGTATTGGTTTTGAAACTTGGATCTTTTGCGAACTGTAAGAGCGGCAAGGTTTTCATTAAAAATTGAAATTAGGCGGTTCTGATTCACAAGGCCGATTAAGTTGCTTGACACAGCAGGATGATATACGAGTATATCATTATTGAAAGATTAGAAGAGAAAATTGATGGCTGGGAATGAGCTAGACTTTGGTTAAAGTTTTGAAGGAAAACCCGACATGGTGTCTTCCATATATAGTTTTTGGGCCCAAGTCTATAATCTCTATTGAATGATATGAGCCGGGTTTTAGATTGCAACATCCAGAATGATGTGATGTGTTTGTTTGTTCTTAGTTTTTAAAGTTGATTGAATTATTCATTGATTTTTAAACTTTTGCACCTTTTTCGAAAACTCTCCATCGCGCTAATGCTAATTTATATTTGTACATTTTTTGTCTTTAAAAACAGAAAGAACTGTGATTCGTGTTTTGACTTCCGAACTATTCGGAAGCTTTTGATTCCGTCTTAAGACGGCCGCTTTTTGTTGTTATTGTGTTACGATTTTGCGAGTTATAGTTCCGGTCGTAACAACCGCTAAACCGCTTTCATTTTGTTTTTTGTGTTTACAAAAGCGCATCATTTGTTTGTTAAACCCGCATTTTTTGTTTGCTCAATCAATGCACATTACGTAGCTATTTTTTGTGGAACGTGTCGTCCAGACGAAGCTCTAAAACAGTTTCTGTTGCTGCGGGGCTAACCTCTGAAGAAAGAAGAACCAAGAAAACACCACCTGTAGGGTTTCGTTTTTTTTTGACAAACAACATAATCCAAATCGTCTCCAAACAGATAAGTATAACACTATACCATACAATACACTATTTATATACAGGAATACTGGTTGATCATTTTAAGACATCTCTTTCTCTCAGAATAACTGTTCTTCAAATACGATTTTAAATACTTATGAATTTACAAAATAATGCAAGACCTCCTCAA
The DNA here is from genome assembly GCA_034190945.1 of Octodonta nipae. Lineage (NCBI taxonomy): Eukaryota > Metazoa > Arthropoda > Insecta > Coleoptera > Chrysomelidae > Octodonta > Octodonta nipae. Next base: position 6,005,171 of record CM067219.1, on the reverse strand, counting down.
CAATCTTTTCGAAATTACTTATTATACATAATCTTTGGAATTTTTGGGCCACCCTGTATATCTGAAAAATAACTGTCATTATGTTCAGTGAAATTGCCAAAGCGAGAAAGCTATACACCGCTACCAATTTCTCAAATATTACAACTTATTTTTGAACCACCCTGTATAACTATAATTTTACTCTACAAAATACTTCAACCACCCTGTATGTGCATTTGCTTAGGGGCCACCAAATATAAAATTTTTAAACACTTAACTATAACTCTGGTCTACTCACTATCTTGTATATGCAACTGCTTATGGACTACGCTATATAACCATTTTTGAACCATCCTTGAAAGTATAATTTGTTTCCACCTTGTATTTCAACCCTATATGCATCTTTTTCTAACTTTGTTTTATTCACATTATATGCACTATAGTTTTACTTCGGTCCATGTTTCATATATGCAAGAGCTCATGTTCTATCCTACAAAAAATATATCCAACCTGTTTAACTATAAAGCTACTCCACCCGTTATTTCAACTACCTTGTATTTGCAACTACTTGTCGGCCACCCAATATAACATTTTTGTACCATCCTGTATAACTATAAATCCATCAATGATAAATATATTTCACCAAAACCTCAACTGGTTAATAGGCACCGAATATAACAATTGTGTTCAACATTGTTTTGAATCACCTTGTATGCACTGCAAATACCCTGTATACGCTACTGTTTGTTGGTCAACCAATATAACATTTTTTAAATAATTATTGTAACACTTCTTCACCCTATATTTCAACTATCCTATGTTTGCAACTTATTATGAACAAGGATATTTCACAATTTTCCTTCATATTTTTTCAAGACGTATTAAAATATAATTTCTCTCCACACTTCATTTAAACCACCCTTCATTTCCTACTTTTTCTAACCTAGTTTGAATAACACTGTATAACTATAACTTTACTGCGCACTATATTTCAGGTACTCCATATATGCAACTGTTATATAACAAAATTTTTCAAGCATTTGCCACCAAATATAACATTTTTGTATCACCCTATATCCTGAGAATCCTACACCACCCTATATTTCAAACATCCGGTAAATGGAACAGCTTGTAGATCATAACATTACTTTATAACACTTTGTAAACCCACCTGTATAGCTGTAATTATATTCCGCTACATATTTCAACCATCCTAGATATGCAACTACTTGTGGATATAAGACAAGTTTTTAACCACAAAATAAACTAAACACCCTCTATAAACAACTGCTTCTAACATTTCTTCAACCCATTTCAAACTATAGTATCTTATGAATATAATTCAAAGATCCTTACTGCTTACCTAAGACATTTTTTAAGATTTTTTTTCACTGTATCAATTTTCTCACTTTTTCAACCACTCAATATAACTTTTTTGGACTACCCCGTATAACTAATTCCCCACCCCCTTATTTCCACCATATTGCTTATAGGACGTCAAATATAATTTTTATAGATTTTTTAAATCCATGTAATTCTACTCTGCTCTAAGTTTCCTATATACAGAAAACCCAGTAAAATTACGTTTGATATATCAGTTGATTTTTGTTAAATCGAAACATGTTACATTTGCACACTCCGAATTTTGAATTGAGTAATTGAATTACCCAACATGGTAGAAGTTTTTTCGCTATATCTACCGTTTCTGCCAATTTAGAGAGATAAAATGGCTACCAGATTTTAAGTCACACTATAGGCCTCGCAACAAAAAAAAATCAGCAAAATCAGTTAAGTAGTTCTTACGTGATGCCCGAACAAACAAACAAACAGACACATTTACAATTTTATAATAGCATGGATTCTGATTTTAATGCCATTAACAAAATTCATATTAAGGCTTTTGAACGTTATGAGATTTTGGAGTATACAGCCTTTTTGTCAAGTGTTGTGTTATTTCTCAATAAATCCATAAAAATAATCTAAAATCATTTATTAAACCCACAATAGATTTTTGTTGTAAAAACTTGATGTCGAATCAATCACAACCTATGACCACAACATCAACTTTTTTTCTTAACGCTATCGCTGTTTAGCTTTTGCAACCTTAAATAATATCCGATATAAAAAAAATCTCGGCGAAAAGCCAGGTCATGAACTGATACACCGACCGAATAGAATAAAGCGGGCGCTGGACAGAAAGCGACGCAATCTTTTGTTTCCCATAACAAATGAATTCTGCGGAGCTTATCTTGTACTGATAACGCCTTACGAGGACCTGCTCTACGTATTTGGTATGATGAATTTGAACAAAAAGTCACGTAAACACGATGAGAATACAGAGGATAGTCTGTTAATCGTTAATTTATCTTCCGTTCTTATCGAAAAATATTAGAAAATGCCGACTTCGTACAAGAAATGCATAAGCTATGCGCTTTAGTTGTTTACTTTCCAATGAAGACAAAAACATTATGTCTTGTCATGTCATTTGCATTTTTTTAAAACAACATTGCGTAGGCTTTCTACAACGAAGTCAGGGTACGGAGCAAAAACTTATAACGTTAAAAAAATAGAACTTTGCTATTACTCAAGTTTTTTATTAATGATTTTGTTTAATTAAAAATTTATAATTTACGGCGGTAAAACCCAATTTACATTACATACATTAATACCTCAAAATATAAGAACACAAAAAGAAACGGTACAGAAATAATTAACAAACCATTATCAAACAACACTTAGAAATGCTTAAGAATACTTAAATATAACCTTTGAGTGTATACTAACAATTGCAACATTACACTTACATAAATCAAGCCACGAAGAGTTATTATTCATAAGTTCTGATATTCTTTCTATAGGCGACAACCAATTGTGGTGTTATTGCCCAAAAAGCATAAAAGTAACCAATGATATTCTGACTATTAATAATACATTTTAAAAAAATATACGAGGGCTGCATTTTATATTTCGGGATTGGACAACCCTAGTGTCGCAATCTGACAACTGACAGCTCTATTGTAAAGTTTGACATTTTTGAGGTTATACGTACTCAGAGTACAGTAACTTAAAGGATTCATCTCGGCCAAAAAATGGAAATAAATCGTGGACATTTTCCTGCGATTATTTTTTACAACTTTCGACGTGGATTAAGTCAGCAAGAGTGCAAGTAATTTTAATCATTTAATTTTTGGCGATGAAATTCCATCAAGGACCACTTTTTATCCATGGTATGGTGAATTCAATCGTGGTCGTAGTTCACTCCAAGAAGAATTTCGTGAATGTCGTCCAAAAACAGTTGTTGTTCCGGAAACCATTGATGCTGTGCGCGAACTGATATTGCAAGATCGTCATGTGACCTTACGTGAGATTGAGTCAACCTTACACATTAGTGGGACCAGCATACATTCAATATTGCATAAACATTCGAATGTCAAAAAAAATTGTTCGCGTTGGATCCCACACAATTTGTCAATCGTTCAAAAAAAGGCTCGTGTCGATTGGTCGAAAGAAAAGCTCAAAAAAGTACGATCGCGGTGCTTCAAAACACGTTTATGACATAGTGACAAGTGATGAATCGTGGATTTACGCGTATGAGCCCGAAAGTAAACAGCAGTCGACTGTATGGGTGTTTCAAGATGAGCCGAATCCAACAAAAGTTGTTCGCGCACGAAGCACTGGAAAAACTGGACATGTCGCAACCGTACCACTAGAATAACGCAGAACAGTCAATTCTGGGTGGTACACAACCATTTGTTTGCCAGTTGTCTTCCAAGAAATGAGGAAAACCAACCGCCGAAGACGGATCACTCTTCACCACGACAATGCGAGCTCTCACACATAGGCTTAAACAACTGCATCTTTGGCTTGTCACCAAATGACTTTTTATCCCGTACGTGAAAAACAAACTGAGAGGTCAACGATTTTCGACACCTGAAGAAGCGGTTGCTGCGTTCAGAATGCATGTTTTGGAGATACCTCAATCAGAGTGGAAAAAAATGCTTCGACAATTGGTTCAAACGCATGCAAAATTGTATAGATCTTCATGGGGAATATTTTGAAAAACAATAATTGTTTTTGTTCTCTAATCCCGAAATATAAAAAGCAGCCCTCGTAGTGAATCTCTAAATTGTTATTTTTTCGAAAATATCCGATTATTGTGCTTAAGTATTAAACATCTATTACAACCAATACTTAAGTCTCTGACTCAGCAAATAGTGATATATCCGAGTATTTTGTTGAAATGATGATTCAGCAAATATAAAATATAACTAATCTTCTTCAAGTGATGTTAAATAACAAGGCACCTTCAAACAAAACAAAAACGCAGGTGTTGTGAAAGCTGCCGAGATATTCGGTAACAAAATAAAAACACTTATAATTTCTCTCATCGTGTCATACAGACAGACACACACACACATACACAGAGACTCACACCGTTAAATAGCCTCCACGATAATTCGTCGTTAATGAAGTCAAATCCGGCACGACCAGGCGACACCGCGCGCGGATGTAGCGATTACAAATGGAGCTCCCCCACAGTGGATCATCACGAGAATGGCCCCCTTCGGCCAGGGGTCAAACCTCGGCCCTCGGGTCTCTTCCGCACTCACCGTAATGAATCCTCATATATTCGATGGGATTTTTTTACACGATCGGAATACAACGCGTACACATACAACGAACATGAAGTCGATGTCGGGATATATATTTCTGAATATCGTGTCGACCCAATTAGCTGATTGAATTCGAAAATGTAATCAGTGATGTGCACGAATTGAAAGTTGGCAGCCCTGATAACCATAAGAACTTTTCGTGGGGTTGTGGGGTGTTAAAATGATAGAAATTATTGGGTGTGATGAAAAAAGTAATATTGATTTCATGCGAAATAACACTAAACTTTTAAATTTTTAATTTTACGTCATTATTTTTGAAGCGAAACCTTCTTAACGGAAGCCGACAAATATGAAAATAGGGGAGCAAAGGAATGAAATGCATAATTTAAAATTTCAATTGTACACGACCGACAACATACACTGCCTCGATTTTGAAATACTCTCTGTGTAAGAAACAGAGACCAGGTAATATATAGGGTGAGTTTTTTTTGTTGATCAGTATGGGGATCTCGGAAACTAGCAAAGATAGAGCAATGGTTAAATTCGGAAAGATTTGCAGTTTTACTGGCCCAATTTAATGACTTTTTCGGATTTTTGTAAAAAGTCATGGCTTACTAGATATTTTGAAAAAACAAATTCTGTCGATTTAGTCAAATCCTTCTAGCTCCTTTGTTTTTGATTGTATAAAAAAAGTGTAATAAGAAAATTGAAGGGCATTGTATCCCGAATATGATTGCCATGTCCTCGTTTGCAGCTCTCGTTTTCGAAATATGACACAAACTTATCTTTTTTGAATGGAAACCATAGTTGGCTATGACCTCAAAAAATCGGACATTTTTAGAGCTTTTCAACCATATAATAATCGATATAGTTATTCATAAAAATAACGTAGTTATGGATGCTTTTCTCACTTATTTTCACTTTTAACGTAGTTAGCCATGAAATAGATTGATTTATTAATAACTATTCCAAAAAACATTGAACGATTTTTTTATTAGATATATCAGATATACCGAAAAAACTAAATAAGTAGACACTCACTAAAAACTTAAGAAATTAAAGTACATAATAATGGTTACAATTTATGTTCGAAAAGTTCACCATTGTTATTTAGAAAAAAATTGCATCTTTTTAAGATTGACATCACCACTTTCCTCACAGACCGCCTATTAATTTCTTCAATTATTTGTAATACCGCCTCCCTTAGGTCACCAACTGTCTCATACTTTCTTTTGTATTTTTTGTTTTTTAGCGCACCTCATTAATAGAAGTCTATAACTGCCAAATCGGGAGACCGGGTTGGCCATTCGCGTGGGCCATTTCTGCCTATCCAAGAGTTTGGATAGATACTATCTAAGTGTTGTCTTACTAATAACGAGTTTTGAGCAGGTGCTCCATCATGTTGAAACCACTCAATTTCTAAAAGAGTTCCCAATTTCAAATAATGCAACATGTCTTGAACAGTGTATTGCAAGAAATGCAAGTAGCGCTCCCCAGTAAGTGATTCGTCATAGATAAAAGGCCCCAGAATAGTAGACCCTATGATACCACACCAAACATTAAAACAAAATGTTATCTGGGGTCGTCTTTGTTTTACATGGAAAGGGTTTTCTTTAGCCCAGATATACTCATTGTGTCTATTGAACATACCGCAGTTAGTAAATCTAGTTTAATCTGATGGAAACTGTGGATTGTCAAGGCACATATCTCTAAACCACGCACAAAACAAAATACGTCGATGTTCGTCACCAGCATGTAAATTTTGAGAAACTGAAAGTTTGCACGGGTGGAGCTTGTGCGCTTTCAGTACCTCAATTACAGTTCGTTGAGGTGTGCCAGCTTCTGCCGCAATCTCACGAGTTGATGTAGATGGATTTTGATTTACCATTGCCAAAACATTTATTTGTGCTGCTTCGTTAATTTGATTACGTTCCTTTGGTGATTTAGTAAAAGATCCATATCTGCATAAACTATCGTAAAGCCTCTTAAATGTATATAGGGCAGGTTGACAACGATTAAAATATCAGTGAAAGTATTCCTCAGCTGCACGAACTGAATTTCGGCACTAATTTTCAGTCACACCTTGTATTTACATCATGAATTGCATTTTGATAAAATATTCTTTGGTAATTATGAAAGTGTGATTGTAACATTTATAAAGAATTTGCAGTTTTTGTAGATGATAAAATGTATAGGTGCATAAATTTTGGTAGTGAAATATTTAGATAACTTTTAGAGGAACCCGATAGCATTATTTAGCACTTGGACATTCATTCAACTAATAATACATTTCAAATAGTTTCTCACAAATTATTTGGTTTCATAACTTCCCCATCTTATGTCATATCGCAATCAAAATTTGCGATAGTATCTTCTCGCACACACGAGCTGCCCTTTAACTTCTCTCGCATTAATTTATCTCGCCAACTGATAAATAATGATTTGCTTCGATTCAATCAATTAACAATAAATAGCAAAGAAGAACGTGCCCAATTGATTGCGAATAACACGCCAGAAAGCATCAAGGAAATTGTGAAATTCTCCGAAAACCACTTACCGGACAATTTTGCATAATGAGCCGGTGAAGGGAAAGAGGAAGAACAATCTCACTCTTCTTCTTCTTCGTCTCTCAGCGAAGAAGAGCACTTCGTGTGTCACGAGGTCCGTTTGGTCTCGTCACGTGTCACGACATGAACCTAACCGAACGCCAACAGTCGAATCGAAAAACAGAAGAGAGTCGACGATATCTGAACGGTTGACATTCAACATCTTTCTAGTTTAGCGGGCCGTGATTTCTGCCCACGTGTTTTTCACTGAGTTCGAAAATTTCTCGACATTGTCATGAAGATGTATGTACGAGACTCCTGATCGGTTTAAACTTCGATGTAAACGCCGATTTAGCTTCAACTGTCGTCAAATCAAAAAGCTATCTTGTGAATTTTGAGGGAACCAGACACTGCCACTGAGGCATTTTTAAATTTCTAAATTATGATGAGGAATTTTTAAAATATTTACAAGTTGAAATCATTAGGCAGATCTATTAATATATATGAAAAAAAGGATGCATTGATCTATCATTCATTTTTTTCATTGCATTAAAGATTTAAATTGCATTGAATGACTACTAGGTTTTTGAATATTCTCACTGTCTTTTCTCTCTTCTGTCGTCTCTCTTCTCTTTTCTCTCTTGTATCTTCCCTCTTCTCTTTTCTGTATTCAGTTCCCGCTTCACTCCTCTCTCTTCTCTCTTCTCTCTTCTCTCTTCTCTCTTCTCTCTTCTCTCTTCTCTCTTCTCTCTTCTCTCTTCTCTCTTCTCTCTTCTCTCTTCTCTCTTCTCTCTTCTCTCTTCTCTCTTCTCTCTTCTCTCTTCTCTCTTCTCTCTTCTCTCTTCTCTCTTCTCTCTTCTCTCTTCTCTCTTCTCTCTTCTCTCTTCTCTCTTCTCTCTTCTCTCTTCTCTCTTCTCTCTTCTCTCTTCTCTCTTCTCTCTTCTCTCTTCTCTCTTCTCTCTTCTCTCTTCTCTCTTCTCTCTTCTCTCTTCTCTCTTCTCTCTTCTCTCTTCTCTCTTCTCTCTTCTCTCTTCTCTCTTCTCTCTTCTCTCTTCTCTCTTCTCTCTTCTCTCTTCTCTCTTCTCTCTTCTCTCTTCTCTCTTCTCTCTTCTCTCTTCTCTCTTCTCTCTTCTCTCTTCTCTCTTCTCTCTTCTCTCTTCTCTCTTCTCTCTTCTCTCTTCTCTCTTCTCTCTTCTCTCTTCTCTCTTCTCTCTTCTCTCTTCTCTCTTCTCTCTTCTCTCTTCTCTCTTCTCTCTTCTCTCTTCTCTCTTCTCTCTTCTCTCTTCTCTCTTCTCTCTTCTCTCTTCTCTCTTCTCTCTTCTCTCTTCTCTCTTCTCTCTCTCTCTCTTCTCTCTTCTCTCTTCTCTCTTCTCTCTTCTCTCTTCTCTCTTCTCTCTCTCTCTTCTCTCTTCTCTCTTCTCTCTTCTCTCTTCTCTCTTCTCTCTTCTCTCTTCTCTCTTCTCTCTTCTCTCTTCTCTCTTCTCTCTTCTCTCTTCTCTCTTCTCTCTTCTCTCTTCTCTCTTCTCTCTTCTCTCTTCTCTCTTCTCTCTCTCTCTCTCTCTCTCTCTCTCTTCTCTCTTCTCTCTTCTCTCTTCTCTCTTCTCTCTTCTCTCTTCTCTCTTCTCTCTCTCTCTCTCTCTCTCTCTCTCTCTCTCTCTTCTCTCTTCTCTCTCTCTCTCTCTCTCTCTCTCTTCTCTCTTCTCTCTTCTCTCTTCTCTCTTCTCTCTTCTCTCTTCTCTCTTCTCTCTTCTCTCTTCTCTCTTCTCTCTCTCTCTCTCTCTCTCTCTCTCTCTCTCTCTCTCTCTCTCTTCTCTCTCTCTCTTCTCTCTTCTCTCTTCTCTCTTCTCTCTTCTCTCTTCTCTCTTCTCTTTTCTCATACGTTTCTTTAAAGAAAAAAATAATTGATGTCAAATGTGATAAATAAGCAATTCATACGAATTAAATTATCTTCTTTTAGGCAAGTCTTAAAAAATAGCAAATTCAAGAGTAACGCTCGGCCGCTTAGACACTCTGAAATGAACAAATTTAGCAATTCAGGCAATTTTATAAACCACCAAATAGATTTAAAATATCCATCATAAATAAACTAATGAGTGATGTTATTATTTTCATCATCCATTTACCTTGGGAGTTCTCTACGTTTATAAATAAGCACAACTTCTATTACCCTGTACTAAACTTCTTGAAATACGTTACGCTTGATCAGACATATGCAAACATCTAAACACTTAAATACTTTAATGAAAAAACATACAATTATGAAAGTTAAGGTTAAAATATATGAAAAATTTTCATCAGTTGAAAATATTGATGTTGGTTGCATCAATTCCCTTATCAATATTTACAACACCCGATTATTTTCCTTTCTGGTAATTACCAATCTAAAATAAGTGAAGAATTTGGTAAAGTTTTAACATCGTCTCACGGCATCCCAGCAGAAACAAATCGACGAATAAAGTTGTAAATACCATCAATTAATGAACGTAAATTGCGCTATTAATCAAATGGCTGCTTCTATGCAGCATTTACTGCTTGCCTTATGGTATCTCGAATGCTATCAATCTCTTTCGTCGGGCTTTGAGGGTACCCAGCTAGGAAGCATCGAGATACAGATTGAAAAGCAGTCGATGGAGAAGAAAAACGAGAATTTGAAGAGTGGAAGATTAAGAAGAATTACTATTGATTGCAGTGAGATCTGTCTTGGGATCGTTTTGCGTATTCTCACATTTTTCTTCCCATCAGGTCACATTGTTCTGAGCTCTTCTACACTTCATTTAAGACTAGCGTTAATTTTCTGAAGAAAAAAACATAGAAATGCCCAGAATCTCCATTGTGATGTTCTTCTTTCGACAGAATAAAAGACAATACTAACCACGGTGAATTCGTCAATTGGGTATTATTATGTATAAGACTGAAAGCACATTGGTGAAACAAGATTAGAATTGTTCTGGAATTATTCAGAACTTTATTTTTCTTTTCTAATTGATATATTTTGTTTGTTCAATTTTTTTATACGAACGTGACAATATTTATGATATCTTGGTCTGATTGTCTCGTGTTAAATGACTACTGAAAAGGGAAAATTTATAGGATATATTATTGCCAATTGGAGTTATCTCTTAGAATGTTTTGTTTTTTAAATGATACAATTATGTCACAGTTCTCAATATATTGTTATTTGGTAATTTATGTGTAGCTGAAAATTGCCATTTTATATACAGGGTGATTTTTTTTATGATCACTATGGGGATCTCAGAAACTAGCGGAGATAGAGCAATGGTTAAATTGGAAAAGATTTGCAGTTTTACTGACCCAATTTAATGACACTTTCGGATTTTTGTAAAAAGTCATGGCTTACTAGATATTTTGAAAAAACGAAATTCTGTCGATTTAATCAAATCCCTCTAGCTCCTTTGTTTTTGATTTTATAGAAAAGTGTAAATATCAAAATTGAAAGCAATTGTATGTATGTCCTCGTTTGCGTGACAGCTCTCGTTTTCGAGATATGACACAAACTTATCTTTTTTTGAATGGAAACCATAGTTGGCTATGACCTCAAAAAATCGGACATTTTTAGAGCTTTTCAACGATATAATACTCGATATAGTGCTTCATAAAAATAATGGAGTTATGAGTGCTTTTCTCTCGAATTTTTACTTTAAACGTAGGTAGCCATGTAAAAGATTGTTTTCACTTTGACGTTTCCTCATTTGAGAGTAATTCCGTTAGTAGTGCTGAACTTACAGTTGATATTGACAAGTTTTCGTGATAAAATGGAATATTCTAACGAAGAAAAACTGAATATGGTGGAATGTTATATCATATACCATAAAAATTCAGTTCGTGCAGCTGAGGAATACTTTCATAAATATTTTAATCGTCGTCAACCTGCTATATGTACATTTAAGAGGCTTTACGATAATTTACGCAGATATGGATATTTTACTAAACCACCCAAGGAACGTAATCAAATTAACTAAGGAGCACAAAAAAATGTTTTGGCAATGGTAAATCAAAATCCATCTACATCAACTCGTGAGATTGCGGCAGAAGCTGGCACATCTCAACAAACTGTAGTTAAGGTACTGAAAGCGCACAAGTTCCACCCGTACAAACTTTCAGTTTTTCAAACTTTGCATGGTTTAGAGACATGTGCCTTAACAATCCACGGTTTCCATTAAAGGTGTTATGGTCAGATGAAACTAGATTTACTAACTGCGGTATGTTTAATAGACACAATGAGCATATCTGGGCTAAAGAAAATCCTTTCCATCTAGAACAAAGACGACCCCAGATAAAATTTGGTTTTAATGTTTGGTGTGGTATCATAGGGTCTACTATTCTGGGGCCTTTTATCTAAGACGAATCACTTACTAGGGAGTGCTACTTGCATATCTTGCAATACACTTTTCAAGACATACTGCATAATTTGAATTTGAGAACTCGTTTAGAAATTGACTGGTTCCAACATGATGGAGCACCTGCTCATAACTCGTTATTAGTAAGACAACACTTAGGTAATATCTATCCAAACTGTTGGATATGAAGAAATGGCCCACGCGAATGGCCACTCCGGTCTTCCAATTTTGCAGTTATAGACTATTTATGTGGCGCGCTATAGTTATTAATAAATCAATCTAGTTCATGGCTAACTACGTTAAAAGTGAAAGTAAGAGAGAAAAGCATCCATAACTCCGTTATTTTTATGAATAACTATATCGAGTATTATATCGTTGAAAATCTCTAAAAATGTTTGATTTTTTGAGGTCATAGCCAACTATGGTTTCCATTCAATAAAAGATAAGTTTGTGTCATATCCCGAAAACGAGACAATTCCCTTCAATTTTGATATTTACACTTTTTTTATTACATCAAAAACAAAGGAGCTAGAGGGATTTGACAAAATCCACAGAATTTCGTTTTTTCAAAATATCTAGTAAGCCATGACTTTTTACAAAAATCCGAAAGTGTCATTAAATTGGGCCAGTAAAACTGCAAATCTTTCCCAATTTAACCATTGCTCTATCTTCGCTAGTTTCCGAGACCCCCATACTGATCATCAAAAAAAAACTCACCCTGTATATTTGTTCTCCGAAGATGAGTTGAATCATAAATCCGAGAATAGCCAGTGTCTCGTACATTGTTTTTTCTAAGAATAATTTACATCTTTAAAATGATAGTGAGTTTTGGGAACAACTTTTATTAATATTCGGCATAAGCTGATTCTGTGAAAACCACCGGGTAATATTATCTAAATGTATAATTATTGAGTAAACAGTCTCGCTCCAGGTATGTATGCCGCAGCCGTATCATCAGCAAAATCTAGAATAAGATTTATTAGGTCATTCATGTACATTAAGGATAATAAGGGACCAAAAATAGCACCCTGAGGTATACCGCATTTCCATTTAGATTTACACTTTCCTAAAGGGATAAAGCAAAGAGGCAACCCCCGCACATTTAAGAAAATAGATCAATATGGTAGTGAAATCCAAAAATTATACACAGTTACGACAGTTCTTTCCGACAATCTTGAGGAACTCTTACAATTTAGTTTTCTGGGCAAGAAACAGGGACCATGTTATATTTTAAGAGTCTCTTTGTTTATAAAGAATCAATACATTGTAGTTAATAAACAATTATAACATCCAATCAATATACAATACCAACAAAAAAAATGAACATTAATTCTTTACGTGCGATATTCTAAATTGGAGACTTGACATACTCAATAAAGGACAACATTACCAGCTGTGAATGTCAGTTACCAAGTTGCTATTACATTTGTTTGGTGACCAAGTTCATATTATAAAGCAAACATTTTACATTAACACTTTTGCATAATATGTGAGCATAACATCGGACTTTAGAGCATATATTTCTGCAGGTAGCATGTAATGAACATTAATAACGGGCCTTAGAGCATATACGACTTTGAGAGCATAAACAAAAATATCGTTGTTTGGAATTGAATATTGTCAAAGAGAAATTAAAACCAAACGAAAACTTAGTTTCTTTGTAGGTTTGTCTGTGTTTGTGTCAAATTTATTATTTAAGAAAATATGTTTGAGTACCTTGTACATTTTTTACAATAATTATAATAAATATTTCATCGGAATTAAATTATTTTCTGGTAAGTAATTGAGAGAGGATTTCAAAAAGGAATCATCTCACCATTGACAGCTCTCTTTCAAATTCAATTAATCCAAATAGAAAAAAGTGCCAGTTAAATGATCAACACGAAAATGAAAACAATAGCGAACCGTGTGATAAATCCTACCTTATTTTTTTGATTCATCTGGTTCCTTTGAAGGAAATATTTAAATTATTCACACCCCATATAGTCGTGTCGTTCAATGCATTCTTACTTTACCGCCACTACCGACTTTGGTCACTGCTGGTGAAGTCTTTAATCTAATAAAGTATCCCTAAAAAATCCGAAGGAGGATTAAAGCCCACAGAAATCTGGACATTATCCTGTAAGGTTATGAACCGTCACGTATTGCCCTAATGAAGTATGTAGGAGGAATTAAATATTTTAATATGTGACGAAGTTGGTTTCTAAATATGACTATGATGTTAAATTACCTGTCATATTATTTTGATAATAACAAATCAGTCTACTTGACAAGGCCCTTCTATCTTATGATTTTTTTTTGATTTTCAGTAGTTTTTTTATAGATTTTATCAAAATTTTAATTATCTAATTGTACTGTATTGTTAACACAGATAGATGAAATGAGTATAGACAGACAGTTTGTAGTGTGCATTAATGCCTTATTATTTAGTTATAATATAGAGATGGGATGGCCAGAAAAGGTTACCAGAGAAGAATGTGAACTTTCTACAATTTAAAACTTGTTACATAGCACTAGAATTACAAAATTATTTACCCTTCAAGGAAGAAAATTTTCTTATGTAAAACCAATAATTATAAAATGATATTGGGACTGCCAAGCAGACAACACTTGTTGTATTTATTTGCAGCAATTATGGTTTGTGTTTTACCGTATTTGTACAGATTTTTTGAGAAATCACTTCTTAACCGCAGCAATATCATCCTCAAAAGTAAAAGGATAATCTGGATATTTAAGACTATCACCAGAAGTTTCAAGTTTTAAAGCGGCTGCTAAGCCTCGACGCATATTCTCAACTGTTCCAGTAGCGACACCTCGTATCTTCAAGCCATACTCGAGTTCTTCTTTATCTAAACGGTTAACGACCAATTTACGAGACTTGATATGGTTTCAAATGCCAAAATACCACAAAAAAATATTATCAATCTACACAAATAAGTAAGACACTATAAATTCCTATGATTCAATAACCTTACACAATACCGTCTAACAAAATATTCAATGAGTCAGTAACCTAAAGAAAATATAACAAGCGCAATAAAACTAAAGAGAAAAAATATCAAAATTATTATTTATCAGAATGACAGTGCAAGTATCCCAAATCAATTGAGGGGCACGTAGTCATGGTCCCACGTTGGGCGCCAAATGTAAGGCCAAATCTATCACTTTATTACTGCCCACGAGGTAGACGTTGACACCAAGGTGCACGGCAGCTTCAGTGGAGACGAGATGTTCTGGGCGCCAGGTAGATTCTGTGCCTAATTACCCCAGCTAACCGCCTAAGATAACCTACCAATCTTCCGCGTCTACAAGGCATCTATAGATAAGGGCCCCATGGCTAATAAAATCCCAGTATATAGTCAGTTACGTCACAAAAATCCTACTTCAATAAATCTCTTAATAAAACAATAAACATTTAATGAACTTGTAAATTATCTCAATACAATCCTGCCAAAATGTCAAACACAAGTCGACGTGTAGCCAACTTCATATACCTACATATACATATCTACAGTTCAACAAAGAATCAACATTACATACCTGATACACTAAGTTCAAATTATTACCAAAATCAATAAATTTAATAATCAATTAATGATCAAATGAACCTAGATAAAATAAACAAATCAAAAGCATTAAGCAAAATATTCAGATGTTGTTGTGATCCGTAAACATGCACAACATATCTAAAATCAGAAAAGAGATACTTAAATGAGCAATATTCAAAATTATATCAAATTCAATAACCGTACTGTTATCCTGCAATCTAAAGACAAAAATTCAGATACTGACAAAAGTGGAAACAACTTGAGATTAAGAACTGTATATTTGAAAATACCAAGCAGTTCATGATCTGGCTTTGATTTCATTGTCAATAGAATTTTCACAAAATTTAAATTAGAAAATGAAATTATTTATGTCAATTAAGGTTTGTATTTTCCAGATATTTTACTTTACTTTTACAGGCTGTTTGAAAAATATCACCCCACTTGAAAATAAGATCTGTATTTTTAAAAATACAATAAGACTATAATAAAATTGAAATTTAAATTTAAGGATGCATGATAAATTTTTACAATGTTGTAGTAAAACCAAATTTGGATTACTTTTATGTTTTTTTGGACAATAACACCACAATCGAAATAAAACGATGTATATTGAAGGAAAACCAAACGTTTCAAAGTCTATTCTGACTTCGTTGTCAATGGCTTTATATTTATTGATTAATAAATATAAATATAATATTGATCAATAAAAATAAATCCATTGACAACAAAGTCAGAACAGACAAACATTTGGTTTACCTTCAATATACGTCGTTTTATTTCTACTGTGGTGTTATTGCCCCAAAAAACATAAAAGTAATCAAGAATATGCCACAAACAACGTTTAGAGGACAATTAGAAACCAAATTTGGATGACAAAAGTAGTTTACAGAAAACTACTATTTTACGTTTAGCTGTTCTTTTCTTAATCTCTGTTAACCATTCAGTTGATAATATGAATCTAAATACATATCTATTCTAAAATTTTGTGGTTTTTTAATCTAGCAAATGTCTTTGGAGCCATTATTTTTGATAGACTTTTATAATTTGTGAAATTGCATAATCCTATTCTTTAAGACACTTTTTACGCGTCCTTCAATTTGCTTCAAAGTAAGCATAAATTTGTACTATTTTTTTACTTAAAAGGAGGTTGTAAAGATAATATAGAAATGTTTAAGTACTTCTTGGGAAATAACACCACAGTTACAAAAATTGCTGTATCTTCTAAACGTTTCGGGGTCTAGGTCCGACCCCGTTGTCAATTTTTAAGAAACTATGAATAAAATAGGCACAGTTCTAAGCAGTAAAATTAAAATATTTGACAATATTCACACAATTCTAAGATGTAAAATTAAAATATTTGATAATATTTTAATTTTATATCTTAGAATTGTGCCTTTTTTATTCATAGTTTCTAAAACTTTGACAACGGGGTCTGACCTAGACCCCGAAACGTTTGTAATATGCAACAATTTTCGTAACTGTGGTGTTATTTCCCAAGAAGTACTTAAACATTGAAAAATATGCCACAGATATCATTCAGAAAACAACATAATATAGAGACATCATATTCATGAAGCTAAAATTTGGCAGATAGTTAAAAGTACACTTCAGTTAATAAAGGATTTTGAAAATTCACATTTTCCGATTTGGCGAAAATTTTGCAAAAACCCTTTCGATAAATGTTTATTATTGTCTGTTGTTTTTAAGTCGTTCTGTATTGTGTTGAATACATTTATAGCTACAATATAACTATTTTTAATCCAACAAGGTATTATGTATGCTCACTGAATATTCTAAAACGTGAGATTTACGGTTTTTCAGAAAATCAAAAAAAAAGCAGTAATTAAGGGATTTAATAATCTTTGAGTGAATTTCAATGAATCTATACTGTTTTCTCTAAAACGGCTAAATCAATTTGAATATTTTAAATTGTATTCTACAAAGAGATGTTCCAGCTTGATTCCCTATAAATTTCTACAACGTAAAATATATAGTTTTTCTGAAAATCGGAAAAATATGTGCAAAAAAATAATTGTAAATGTCAAATCTTCATCATAAATATATATATTTTTTTCACTTTTCAATATTGTTTATTCTTTGTTTAGTTTAGTTTACAAATTAGTTTACAGTTGTTTAGTCTTACATTTTAATGTTCTCTTAAAAATTATAATTATTACTATATGTTATATTATTAAAATATATATATTAAACGATGTCTGTACAGTACATCCTTATTTTATCATAGAAAATAGTTACGATTGTTAATTAATATTTGTTTCGGTATTTCTTATTAGGCAAGAGCCGTAGATTTTTTTCGTTTATTTGTTTATTTGTAAAAGTCACGAAATACATAGAGAGAGAAGAGAATGTTTTAATAGAGGACACCTAAGTATTAACACTTGTGTTGTGTCCTATACATATTAAACCAAGTAGCACTTAATAAACAAATATACAAAATTACTCAATGATCCTATAATGAAAAGAGAAAAAGAGAAATATAGTGCAATAGGAAGCAAAATACAGAACGAAGAAAGTTAGTCATTTTTTAGGCAAGTTTTAGACTTAACACGTTATAATTTGAAATAATATATTTTTTTGCTCTTACATTTAAATTTATAAAAAGAAAGATTTTTGAATTCACAAGAAAGTACATTATATAAATTAATTCCATTAAAATATATACTTTTTCGACACACAGCTTTGGAGTAACGGTTGTAAGAATATATTTCTAGTAATTTGTTTCTGGTAGAATAAGGATGACTAATTTTTTTAAAATCTGTATGTTTGTGTATAAACTTAAGAGCACAATGCATATAAAGACCTTTAATATTTAAAAGAGATTCATGGATAAACATACTTTTTACAATGCCACAACTTTTTAATTTAAAATTGTTCTTAAGATATAATTCTGTGTAACCTGTAATTTTGATAAATTTGTTTTATAAGCAGAACCCCAAATGGTAATTCCATAGTTTAGTATGGATTCCACTAGACTGTTGTAAACTTTAATTTATACCTATAATTTATATTTAGCTTAAATGTCAAGATATACCATGAAAGTATATAATGCAGTGTGTTTGTAACGGTTTTCATTTTATACAAGTCAGTTGAGTGAAATGGCACAAAATATTCCATTAGTTTACGGAAAAGAAAAATTAGAATAGCGATCTTATCTATTCTATTCTGTATGGTATATTGTGGTAGGTGTGTGTGAGTGTCTGCGTGCATCGAGACTCAAGCAGCAAGCAATCTTACAAATAAATGTGATATTGGGTGGCACATAAGCAGTTCCATATATAGGATGGTTGAACTATAAGGCGGAATAGAATTAAAGTTATACAGGGTCGTTCAAAAATGTTTTATTGGGTGGCATATAAGTAATTGCGTATACAGGGTGGTTGAAATAAGAGTGAAGTAAAAATACATTTATACACAGTGGATGAAAAAACTATTTTCTGCCCATCTCGTTAAGAAGAGGTGTTGAAATTTAGGATTATTCATAACTAAAGGTAACTTTTAACCTAGTCTTCAACCATTCGTGATATATTCATAAAGAGCTTCCTTTTCCCCGTATAAAATAAGTTATTTAAATGTACATCCGCTAAAATACCGGCTGTCTATTTATAATACGCCAGGAGATTCTGACTTTATCAGTATTTACATTTACACCTTTAATCACACACCGAGTGTTTGTTTGCTTGTTGGTCGGACACAGGCGGGCTATTTGCCTTATCTTATCAACAAGAACACACCGGTCGTCGGTTATCGCCGTACATGAACTCAAAATAGGGCATTATAGTTAATCGCTTAAGTCATGAGTATATGGCTAATTAGAAATTATGCGCGGACTATTAGGCGAAGCCGATAAACATGTCTAAATTAGACGTTATCGATACATGAATGTGCATATATATACGCAAAAACTTATTTGTCAAACTGAAATAACTCCCCCCTTTATTTGCAGTATGACGTCGAGAAAGGTATTTTGAAAAAATCCAAGGAATTTGCGTAAATAGATGATAAGTGTAACAATTTGT
This sequence comes from Octodonta nipae, assembly GCA_034190945.1. Taxonomy (NCBI): domain Eukaryota; kingdom Metazoa; phylum Arthropoda; class Insecta; order Coleoptera; family Chrysomelidae; genus Octodonta; species Octodonta nipae. The sequence goes on along the minus strand of CM067219.1, from coordinate 5,986,090 downwards.
AAGAAACTTGTCCAGTATCTGGGTAGCTTGGCCTAGGCATACTACGATTATTATGAATTATGACCGAAATAAAGATAATATTTTATCAATTGTTGTTGATATAATAGAAAAATAGAACAAAATGTATGAATTCTTTGGAAATAGTTAGTTGACAAATGATTTAAGTGATATTTCGTATATCTCTCAACCTTGCTTTTACAGTCCTTTATTAGTTTTGTGAATAAATAGAAAGTATATGGGCTAGTGAGCGTCAGTTGTGACTTCAAATTACCGCAAATGAAGATTTACGGGGTGGCCAACTAAAATTGAATTCCAGAAAAATCAGTTTCACAAAATTAAAATTTAAGGGATTTCCACATAAAATTTTCTTTGGCTTAAATTTTAGATTAGGAATAAGAGATGCGGTTTTCGCGCGCTTGGTGAGGCATCATTTAGTTACTTTTTAGTGAAAAAAATCAAACAAATGTATTTAATTTTTTTGAGAAAATCAACATTTTAGTCGGAATGATGAAAAAAAGTCCTCTAGCGGCGACATGCTGAACTAACAAAACTCAAATGTTGTAACTTGCAGCCCAACAACAACTCTTTTCAACTAGCCCAAGTTTGTTCAAATCGGTTCAAGCGTTTCGAAGATACAGTGTGTTCTTTAAAACATTTGAATACCTCCCACCACATTATTTTTAGAGATACAGCAAAAATTGTCAAAAAAATTGTTCACATTTTCCTCGACTTTAAAGATTATGTTTTTTTTGTAAGGTTAATATAGCGTTAATATATATATTCACAGAAACATCACTTTTTCAAAAATTTTGTAAACAATCAGCTTCAGAACTAACCTCATTTTTCCAATAATTGTAAGCTTGAATCTCTTATATTTAATTCTAACTCCTCTAAAGTTCTTTCAGGGCCCAAAGACTGGTAGACGTGAGATGTAGGACCGATATATATAGGATTTTCGGGGAAACTAACACACATAGGTTCCGAATCTGGAGCCGTTCCGTGTAATTGCTGTTCTCCCGTAACTCCCAGGACAGAAAGAATGTCATGATAAAATTTTCAGGTTACTTCACCTGTCAGAGATATTGAATACACTCTTTGAGGTGTCATTCTTTTGACGATATATATGTCATATATTGTTTTTATTCGGGAACCGTCATCAGTTTCGCTTCACACAATAGAATGTGTTATGTATTTGAAACATAGCAGTTGTGTATCCCTAGTAACAATTCTGGGTCTACTTTACTCATCCTATATGTCCATGATCTTCTCATAGAACTACCTGATAGTTCTGTTGTTTTATTCTCTACTGGTGAGCCCTGGTCCAAATTTGACAACAAAATGAATATTCCTTAGTAAGATATAAGATACCTAAATGACAATAGAGCTACACTTAATATAGATAAAACTGCAAATATCAAGTATTATAAGGATATCATCCCTAACAACGACCACAGTCTAAAATGGTTGTAAATATTTAGGACTAATTTTCGACATAAGGCTACGATGGTATGAGTATTTACTCAAGAATACCAAATACTTAGTCTTCTCATTCTTCTAGTATTAGGCCTACAGATTTCCTAAGGACGATCTATTATGCATTATTCCATAGCGAGTTAGCTGGGGTATTATTGCACGGGAAAAGCCTTTCCCAACAATCTTGACGTATTAAAAAAAGTATAAAATAAAATACTGAAAATTGTAGTTAGTTTTAAGTTAGCTAATAAGGAGAACACCCGCACAACGAAGAGGTAGCAACAAACTTTGGGACCACAAAAATTTTAGAGACGAAAATTTTTTTTACCCAAAAATTTGGGACCACAAATATTTGAAACCATTTTTTAGGAACAAATTTTGAGACAACAATAATAATAGTTTGGAAAGGTTTTTTTAATAACAAATTTTGGTACCCCAAAAAATTAAGCGAAATTTTTTTTACAAACAAATTTTGGAGACGTAAAATTTTTCATATAAAAAAATGTTGTACCACAAAATTTGTGGAGGCGAAATTTATTTTTACCAACAAACTTTGGGACTACAATAATTTTTTTTACCAAAAATTTGGGACTACAAATATTTGAAACGATTTTTTTAGGAACAAATTTTGGGACCACAATCATAATTTGGAGACTTTTTTTTAATAACAAATTTTGGGACCCTAAAAAATTGAGAAATTTTTTTAACCAACAAATTTTGTAGATGAAAAATTTTGTACACAAAAAAATTTCGACACCACAAAATTTGTGGCGGCGAATTTTTTTTTCAACAAATTTGGGTAGGACAAAAATTTCAGAGACGAAAAATGAGGTTTTTAACAAAAATTTGAGGCCACAAAAATTTTGGAGACGATTTTTTTAATAAAAAAATTTGAGACCAAAAAAATTTGACAGAGATTTTTTTTTAACAATTTTGTAACAAAAAATTTTAGGACAAAAAAATAAATTTATGCCACAGATTTTGGGACAACAAAAATTTTTGAGACGAAAAAAATCTAACCAATTTTTTATACATACATATTTTTTACCACAAATTTTAGAACCACGAAAAATTGTGGGACCACAAAATTTTTGGAGAGGCAAAAAAAAATTCTATTTTGCCTCTATAGAAACATCTAAATCTCTTCAATGTATATGTATTTTCTGATGATAAATAAATAAGTTATATTCAATAAATAAATTTAAATGAGAATGTAGTTAGTTGAACCATAATAATTATGAAATTGCTTCTAATTATATGAAAGGGCAATAAAAGGCATTACTTTTTGTATTCCATGTGGTTACGTCACAAATTAAAAGCCTCCATTCAAAAGCGACCTTTGCCTGGTCTTACGTTACTGATAATCCCGATTCAGTCAAATTTTTTCTCCCTAAAATCATTCATTGTCCCCGTAAATGGTAAACAGTATGGTAAATTGTTGTTTACGCTGCAGTTAAGCTGTTAGTCGTAGAAAGTTATGCCCATGCTTGTATATATGTGGCATAATTACAAGGTTTAGAACAAGACATCAACAACTCACAGGTATACTCTGAGACTACAATCGTGAGAGCCGCCAAAGCAAGTGTTGCAAGATACTATACGCTGGCCTCCGAAGACATAACGCTTGTCAGTCTACCTGATGATTGCTCCTTTGCTGACGTGAAACGTTTACAAATTGTTACGAATAAGTTGTAAACAGTAATAAAGCAAATACTATTAATACATCAGTGTTATTTGCCGTAATTTTCGAATACTTAGAAAGGTCCATAAATTCTAATGGAGAATGTTTGCAACACTAAATTTGAGATCATACTATTATTAATACGCAAAGACGAAAACCCACTACCCCTTTTTCGGCCTTTATTTCGAAAGGAGGGAAATGGAACGTATGCCATTCGAAAGGTAATGTGTCGTAGATTTGTAGAATATATAAAGAATCTTTATTTATTTAAGTAAATTAAATATAAATTATTGAGATGGCGCCCGCTATGAACAACTACCTTAAGCTTTAAAATCTAATGTTCGAAATTTGACAGCAGTCGACAAAACCCCAATCTTGTAGCGAAGTATAACTATTGCTTAAATAATCGGCTTTTACTTACTATGATGTATGTATGCTCTAAAAACCTTCTTTTCTATTCATTTATGGCGTTACTTTTTTACAAAAAATCCTAGATGTCAGTCTTACATCTCGCTTCTTCAAATTTAACAAAATGTATCAAATACATAAAGAAGTGTTCGAGAGATCATTCAATTGTGGGAAGCGCAACTGATGAAGGGTCCCTGACCAGTAACAATATATATTATATACAGGGTGTCCCAGAAGTCCCGGAACGGCATTTTATCTCGGCGGGAACGCATTTTAGAGAAAAATGTTTCAAACAAAACTTATAGGATTCGTCCCTGGCTATCGAACTGTGACCTTGAATTTGACATTGATCTTGACCTTCAAGGTCATTTAAAGGTCAAGTCGATTTTTTCAAATGGGACAACATATTTCTGACCTCGGAAATGGAAGGATCGGAAATTTTTACGTTCAAATATGTCCTTGACCATTTTTAAAACATGACCTCTGGTTGTCAGTAAAGGTCAAGTCAAGGTCAAGAACAACTTCGTTGCGTAGCTCGACAAATATGGGTTAAAATTTTTTTTTCAAGAACTAAGGTTTAGGATTTTTCCACGGCAATGCGATGCTTAGTAGGGCTTTCAAGATTTTAAAGTAAAAAGTGTCGGTTAGGCCATTTTTGGATGGGTAAAAAGTTACGCATAATATGAGGCACAAAATAAATTTGTCTTGAGAGTCGTTACATATGCTTATACAAATAAATTGGGATATAAGGCGCTGTAGATTACAATTATATAGGGTGATTCCAGATATATTAGAAACCAACTGTTTTATTGGGTGGCCCAGTTGCACGTTCAGACTATTTAGAATACTGAGTGGAGTGCAATTATAGTTATAAAGGGTGGTTAGAAAAAATAACTATATAGTGTAGCCTATAAGCGGTTGCATTTACAGTTCGAAATGACGATGTTCAAGAAACAATGGGAATACAACCTACGATTTCAAGATATAAAGAAAAACATAACTTACTTGGTTTGGACACGTCCAGAGAATGACACGAATGATTACGGAAAAAAATAATGACCAAGACATAAAAGGATAGAAGGAAAAGACCAAAAAAAACATGGATAGAGGGAATCAAATCATGAGTGATAGAAAACTGGACTGCGAAAACAGATAGCAGTGGCAAATAAGCATCCGACAGCGTCGCAGGGGTGTTTGAACCGATCTATATATACAGGGTGTAAACTGTTTGCCTGCAAATATTTTGAAGAAAGACGGTTTAGGTAAAATCAAATCAAAATTCGTATAGCATTTTTACAAAAAAGCCATAGTTTTGTTCAAAAAATGGAAATTTTACAAATTTCCCCCGCAATTTTTACAGTCATATTTAAATCGCAATTTATTTAAGAAACCATTATTTTCAGTTTTCGAATTAAATGAAAAAAAAAAGTTTCCTAAGGTGTTATATAGAAAAACTGGTGGTTATGTTTGTGAATATCTGTTGTGATAATTTTGGAATATATTTATTGTGTAAGTACGTATTTTTCCTGTATTCAATAATTGAATATTGTTTGTAAATTTAATGTTGAGGTCACTGTCGAAAATTTTCGTTTCACTAGTGAACCCGTCCATTTGGGCGAGTTTGGGGAACCTCCGTTTAAAAACTCTCGCTTCCAGTATTCTCTACAATGAAATCGAAGCCAATCCCGAATATATTGACATACCAAGCAGCGAAAGCAACGCAAGTTATGACAAATGCTTAAAATTAATAACAGTAGTTCCATTTTCGTCAGAACAATCACAATCATCGACAGAAAAAATTCATTTTACACGATTGGTTGTCGTGTAAATAAGTTTAACGTTGAAATTGTTATGGCGTACGGCGCGATGGCTATCAGCTTGTCATTCTTAAACGATTACATTAAACAACGCGCATTATCTAAATGCAAAAGTGGACTCTGCGGGCGGTATTGAATCTCCTTAATGATGCGACTCTCTATTCATATCTTTACACACCTAAAATTGTTTTTAGTGCGGCTGACAGTCACACAAAGGCTGGCTCAGTGAAAGCTGAGCGTAAAGAAAATCGGTCTGTGGTGAATGAGATTAATTTAATTTAACTTTTTTTTTGTTAATGGTTTTTGTAACAGACGTAAATAAAAGTGGAATTTAATACATTTATTTACGCATTCACAGGATAGAGTTAATTGAGAACGAAAATACGTAATAAATTTAATTAAGTATAGTACCTGGGTAACCGAGCTTCATTCGTAAATTCTAGGTTTTATTATAAACGTACATATATCCAAATAATTTGCCATGCAAACTAAATGTAAACTAATTTAAATTCCGTAACATAATATCTTACATTTCTTATTTACATGGTGTTATTACAATTCAACTCCCCCCTATATTTCAACCACCCTATATATGTTGTAACTTCTTATGAAAATCACACTACAAATCCACTCGATTCCATATTCCAACAACCCTGTATATGCGACCGCTTTTGGCCATTCTATAAGTACTTTTGTTTCCAAATTCTTTCATTTATATTGTCACCTTTTTCTAAACACTTTGTATAACTATACTTCCGCTCCACCCTATCTATGTATGCAACTTTTTACAGGCTACCTAATATAACATATTTTAAATCACACTGTATAACTATAATTTCATACCACCATATGTTTTAGCTACCCGGTATATGTATTTGTTTATGGTCACCTATTGTATTTTTTTTGAACCACCATGTATAATTGTAATTCCGGTACATCCTATATTGAAACCACCCCGTAAATGCAAATGCTAATAAGCTACCCTATAGGTAAAACATTCTATTAACATTTTTTTAGCGCCCTGCATACCAATACTTTTACTCCGCCCTGTATGTCAGTTATCATTAATTTCCAACTGCTTATGGGGTACCCTATAAAATTATTTTTTCTCGCTTTTTTCTAACTATACTATAATTCCATTTGACGCTATATTTTAACCATATCCCGCATAGCAACTCTTATGGTCCATCTAACATATTCTTAAAAAACCTGTATAATTATAATTTTACACCACTAATTCATATTATATGCATCAAATTAACATGCGAAATCATGAGATCTTACTCATCCAAAAATTGCCTACCGTGCTATCTTTTCTCTTTGAAAACTTGAAATGTCTAGTATAAAAATATTATGCTAGGAAAATATGACGGAGGCATAAAATAGTTACATGTTCGGAACATACAAACGCAATTTTTACTGAAAGAATGTTTAAAGTTTCACTCTCAAATAGGTCACCAAATCATCCAGTATTAAAATAATTTTTACAACAGGAATCACTCTTACGTAGGTTACCAAATCACCCTATTTTGAACGTCTTGATATTACAAAGTCGCCGAGTTGATTGTCACAAATTGTCAATAAATTTTTTAATAATTTAATTTCTCAGTAAAACGATTTTTCCCAAAGATGAGACCCTCACCTATCGATTTCTATCCATCGAAACTTCCAAATCGGAAAGTTTAATCGAAATCGTTTTCCAGAATTCAATTACATATAGATATACAAACATTGTTCGTATTATAGTATTAGATATATTGAAGCATGTAAAAAAATTAAGCAGGCTATACCAATAAGATAATCTGTACTGACCTTTTTTTATTTATTTTTAAAATAATATGCTTTGACAAATGTGTATAAGTCTCATGGCTGGAGCTGTTCTTTGTATGTTTCCTAAACTACTTTATGTGTTTGTAGCTCTTGAGAACCTTGTGTTCTGTTGTCTTGGTAAGGTTTTACAGGCCAGTCATATCAAAATCATTACTTTTGTCCTCTAATTGATATATGTGGATGCGAATTTCGGTTAGACTTTCTTGTCGTTAAAGTAAATATTTAATTTAAAATTGATTTGTTTTTACTCAGAAGTCACCTTTTTAAAAATGTCAGATTTATCAAGTTAGAAATAAAAAATCAGTTATTATCGTTGAATCAGTAGAACAGGCTAGTCGGTGATTTTCATCAAGACGTCGAAGAGACAAAAAATGTGATCGTTCTCTGATATAGAAAGGGTGGAATTATTGTTATACAGGGTGGTTGTAAAAAAAAGTTAAAATAATGGTGTACCTATAGGGCAGTCCATTGGAAGTTGCATTTACTGAATGGGTAAAATAGAGGGTTGAGTAGAATTATAGTTATAAAAGATGGCTCACAAAATTAAATTGGGTAGGCATAAGCAGACTAACATACAGTGTGGTTGAGATATATGTTGTAGTAGAATTCTAGTTAAGCAGCGTGATAAAAAAAAGTAGCCCAGAAGAATATGCATATGCATATATAGGATGCAATACAGGGTGGGCTTGGTATATAGTTATACATGGTGGTTAAAAAAGATTTGAAAGGAAATGTTTATTTATGTAGCCCACAAATATTAGAATAATGTTATAACGGTTGGTCTATAAGGAGTTACATGTACAGTGTGACAAGAAAAAACAATACTGAGCAGTCCAGATAAAAAAATAAGATAGACTAAATAATTTTTGTTATCGTAATCACTGCCATCTGAGAAGTTTCGTACAGTACCCAATATTTTTCCACCCTGATTCCAAAATGATATTTTCTTCAGCAGCAGTATATTCATTCTCTATTTCTCTATCAGAATTTCAGTTTATCAACAAAATTGTTCCGTCCCTTTCATCATAGAACGTATAGTTGTCTTCAGTTCCGTGCATTTTGCACTTCTGAAAAACGAATTGTAAACACTAATAGACTTATACAGGGTGAGTTTTTTTTGATGATCAGTATGGGGATCTAGAAAACTAGCGGAGATACAGCATTGGTTAAATTGGGAAAGATTTGAAGTTTTACTGGTCCAATTTAATGACACTTTCGAATGTTTGTAAAATGTCATGGCTTACTAGATATTTTGAAAAAACGAAATTATGTCGATTTATTCAAATCCCTCTAACTCATTTGTTTTTGATTTTATAAAAAAGTGTAAATCTCAAAATTGAAGGAAATGGGGTGCGCTAAAAAACAAAGTATACAAAAGAAAATATGAGACAGTTGGTGACCTAAGGGAAGCGGTATTACAAGCAACTGAAGAAATTGATAGGCGGTTTGTGAGGAAAGCTGTAATGTCAATCTTAAAAAGATGCAATTTTTGTCTAAATAACAATGGTGGACTTTTCGAACATAAATTGTAACCATTATTATGTACTTTAATTTCTTAAGTTTTTAGTAAGTACCTACTTATTTAGTTTTTTCTTTATATCTGATATACCTAATAAAAAATCGTTCAATGTTTTTTGGAATAGTTATTAATAAATCAATCTATTTAATGGCTCACTACGTTAAAAGTGAAAATTAGAGAGAAAAGCATCCATAACTCCGCTATTTTTATGAATAACTATATCGAGTATTATATCGTTGAACAGCTCTAAAAATGTCCGATTTTTTGAGGTCATAGCCAACTATAGTTTCCATTCAAAAAAAGATAAGTTTGTGTCATATCTCCAAAACGAGAGCTGTCACGCAAACGGGGACATGACAATCATATTCGTGATACAATTCCCTTCAATTTTGATATTTACACTTTTTTTATAAAATCAAAAACAAAGGAGCTACAGGGATTTGACTAAATCGACAGAATTTCGTTTTTTCAAAATATCTAGTAAGCCATCAGTTTTTACAAAAATTCGAAAGTGTCATTAAATTGGTAAACAGTAAAACTGCATGGTTTCCATTCAAAAAAAGCTAAGTTTGTGTCTTATCTCGAAAACGAGAGCTGTCACGCAAACGAGGACATGACAATCATCTTCGGGATACAATTCCCTTTATTTACACTTTTTTATAAAATCAAAAACAAAGGAGCTAGAGGGATTTGACTAAATCGACAGAATTTCGTTTTTTCAAAATATCTAGTAAGCCATGACCTTTTACAAAAATCCGAAAGTGTCATTAAATTGGGCCAGTAAAACTGCAAATCTTTCCCAATTTAACCATTGCTCTATCCCCGCTAGTTCCGAGATCCCCATACTGATCATCAAAAAAAACTCACCCTGTATATTAACTGGATATATAATGTGAGATACGTATATATTAGATTTCCTATTTGAATTGCAAGAGTTATAGTGTATTTCAGCACTAAAAGTGACAAAATTAATTGAATAAATTTAATTACATTGAGAAATGAATCAACATTTTTGTTTTATGGGATACATTTTGTCGGATGATTTACAAGCTATGTTAGATACACAGTTTGATTTTTGCCACTCAAGTAATTTCCTACTGCAAATGGAGATGTCTATGAAACTTTATTACGGCAAACAGTAGTCGAGCGTTGGGAATAATCTGTTGGTTATTTCGCTGTTAGTTGATTATAACAACGCGTTTATGGTACTCAACTTAACAATGTTATCAAGTGTGAAGTACTAAAATTTCTTGATGACAAAAAAAGTTACTGTACATGTGTAATTCATTACCTTAGGAAGATTATAGATCCCGCCAAAAAAATGTCTATGTCAGTTAAAAGAGTTTACCACAAGAATTTTAACGAGTGCTGAAGTAAAACGGAGCGGTTATGTTGTGTTTCTGTAGTGTTGTTTTACTCCACAGAAATTGTCGGGTAATCCTAAATCATTTCAACTTTTATACATGATAAGTATCGAATTGTCTACATATAATAGAGATAAATCAAAAATAATTACAAATCTACACCAAGAAACAACTGGATTACTACCAGAATTATAAATTCTTGCAAAACAAAAGAGTCACTCTACCATATATATATATATATATATATATATATATATATATATATATATATATATATATATATATATATATATATATATATATATATATATATATATAAGAAAGACCCAAATAATGAAATAATAAAAGCCACATATAAACATTATGTTAAATTATTAGACAAAATAATAAATGAAGCTAAGTTAATGTATGATCGTGAACAAATTATAAAAATAGCAAGGATACCAAAAAATTATGGAAATATGTCAACTAAAAGTTTAGTAAAAGTAGTAAAAAACATAGCCACGTTACCTACAATTTACAAACGTAAAATTAAAGATCCAGATGAAATAGCAAATACCATGAATTCATATTTTTGTAATGTTGGATCTAGGCTTAGCAAAGAAATCAAAATTTCACAAATGAGGACATTAAATTACCCACAACGATCACCAATTCTATTTTTTTAGCACCCACAAACAATAGTTTGTACTTCATAATAATGAATGAAGTAAGAAATTTGATAGCTAATGTTACACCAATCTTCAAGGCTAATAATAGGCCAATCTCTCTCTCTTTCTCTCTCACTCACTCACTCACTCACTCATTCACTCACTCACTCACTCACTCACTCACCCACCCACACATCCACCCACTCACCCACTCACTCACCCACTCACTCACTCACTCACTCACTCACTCACTCACTTGCAACCGTCCTGCTATGTGTAAAACCACCCTGTATAACTGTGAATTCTCTCGACACTACTGATATCCCACCTGGGATATGCAACTGCTTCTAGAATTCTTTGAACCCATGTCTTTAATTATATCGTCCTATAATTCAAATATCAATATAATTCAAATATCCTAACTGCTTATGCTTATAAACTTTAATTTTAATTTTTGTTAAGCATCCTGTATAACTATTTCAATTTCAAACTATATTTCCACCATGTTATGTATGCAACTGCTTATGTACCACCTAATATCACCGTATACGATATAGAAAAGACCGCCGGCATAACAAATTTTCGTTTCGATTAACTAAAGGAATATTTTCAGCCATTTTATGCGACTATAAGCCCCGTAACTTAACTTCGTCTCTACAAGAAACTGACTTCAAATGAATCAAAATGAAAACCATTACAAACACCCTGTACGATCATACATTCATGGCATAGCTTGATATTTAAGTTAGATATTTATGATGAAAATTTGATATCTACATTAATGTTTTACAGTTTTCTTGCACATATTTTTCCGATTTTCAGAAAAATGATATGTTTTACATTATAGAAAAGTATACGGAATCAGGCTGGGTATTTATCTTCGTACAATATAATTTAAAATATTCATATTGCTTGAGCCATTTTAGAGAAAAAACTGTCTAGATTCATTGAAAATCACTGTGATGTAGTCCTTTAATTACTTTTTTTTCGGGCTTTCCCGAAAATCGTAATTCGCACGTTATAGATAATTACCTTTCTGTAATGCTCCTTAATATAATGCAATTTACATCATCAAACTGTTTTTGAATAATAACTGGTCATACATAAAATATAGTTGCCAACGGATTGATAACCTCCTCCTTTTTGAAAGTCGGTTAAAAACAAAAATAAAATGAGAAAATGATCAAACCAGTGTCGTTTTTGGGGCCTTCCGGGGAAAATGCTTCATTGGTGCGAACATAATAACTTGCTGGCTAGATTACAGCTTCAAATTATGAAAACAACCGATTGATTTTGCAGCAACAATTCCATTAAACGAATGTTACATAACGTTTCACATTTCACTCCATCTTATTCGTAATATATTCCAAGGTCGAATTAAAAATTCGCCCAGTACGTCCGCTTATCTTGATTCTTTGAGCTCATCCGTCTCATCGTGTAGATATTTCTTCCGTATTGGGCTCGAATAACATTTAGAACGAGATTATCATCTGGCGAAGAAAATAGAAAACCATTCGATAGATGCTCCTTACGAGTGACTCTCTCGAGTTCGTGAAATGTTGAGATTGTTAGGAAGATGAGACTAAAGACTAGACCACAAGATGAATTACTCCGATCTCTTCACGAAAATCTATAATGGTGCGTCCAATTTTGTTTGTTGGAATTCTCACTGGACATTTTGATGTAATAGGAGTGAGGTTATCAGTAGTTTCAATGTTTGAACGAAAATGCTAGCTTAGTGAGCTTAGTGCCGTTACAAGTAATAAAAATACAGTACTGATAAACTACTTCCATGAGATGTTAAAGGTAAAAATTTTTTTAAATGAGATCGATATTCCTCCACCATCTAGGAAGGTTAATGGTGCTAAACTGCGCCTCTCTCTAGCATATATGTTTAATAACTTTTGATACTTGTCGTTAATTCAATACTTTTACAATAGACACTAGATAAGCTTCCTTAAACCAAAATCTTCTTCTTCAATTGCTTGTAATACCGCCTCCCGTAGGTCACCAACTGTCCCATACTTTCTTTTGTATACTTTGTTTTTTAGCGCACCCCATAAGTAGAAGTCTATAACTGCCAAATTGGGAGACCAGGGTGGCCATTCGCGTGGGCCATTTCTTCCTATCCAAGAGTTTGGATAGATATTATCTAAGTGTTGTCTTACTAATAACGAGTTATAAACAGGTGCTTCATCTTGTTGGAATCACTCAGTTTCTAAAAGATGTCTCAAATTCAAATTATGCAACATGTCTTGAAAAGTGTATTGCAAGAAATGCAAGTATCGCTCCCCAGTAAGTGATTCGTCATAGATAAAAGGCCCAGAATAGTAGACCCTATGATACCACATCAAATATTAAAACCAAATTTTATCTGGGATCTTCTTTGTTCTACATGGAAAGGGTTTTCTTGAGCCCAGATATGCTCATTGTGTCTATTGAACATACCGCAGTTAGTAAAACTAATTTCATCTGACCATAACACCTTTAATGGAAACTGTGGGTTGTCAAGTCACATGTCTCTAAACCATATAGAAACCAAAATACGTCGATGTTCGTCACCAGCATGCAAACTTTGAGAAACTGGAAGTTTGTACGGGTAGAACTTGTGCGCTTTCAGTACCTTAACTACAGTTCGTTGAGATGTGCCAACTTCTGCCACAATCTCACGAGTTGATGTAGATGGATTTTGATTTACCATTGCCAAAACATTTATTTGTGCTGCTTCGTTAATTTGATTACGTTCCTTTGGTGGTTTAGTAAATAATCCATATCTGCGTAAACTATCGTAAAGCCTCTTAAATGTACATAAAGCAGGTTGACGACGAGTAAAATATCTATGAAAGTATTCCTCAGCTGCCTGAACTGAATTTTTATGGCATATATAACATATTCAGTTTTTCTTCGTTAGAATATTCCATTTTATCACGAAAACTTTTCAATATCGACTGTCAGTTCAGTACTTCTAATGGAATTTCTCTCAGATGAGGAAACGTCAAAGTTAAAACAATCTTTTTCATGGCTACTTACGTTAAAAGTGAAAATAAGATAGAAAAGCATCCATAACTCCGTTATTTTTATGAATAACTATATCGAGTATTATATCGTTGAAAAGCTCTAGAAATGTCCGATTTTTTGAGGTCTCAGCCAACTGTGGTTTCCATTCAAAAAAAGATAATTTTGTGTCATATCTCGAAAACGAGAACTGTCACGCAAACGAGGACATGACAATCATATTCGGTACACAATTCCCTTCAATTTTGATAATTACACTTTTTGTATCAAATCAATAATAAAGAAGTTAGAGGGCTTTGACTAAATCCACAGAATTTCGTTTTTTCAAAATATCTAGTAAGCCATGACTTTTTACAAAAATCCGAAAGAGTCATTAAATTGAGCCACTAAAACTGCAAATCTTTCGAAAATAGGGTAGCAGTGGTTAACATTTTGGTGTATGAGCTTTGAGGATAAACTCGTCGGATGCCCGAGTCAAACACAGCAGTGACCAGGATCTGAGGCCGTTGTTTTGAGGTGTCGGGCGACTTCAACCAAGTATAAGCTGGTACTAGTATAGCGCCGCTTGCGGGACGATGAGTCTTTATGGAATTGGTGGGCCGCTGCGGTCGTAACTATAACTCTCTCAAAGTAAGCGTAGAGGCCAGTTGGCATCAATTTCAACGGTTTGAAACAAAGTACTATTTTTGAATTTGATTTCGTTTAAAGGATTATTTTTAGTATTTCTTGAGAATAACCTCACAATTACCAGAAAGTCACTATATTTCAATTATTCCAGAAATTTCCAGGTCTAAATCAGACCCCGTAACATGACTGAATATACGAAATAAAAAAATCAGAAGGTTCGCAATGACAATTATAGAATACACTGTTTGATATTAAAGAGTCTGATGAATTAAAAGAATATAATTTATACTTTAGTTTGATATATACAGGGTAGTACATGGAAAATTCTAAAGATCATATGAAATAACAAAGCTTTTTCGAATTGGCAGAATTCTAAAAGTTGTCTACAGACTTTTATAAGGTGCTCCTAGGTCAAATTTTGTGATGAGAGAGTTAAAAATTAGATCAAAGAATTTCGCTTTCAGGTAATAAAATTAAAACACACTTTTCAGCTTTCGTTTCTTATTGTGTTCTTTGTATAATAGCAGTTTCTGGGTTTCCGAATTTAGAAGTCTAGAGTTCTTTCCAGTATAAGAAGTATTAAATTTGCAACAAAATTTATAAATATAACTGAGTGTTTTGTTGTGTTATTTGGCTTAGATTTCAATATAATTGTTTTTAGGGTATTATCTGAAAGACCCTGTATGTATGTGGCCCACTCTTCTTAGTATTTCTGAAAGACCCTGTATGTATAATATGGTATCAGAAATGTTTGGAGCAGCTTGGTGTCTAATGAAAATCCTTACTGGATGACAGAGAAACATACGCAATATCCTGAAAAAGTTAATGTTTTGACAGGAACTGTTGAAAATTATATTGTAGGTCCTTTTTTCATTGATGACAACTTGAATTTAGATAAATATTTAGAACTGCTCCAAAATAATGTAGTGTGAACTTTAACAAACTTATATCCAGATCCAGAGAACCCACAAGTTCCCTCCGACACAATATGGTTTCAGCAAGATGGAGTACCCCCCCCCAATTACGAAAACAAATCTCCGGCATTACCTGAACCAAATTTTTCAAAATCGGTTGATTGGGAGGCACGGATCGATAGAATGGTCAGCACGATCTCTTCATTTGACGCCATTGGACTACATTTTGTGGGGATATGTCAAAAGTACTGTATACAAAAATAAATCCCTCAACTTAAATGACCTAATAATACAAATCACGCTTGCGATTAGATCAGTCACTCCTTAGATGTTGAGTAACGTTAGAAGACATTTTTATACTAGATTAGCATGTTGCCAAGACGTTCGCGGTAAGCATTTTGAACATTTCCTACATTGGCATTATGTTTTCTTTTTTCATGTTAATTTTTGTAATAAATCTGAAATCACCTAATATTTCCGAAACAATTGAAGACAGATGTAGGACATTGTACATGAAGTATGTCTCAAATTTTCTAAAGAATTAAAAAAATTAACAATATACAGGGGCTTGCATTTAAAATAACAATGTCGGTATTGGCCATTGCCACATGACACACCTTATATATTTTTTTGTTGAAAAAATGCTCATTTAAAAATACAACCTTGTCAAGCGTTCTTATCAACATGCCCACCTTTATTCGCTATCGAATTTATTCCATTTAGCTGTTCCACACTGTAGACGGACTTCCTCGTTATTCCCGAAATCATTCTAAAAATACTGTCATGCAGAAAACAACTTGGTCAAGAAGGAAATAAATATCTCACATTTACTTATTGGATAACCTAAATGCGTAGTAAACAGAAAAAAAACTATCGGATTCAAATCCTTTATGACCATGACAACACTTCCGTCTATTTACCAGAAAATTAAATGAGTAAATAATTGCCATCACGGAACAAAGTAACAATAACTTAAAGTTAACAGTTTTTTTTTCGGTTTTATTCGCACAACGAATATACCGTAAAATAAATACCCGCAGTGCTAACCAACCAACTAGTCATACAAACAAACAAACGTTCCGCGATAAACCCGGTATAGATTTCTCCGAACGAACGTCCTGAGACCTACTCGGTTATAAGAAACGTCAAAGGGCAAATGCATTTTCGTAAGCATTGCGTTGTCGAGGCAGCAATAGCGATGGCAAAAGAGAAAATTCATTGTGGAGAAATTATACGAAGACAGCGTTATTATGTTTTATGTTGGGTGTCTTTCGCTATTATTTGATTTATCTTTCGTGAATGTGTTCGTTTGCTCATTTGTTTGGTGGGTACCAAGAGCTGCGAAGTTTTGGATTTTGTCATTCGCAGCTAGAAATTCTGCACATTTTTATGTTAATACTTCGACTTCCTATTTTATTTTTTCATTACTGTTGAACAAATTACTTATAATAATTAAAAAAATAATAAGTCAGAAAATATACAATCTCAATTGTATATATTACTGGCCTTTACCGAGGTTTCACCTGCGTATGGAATGTACAATCCGTTGCAAAAAGAAATAGCTTATAAAACATATAACAATTTATTTATACAACACATTTTTCTATATAACTGCAATACAAATCCACCAATCCCGAAGTTTATTCAACATTTTTTTGACTCACCTTGTATAACAGAACTCTACTTCACCTTAGAGTGCAACCATCCTGTATATGCAGCCGTTTATTTGTCGTCGTATATAACATTTTTTAAACAACCAACTATAGCTCTTCTCCACCCTTTATTTTTCAGCTATGCAACTGCTTATGCTCTACGATATATACAAATTTTTGAGTCACTTTGTAAAGTATAGTTTCATTCCACCCTATATTTTAACCAGTCGTTATATACAACTTTATCTAACATTCTGTTAAACACTGTTAACTGATCATGGTCTACCCTATATAAAATTTTTTTAATCATTTTTGATCTACCCTGTAAAACTATATTCTACTCCGGCACCGGTTTTTCCGCCTTGGATATACAACTACTTATGGGCCACCCAATATAATTTTTTTTGGATGCCCAACATATTTCACCCAAACTGCAACTGCTTACTGGCCACCGGATATAACACTTTTATTGAACTTTTATTTGAACCTCCTTGTATAACTATGAACCTACTTCCAACTATATATAAGCCATTTTGCATAAGCTACTGCCAATTAGTCAATCATTATATCTTATCTATCTATCAGTTGTTGAACCGTCCTGTATAACCATAGTTTTATACCAGAAATATTTCAACCACCCTGTATATGCATCAGCTTATTGACCAACCGATATAACTTTTATTAAATACTTAGATATAACTGTACTCTACCCTATATTTCAAGTTATTTATGCTATTGCTTATGGGCTGAGCAATTTAGCCATTTTTTCAGATATTTCTGAACAATTTTGGAAAGTATAACTTCTCTCCGCCTTCTTTTTCAACCACACACTATATACAGCGTTCTTTAATTTATTTATATTTATTTTAATCATACTGTATAAATATAATTTTACTTCGCCCATGTTTAAAATATTTCTTATCTACAACGGCATCCTTCATTGCCAAATATAACGTTTTTTTGATCCACTCTGTTTTACTGTAGTTCCACTCCACACTCTAGTTCAACCATCCTGTATATGCAGTTACTTATGGGCCACCATATATAACATATTTTATATCACCCTGTGTAACTATAAATCCACCAATCCTCAATATATTTCACTTAAACTGTTTGTGAGTTATCCTATATAACAATTCAATTTTTTTTCAATCACCTTCCATGTATTACAACTACCCTGTATATGCTGCTGCTTATTGGTCAAGTAATATAACATTTCTTAAAGACTTAATTATAGCACTTCTCCACAATATAAAAATTTTATTCAATATTTTTTTAATCACCTAGTATAACTCTACTTCAACCTATATTACAACCATGCTGTATTTACTGCTGCTTATTGGTGGCCCAATATAACTTATTTGTCTGTGATTTTTTGAACCAGACTGTTCATTTATACAAAATATTTCAACTATCCTGGATCTACAACTGCTTATTGGCCACCCAATATAATATTTTTTAAAACGTTTAACTGTAACTTTGCTCCACCCTAAATGCTTACTATCCTAGTTGTCCCACTCCTTAAAGGCTAGGTAAGCGATTTATTAGTTCTTCATATTTGTTTAACCACAGTGTAAATTATAATTTCTTTACACCCTATATTTAAACCACTCTTTATAAGAAGTTTTTTCTAAAAAATCACATTGTATAACTATAATTTTACTTTGTCCCACATTTCAGGTATTCCATATATGCAAATGCTCATGTTCTACCCTATGTAACAACATTTTTGTACCATTTTCCATCCTACTCTTCGATTCTACCCTATATTTCTATCACCTTGTATATGAAATTATTTCTAACATTTTTTCAGACTCATTTTATACCTAGAATAAATACTTCGACCTAAAATTTATATAACTGTATAAATATAATTCCACACCACGCTTTTTTCAGTCACTTGGTATCTGCAACGATTTATGGCCTACCCCGTAAAACGAACGGCACTCCCCCTTATTTCACCTAATTGTATATTTGTGGGCCACCTAACATAACTTTTTAAAAAAAATTAACCCATGTAATTTTACTCCGCTCCATGTTTCACCTATCCTATATGTGAAACACTCTGTAAAATTACGCTTGAGATATCAGTTGAATTTTTTAAAATCGAAACATGTTAGTTACATTGGCATATTCTGAATTTTGATAAAAGCTGAAATAATGCAAGTATCTAATATGTTGTGCATGCAGTAGAACCAATATAGAAGTTTTTTTTTCTATATCTACTGTTTTTGTCAATGTAGGGAGATAAAATGTATAACAGATTTTAAGTCAAACAGGCTTTGCAACAAAATTAGTTCAGTACTTCTTAAATGATACCCAAACAAACACAAATAAACAGATAGCCCAACTACAATTTTATAGTTGTTTCCTGTCTAAGTACTTCTTGGGAAATAAGACCAGATTTAAGAAAATTGCTGTATATTCCAAACGTTTCGGGATAAAAAAGGCGCAATTCTAAGATGTAAATTAAAATATTTGACAATATGTATTATTTGATTTCTGACGTAACTAAGAGAATTTTATTTGTAATATACAGGGTAGCACAGAAACTTCTAAAGATCAGATAATCATAAAGTTCCTTTCAAATTGGAAGAATTTGAAAGGAAGATCTTCAGAATTTTATGTGGGGCTCCTAGGTGCGACTTTGTTCGCCAAAAATGCGACCAAAGAGTTTTGTTAATTCAGTGATCCCATTAAAACCATAAGGGAAAACCTAGGAAAAACCTTATGAATTATCCCGATATTGGGTTGTTCACAAGGACATGACCATTAGCAATTTATTCCTTAATCATCGGCAACCAGGAACGACTGAATTCTACGGAGGTAGTAGCGATAAAATCTTTTTCATTTAACAAAATTAAAGCAGACTCTTTTAGTTTTCTTTTGGTGTTGTGTTCTTCTTTGTGTAATATAACTGAATTTTGAAACTGTATTTTATGACCAAGGTTCCAAGCATGTTCACAAATTTTGAATTTTTCAAATTGTTGTTTTTTTTATGTAATTTTTGTGTTCGTTTAATCGAACATTTAGAGGTCTAGAGGTTGCTCCAATATAGAATTTATTACATTCACAAGGGAATTTATAAATACAATTTTTTGTATTTTGAGATGTGTTATTTGGTTCGGTTTTTGATATAATTGATTTTAGTGTATTTATTGTTTTAAATGATGTTTTGATATTATATCTGTTTCCCACTCTTTTTAGTCTTTCTGATAGACCCTGTATGTATGGTATAGTTATTGTATTAATGTGATTATCTTGGGAGTCAGTGTTGCTTGGTGAAGTTTGATGTTGGTTGTTAGGGATTGTTTGGTATTCGATTTTGTTTAACTCGTTATTAATAAATTTATTTGGGTAATGATTGGCAGAAAGTACATTTTTTGTAAACGTTTCTTCTTCATTGAATTTGTTGATGTTAGAACAGTTTGTTTTTGCTCTGTCATATAGAGATTTGATGTTACCTCTTTTTACTGAATTTGGATGATTAGAGTTAAAGTTGAGATACCTGTTAGTATGAGTGGGTTTTCTGTAAACTTCTGTTTTATTTTGGTGTCTATTCTTACATCTAGTGTCTCACCACTAAAAACAAACTCTATTGCTGCTCCGACAGAAACAGCTTCTTTCAATGTTCTGGCTTGTAGCTGGCTGTAGAACATAAACAATCACCTTTAAGTACATTTAATAAAGTCTTGAGACGAAATTTGAAAAAATTGGTTTTGCTCATAAAGATGAAGTGACAATGATATCGATACGGGCAAAGATCAAAATGGATAATTTGGAAAAAAACACATTACACATGTCAGGGATCTCTTGCAGCTTCAAACAGCGAACAAAAATCACTTTAGAAAAACTTTCGTCCGTTCAAAGTCACAAGCTATTGGACTGTTTCAGTGTGCTACATCTCTTCGTTGAGCTGTTTATCTATGATGAAATAATCATAAACATGAGAAAATTAAATGACAATGATTTATTTGAAATACTAACTAATAATATAATAGATTATAATAAACAACCTAGTATAATTGTAACTCTACTTCACCCTATAGTGCAACTATCCTGTATATGCTGCTGTTTATTTGTCACCTAATATACCTGATACGAGAAAATCGTCATTCTGAAAGGTTGTACGGAACCCTTAGTATGCGACTCCAACTCTCACTTGACCACTTAACTAAATTTCGAGCTATGCCTTTTATATTTCGGGATTAGAGAACAAAAACAAATATTAATCATCGACAATCCCTTTATTGTTTTTCAAAATATTCCCCATGAAGTTCTATACACTTTTGCATGCGTTTGAACCAATTGTCGAAGCACTTTTTCCACTCTGATTGAGGTATCTCCAAAAGATGCATTCTGAACGCAGCAACCGCTTCTTCAGGTGTCTAAAAACGCTGACCTCTCAGTTTGTTTTTTACGTACGGGAATATAAAGAAGTCATTTGGTGACAAGTCAGGACTAGACGGAGGATGACTCTTCAAATCGATGTTTTGAGTGGTCAAAAAAGCAGTTGTTTGAGCCGATGTGTGAGAGCTCGCATTGTCGTGGTGAAGAGTGATCCATTTTCGGGAGTTGGTTTTCCTCATTTCTTGGAAGACAACTGGCAAACAAATGGTTGTGTACCACTCAGAATTGACAGTTCTGCGTTGTTCTAGTGGTACAGGCGATCATTTTCTTGGAAATGCTTCGTGCGCGAACAACTTTTGTTGGATTCGGCTCATCTTGAAACACCCATACAGTCGACTGCTGTTCACTTTCGGGCTCATACGCGTAAATCCACGATTCATCACCTGTCACTATGTCATAAACGTGTTTTGAAGCACCGCGATCGTATTTTCTGAGCTTTTCTTTCGACCAATCGACATGAGCCTTTTTTTGAACGAGTCACAAATTGTGTGGGATCCAACGCGAACAAATTTTTTTGACATTCAAATGTTTATGCAATATTGAATGTATGCTGTTCCCACTAATGTGTAAGGTTGACTCATTCTCACGATAGGTCACATGACGATCTTGCAATATCAGTTCGCGCACAACATGAATGGTTTCCGGAACAACAACTGTTTTTGGACGACCTTCACGAAATTCGTCTTGGAGGGAACTACGACCTCGATTGAATTCACCATACCATCGATAAACAATAGTCCTTGATGGAGTTTCATCGCCAAAAATTAAATTAAATTCATCCATGCACTCTTGCTGACTTAATCCACGTCGAAAGTTGTAAAAAATAATCGCACGAAAATGTTCACGATTTATTTCCATTTTTTGGTCGAGATGAATCCTTTAAGTTACTGTAAACAACACATAGCGCTCGTATGTCAAAACGTTATGAGTACGTACAACCTCAAAAATGTCAAACTTTACGATAGAGCTGTCAGTTGTCAGATTGCAACACGGGGGTTGTCCAATCCCGAAATATACAAGGCAGCCCTCGTATTTAAGCAGGATCCTTTACTATTTAGTTGGTTATGACGATTTCTTTTATGCTGCAGTTACCATTGTCGCAGCATAAATTAAAATGAGTCATTAAATCCTGCAATCCTTGTGTTCGATTTCCACATCATCGTGACAAATTGCAAGCAATTAAAATCAGGAACAACCTTCCAACTTTACACCTGTGAACTATTTGAATCGATTTATCGAATCACCTTATATTAAAACAATCGACGTCCGTAAAATATCACAGCATGATCTTTGTGAGTTACACGATTATTGAACGCCTATCGACGATAAATCGGTCGAGAAGAACCGGAGACGCGGTAACACGGGAAATTTTGCATAAACTCCTATTGAAACACACGTATTGGGTAAACGGTCGATGTGTAATTGAACGTATTTATCGGTTCATGAGGTAGCGACAATGAATGAGCTGTGAGTCGGAGGCCTTATATGTCCTGTTATACTCCCAATAAATTTTTTAAGGAGGAAAAAAAACGAAACAAGTCTTTTCACACAAGGTTCTCACGTTGTTGGAATAATAGGAATTGATTGCTCTAGATAACAACGTATAACCCCAATCTAGTTCAAAATGAATGGAGATAGCCATATTGGTTACGCTAGGAAAACAAATTTCAATGGTGCTAGCAATTTGCATTTTGTATACGGTTCAAAATTTTATTTTCAGGTAGTATCTACTCGTATTATTGATTTGTTACAAATTGCAAGTTTTTTCAAGTAGCCCTTTTTTCCAAATGTTGGCAGTGAGATTACTTCTTTGACCACTCGCGAATTATTCTTCATTAGATTCTTTTTCTTTTATGCAGTTTTATTCCTTTATTGAGTTGTCTCTTTATATTGTACTAATTAACCCGTCCCGGCATCTGATCCTGATTTTTTTTAATTTGGTAATTTTCACATACCATACATCTTAAATTCTTTAGGTGAAAACCATTTTAACATCCTTATCCTTGAGCGATATTTATATGGCACTTTAAAAAAAACTATATTTGGATTAAAATGAAGAACTAGCGATATTTGTTGTGTTTAAGCTATCTGACATTTTATAGAGTCTTGTCAATTTTGATTTTTCTGACATTTTTCACAATTTTAACATTTTTAACTTAATAACATTTTTTATATATTTGGCATTTTTGACATTTTTTGTATTTTCTGGCATTTTTGACATTTTTGAATATTTAGACATTTTAGACAAATTTGAAATTTTTGGCATTTTTGACATTTTTGACATTTTTCATCTTTTTGACATTTTTGATGTTTTCGACAATGTTGACATTTAGCACATAGAGGTTCCGAATCTAGAGCCGATCCATGAAATTGCTGTTAGTCGTAATTACTAGGTTAAATTATGGCGATGAAATTTTCAGGTTAACTTCACCTGTCCGAGATATTGAATACTCTCTTCGAGGTGTCATTCTTTTGTACGCAAGACAATATCTATAATATATATTGTTTCTGGTTAGGGAACCTTCATCTGTTGCGCTGCCCGCAATTGAATGCCCTCTCGAACACTTTTTTATATATTTAAAACATATCGTTAAAATTGAAGACGCGAGATGTAAAGACCGACATCTAGGATTTTCTGAGATACCAGCACATAGAGGTTCTGAATCTTGAGCTGTTCCATGTAATTGCTGTTACCCGTAACTCCAGATTCGGAACCTCTATCTGCTAGTTTTCCCGAAAATCATAGATGTTGATTTTCACGTCTCGCGTCTTCAAATTTAACGATATATATGAAATACATAAAGAAGTATTCGAGACGACATTCAATTGTGGGAAGTACAACTGATGAAAGTTCCCGAACGTACAAAAGAATGACACCTCGAAGATAGTATTCAATATCTCTGACAAGTGAAGTTAATCTGAAAATTTCACCCTAATATTCTAACCTAGGAGTTACGGGTAACCTCTATATGCTAATTTCCCCGAAAATCCTAGATATCGGTCTTCACATCTCGCATTTTCAAATACATTTAACATATTCAGTCATTTTCAATGGAAATAAATATACATTTATGCTCAACCTGTTTTATTTTAAGAAGATTTATTTTATTAGCTAAACATTTCAAGCTCACTAGGATTTATGATTTATAAATGTGTTATGGCCACGTCGACAATTACCACGCCAAACAAACCTGAAAGAATCGTCATTGTCTCCGTACAATTACTCCAACGTTAATATATTAATATATGCGAAATATAGTCTGTTGTATGGATGATGTATGACGCGGCAGTACCTCAGATCCCAACCGAACTGACCATTGTTCGTGCCGCCCACAGAGGGCGCGGCGGTGCGGGACGTTGCGCGGCGTGCGACGACGACCGACCGGTGAGAATATCGAAACAATTGCGAAGGTGGTTTGAAGACGGAACGGCCAAGCCTTGCCGAGACGTTGCGCACCTCTTTTGTTTGTGTTTCTCTTCGAGAATAATTATCAGACTTAATCGTCGATTATCGACTAAACACACCTGGACATGTAGGATTGGAAAGGGTATGCAGGAAGACGGAAGTGCCGGCCAAAGCGAGGCGGATGAACAGGCACGATGTTTCCTTTTTTGTGGGGTTTCCGAAATTACGTCGTCGGGCAATCGATAGGTTCGGAAATGCGTTCAAAGTGTTGGGTTGAATTGCGTGGTCTTGCGGCTCGTTTTATTTAATTTAACATAACAATTTTGTCGTCAAATGTTGCTTGCTTTATCTAGTAATCATTTTCGACATGTGATCTGAGATAAAATTGAAAATTTAACTTTAGAAAGGAAAATAATATGGTTAAGGGAAAACTGGGAAAACTGTTGTCATAATATTCAATTGAAGCAAAGTAATTTACCATTTTTTTGTTATAGTCTTCGCAGATTGAATTGGAACTGCATAAAATCTTTATCGATCGGGCTCTTTTTGTTGTATTATACAGAGTGAGTTTTTTTTTGATGATCCGTATGGGGATCCCGGAAACTAGCGGAGATAGAGCAATGGTTAAATTGGGAAAGATTTGCAGTTTTCCTGGCCCAATTTAATGACACTTTCGGATTTTTGTCAAGTCATGGCTTACTATGTATTGTGAAAAAAACGAAAGTCTGTCGATTTAGTCAAATCCCTCTAGCTGCTTTGTTTTTGATTTTATAAAAAAGTGTAAATATCAAAATTGAAGGGAATTGTATTCCGAATATGATTGTCATGTCCTCTTTTGCGTGACCGCTCTCGTTTTCGAGATATGACACAAACTTATCTTTTTTTGAATGGGAACCATAGTTGGCTATGACCTCAAAAAATCGGACATTTTTAGAGCTTTTTCAACGATATAATACTCGATATAGTTATTCATAAAAATAACGGAGTTATGGATGTTTTTCTCTCTTATTTTCACTTTTAACGTAGTTAGCAATGAAATAAATTGATTTATTAATTACTATTCCAAAAAACATTGAACAATTTTTTTATTAGGTATATCAAATATAACGAAAAAACTAAATAAGTAGGTACTTACTAAAACCTTAAGAAATTAAAGTACATAATAATGGTTACAATTTATGTTCGAAAAGTCCACCATTGTTATTTAGACAAAAATTGCATCTTCTTAAGATTGACATTACCGCTTTCCTCACAGACGGCCTATCAATTTCTTCAATTGCTTGTAATACCGCCTCGCTTTATCATACTTTCATCTTTTACTTTTCTCATACTTTCTTTTGTATACTTTGTTTTTTAGCGCACCCCATAAATAGAAGTCTATAACTGCCAAATCAGGAGACCGGGTGGCCATACGCGTGGGCCATTTCTTCCTATCCAAGAGTTTGGATAGATATTATCTAAGTGTTGTCTTAGTAATAACGAGTTATGAGCAGGTGCTCCATCATGTTGGAACCACTCAATTTCTAAACAACTTCTCAAATTCAAATTATGCAACATGTTTTGAAAAGTGTTTTGCAAGAAATGCAAGTAGCGCTTCTCAGTAAGTGATTCGTGGTTCGTCATAGGTAAAAGGCCACATAATAGTAGGCCTTATGATACCATACCAAACATTTAAACCAAATGCTCATTGTGTCTTTTGATCATACCGGAGTTAGTAAATCTAGTTTCATCTGACCATAACACCTTTAATGGAAACTGTGCATTGTCAAGGCACATGTCTCTAAACCATGTACAAAACAAAATACGTCGATGTTCGTCAGCAGCATGCAAAGTTTGAGAAACTGAAAGTTTGTACGGGTGGAACTTGTGCGCTTTCAGTACCTTAACTACAGTTCGTTGAGATGTGCCAGCTTCTGCCGCAATTTCACGAGTTGATGTAGATGGATTTTGATTGACCATTGCCAAACCATTTATTTGTGCTGCTTCGTTAATTTGATTACGTTCCTTTGGTGGTTTAGTAAAAGATACATATCTGCGTAAACTATCGTAAAGGCTTAATTGTACATAGAGCAGGTTGACGACGATTAAAATATTTATGAAAGTATTCCTCAGCTGCACGAACTGAATTTTTATCACATATGATAAAAAATTTCACCATATTCAGTTTTTCTTCGTTAGAATATTCCATTTTATCACGAAAACTTGTCAATATCGACTGTCAGTTCAGCACTACTATTGAAATTACTCTCAAATGAGGAAACGTCAAAGTGAAAACAATCTTTTTCATGGCCAACTATGGTTTCCATTCAAAAAACCGATAAAAACGAGAGCTGTCACGCAAACGAGGACATGGCTATCATATTCGGGAATCAATTCTCTTTAATTTCGAATTTTACACATTTTTTATAAAATCAAAAGCAAAGGAGATAGAGGAATTTGACTAAATCGACAGAAATTCGTTTTTTCAAAATATCTAGTAAGCCATGACTTTTTACAAAAATCCAAAAGTGTCATTAAATTGGACCAGTAAAACTGCAAATCTTTCTCAATTTAGCCATTGCTCTATCTCCGCTAGTTTCCGAGATCCCCATACTGATCATCAAAAAAAAAAAAACTCACCCTGTATACTTTCATGGTCGGAGTTATAGTTTGATATACCCTGCATTGATAAGTACTAGAATCTGCCTGTGGTCGAAATTCGAACTATTGGGTCAATAAGAAATGCAATTCAACTTCTTTATCATATATAATTAATAGACTTATTTGTGTTAAAATTTTTAATTCTTAATTTAATATGGCAAAGAGACAGTAAATGGAAATTAAATACAAAAATTTAGGTGTCAGGAAATTTCTTATATTTAACTAATTCAGCTATTGACCGGTAGAATAATATAGAAAACAGAATAAACGAAAATGACAATTCCAATTCAAACAACTGAATAGTTATGGAGTAGAAATCATATAATATAATATAATCAAAAATGGCCTAACGAGCATCTTTTACTTAAAAATCTTGAAAGGTTCAGATATAAAAATGTATTGATATAAAAACAGTACTTAAAATTTTTATAAGATCTTAAGCATCAATTTACATTCAAAAAACTTTTCATAGCAGTTTTATTTTCAAGTAGGTCACCAAATCACCCTGTATTGAATAAAGCTGTCATAATTGTAACAGTCTCATTGTTTCTGGGTAATACGATTTTTCCTGAGCAATCGATAGATGCCAACACCCAACAATGTAATTTCGACAAAATGATAAAATAAACAAACATTATATGTATTATCTTATTAGATAAATAAGTAAAAATATATTTGCAGCATATATATCACATCTCGTTAAAAGAACATTAAACAATTTTTGACTGACTGCTATTTTAGATGACATTTCAAAATTTAATTTTATTATTATTTAAAAGATTGCCTTTGAACACAGTGGTGGATACACCAAAATATTAATAAATTATTATTATATTTGTGATAATTTCACGACTGAAGAAATGTATATACTCAACTTGGTCAGGATCAGAAATAAAATCAATTAGCTTTAGAATCTCTAAATAGTTATTGTACTTACGTAAAACTTTTCATGTGGATTCTTCTGTAAATGCACAAACTTCTTAAAAACACAATCAATTTGATCACAACGAAATAGTCTCTGAAGTCACCGTATTTGTAAAAAAGTAACGTCATAAATGAATAGAAAAGAAGGTTTTTAGAGCATACATCATTAATCTATATATAAATAGGAAAAAACAAAACGATTAGGTACCATTTTCTCCTCTGTCTCTCAACCGATTTTCTTCATTTTTGTTTTGTTTAGTAGCTAGTGACAACCTTCAGTGCAGAATGTTAATATTAATTTATAATATTGGTTCATTCATTAAATAAAATATAATAAAAATTCATTATTTAAGTCCATAATGTCAACGCCAAACAACTGAATGTTACGCCGCCGCCAGACTTAAAACATTGAGTAATTATATATAGAGGGACCAATGCTGTTATATTATACTTAGAGTATTTACTTCTGGAAGTGGCATGCAAGCGTTGTTATTGTATAGTGGTAAAGTAATCGTTGTATATTATAACTATACAGGGCGATTCTACATATGTTAGAAATCATTTTTTTCGTGAGTGGCATATAAGCAGTTGCATATATAGGTTGTTTAAAATATAGAGTAGACTGCAATTGTAACTAATAAAATAGTTATATACGGAAGGCGGTTGAATTTACAGGGTTCTTGGAATAGAAGGCGCAGTAGTATTACAGTTATACAGGGTGGTGCAAAAATATTATACAGAGATGTATTTACAGGGTGACGGAAATGGAAATGCAACATTTCGTAACCCATAAGCAGTTGTATATATAGGGAAGATGAAATATAGGGTGAGAGGAATTATAGATATACAGGATGATGATAAAAAATGTTAGAAAAGGAAATGATTTATAGAGTAGCCCACGAAGAGTTCCATATATATAATGATTGAAATATAGGTCGGAGTAGAATTATAGTTACAGAAGATAGTTAAAAATTTCATAAACAAAAAGAGTAAATACGGTGGCTCATAGGCACTGGTATATACAGAATGGTTTACCGGGTGGTTAAAAAATGTTAAAAAATATTATGCGTGGTCCATGAGCAGTTGCATATACAGGGTGGTGGAAATATATAATGAGATGGAATTATTATAATGAGGATTTTAATAAATGTTAGAGAATTGAGTGCAATTATAGTTATACAGGCAGGTTAGAAAAAATAAATATGTAGGGTAGCCCATTAGTGGTTGAATTTTTGTCATATTAAATTAAGAATTACGAATTTGAACACAAATAAAGTCCTATGAATTATATCTGAAAAAAAACTTGAATTTCTTTACTTATTTGTAGAAGCAAGATCTAAGACAGACATCTAGAATTTTCGAGGAAACTATCACACAGATGTTTCGAATCTGGATTCGTATCGTGTAATTGCTGTTCTCCCTAAAGTCCTAGGATAGAATGTCAAGAAAAAATTTTCAGGTTACTTAACCTGTCAGAGATATTGACACAATTGGTCGAATTTCGACCACTGGGCGACAGCTAGTATTAAGTAAAAGTCGATTATTTAAGCAATATTTATATTTCGCTACACGATTGGGGTTTTGTCCACTACTGTCAAATTTCGAACACTAGATTTTAAGGCTGAAGGCTTATTTTAAAAGATATAAATAAAGATTCTTTATATATTCTGCACATCTATGGCACAATATCTTTCGAATGGTATACGTTTTATTAGCATTCTTTCAAAATAAAGTCCGAAAAGGGGGTAGTGGGTTTCGGTCTTTGCGTATTAATAATTGTATATGATATGATATATGGAAGTGAAAGCGAAATATACTTCCCATCTCTCTTTATTTCTCTGTCTTTGTTTCTCTTTCTTTATATCATTCTTTGTAATGGATATAAATTTTAGGGAAATTGAAATAATTGTCACTATTTTGTTAACGGTATTCAACATATGAATCCTAAGGTGTAATTTAGTTATTAATTTAAACATAACTCCAAAGGAACATATGAAGTGTAAGTTAAATTTTAATTAAATTATAAAATGTTGAATTGTAATAATTCAAACCTAAACTTCACCTATATAATCTTCCAACATTATATAACAAGGTAATTAAAATTATAACATACTAAATTATAGGAACATTATTAAAGTAGATATTTTGCAATACCAAATCATCTTCAGACAGTTCTTCAAAATATTCTGGCTTACAAAGAAATAGCACCACGTAGACAAACACCCGTCAGAAAAAAAAAAGAAACAAAATGAAGAAGTCCAACAAAGGTTAGTCCAATCTTTTGATGAAATACGTAAAATTGAAACGAACAATCTTGTAACTTAATGAAAAGGAACATAACTTTGTCACTAGAAAGTTGAACAGCAAAACCTTTTCACTGCCGTTAATGAAGAACAACAGAATTTTATTGAAAAATTATTTGCGAAATTTGAATTAAAGACCGGATGAACTTAAAATATTAGAAGAAACCAGACAAGATAAGCATAAAACATTTGAAGAAAAAAGGAACAACTAATACAATTATACCAGAAAATGCTTATTTGGAATCAGACATAAAAGAGTTAAATGGTGATATAAAAATCCTAAAAATCTTGAAACAAAATTCAGTGATCTATATTCCATCTAAAGCAAGGTAAAAATAATACTGTTTTGGTTAAACATAGGTGCTATCACTAAGGAATAAGTTATAATTATATAATTTTTTTATCCATTAATATTGTGGTCGTTTTTGCATTTTTTTTAAATTTGCCAAAAATTAAATGTTTGATTGGATCCAATATTCGTGTTTAGTACTGTTAAAATACCCAGAGCACGCTGAATATATCGCCAACTAAGAGACTTCGAAAGTGGTCGAATTATTGGTTTACTGAAGGAGGGTTTTTCAGTTCAAAAAATCGCTAACCACACGAACACTAATCCCACTACTGTTTAATAATACCCAAAATCGCCGAAGAGTAGGCACCGGACGAAAAAGGGGCACAAGTGAAGTTCAAGAGCGACGTCTTAGACTTTAGAGACCGAGTGTTTAGTAGAAAAATGCCTCACAAGAAGTTATTTAGCATAGCGATAATAAATCTTATTGTGAACATCATTTAATAGAGGATAATCGTAACTTTAATGATAATGTAAAAATTTAACATTTAGAAACTAATCCCAATAAAATTAATTTATTAGAATTCCTAGAAATTAACAAATACAAATATATTAGGCTATTAAATAACACAGATCAACATGATTTTGGTCTAAAAAAATGATGGGTCATTTCCAAAGTAATTTTTCATGTAGAATCCGAATCCAGGATCCAAATTGCTCTATCACGTCAGAATTTTGAGATATCCTAACCCTAAAGCGCAAAAAATGCGATTTTCGACTGTATTTGAGGTTATGTAGCCTCGCGATATTATTTCTTCTAAAAAAACACAACCGATGACCCCTCAAAGCGTAAGTTTTGTTCTTTTAAATGCCGTTGAGTTTAGATATCTCATTTTGAAGTTTTCGAGTTTCATCAATATCGCTGTTCTCAAAATCCACATGATTTTCAGTCTTTGACTCCCAAATTCGACACTTATGTTCAATTGTAAGTTTTCACATTTGTACCAAGTTTTGTTTTGCAACAATAGAATCTTTAAAACCAAAATTTAATGTACATGGGTTGTACAACCCAAAGCTGAGATGCATATACACGGTGGCGGAAATGGAAATGCAATATTTCGTAACCTATAAGCAGTAGTATATATAGGGTAGATGAAATATAGGATAGATATACAGGATGATTATAAAAAATGTTAGAAAAGGAAATGATTTATAGAGTACAGTATTCGAGTAACTACAAGCGAAAGCCGAAGGCTACGAGAATTATGCGAACCCACCTGAAGACGGCAGATACGACTCTGCCAAAACGTCGTCATTTTACCATCGATCTCGGCAGGGATCAGTTATCAACTACGCGGATGAATTCCCGGAAACCACCTAAAACATATATATATATATATATATATATATATATATATATATATAATGGGGTGGTTAATTTAAGGATTTTGTGAAACTTGATAAGGGCACTGTATGCCGGAACACATGTCGTTGTCTCAAAATAAAGTGTAAATCGTGAAGTGTATCAATCTAATACAATAAATGCGCTATATTTTTATAATTACTATATTTTGAATTTGCACATTAATTTGCTATAATTCGTAATTAACTTTATGTTACTTTCTAATATCCATATACATTTTGGATATATGTTGTCGGTGTCATTCAGTGAAAATTATCATTTAACAGGAGATAAATCTGTATATTTCTAAGCTTAAAAACAATTAGAAAGACTACCACCACTTTATAATCCAATTAATACACAGCTCTCTCACCTAATTACGTCGAGAACATCCTAGACATTGCGAACGATTTTTTTCTACCCATCCGTCATGATCTAACCGCAAAACAATAGCATCACGATGAAGCAGAAGGAAAAAAAATGGAAGTGAGACCTGGTAATTATAATCAAAGTTGAACATCAGCAACCAAGTGAATCCGGTGGTCAACAATAGATAGACAGACCATCGCCGAGAGATCTGCTCCCATAATTATACACAGGAAGTTCTGCTACGAGAACGGTAGCGGTGTTTGGGTTTTTCTTCTTCGTTTTTTACGTTATTTATAAGTTTTCTCACCGATTGTAAGCGACAATGGACAAGAAACCATCGCGATGAAATTGTTCTTAGTGGGTATTGTTATTGCTTAATTTGCCTGGTACTACGTGGGAAGAATGGTTCAATGGAGAGAGAGAGAGAGAGAGAGAGAGAGAGAGAGAGAGAGAGTAACTGGTCATTGCTTTTTTATGAGTCTCGCTCGCGAAAGAATACGCATTTTCTTCGATTTAGCTTAGAATAGTTTGTAAAGTATATACAGGCTGAGTTTTTTTTGATGATCAGTATGGGGATCTCGGAAACTAGCGAAGATAGAGCAAAGACACACAAAGATTTGTAGTTTTACTGGCCCAATTTAATGACACTTTCGGATTTTTGTAAAATGTCACGGCTTACTAGATATTTTGAAAAAACTAAATTCTGTTGATTTAGTCAAATCCCTCTAGCTCCTTTGTTTGTGATTTTTTTAAAAAAGTGTATATCAAAATTGAAGGGAATTGTATTCCGAATATGACTGTCATGTCCTCGTTTGCGTGACAGCTCTCGTTTTCGAGATATGACACAAACTTATCTTTTTTTGAATGGAAACCATAGTTGGCTATGACCTCAAAAAATCGGACCTTTTTAGAGCTTTTCAACGATATAATACTCGATATAGTTATTCATAAAAATAACGGAGTTATGGATGCTTTTCTCTCTTATTTTCACTTTTAACGTAGGTAGCCATGAAAAAGATTGTTTTCACTTTGACCCTCATTTGAGAGTAATTCCCATAGTAGTTCCAACTGACAGTTGATATTGACAAGTTTTCGTGATAAAATGGAATATTCTAACGAAGAAAAACTGAATAAGGTGGAATGTTATATCATATACCATAACAATTCAGTTCGTGCAGCTGAGGAATACTTTCATAGATATTTTAATCGTCGTCAACCTGCTCTATATACATTTAAATGCCTTTACGATAGTTTACGCAGATATGGATTTTTTACTAAAACACCAAAGGAACGTAATCAAATTAACGAAGCAGCACAAATAAATGGTTTGGCAATGGTAAATCAAAATCCATCTACATCAACTCGTGAGATTGCGGCAGAAGCTGGCACATCTCAACGAACTGTAGTTAAGGTACTGAAAGCGCACAAGTTCTACCCGTACAAACTTTCAGTTTCTCAAACTTTGCATGCTGGTGACGAACATCGACGTATTTTGTTTTGTACATGGTTTAGAGACATGTGCCTTGACAATCCACAGATTCCATTAAAGGTGTTATGGTCAGATGAAACTAGATTTACTTACTGCGGTATGTTCAATAGACACAATAAGCATATATGGGCTAAAGAAAACCCTTTCTATGTAGAACAAAGACGACCCCAGATAAAATTTGGTCTTAATGTTTGGTGTGGTATCATAGGGTCTGGTATTCTGGGGCCTTTTATCTATGACGAATCACTTACTGGCGAGCGCTACTTGCATTTCTTGCAATACAGTCTAAAGTTATTTTTTATGTACTTTCGTTTCTTAAATTTTTAGTAAGTATCTACTTATTTAGTTTTTTCGTTATATCTTATAAACCTAATAAAAAAATCGTTTAATGTTTTTTTGGAATAGTTATTAATAAATTAATCTATTTGATGGCTAACTATGTTAAAAGTGAAAATAAGAGAGAAAAGCATCCATAACTCCGTTATTTTGTGAATAACTATATCGAGTATTATATCGTTGAAAAGCTTTAAAAATGTACGATTTTTTGAGGTCATAGCCAACTATGGTTTCCATTCAAAAAAAGACAAGTTTGTGTCATATCTCGAAAACGAGAGGTGTCACGCAAACGAGGTCATAACAATCATATTCGGGATACAATTCCCTTCAATTTTGATGTTTACACTTTTTTATAAAATCCTGAAGCCTGAGGGATTTGACTAAATCAACAGAATTTCGTTTTTTTTTTAAATATCTAGTAAGCCATGACTTTTTACAAAAATCCGAAAGTGTCATTAAATTGGGCCAGTAAAACTGCAAATCTTTTCCCCATACTGATCATAAAAAAACTCACCCTATATATATATATATATATATATATATATATATATATATATATATATATATATACATATATATATATATATGTTTTAGGTGTTTTCCGGGAATTCATCCGCGTAGTTGATAACTGATCCCTGCCGGGTTCGATGGTAAAATGATCAAAATTATCAACTACGCGGATGAATTCCCGGAAAACACCTAAAACATTTAGTGCCCGCGAAAACTTAAAAACAAATATATATATATATATATATATATATATATAGATTATTTATAAATGGTAGTAGCTAAGTTTTGTTTTTAGCACCAACATCTGAACAAACACATATTGCAATAAAAAACTTCTGGTTCTTCAAATACATCAACGAATTCCAACATAAAAAATTTCTTCACAGGTCAAAGTGAGAGAGGATTTCTCACAGAGTCAATCGCAACTATGACCTACGCCTACTTGATCTCGCACACCAGAATTTATATGAGTCGTTTTTGCTAGTGACTTTGCCACCAACGGATATATAACGTGCTTTCTTCTTCTTCCTTTCATCCACTTATGTTCCTTATATCTATCTGCTTATTTGTATTCCGTGTACCGGTAACGGTAACAATTAAAGGAACAAATGTGTATCGAAAGGACCTCACGAGCCGCCCGATACGATGCCAATTGGTCGGTTAGTAGGTGCATTTATTCACTTATCAATGCTGCGGTAGCACGACAAATTTTTCTGATGCATAATAATATGTAAGAAGTGAATGTGCAGTCAAAACTATATAAAATATGTTTCTTAAGACACGAAGTATATTTTTTTGTATATTCAATTTGAACAAATAAACCTATTGTTACTTTTATCGCTTATATTTGAACATTTTGTAGTTTAGAATGGCATATCAAACGAAGTAACACGAACAGTTAATCATATGACATGTAGTCGATGCACCCTTTATTTTAAAAGGTGTTCCAATTTGAGGTTAATTTTTAAAACTGCCGCCATTACTAACTTTTTGTGGAATGAGTTGGAGCATATTGATGTGCAGAATATACGATTCCAACAGGACGGTGCAACATGTCATTCAGCAGCAGAAACAGTCAAATCTTTTGAAACAGAAATTTGGTAATCGAATAATTGCTTGAAGAGGAAACATTAATTGGCCCCCTAGATCTTGCGATCTGACACCTCTAGATTTTTTTCTATGAAGCTATTTGAAAGAAAAGGTCTATGCCAACGATCCACAAACAAGTGACGACCTAAAGGGGAACATTATTGACTGTTTTCAAGTAACTGAAAGTTATCGAAAATTTTGGCAAGAGATTAGAAGCTTATCGTAAAGCATCAGGTAGTCACTTACAAGATATTGTTCTCCATTACTAAACCGAAACAATTGTACTAGAGTTTGAAATACAAGATTTGATCATTCTCAAGTAATTTGTCTATTTTATTAAAAATTAACCTCAAATTGGAACACCCTCTACAAATGTACAACCATCATGAACTTTTGTTTCGACATATTCATTTTATAATACTGTGCGTGGCTTCGGGTCTAGTGTAAATAGTGTAAATAAGATATATCAGATATTTATAAAGTGAAGTTAATATTGATTTTTTCAACCAATTCTAGTTGTTGGTCGTTAGAGACAGAATTGAATAGTGACGTATGAAAAATATAACTACAGATTTACTGCCAGGCCCTAAAATGATGATCCCACTCCATCTAAAAGTTTATCTTCAGTTAATTAATATCTCTTATTAACCCTGCTTGTCGCTGGTGTTTGCAATCATGGCCATAGAATAGAGCATCATTCCAGTATGCTGCCATATATTATGCTGTATGTCCTTCTATTTAGCACTAATGCATGCAATAGTAGTAAATCAGTATTAGTAACAAATTAATGTTGAATAAGATCAGAGACATGTACTTTTATTATCTATATTAGTCTCATAGAACAAACTATATCGCCTTGTAAACGTTGTTCAGCGCCATCTATCAAATTGTTATAGTACTGTAATGAATTTTCTATTGCTTCAAAAAAAACATTTTTTTACACTGAAAATAAATTTTTATTAATGCATAATCACTGCTAGACTTACACTTCCAGCAAACATTACAATGACGAGTCAAAGGTCAGCTATTCAACTGCTCAAGTTGTCTCTTCCTATCTATCAACCGGCTTTATACCCTTATAACTTTTCTCGATGTTTCTTCGTTTGCTTGTGTTACGCTAACGCAAATAACGTGTACAATTGCAATTACCGGAATGTATTCGAAATTCGTTACAGTTGTTTTTACAATTATTCCTTCTTTCGTGAAATACTGTATTTTGTCAGCATTGTTTATTTGACTGGTTTTCACTATCCCCCCTTTAATTCTGATCCACCCGATCGGAATACTTCAGACAACGTAGTTGATCCTTTTGAGCACTTCGTGTGGACCATCCCAGGCTGGTGTCATCTTCGCGTACCTATTGACTTTAATTAATTAATCTACTGGCGCTTGTTTATCCAAATTTTCTCTCTCTCTCTCTAGCAATCACTGCGTTTAGGGCTAATTCGAGTTTGGCCAGAATGCTTTGTCGGAGTTAGTCGGCATAATCGTTAATTTTAAGGAACAGCTTCTCTGGTGAGCCCAAGTCCAAATCACCTGGTAATTTGAGTTCCTTTCCGATTAGCAATCTGGTTGGAATCAGTCCTGTACTGTTAAGTAGGGCTGAGCGATAGGGCAGTCGAATCGCCACCCAATCAGATTGATTAATGCTGACGAATTTGAATATATGTTGTCTCTCGTCTTCTTGATGCCCAGCATCGAATAGACTTTCTAAAGTACGCTGGATTCAAAATTTCTCCCTTGGTCCAAATATTACTCTAATAATATGACACCAAACCTGTTGAATAGCTGTTTCACACAAAACATATGCCTTAGGTCATTTGCTGAACTAATCTATTCCTACCAGAATGTATTTGTTCCCTCCCTCGGGCTCGGAAAACGACTGAGGACATCAATGGTAATTCTCTCAAATGGGCCCACATTGTTTTGCTGCATTCTGCCTCTGGTCCGCGTCTTCGGGCTACTGACTGCACAGGTGTCACATATCGGGCACCAGGCTCTGACATCCCCCAAGTAATTTAGCCAGCAATAACGTTGACGAATTTAACTCAGAGTTTTATTCATGCCCAGATGACGGCCTGTAATCCCATTATGTACTTCGGTCAAGTGGGCTGGTAATTTTTTTTTGCATTCCAATATCTACCCTCAAGAGTTTCATTGAGCTCACAATGACTTCTGGCTGTTGCTACTTCGTCCCATCGTGACTCCTATTTTCTTGAGTGATGGTATTAGTTCAATGTCTGGATTGGTCATTTGGCTCTGGATACATTGACACACGAATCTGTCGGATAGAGATCCTCTCGCTGTTGCATTTTCGGGTAATGCCCGCAATCTGCTCTCCAGGGTGTTCTTGACAAGGCATCGGTATTATTATGCAAACGGCCGGCATTGTGTTCAACCTTGAAAACGTATTTCATCCACCCTGGCCAGATTTATGAAACTGGTCTATAGCCCTGATGAGTGAGAGAACTTCTTTTCTGGTGATAAAGTAACTCCATTCTGATTTTGACAATTCACAGCGGTAGTATTGGATCAGCCTCTCTTCACCATTTTACACTTGGGATAAGACTCTCCCCAAACCTGTGTTGTTGGTGTCTGTATTTAAGCTGAACTTATCGGACTGTGCAAGAAACGCTAGGATTGGGTTGAAACACAGTGCCGCGTTCAGTCGTCCGAATGATGTTCCACCATCATAATTCCAATGGAAAGCCTCTTTTTCACTGGTCTAAAGATGTAGAGTTGTGGCATTGGTGGCAAATCCCTCAACGAATCGCGTATAGTACGAACAGAGCTCAAAAAGCTTCGTAGTTTATGTTTGTCTCTCGGACTCGACCAATCACGAATGGTTTCTATCTTGTTCTCGTAGGACTCAGAAACGACGTGGCTCAAAAATTGCTGTTTCTCTGCGTCATCTCGTCCAGTTTCCCGTAATCCACACAAAACCAGTTGAGTTTAGCTTTTTTTTTCATAAAAAAACCACTGGAGCAAACCATGGGTGGATGGATGGCGCAATGCCTCCATTTTATATAATAGACTCGTGGTTTTCCTAAACTGCCTATTGTTACACCAATCGTAGTCATCTTCCCAGTATCAATTCTGTGCTGGATGATGTTTGTACGACAGTTAGTGCCATCTAATCTAGACTATTACATTTGACAGTGACTTAAGGCAAATTGTTTAGTCTTCTGCTCTTCCTCCTGTGTAAGGTGTGTAAAATTTTCGTTATACTGTTTTATAAACTCTTTACAGAGACAATTGTTAAATAACCATAGATTTGAATAATTCACTCTTATTAAATTGATTTAACTATTAATAAGGGCGTAATTATCCTCTATAATCCTTTTGACCACAATAGATGTCCCTCTAAATACTCCTTCAAAAATTCCGTTATAGCTTATACTTGTTCTCAATTGCCTCATAGATAAAATATAAATATAACAACTTCTTCAAATACTCTAGCATATAAAGATATTGGAAATATCAAAGTGTCATACAGTTTTATATAAAAAAAAGTTATAGAAATTCCCATTGGAAATACTTTCAGTTCATTATTCTTATGAAGTTCCATTAAATATCTGGCGAATCATTTGAGATTTCAGTACTAGAAAAGTCTTACTATCATTCAATGCATGACTAAAAGATATTTAGTAGGTATATAGAAAGTCCATATTTTTTAG
This sequence comes from Octodonta nipae, assembly GCA_034190945.1. NCBI lineage: Eukaryota > Metazoa > Arthropoda > Insecta > Coleoptera > Chrysomelidae > Octodonta > Octodonta nipae. The sequence goes on along the minus strand of CM067219.1, from coordinate 5,946,296 downwards.
AAAATAAATATAAGCATGGCGTGACATTGGCTGATATCTATTCGAAAACACCGTTGAAATTTTCATCACGTTTCATGTTTTATCAAAGAACCGGTGGTTTTCGTTTTGTAGGATATGCAGGTGATATGACTGTGACCGCATCGTAGGTACCATATAGCACAATGCTGTCATTATAATTTGCTTATATAAATTCACGAGTGTGTGTGTGTTTGCACCCGCATGTTTGTGTCTATCCACTGTCAAATTTACTTATGTTGGGTTACGAAGGGTCAACTGAATTTATTGATAAGTGTCGGGTCGAAGTAAATGTGGAAATATTAGAAACCATTGGTATATTATTGGAAGTATTACAAATAGTTTAGTCTTATAAATGTTCAATTGTCATTAAAACTCAAATATTTATTTATTTTTTTAATAAACAAATCTAAATGTCTGATCTTTGGCCTTCTAATTATGTGCAAGCATTTGTTTTGTACGTAACTATAGGTGCAAACTTTGTCGTGAAAGATGATTTTGTGTCGTCTTATTATGCAACATAATTTGTAGTTTTTTAGGAAGCAGGATCTTTAATGATTTCTTTTAATAGTCAGCCCACAGGTATTCGTGATAAATATTTTCTGACGTACTCGACTAAGAGTTCAATTATATATTCAAAGAATTTGTTTATTGTTCATGATATAATTTTCATAGTCCATAGTCTGTTTAAACTCACTGACGTTTTTGGTCTCTGCTATTATGCAGGGTGTTTCAAAACAAATGCAAAGACTTTAATGGGCGACTCCTTGTTAAAAATTAAGGATAGTTTCTTGTCTAAACGCAACGACGTAGAAAAAATAAATTTGGGTAGCTTGTTTATTTAGACACTTTTTCATCTCTAGTATTTTTTTTTCATAAGCCTTACCAACTTTAAATTAAAGTTAAAACGTAAATCATTACGTGGCGAGAGGAGGAAATTTATTTTAGAAAAATTATTTAGTGGACCGCTGTCACTTTTTAGGGCTTTCCAATATGGCTATATTTTATATTGTTCAGTTACTTTAACAAGAATATTTGAAAATAGTTTAAACCACTTGTTGAGGTTCAATAGAACAATAATTGATAGAATGCAGAAGTACGAACCCTCGAATTAGAAGTTGTTGTCCTGAATATTATTGAAGCTACTAGGAAAACTTTAGCGGAATTAAATACTGATGCATCAATTGTATGAAGGTTATTAAAAGAACAACACTTATATCCTTACCATTACTGAGGGTTCAAACTCTTTTACCAAGAGATTTGTAACCGAGAACTGTTAATTATACTTCGCACTTTTAATTAGTAAAAGTGATGATTGGAAAATTTAAATATACGACGTCAGTTTTTATTTGCCATGGTAGATTTTTATAATTTTTGCGTTTTAGGGCACATTAATAGGGATTTTTGGCTTATTTTAATGAGTGATATACACAGCAGAATCTTATGACCCTATTTTCGAAACAGCCTGTATTGAATTGCGAAAAGTCGCAAACTAACCTCAACACCTGTTGATGATCACTGAAGATAGACGGGTCGATAAGGTGCATGCAGTTTCAGTTCATACACTGGGGGGCCCAACTCAGTATGTCACCAAACGCCACTTCGAAAGGTCAGTACAGGTGTGATATGAAAATAACAGCCATTTTCCCCGGACGAAATAATTTACTGAAGTTTCCTTCCATCGTCTTGAAGTGGTTGATCTCACAACGTTTTAATAGCTGTGTATCTGCTATCGTCATCAGGTGAATGATAGGAAATTCAGAGTATCCGTCGTATTTATATTATGCGTCGCAGGTCATGGTCATTGGGTCTTATCTGGTCCAATCAGCGTCGTCGTCCCTGGAGGTTGGTTGCCGGTGATGCGTAGCGGCAGAGGCCGAAGACGAGCACAGCTACTCAATGGGCAGAGGTAACGAAGTCTGGGCTAGCTAATCACGCATGGACCGAACAGCATAATATCAACTGGGACCAGGCTAAAGTAATTCACAAGAAGGAGCACTGGTACAAAAGAAAATTCATAGAGACAGCCTATATAATCTCGAACGAAAATATAATTAGCGAGCCCAGCGTCCAAATTAAAAATATTTGGAGAGCTCTTCTTGGGCGACGACGACGCTGATTGGACCAGATAAGGTCTAATGATCATGACCGGCGACGCTTGACCGGTTAAGGGTATAATAATAATACCAGGGATAATCTGAATTTCCTATCGTTCACCTAATGACGATAGCAGATACACAGCTATTGAAACGTTGTGAGATCAACCACTTCAAGACGATCGAAGTCCAAGGAAACTTCGAGGAACTTTCCTAACGTGTGGTTTGAACCTCAAATATGAGCGGCATAATAGTGCAAGAAGTTTTGCAGGCCGAAAAACCCTCGTAAGAAGTGATAGAAAGTGCCGGACTAAAATACCTGTCATCTCAGGCTTAATTGACCCACTACACTGTTCTGAAACTATCAGTTGTTAAAAAAGAAGACTGATAGAATGTAAAATATTCCTACACGAATCAGTTATGTATATTTTTATTTCTGTGTTATTAGTTTTATTATTAACCGAAATGAACTGTGTCCAATAATCTCATAAACTCACGATTTATTTACTGTTTTTTTTTGTGAAGGCATCAAATTTATATTACCTCTTAATCAGGCACTAACAATAAACCGAGAAAAATGTGTTCAATCTTCTACAAAGGCTTGGCTAATTTATTTTTGCCACACTTATGACAAACGTGAACTTATTTACCTCAGCAATAGGCGTTTTTTATGAAAAATGTTTCCATATTTTAGTTAGTTTACTAATATAGCAAAAGATTAAAACATTTTTGTTAGATTAATTTTATACACAATGTCTGATCTTTTAAAAGGATAGTAGGAAGAAGAATAAACAATTAATTTAAAAAACTGACAATAATAATGATACTAAAATGTAAAAAAATAATCCAATTGGATAAACCAAAAAATATTCTGTGTTTGAAGTTGGTGCCAAACCTGAACAATAGGTATATATGTAACACAGCAATAGATTTAGATTTAGATTTAGATTTCTTCATTTGACTACGGTACATATTAAACAATGTTTGTAGCAAGTCCAAAATACACTCTTAGTGAGAAAAAAAAATCACAATTAAAATAAATAAATATGAAATACATGTTAAAAATAAGAACAGATATAAACAATTAAAAATTAGACACTAAAATTCGGGGAGCATATTTTGTGGTTCATGTAATCACCAACTGAGCAAAAACAAAACTTTAGTAGGTAGTTCTTCAAACTCTTTCTAAATTTATTTAAGCTCAGAATTTTTAATTCTTCTGGCAAGACATTGTAAGCATTGTAGTTTAGCGAGTTTTTCATTGTCTTATTTAATCGAAAACGGGTTGTTCGAATATTTCCTGCTTTTCTTGTATGATATTGATGTACATCAGACTGTTTAGTTAAAACATTAATGTTCTTGTGTATCTCTAGGAGCACGTGAAACAAATAAAGGGAAGGCAATGGCAAGATGCGGAATCTCTGAAATAAAGGTTGACACGACTCACGAACTCCAGCTTTAGCCAGTATTCTCACTGCTCTTTTTTGTAACCTGAATATCAGAAGAGCATTTGACGAATTTCCCCAGATCATAATTCCATAATTGATATGTGAGTGAAATAGTGAGAAATATGCAGTTCTTAAGGTATTATAGTCTGTAATATTTTGAAGGTGACGAAGTAGAAAGAGTGAACTCGATAATCTACTTCTTAAGTGGTCTATGTGAACATTCCACGATAAGTTGTTATCTAAATAAATACCTAGTAATTTTACGCTAGCTGTATCAGTATTAGTAGTGGTTGAAAACATAAGACTTTGTGTTTTTTCCTTGTTAAGCTTGAGTTTATTAGTAGTGAACCATTTTTCAGATTTTGCTTCTATATCGTCCGATAGTTTGGTGAGATTAGCTAAATTGGTATCAGAATACACAAAACTCGTATCGTCTGCAAATGTAACAGATTTATTGGGACGAATAAAATTAGGCAAATCATTGATGTAAATAATGAACAGTATGGGTCCAAGCACGGAACCTTGAGGAACACCGTGTTCTATTGATCTAAATTCAGACGTCGAATCATTATAAGTGACGGCTTGAAAGCGATTTGTCAAGTAAGTCTTAAATATGGATAATGAAGATCCTCTAACTCCGTAGTAATTAAGTGTAGTTAGTAAAACTTCATGCGAGACACAGTCAAAGGCTTTGGAAAGATCACACAACTTAATCGCTGTATGGGTTCCATTCTCAAGGCCCTCAACCACTTCACTCACAACACTCAAAACTGCTTGTGTTGTTGAACGATTTTTCCTAAATCCGTACTGGGAATTATCTAGAAAGTTATTTTCCTCAAAATAAGAAACTAAACGATGCTTGATTAATGTTTCTATTATTTTGCTGAAAGTAGATGGAATTGATATTGGCCGGTAGTTATCTACCAAAGCAGTGTCACCTTTCTTATGTAAAGGAATCACTTTTGAAAATTTAAACGAGTCCGGAAAATTCCCAGTGATAAAGATAGAGTTTATCAAGTTGGTCAATGGTTTTAATATGGTATGAAACGTCTCCTTAATAATGATACTACTGATTTCATTCGAATCCAGACAACCAGACTTTTTTAAACCACGGATTGTGTTTGCAACTTCTTCGTTCGTGACTGGTGTTAAGTAAAAAGAGTGACTAGGACAAGGAAAATTTCTGAAATGCAATAAATCTTGATCTGATATGGCTGGTAAAGACTTTATTATATTTTCAGCAATACTAACAAAAAAAGGCATTTTTATTGGTTTCTCTGTTTTTATTCCTTTCGTGATTTATTATATTCCAGCAAGCTTTTACTTTATTATTTGATGAAGAAATATATTCACTATAAGCAATTTTTTTAGAAATTTGCAATTCATGTTTGTATCGTTTTTTATAATTATGACAATTAGTAACGAACACTTGTTCATTTCTGACTTCTGAAATAACTTTTAAGGTGGCTAACGTTTTTTTTATATTTCTAAGTGAGTCATTAAACCAATTTACAGGACAATTTTTCTGTTTAATTGGTGCTTTCTTCATGGGAAAATTACTACATATTAAATTGGAATAAGTTTTTGTTAGGAACGATGCTAGTAAATTGACATTCTCATTTTTTTCAAAAAAATCCCAATTTACATTTAATAACGAGTCTTTCAATTTACGAAGTCCTGATTTTGTTATGACTCTTTTTTTAGATGAGTTGTATTCGACATCTTTTTGCAAAACGTCAAAAATTATATATTGTGCACGATGATCTGAAAATCCAGGTTCAAACACACCCGCTCTAAATAATTTTGTATCTAAATTTGTAAAGATATTATCAATGCAAGTAGCACTCGATGATGTTATTCTTGTATATTCATTTATGCAAATGGATAAGTTAAAAGAATATAGTAAGTCTTTCAGCTCTTTCAAAAATGGAGAACTTATTTTAAAATTAATATTAAAATCACCCATAATTATTATTCTACTCTTAAATTTCATAACACGATTTAAGACAAGCTCAAATTTCCCTAAAAATATATCAAATTTTCCATTTCCAGATGTATAAATCGATATAACAATAGTTTTTAATTTTAGTAATTCGACTCCACAAAACTCGGCATTTTGTTCTGAATTAAATTCGTCTATATAGGAGGCTTTATTAATTAATAGCCTAAAATTTTAAATTTTTAAAGCTGTTTGTATTAATGTGAAAAATATAAATAAATGGATGAAATAAAAGAAAAATAAATTGAGTTTTATATTCGAGTCAGTTTATTAATTTACATTCCAATTCTGTATAGTAAAAATACCTTCACGTTTTTCAGTAACATTATGCACCTTTTCCCGATTTGTATCTTATCTGGCTAATGAGACTGAAAGACCAAAGCCAAACCCATCGCCTGGAAGAAGAAGACAAAACTCATTTTTTTGACGAACCTTGTATGTCTTTGAAAAAGTGAGAATTTTATTTTAGATTTTATAACACCAATCTGTTTTTATGATTATTTTTAATTATCATTTATGTCCACTCTATTTTCAAATAATTAAATCTTAGAGTTCAAATAACAATAATTTAATATTTAATGATCTTTCCTCCGACCAATCTTCTCCTAAATAAATTAATTTCGAATTTTGAGATATTGACGTTAAATTTTTGATAATATAATTGTATAATTAATTTTCAATTTTAATTAAACTGCTTTCATAACAAGTTGTATAATTGTCCAAAATAATAATTTTAATCAAAATTCAATTGGAAAAAGTGAAATATGGTGATTTCATTTTGAGTTTCAGAAAACTCAGATCTTTTATGAAGAATATATATTTTCCTAAATATTTTAAGATAGTTTGAATAGGATAACGATAATTATTTTAATTTAATATTGGCGCATTCGCCAAATTTGGTGTCAAAATAAATCGTATAGTTATTATTTTTATGTTTCTTTGGGGAATAACACCACAATAGAAATAAAACTACGTATATTGCAGGAATACCAAACGTTTCAAAGTCTATTCTGACTTCGTTGTCAATGGCTTTATATTTATTGATGTAGATTGCAAAATGAAAATTTTCATTTTGCAATCTATAATCAAGAATATGCCACAAACAACGTTTAGAAGACAAATCGTATAGTATTGAAAAAATACGATAACAATATATTAGTATATTCTGGTGCGTTCCCGTACTGTTCAAATTTGATTGAATTACTTCATTGATTTTTAAACTTCTGCACCTATTTCAAAACATTCCGTCATGCTAATGTTAATTTTAAGTGTTTTTTACGTGTAAAATGTAGACAGTATTCGTACAGTGATTCCTGTATTGTATTCCAAGCTATTTGGATGCTTTTTTGATACCGTCTTAAGACGGCTGCTTTTTGTTGTTATTGTGTTACGATTCCGCAAGTTATTAGTTCCGGTCATAACAACCGTGAAACCGCTTTCATTTTGTTTCTTTTGTGTTTACAAAAGCGCATCATTTGTTGATAAACCCGCATTTTTGTTTGCTCAATCAATGAACATTAGGTCGCCATTTGTTGTGTTACGTGTTGTCCAGACGAAGCTCTACAATCAGTTCCTGCTGTTGCGGGGATAGCCTCTGAAGAAAGAAGAACCAAGAAAACACCACCTGCAGAGCTTCGACGTAGAAGGTCAGTGATTAACTTTTATTTGATGATTTCATTTACGCGACGGTACGTGTTTATTGATTGTTCCGCTAAAGGTCCTTCGTCAATTATATACTTGCATTGAACCAGCATTGAACTAAGACCGCAAAATCTAATTCATTCATTTTTTTGGATATTATATGTAATGTGTCATCAAAGACGTTCTATATTCTATCACACAAAAATGGAATTGGAATTATCCAAATTAGGTTATAATTGACGCTATAACAAATCAAAAATTATATAGACTGAAACTTTATAAATTGTTAAAATATTAATAAGCAATTTCCATTTTTGTATTTATGGTTTTTTATAAAGTTTCATAACAACCCATTGCATTATCAGTTGAATTATTCTCAAACATTTTAAGCTGTGGACCCCAGCTTAGCATATTAGTCAATTCATCTACTTATATTGCTATTTGTAATATTTTTTTAATGCAATAACAACAAAAATTATATTCATTTCTTGTTCCTTAATACCATCCTGTGTTGTTTAACAGCCGTGGTCAGCCTGCATATTCGGCACCCTCTCTCGTTGACTGATGGACCATTCGTCATAACTTTCGTCTTTTATTGTATTATTGCATGAATGTATGAAAATCGACGGCGCAAATGTGACACGTATCTGACCGTCTCTTGTAAACAAGTCGGTCGTTTCTGTCAAATCCATCGTTGAAAATGCGCTTAGCCGTCGACATTTCTGTCGATTTAGCCACCGTAGCGAAACGGGGTGTCGAATTTTAGTGATCCTTCCCATAATCTGGTTAAAAAGACTTTCTTTGCTCGCCACACATCCGGAGGAAAAGAATAATAAGGTACAATAAAAAGGAAAATGTAATGCTTTGAGGATAGTTAATCGTTTTTGGTTTTTTAAAATATATTGATGTGATGAATTGAAAGCTGGCAGTGGTAAAAATTGTACTTTTGGACTATTATTAACTCAAAATGATTCCCAGTTTTAGTTACGTATTTTTTTTTTTTGGTTCTCAGATAAGTCATATATGAAGAAATTATTGTCTGATGATAATCTAAGGATAGCGAGTTGGATCTATACTCTGATGAAGACAATAAACATTTTTTCGGAATAGATCATGGCATTGATACCTAGCATCAGGCTAAAGTAAACGGATTAGGATTCACTGGGTATAAAGACATCAGTTTCACAAAAGTTGAGTGCAGGCTATTTATATTGAGTTTGTGAAGATATTGTTCGACAGGAAATTACAAAAGCAAATCAACTGCCGACAGAAAGAAAAAGACATATAAAAAATTAAGGTATTGTGTCAGTAGACAATGAGTTTTGGCTACTGGTTGTGGGTCAATTGAAAAACCACCAGTAACTCACCGATCTGGAATAATGTCATATCGTAACTTTTTAAATTTGTATATCTAGACTATATTTCACAATGACAACATTTTCGTGGCAAGCCTCACGATTAATCGTTGGTTGCAAACGGTGCCATACGGTGCCAGTATGATATAGTACTAGAGAAGACCTATTCCCAACAATTTGCTCACCAAACATGAACACGACAGATCAAACCAACCAATAGGTTAACTTAGTTCTACCTGTCTAAACTATAGTCCTGTTTTTACTGTCTATTTATGTCAGTGATAGAGAATAACAGAAGTGGTTTCTGAGCTATTACCATAATAGACTATCACATTGGACAGAACATGTTTGCTTTAATGATCTCTTGTATCCATATAGCAGGTGCTCTAACCTCTTTTCTGTTTTTCGTGGGGTGGAGTATCCATTGTATGATTATTTTAGGGAGTCGTGCTCCGCTTATTCATCTCACATGCCTATATCGTTCAGTTGTTTCTTATCTATGCCTTCTTGTAAAGTTCTTATCACTTATTTCTTCGTTTCTCATATGTTCAAGTCTAGATCAGCTTGCTGCTCTTCTCTAAAAATCCATTTCAACCACACATCAGTTATTTTAGTTCTGTGACATTTGCTCTTTTTTGTTTCTTTTGTAATGTTTTTCTACCCAAACACTGATGATTTCAGTGCTCATATTAACTTCCTAGCTTTAGTTATTCTGCCTTTAATTGTTTCCTCACTTCGTCCAGTTGTTTTTAATTTTGTGCTTAGTTAATATATTCCTTACAGGTTCTGATTTTTAGATCTAAGTTCTCAGAAGGGTTATTTTCGTTCTATGCAAATTTACTGCGTCTTTTTGCTGTTCCTATTTGAGTTTCTAGACGTATATATAGGTCTTCTTTATCTTGCGCAGTTACTACTTGATCATCCGTACAATCCACTAATTGTACTAATTACCGACATTTACTATCTCAATTTGGGTCTTCGTTTAAACCTGAGGTCTTGATTTAAACCTGACCAGAACTTCCCTATATTGTTTTTTATTGGCGTCCCGCGTGTGTCCCGCCTTTATCCAGGTTTGTTGTAATTAGTTGGTAGATTATAGATCTTAGATGTTTTCCCAATTCTGTTTATTATTCTCTAAATTCGTTTTGTTGATATGCATCTAAGGGCCCACTACCTCATATTTAATTTTTTGTTCCAATTCTGGCATTTAGATCCCTTAGTATTACAATATCAGTATTTCTCTATTTGGGCCTATTTGAGATATTATCATGTAGTAATTCACATCTTCTCGGTCTTCCACTCGTGTGTCTTCACACGCATAGATAGATATAGGTTTACCTTCACCATCATAATTCAGGATAGTGTTTAAAAATGAGTTTAAATTTCTCTCATCTCTTTGCTAATCTTAAGTAATAAAAATATTTATAACTGAAATTATCTGTATCGTCAAATACCACTTCATGCCATGTTGTGGGTGTTCCTGTTCGTCTACACATATCGACAAAGAACATGTATTGCGTTACTCATTGTCCGATATTTGTATACAAACCGATCAGGTTTCTTAACATGACGTAAAGAAGAATCTTTGACCGGATATAGACCTGAATCGTGCCTGTGGACCGAAGGAAATCCGTCAGTTATGTTAGGCAGCCCGCTACTAATATCGTGTTACTCACTCACTGAATGAAACGGTCTTTCAATGTCCAGGAAGTACTGGCTTCGAAAAGTACACCTCACAATAACACTGAGAATATGGTATTTTATTCAATCAATTTGTTTAAAATAAGATATCGAACAATTTGTGGCAAGAGTGAAAACTTTCAATATAGTCTCAGTAAAAAAATTAAGAGTATCTAAGATTTTCTCAGGATTATGCTTCTCAAGAATAGAACCTTTATTGTCATCAGTTTGGCATACTCTATTAATCTGTGGTGGTTAGAAATGGGAAATAACTTGGGCAAAAGCCTAAAATGCTCTTAATGAAGTGAAGTTTGTTGGGTTTAAATAATATGTATATGTATTGATATAAAGAAAAATTAAATACATGGCATTTCCTCCAACCACTCTTCGTCTAAAAACAAATCTGCTCTAGTTGTTTAGTTTAGTTTATTTACTGGTAAAGTGTTACAACTGTGTGTTTTTACAAGTCAAAGTTACACAAGTATAAAATGTATACAAAAGAATATATAAAATGTTATTAAAATGGTAAGAAAATAAAATGTCCTATGTACTAATACAACAATGTACATTATAGAGGCAAACACATTGAAAATTTATACATTAAAGTCAATTCCTAAGTACACTTCAAATGAATAAAAGGCGTGTTTTAAAACATATTTTTTTACTCTTGTTTTAAAATGATGTATGTTGAAAATTTTTATTTTGTGCTGGCAGTGCATTAAAAAATTTAATGCCATAATAGTCAGTACCCATTCTCGTTCCTTGCAATCTGTGGTAGCTGAGAACCCATTCTCCTCCTTTCCTGGTTGAATAGGAGTGAATATCGTTGTGCGTCCTGTAGCTGTTTTGGTTCTGTTTCATATAGACAAGACACTGAAGGATAAAAGTGCAAGGTATGGTAAGTAGTTTTAGCCCCACAAAGCTATCTCTACAACACTCGCGGTATGTTAAGCCTGTTATAATCCTAACACAACGCCGTGGTAACTAATGACCCCAATTTAAAATCTAAAGCTAAAGTATCCATGATACGATGTCAGTAATGTGCCCCTAGATACATTTTTTGACAGGCTCTTTATAGGGAAAGTTATTTTACATAATTTGAAGCTAAGAAAATTAACATGGGCTTCCCAGGTCAACCCAGTATCAAGGTAGACCCCTAAGAACTTCACTGATGCATCACTTCTGGGTCTTACTAATGCTGAGACTAAGCCTATTGGCTAAAAACCAATTCTCTATTTCACGCTGTTTGATTTGAGTACACTGCATTATTGGGTCTGAAGGTTGATTGCGCAGCAATGTTAAGGTATCATCAGCAAACAGGATTATCAGCAAATTCAATAGATTGTTAAAGTTTAGCAAGTCATTTATGTATATGGGGAATAACGGAGAATCCAACATAGAGCCCTGAGGTTCGCCATGTTGAAGCCTGTAGTTGACTGAAGTAGGAGATCACGAATGTGGAATGGACAGAAGCTTTTAGATATTTAGGTTAAAGTTTAGGTCTTTGATCAACATATTGAAACGAACTGACATGCCAAATATACTAAAAAATTTCACAGAGGGGTTGACGTCACTGAAGATTGATTTTTCGCAATAAACACTAAAAAAGCATACCACTCAGATGATTTTGGGGAGGATATCAAACAAGAAGAAATGAACAACAATTAAATAAATATGATCTCTCTCTCTCTCTTCTCTCTTCTCTCTTCTCTCTTCTCTCTTCTCTCTTCTCTCTTCTCTCTTCTCTCTTCTCTCTTCTCTCTTCTCTCTTCTCTCTTCTCTCTTCTCTCTTCTCTCTTCTCTCTTCTCTCTTCTCTCTTCTCTCTTCTCTCTTCTCTCTTCTCTCTCTCTCTCTTCTCTCTTCTCTCTCTCTCTCTCTCTCTCTCTTCTCTCTTCTCTCTTCTCTCTTCTCTCTTCTCTCTTCTCTTCTCTCTTCTCTCTTCTCTCTTCTCTCTTCTCTCTTCTCTCTTCTCTCTTCTCTCTTCTCTCTTCTCTCTTCTCTCTCTCTCTCTCTCTCTCTTCTCTCTTCTCTCTTCTCTCTTCTCTCTTCTCTCTTCTCTCTTCTCTCTTCTCTCTTCTCTCTTCTCTCTTCTCTCTTCTCTCTTCTCTCTTCTCTCTTCTCTCTTCTCTCTTCTCTCTTCTCTCTTCTCTCTTCTCTCTTCTCTCTTCTCTCTTCTCTCTTCTCTCTTCTCTCTTCTCTCTTCTCTCTTCTCTCTTCTCTCTTCTCTCTTCTCTCTCTCTCTCTCTCTCTCTCTCTCTCTCTCTCTTCTCTCTTCTCTCTTCTCTCTTCTCTCTCTCTCTCTCTCTCTCTCTTCTCTCTTCTCTCTTCTCTCTTCTCTCTTCTCTCTTCTCTCTTCTCTCTTCTCTCTTCTCTCTTCTCTCTTCTCTCTTCTAGATGACGCCTTTACGTCTACAAATTTACCGATATGTTTCAAATACATACAGAAGTGTTGATGTAGGTTCCCTGACCAGAAACAATATATATAATATATGATGTATGTTGTCTTGAGTACAAAGGGATGACACCTCTAAGAGTGTGTATGTTGTTATGCCTAGAATTTTCCTTCGGATGTGCCTATATGTGCCTATGAAGAAAATTTTTTAATAAAATTATCTAAATTTTTTAGTTCTACAGCGTACCCAGCAATATGCAAATCTGTCAAAGAAAGCGTTCCCTTCGAATCACAGAAAAATTAAAAGTTACAGACGTTATCAGATAGTTATATTTAGAGTAATGAGAAAGAAAATAATTTGTATACTTATCGTATCACAGAATCATTTCGATAAACATATTAAAAATATATCATGCTTATAACTTGCGTGAGCTTTCAAATTTCTTTCGAATTTCAAGCGCACAAACACCACTACTCTATCCCCGCAACTTTCCAACTAAATAATCTCCCCGGAACACCACAGAGAAAAGTGAAGATAATATTAAACCTACTCACATGTTGTCTGTGCTTTCTAGCTTGTATAATTTGATCCGAGTCGGCTGGCACGTAGGAGTTCCCTCTCTGACCACCAGGGCGAAACCTAATTTACGAATTATCTACAAAGATAATAAAGTTCGTGAGCTTTCTTGAAACTTCTCACACAAAGATTTGATAATAGTGCTGCCGGTGCATTGTATATTTCTTGAGCTCGAACTTTCTAGCGGGGCCACTTTAAGTTTGCTTCTTGTCCACTTATTTCGGAACACGTCGACTGGCCCTAATTGAATTGTGGGGAGATTGTTTCTCGCTTTACAGTAGTTTAGTTGAAAGTTTCCTATTTGAAAACAGAGATCTCGATACAAGTGTTTATGAGATATTAAGAAAACGGAAAACTACTGTCAATCCTTAATCTACTATAAAAAATATTGCGAACTCTAAAGTTTTAATGTAATTTACAAAGTTTTCTTTTATACCTTAATATATTTGAGATGTAATAAGTCATTTCTCAAACAATTTTTCACAGTGGTTTATGATCTTTCTTATCTAGACAGAAAATAAACGGTACCGTAATAAACGGAAACAACAATATGGGAGAAAAAAACAAGCCCTAAAAGAACTGAAAGTGGAAAATCCGTAGATCGGTAAAAATGGATTTGTTAATAAGTGTACCTGAATTTAATAAATGTGTCGTTAAGGGAGAAGATATTCCAGAAAAATGGAAGGTGGCTTTCCTAACATCAAAACATCAGAAAAATTCTAAGAAACTATATATAAATAACTTGTAATAAAAAACTAAAATACAGAAATCAAAATATAAGAGATATCAACCCCACAAGTAAAGAAAGCTCTAAAAGAAACTACAAGTGAAAAAACCTTTAAATCGTGGAGGTATTCCAGTCGAGTAGTTAAAAAAATGCAGCCAAATTAGTACTCAATATGAAAGCAACTATATTCCAAAAATGTTTTGTTAAAGAATTTGAAAAATTAATAGATATAGGGAAATAACAAAATAGATTCACAGCAGGAAGGTCCTGTATAGATAATTTCATTACCTCAAAACCACTTATTAAAAAATGAAGAACTAGACACTGTCTATGCAATCGATATAAAAGAGATTTATGTTATTTGTATGGGGAGTTTGTTAGAAGATACAATATAAGTTTTTTAATGGAAAAGCTGTGGAACCTTTGATGTTTCACATATGTGTGTATACGGTTGTAGGTGTGTGGGTGTGCGTGTGTGTGTGTGCGTCCAAGTGTCGAAATTCGGGCAGCAATAGAGAGAAGTAAACTTACAGTTAGACAGGTGGATTCAAAAAATCTTAAAAATAAATGTGTTACTTGGTGGTACATAAGCAGTTGCATATATAGAAAGGTGGAATAGAATTATAGTTATACAAGTGGTTCAAAAAATATACCTGGTGGCATATAAGTAGTTGCGTATACAAGGTGATTGAAATAAGAGTGAATAAAAAATGTTAGAAAAATTGATAATAAGCGTAAGCAATTAGGATATTTGAATTATAGGACGGAGTGTAATTGCAGTTATACAAATGAGTACAAAAAAATTTCGCGTAAGCAATTAGGTATTTGAATTAAAGGACGGAGTAATTACACTTATACAGAAGAATTCAAAAAACGTTAGAAGCAGTTGCATGTATAGGATGGTTAAAATATAAGCTGAAGTAGAATTATAGTTATACAGGTTGGTGAAAATATATTATATATTGTGGAACACACGTAGTTGCGTATACAAGGTGGCTGAAATAAGGGTGAGGTAGAATTATCGTTATACAATGTCAATCAATAATTGGTTATATTAGCATAAACAGTTACAATATTTATGATTTTATGATTACAGATTTTACAAGTTTTTTGCATTTTCAGATTTTTATGTTGTATTTTATAGATAAAAAATCCAAGAAGTTTATTTAATTGCGTTTAAAAGTTTTTTTTTCTATTTTTTCAGCATCAATTTCCGCTGTTTTATCAATTTTTTGTTGTTTTATGAATGTTTGAGGGCATTATTGCAGAATCAGATCAAAAAGATTAAATAACATCAAAATTTTCGTTAATCCGCGTCCACAAATTTTTTATACCAAGATAATCCCAATTTTTCGCAATTTTTGCAGTTTTTTAGGATATTTTCCAGCTTTTTTCGATTTAAAACAGCTTATGATTGGAGCACAATTAAAATTAGTATTTGACAGATCAAAATACATAATAATCAAGCTTTGCTTAGAGCCTCATTTTCTTTTCTTATCAAAACATCGAACTTTTGCTATTTTTGGGGTTTTTGCAATTTACTCGAAACTGAAGGCTGGACGGCCTAAACGGACTTGAAATTCGTATTCAGCGGGTCGAAAAACATGCCTGTAGATGGGTGGCGCCCGGTGTATAGACAATTTTTTTTTGTGTGCCGGTGTAATGGATTAAAAATTTTTTAGAAGCAATTGAATATACAGGGTGGTTGAAATAAAGTGAAAATTTTGTTATATAGGGTAGACTATGAGAAGTTGCATATATGGAATACTTGAAATATGGGACGAAGAAAAATTATAGGAATACAGGATTATACAAACAATATTAGAAACAGTTATAAGGGTGGAAGGAATATGAACTTATACTGGTTGGTTTAGAAAATATACAATTTAGTTGTATTGGGTGATCAATACTCAGAAGCATATACAGGGTGGTTACAATATAGGGTGATTTATAATTATATTTTCGTTCCTGACGAGAACCTCGCATGCACAATTTTTTTTAATAAATTATAAATTTTTAAAAATTAAGGCAGAAACAACTAAAGGCAAAAGTCCGTAAATGTCAAAGTAAATCTCATATAAATCTCTTTCCAAATTAAAAAGTCAAGATATGTCAGAAAATAGTCATTGATTGCAAACAACTGTTTTCATTTTGAGTCAGTTCTTTTTTTAATATTTTAGACTTTTATAGTTGCTAAATATTTCCTAAGTAATTTGTTCTAGCGAAACGTGATTTTTCATTTTTGTCCAAATCATCTTATTATAAAGCATTAATGTGAGAAATTTCCGACACAGATTAGATTCAATGAAATTAATGACATATATGCATCATTAAATTTCGATGAAATGAACGACATAAATCAATATCCATCGTTGAATTTTGAGAAATGATTTCTTCAGCCAGAGGTCAGAACACTAAAAACAGTCGATGCTCGCATTTCTCAATCAAACAAGCAAAACAAACAGCGAATTTTCCTGGAGATATCATCAAACAAGTCACACTTTGTTCGACAAGACTGCTGCTTATTTTCATATCGAAAGAAGTTCAATAACATTGTAACACTGACCAGACGACCGCCGACGCCTGGCGACTCGGCGGCTATTTTCGCCTTCAACTGCAGATTTCGTTTCTATACAAATCCAAATAGAAACAAACATCGGAAAGTCATTGGCCAAAGTGTGTGCCTATATCCATCTCGATGACCCTCCCAGTCGTGAGCATGAGTTATAATTTTCATTTGTGATGGCTACGCGTGGCGACTGCTCGAGATAAATTTGGAACAAAGAAAAACGACCGTATCTGGAGTGCCTCACCATAGTGACCACCAAAAAGACTTTAAGTGAGAGTAACTATAATAAACAGCTTGTCTAATTTTAAAATATACTCAAAGAAATGGCAACACCCAGAAGGAGAAGATTAAAATTTAATATTGTTTTGGTAAAACATAGATGCTATAGTAAGCAGTAAATGATTAAAATTTGGTAAAGTATGAAGTTTGGTAAATGTTTTTTCATGTAAACTTTTTTCTATCAATTAATATAGTAGTCATTTTTTACATTTATTAGAATTTACCAAAAAAGTAAAAGTTGGTTTCAGTCCTTCGTTTGACGTATTAAGTCCTCCTGATATTAGGTCTACCGATAGATTTACGTCCTGTTGTTTGTCTACGTTTGAGAATAAGCTTGTTCCATCTGCCATCTGTTCCTCGGGCTATGTATCTTGTCATTCCCATTTTAGTTTTTCTGCTGGGGTCACCACATCTTCTAGTTTAGTTAGCACACTTGTCCATAAATGTTCTTTCTGTAGCTCAGTTTAAGGACAAGCATTATTCTCTCATGTGCTCTCTGTGTACCAGTTTATTATAAGGGTATCTAATGTCAATTTAAATGTCATAAATCAAATTTTCATTTTGCAATTTAAATCAATAAATATACAGCCATTGACAACGAAGTCAGAATAGACTTTGAAACGTTTGGTTTTCCATCAATATACATCGTTTTATTTCGATTGTGGTGTTATTGCCCAAAAAACATAAAAATAATCCTTAATATATTGTGGATTAAACTGAAAATTAGGAATTACTTTCTAAAACTGAGATCTTTGTATGGTACAATCAAGTGTGAAAATTGCAACCTTTGATTGCGATCTACTAGTAATTCATATAATCTTTGAAGGACACCTGTGGTACCATCTAATATAGAAACTTGTTTTATTCTCTGACGGATCTTGTCAAAGAATTTCATGTCAATTTCAAATAATGTTTGTTGAAAAATAGCAATTTATTCTGCAATGCAAATATCAAAACCTCTATTGAAGTGAATAATATAAACTTATCGTTCCCCCATATTTCACAGTAAAATAACCGAAAATATCGAATGACCAAAGATCGAGTGATAAAAATCATTCGCAACCATTTTTCTAACGCTGCACAATCACAACATTCAGAAAAATATCGTGTTTCCTTATAATGTGACCGATTATCATTGTGCTCCGTACAAAATTAGACCATTTATAATATTTCTAAGTGACGTTTCTATGGAATGTCCAGAAATGCAATACAACGTAATTCTGTATGAAAAAAATATGCAACTCATGTACGGCTGCAAAGATCAGATCCGTACTTGCCGATATCTTGTACCAGGGAAGACGGAATTCTTCAGAAAGCAGTATTATGTACAACATTTTTAAATGTATTTATTATTAACGATTAGAGTTTTCATCTAACTATGCCAACAACAGTGCATCAGTTACTAGTAACTAAAGAAAATTAGAACCTAATATTAATTACGCAAGATCCAAATATTGCTACTGGCACACTTTAATTCTGACATAGGATATTCCGACCAAAATTCTATTTATTGTGAACTGACATCTTTACTATACAGTGATGGGCAAATATGTGGAACCAAGCAAATATCTCTGGAATTATTAGAGATATCAAAATGAAATTTGGAAGGTGGATACTGCAGTAGAATGCCTATTTGTATCCAATTTTTTTTTCAATTTTGAACTTCCTGTTTTACCGGAAGTAATGTCGATTTTATAATTTACAATGAAATACCCTGTATAGTATTTTAGTTTCTGATCAAAACACTTTATTGCGAATACAAAAATATCGTATTTGATATTGTTTACTTCAATACCTACTGAGATATTATCAGAAAAGTAACTAAGGAAAGCAAAAATTCGATGGTAGCTAAACTCGGTTCAGATTTCATTTACACCCGATATAAATAAACCGCTCGGTAAGTATTTGTATTTCTATTGGCCGTTCGGTGGCATTATACCGTCACAGCCAAAAGCACTGCTTGTACCATAGTCGAATACACGTGCGTTTGTTTAAATCAGGAGCGAATTAGATCTAAATCAAGTTTAGTAGTCCATGAAATTCATTGCAGAAGTGACAGTAGTTGTCAAAATAAGTTATTAGTTTTTTTTTATTTGAACGTAAAATATTCTATTGTTTAAATTTAATCGTAAAATGGCCGAATTCAGTGTAAGAGAAAGAATAGAAATATTAATGATGATTGGGTTGGGGAGAGGAAAAGGACGCATCAAGAAGTTTGTGACCTTTTTAATATTGTTCATCCGAATACACAAATATCCCGTTCATTAGTGAATAGTAAACTTTGCGAAGGTACGACACAAGTGGAACAGTTAGCAATTTACCAAAAAGTGGACGGTTAAAAAGTGCAAGTAATGAAGGTGTAGCTCAAAATGTTGCTATATCTTTGGAAGAAAATCCTCAATTATCCACTACCGACCTCGCCAATATGCATGGAATTAGCCGTCGTTCAGTAGGAAGGATATTAAGGCAAGAAAAATATCATCCATACAAAATTCGCCTCGTTCAAGAACTCTCCGAAGATGATTTCGACAGACGTTTGAAATTTTGTGAAACTATGATGGATATTTGGAACCGTGATAATAATTTTATAAGATATGTGATGTTTTCAGACGAGGCTACATTTTGTTTAAATGGTACGGTTAATCGACATAACTGCCGCTACTGGTGGCAAAGTAATCCTAATTGGGTACAAGAGGCTCATACACAACATCCCCAAAAATTGAACGTTTGGGCCGAATTTATAACAACGGAATGGTGGGACCCTTCTTCCTACAAGAAACTTTAAACAGAGATAGGTATTTACAGTTCTCGGAGACACAAGTTATTCCGGCATTGGAGGTAAATGGACAATTACCAAATACTTTATAAATTTATATCCATTGAAAACGAAATCCGACAGGATTTTGAAACGTTTGGTTTTAAAATGTACACAAGTTTGAACTCTGATGTGGTATTATTCCCAAGAAAATCTAAAATAAAATAATATCTGGTTTCAACAGGATGGGGCACCACCCCATTACGCTCGCATTGTTCGAGATCATTTAGATAGGAAATTTCATCACAGGTGGATTGGAAGAAGAGGTACTTATGAATTGCCTGCACGAAGTCACGACCTTAATCCACTAGACTATTTTCTGTGGCGTTACTTAAAGTCTAAGGTTTATGTTGATAGACCAAATAATTTCCAAGAATTAGCTGCAAAAATAACTCAAGACCTCCAGAGAATTACACCAGAAGTAATAGCTAATGTTACTAGAGAATTTAAAAACCGACTTGCTTATTGTCAAGACGTAAACGGTGCTCAGTTTGAACATCTAATACATTAAGTTTAGTTAAGTTAAGTTTCAATGTTTTGAAAATCACTTAGATTTAGTTAATAATTATGATTATTTATTTCTTTAATGGATATTAGATTTTTCCATTCCTTAATTACTTTTCTGTTAATATCTCGGTAGGTATTGAAGTAAACAATATCAAACCTGATATTTTTGTATTCGCAATAAAATGTTTCATTAGAAACTAAAATACTTTATAGGGTGTTTCATTGCAAATTTTAAAATCGACATTACTTCCGGTAAAACAGGAAGTTCAAAATTGTAAAAAAATTTTGGAAACAAATAGGCAATCTACTGCAGTATCTACCTTCCAAATTTCATTTTGATATCTCTAATAATTCCAGAGATATTTGCTTGGTTCCACACATTTGCCCATCACTGTATATTGTGTAAAAACAGGCACAAATAACAAAAATAATAAGGATTATAAGTTACACATAAAGCAACACGATAAACTAAAGTATTGTAACAAAATATGAAAGAAATCAAACTCAATATAATATCAGTATTTCAAAAATCTCTGAAATATTGTAACAATATAAATTTAGTAAGCAACCTAACAAAACGCAATAATATTAAATGTATTTAAAATTGGCGCCGTGGCTGCAGTTTCCCATGAAATTTCTGACCACCCAGGCATTAGTATTTTAAATTATTTAATAGATGTTTTAGCAGCACTCCTGTTATTGACATAACAATTGGTACAGTTTTTCTGTTGTTCATGTCCCACTGTTTCTTTATTTGGAATTCCAAATCCTTGTATTTGGTTATTTTTTCAGGATGCTTAATTAATATTTATATTATTGTTGTTAGGGATTGCTATGTCAATTAAGGTTGTTTCTCTAAAGAGATCTTATAAAACTATATCTGCTCTATTATGAGCAACAGTTCGATCGTTCAGTATCGATTGTTATTTGTATATATAGTATGGTACTCTTACCGAATGTGATAGTTCAAGTTTCAGTGCCAGTTCCTGGTGTAGTATTTTTGCCACAACATCGTGTCGTTCTTTGTATTCAGTTGCAGTGAACGCTTGACAACCTCCTGTGATATGCTGGATAGATTCAGATGTTTGGCAACCATATCTGCATCTGTCATTGTTGACAGTTTACTTTAGTTGGGTCTTGGTTGGAATTACTTGATCTTGGATTGCCTATCTAAAGCTTTCCGTTTCGGGAAACATATGTCTAGAGATTAACCGGTAGTTCGATGCTAAACTATCGACATAATCTGGGTTGACGTCAGTTGATTGGTTTATTTAGTTACACGTAAAGGAAAGCGATAAACTCAAATAATGTAATAAAATATGAAAGAAATCACACAGTATAACGTAAAAAATGTACTTAAAATTTATAAATCCATTACATTGGAGAGTAGGGCGAGATAACTACTTAGGTTACTTCAATTTATTTCTCAACATTTTATTAAAAACACCAAACAAAAATCAACCTGCTGATCAAAATAACATCTCAAATCATAAACAACTATTTGTTCCAAAGTCTTTAAAGCTAGCTCCTAGGACAGAATGTCACGATAAAATTTTCAGGTTACTTCACCTTCACCTCGAAGAGAGTATTCAATATCTCTGACAGGTGAAGTAACCTGAAAATTTTATCGTGACATTCTGCCCTAGGAGTTAAGGGAGAACAGCAATTGCACGGAACGGCTCCAGATTCGGAACCTCTGTGTACTGATTCTCTCGAAAATCCTAGATGTCGGTCTTATATCTCGCGTCTTCAAAATTAGAATAATTTTGTTGAACACTTTTGTACTAAATTAGGTTACCTATTGTTTCGTAGAATTAATTAAATTCTACCGATCATACAAAGAACAAAATTTTTTAGTGATACTAGATTTTAGTAAGAAATCTCTGGTTTGTAAGTAATTTTGTTGTATTTTAATTAATTTTTTGGAAATACTTCCTGTACATTTTAATTAAAATGTTATATAATAACTGGAGCTTTATTATTTTGCAAAAAAAATCCTAGTTCCATCGTTTCCAATGAAAATTCATTAGCGTTTGTTCATGGCAAATCACAGGCTAGCAAAAATGGAAAAATAGCTTCAAAACAGAAAATTACCGGAGATGAGAAGTTTTCTAAATAAGCTTCAAGTCGTGTATAAATACAGATAAATATTGTTGATTCCGTCATTCTAATAAAGATTTTTGGCATGTGATTGATTACATGTACAACAGTAGAGTTTTGAGTAAAATTAGCTTTTTTTAATCAAGTAGGTGATATAATTGGTATAAACAGCTGAATAAAGGGAATAGATCAAACACAAGTCCAAGCTGAAATCGAAAAGGTCCGAAAGGACTAATGTCTTCTAGTTGTATTTGTAGTACCACCAAGCATCTAAACCTAACAATTCTAGTGCATTAACAAAAGGCAGTTTCAAGCAATTAGTACAACTAATGGTTGGGAATGAATACAAACATTTCTAATTAGTTTAATACAGTTTTTTGATAATATTTTCAAAAATTTACAAATCTGCCGAAGCAGTAACTCAAATTATTTTAAAACAAGTGATGAGTTTATTTTAATTCGCTGACATTTGTACTAGTTCTCACCTATAGTGACTAACATTCTTTAGTGAAACAAAACCCTAGAAAAGTATTTCTTATGTTTCAAACCAAACGACGTTAGTCTTCCTACCTTTACTTGACCATTAATCAATTCGTGAAAAAACTACAGAGCTGACTGGACAGATACTTCTTTGACACGGTGAGTATTACAAAAACTCATTACATTAGCATCAAAATTATTATTCAAACATTAATCATTCGTTGGAAACGAGAACGAATTGACGTTCGATTTACATAACTCGAATGTTCGTATGTAAACATTTGAAAAAAAATTCGACCACCGTGACCACAAGGGTCAACATGCATATGCATATATAGGTATAATAATTTTGAGGAGTGGCCTATAGCAAAACGAAACGATGATAATATGCTTACCTACTAGATGGCTGAGTACTTAGATATATACAGAGAGATCATAAAAAAACGTCGTTGAACTTCTGTCAGAATCGAAGTCGTGAAGCGTTATTTCGTAACAGTAGTAATACTAGCGGTCGCCCAGTGGTCGAAATTCGACCGTAATTCATTAAAATTATGAGTTGTACATTATTGACGTTATTTTTTCTGTATAAGATATAGAGTTGAGGCGAAATTAGAGAAGTAGGCCAGGCATTTGTTATCCCTATTATTTCATTTTTTTATTTATCTATAAAATTGTAGCATTATTTTTACATAAATATGTCTATGCAGCATGTTTGATCTAATTAAGGGCGGACTTTTTTTTCTGACCTAAAAGTTTCCGTTTCCGAATAAAGATGACCAACAACTCAATGAAAACTCTAATAATTAATGACAATTCCATTATTGGCTGATTGATGATTTAAAATAAATACACTGATGTAATTTTCACTTAAATTTATTTACTATTGACAATTGTTTCACCAGGTTACTGGCTTCTTCAGAATACAACGTAAGACTAACAGTTAAATGCCTTAAACTATTACAAAAAACTATGGTGATGCAATTACAGAGGTATTTAGAGGATTATTGAAGCAGGTAGGAGGGGATTATCACATTAAGAAAGTACAATATTATAATTGGGTTTTTAAAAATGGATAAATTATGGCTGTAATGAGTTTATATAATTCTATTGAAAAGATTAAGTAATGGGGATGAATTGGTTTCGGTTTGATCATTCAAGAGGTATGGTGAATTTTGGTTTTTGTTAATTTCTAATGATTCTAAAAGATATAATTTTTTACTCTTTTGTTGTAAATGTAATACTTCGAACGTATTCTGAGGTACATGATTTTCATTCAATAAATGGTCATCAAAAGTTGACTTATTATAATTGTGGCACTCAAAAACTTTGGTATGTTCATCCCATCTTGTCTTGAATGATCTTCCCGTATGACCGAGGTAGAAACTGGGGCAACTACCACATGTCAACTTATAGACACCCGAGTTATTTTTGCTCATTTTATTTTTATTGTTTCTTATATGTTTTCCTAAGTTGTTATCTGTTTTAAAAGCTGTATGAATGTTTCTATTTAATAAAAATTGGGCTATTTTTTGAGAAGGGGAGCCGATAAATGTGATAATTTTTATTAAATAGACGTCTGGTAACCTAACCGTATTGTCTTTGCCTATTTATATATAGATACCAAAAATTATTATGAGAATTTATGTATTAAACTTTTTTACATGTTTCCTAAGGTTATTCCATAATATTTTTTGTATTTCTTATATATGTGGTGGAACATTAACACGTGAAGATATTGTAATATACCCTGTATACAGATACAGATGCTTCAACCCTGTAGTCTCATCTCCTGTATTCCTCGTAAGCAGCTTCTTCTACAACATTGTATACTTACACATTGTTTATTAACATTCCATATATTGGATGCCGGCACAAGCACCATCAGCAAAAGAAGGGCTCTTCTCTTTAAATTTTTGCATGCTATCCAACACGTTTCCACGAAAACGTTATTGAAACAAAAAACGTTACAACATCGATGAAACTATAGCCTATGAGTGAATAATCGCACTACTGACATATACTGACATCTTGTATAACTGCACCCAGTGGTGCTACCGCTGCTTTAATCTATATCATTACCCTATATATAAAAACCCTGTATATTGCAGAGGTAATTAGTTTAAAGGGATAGCTACTATGATTTACCATAATATTTTGACTTTATGTTACACCCTGTATAGTAAATGCAATGAAACTGGTGGTGTCGATAACCAATTGCGCACAAACATTTCTACAACTTCGTTGTCCTCAAAGTGGTGGCCTCCCAGTTCTTCTTTAAGTGGCCCAAACATGTGGTAGTCACATGGCGACAAATCAGGACTGTAAGGCGGGTGTTCAAGGGTTTCCCAATGCATTTTGTTCAATTTTTTTTGAGCCAATGCAACTATATGTGGCCGAGCGTTCTCATGCAACAGAATCACACTTCGGATAGACATATCCCGCCTCTTTTGCCGATAGGCAAGTTTCACTTGTTGGAGTAGTTTGCAGTAATACTCAGCATTAATTGTACGGCGTTCGTGCAGAAAATCGATCAGCAGTACGCCTTTCGAATCCCAAAAAACTGTTGCAAGAATTTTCCCTGCAGAAAGACGGGTCTTGGCTTTCCGCGGTGCTGCCTCTCCAGGTTTTCGCCACTCAATGCTTGCACGTTTGAACTCCGGGGTATAATGATGCCCCATGTCTCATCACAGGTGACAATATGTCTCAAAAACTCATCCCCCTCTGCTCGATATCTTGCTAGCAGCCTTTCACATACGGCAAGGGGTTTGCTTTCTGATCTTCCCTTAGAAGGCGAGGAACCCATCTTGCACACACTTTTCGGTAACCCAAGTCATCTGAAATGGTTGATTGAGTACTCCCGTATGTTATTCCAACGTGTTCAGCAATTGCCAATACTGTAAGATGGCGGTCACCTTCAATCAGCTCACGAATTGCGTAGATATTCGCCTCATTGATGCTTATAGTGGGACGGCATGCATGAGGCTCATTTTCCACTGTCTCTCGGCCATCTGAAAACTTTTTGTGCCAGTCGTACACTTGGGTCCTTGAAAGTGTTTCATTGCCGAACTGTGCAGATAGTCGACGCCAAATTTCAGACGGTCTAACGCCCTCCCGCGCCAAAAATTTTATAACAACACGTTGCGCAACAGACGTATGCATATTGCTCTGACATGATGCTACTAACAGCGCATCGACTACGCCTCGCCAAACCGACGAACTCCCCTCTTCTTAACATCCCTACCTAACATATATCGAGACGTCACGCCATTCGAATTACCTACAGGGCGAGAAACAGAAAAGTCCGGTTCATATTTGATTCACCCTCGTACCATTCGAGTCCTCTAAGAAGGATTTGTTAATGACATTGGAGGCCAATATAGTCTCGATAGAGTCTAATGTCTCTTGAATGCCCTTGAGAGCAGTGGATAAACGACGGCCATTTGAGGTGTCGGAATGGGGGCTCCTGTCCTGGAAAAGGAAGGGTACCTGTTTAGAATCCGAGGCAAATCCTATTCTCATCCGCGCCTGGACACCTATAAATACAGCCCTGGCCGCTGTATGGTGCTCTGGGTCCGCTCATGGACCGGTAACATCGTCCATACATCAGATTCATAGACTTTGGGCTAACTCGGATCTCCTGTCCAGATATGGGCTATACCGGGCGCCTGTAATCTTCGGGTGTGGGATTAAAATCTGTAACGACTCCGCGGCGCGTATATCGAGACCGGAGATTAAACACAAAGGCTCGATCGCTCCAACCCAGCGGTGTATCCAGACAGAGGCCGTTGTTTGAGGTGTCGGACCAGCATACAAACCCCTTTTTGCTGGCATTACAATCCGAGCTGATGGCTTGAGACACGACGAGTTCTTGGGGAACCCCCCCTGCAGTCGTAATTACGACTCTTTCAAGGTTTATTATCACATTTTTGTCCTATAAGGCATGCTGACGTTTTTCAACATCAGTGTGAGAATTACAAGTTACTAGACACAATATCACCAATATCAGATATTCAAGTGCTCATTACAAAATATGGCATTGAAAAATATCTGAATGCACCTTTGCGAAATCCATTAATAACTCTTGCACACACACAGCCGTGATTCAGCTGCTACTTGGGCTCCTAAACCTCTTTACTCATCTACTCCTCAAAAAAATCCTAAATCTGTCCTTACTGTCATACAAAGCTGTTTATTATATTCAACGGTTTTGTAGGACATTGGTCAAACTGGTCTGCCTTTAAAAAAAGGATAACTGATCATAAAAGTTGTTTGAGAATAGATTTTCTCTCATATTCTGCTACAGCTGAAGATCAACATGAAACTCGTCATCGGGTTTTGTTCGACAACACTTTTATTGTGACCAAATCTCCACATTTTCAGAGAAAGTCGGAAATCCCCAATATTATAATCCTTACAAAGTTTTTATCTATCGCCCACGTGGCAACCATGCATTTACAATTCTCATCGGCATTTCAGGAGGTGACATAATAAATTCATATAACGCAATAATAAATGTTAAAATATATTTTCGTGTTAAAAATAATTTTTGACTATGACCCCCCTAAATCCGGCACAAATCAGAATCACTTCAGAGACTACACAGTTTATAAATTCACTCTGTATATGCAAATTCAGTATCCAGGTCTTACATCTCTGTTTGTGTACATCGTATGGGTAGAGAATTTATTCGCGATTGCCTTGGCATACTGTGAAACTACCGACTGAAAAACTAATAAAGTAACAAAATGAATTGGGTAATTTCATGAAGCCCTAAGGGAAAGTCCGAAGAAATGAAGATAATGTTACTGCAATACATTATTATGTAGATAATAACATTTAGTTATTGAAATGGAAATCGTTTGATAGCAATTACAAATGAAAATGTATTTTACAACAGCTTGTTACATACGACCACGCACATTTTAATAAACCGTTGTTTCTTTACATACTTATACTTAATTATACAAAATTTTACAGTTGTTAAAAAAAGAATTAAGAAGTTAAATATCTATATATAAATAGGCAAAGACAAAACGATTAGGTACCATTTTCTGCTCTGTCTCTCAACCGATTTTCTTCACTTTGTTTTGTTGAG
Source organism: Octodonta nipae (assembly GCA_034190945.1). NCBI lineage: Eukaryota > Metazoa > Arthropoda > Insecta > Coleoptera > Chrysomelidae > Octodonta > Octodonta nipae. Next base: position 5,918,520 of record CM067219.1, on the reverse strand, counting down.
TAGCTACTGATGACCTTCAGTGCAGAATGCTAATATCAATTTATAATATTGGTTCATTTATTAAATAAAATATAATAAAAATTCATTATTTATGTCTACACTGTCAACGCCAAACAACTCATAGTGCCGCCGCCTCCAGACGGTCAAAACTCAAAACATTGAGTAATTATATATGGAGAGAGTGATCGTTAGATGCTGTTATATTCTTAGAACATGTACTTCTGGAAGTGGCATGCCAGCGTTGTTATTGTTTAGTGGTAAAATAGTCAATGTAGTAGATCAGTATTGATTTTTCGGACGCGCTGCCATAACTTTCATATTAAATATTCTGTTGTTAATTGAATTTAATTATTTGATTAATATATTAATATCACAACCTTCCCGAAGGTGTTGTGTAAAAAATTGTCCGGCAGCGGATAACAGAGAATGTATTAAATATTTAAGTTCTCCTAGGGTTGTTGGTCCTCTCTTTTCTTTAATATTCCTGAACTTGATTGAAACCGCAGATGACGAAAACTTTTAGGTTGCAAAGAACAATCTTCCAATTACTATATCGAATATTTTGCCAGATGCGGTTCCAGCCAAAAATTTAAGGGGTCATTCATTTGTCAAAAATATTTCGAATACCGATATTAGATTACATTTTTATTTTTTTTATTGCAATAGATTTGTCAATATGAGTGAACAATTTTGGTCATTACATCTACTTTTCAGATTGCTCCACAACTCTGTTTCTTATAAAATTATATATTTTACAATTTCATGAAATATGGTCGAATTTCGACCACTCGGCGACCACTAGTAATCTTAATTTAACTTGCCAGTTTTCTCTTTTTGTTTTTTTTTGCCTAACAATAAAGATTCTTTAAGGGTTTTGACAATTTTACATGCCATAATTTTATTCAGATTTAATCCATGGCAAACGAAACCTATTTTAACAATTTAATTTTTTCCTCAAGTGTCATCTTATTCTCCAATCTGACCATCAGCAAAAACTACAAGAAGCTACAGATAAGCTCAGAGAATCAGTGTGAAATGTATATGTGGAGTCCACAAGACACAAATCGGGTGTTGTGCTGTGACAAACACCGTTTCCCTGTAATTTCTCAATATAAACCACACGAAGAATTCATAGGATAACTAAAATCTATCAAACCAAATATGATATGACAGTTTTTTTTTTAGATATTACAACCCACTGAACGCAAGACAACTAGAGAGCTTCATCAGTTGGGCTTCGTCGACTGTTTATTTATACTAGCTGTCGCCCAGTGGTCGAAATTCGACCAATTGTGTCAATATCGCTGGCAAGTTAAGTAACCTGAAAATTTTATCGTGAAATTCTATCCTAGGATTTTAGGGAGAACAGCAATCCAGATTCGGAACCGTTGTGTGATAGTTTCTTTGAAAATCCTAGATGTCGGTCTTACATCTCGCTTCTATAAATAAGTAACGAAATTCAATTTTTTTTCAGATATAATTCATAAGACTTTATTTGTGTTCAAATTAGTAATTCTTAATTTAATATGACAACTATTCAATCGCCAATGGGGTACCCTACATATTTATTTTTTCTAACCTCCCTGTATAGCTATAATTGCACTCAATTCTCAAACATTTATTAAAATCCTCATTATAATAATTCCATCTTATTATATATTTCCACCACCCTGTATATGCCTCTGCTCATGGACCACACATAATATTTTTTAACTTTTTTGAACCACCCGCTAAATCATTCTGTATATGCCTATGCCACCTATGCCTATGAGCCACCGTATTTACTCGTTTTGTTTATGAAATTTTCAACTATCTTCTGTAACTATAATTCTACTCCGACCTATATTTCAATCATAATATAAATGGAAATCTTCGTGGGCTACTCTATAAATCATTTCCTTTTCTAACATTTTTTATCATCATGCTGTATATCTATAATTCCTCTCACCCTACATTTCATCTTCCCTATATATACAACTGCTTATGGGTTACGAAATGTTGCATTTCCAATTCCGCCACCTTATAAATGCATCTCTGTATAATATTTTTGCACCACCCTGTATAACTGTAATTCTACTGCACCTTCTATTCCAAGAACCCTGTAAATTCAACCGCTAATGGGCTTCTCTATATAATTATTTTATTAGTTATAATTGCACTCTACTCTATATTTTAAACACCCTATATATGCAACTGCTTATGTGCCAAAAATGATTTCTAATATATCTGGAATCGCCTTGTATAACTATAATATACAACGATTACTTTACAACTAAACACTAACAACGCTTGCACGCCACTTCCAGAAGTACATGTTCTAAGTACATAACAGCATTGGTCCTTCTATATATAATTACTCAGTATTTTGAGTCTGGCGGTGACGGCACCTTCAGTTGTTTGGCGTTAACATTATGGACGTAAATAATGAATTTTTATTATATTTTATTTAATGAACGAGCCAGTATTATAAATTAATATTAGTATTCTGCACTGAAGGTCGTCAGTAGCTATTAAACACAACAAAAATGAAGAAAATCTCCTATAGAAATAAATACAGAACGAAATATTTTTGATATCATCAAAGTTAAAGAACACATTTCTGGATACAACTTGTTAAAGTAAGTAATTACAACAATTCTGGAAGAAGAGATAAGATAGAGGAGAAATGGAAATGTCAACGAAATGATAGGTTTTGCTATAGAATAAGACCATCAAGTCTGAAGGAAACAAGATAATGAAGAATTAATTTAATACAATTTGCTAACTGGTGTACTATAAATTTGAATATTTGTGGCTTTACATCAACTATATTTAGGTGCTATACCTATATTTGATTTGCTGGAAACAAATCTATTAATGGAAGCACTTTTTAACATTTAAAAATTCTAATAATATGAATAGTAGAAATTGGTTCCCACCAGCTTGAGATTTACCAGTAGGTATCGTTTTCGTCTTGTCTTGTTTCTTAACCTTTAAATTCCTCACCTTCTTTAACCTTATTAGGTATAATCTCAATAACATTATCAGACAAAAGACACTACACGAAAGAAACAAGGTTACTCATGAGGATTATTCCTAACGGATCGCATTTGACTGATGGCCGAGCCTACGAAGATATACATTTGTCCAACGTGGTGTGGTCATCCTTTATAGATACCAGGGCGACACCAATAATAGTCTTGTCAGTTCGTTTCTTGGAGATTGGTTTCAAAGACATTGTATGAGCGGCTAAAACCAATTATATGGTTCAGATGGTTTGATTTTCATCTTGCAAAAATGGAAGTAAACACTTAGTAGTAAAAATAGGTATTTAAGTGCGAACTATTTAGGGCAGAAATGTCACCAATTCCTTTGGAAGCAGGTAATTAATAACGAGGTAGCCAAATATATATCTAAAAATATTTCGACAAGTTTCCTGGGACTTCGTCTTTAAACTATTGATCTCAGAATGTTTCAATAGCATTTGCTATAGTCATCAGGTGAATGATATGAAATAGAGATCATCCATTTATACAATTGACCGGCTATGCTCATTGGATCCATCAAGCATTTATCTAGCCCAATCAGGGCTAAACGGATCTTCAAACGTTTAAATTCAGACACTAGACTCGCTAATTATTTTCTCCATCGAGAATTTGTAGACCGTCTTTATAAATTTTCTTTTATACCACTGCTCTTCCTTCTGAATTACACTGGCCTGGTCGTAGTTGATTCTATTATTAGCACCACCCTTTGAGTAGCTATGTGATGCTCCTTAACCCTGGGCTTCCAGTGGTAGTTTTCTCTCTCCAATATAGAGATTTCCAAATTCACAGAGCATGCTTTATATATAGTTATTTGGTATTGCAGAAAGACTGCATACCTATTAATTATCGAGGGCAAGATCGAAGGCAGAAGAGGATTGGGATGGAAGAAAATGTCGTGGCTGCGGAATGTATAACAATGGTCAAGCATGCGTGATATACAGACGTTGATCCACACAGCCAGAGATAGGAAAGTCATGGAAAGTGTGGTCGCTAACATCCATTAATGGATAAGAAGAGAAAGAAGAAGTGGTATTGTAGGAGTGTCGAGCATACGTCTATGTTTTTCCGACAAGCCTTTACTGTATGGTAATGATAGAGTTGCAATCGTTGTTTCCTCTTCCTGCCAAGGTGGTTTATCCAATTCTCTCTCCATGTTGCCCAATAATGAAAGTTTCGTCGAAAAATCTCAACCAGAGCTTATGTTGCTTTTCGCTCCCCTTCAGTGTATGTTCTTCGAAACATTCAATGTAGATATTGGGTATAAGGGGGAATCATAGCCAATACATCTTGTTGCATTAAGAACCGGTCCTTCTCCTGAAAGTAGCAATTCTTGAGGCAACACTAGGTATACTAAGTCCATGATTGAATCTACTTGCCCTAAATAAGTTTCTTTCTCACTATGTCAAGAGATTCGTCTAATGGTATATTGGTGAAGAGATTTTCAACATTGAAACTGACTGAGCGATGTTCTGGCCCAAATTCCATGGATTTTGATGATTCTGACAAAATGGTTTGAATCCTTGACCCGCGAATTCAAAAAAGTAGATTATTTTTGCTTTTAGTTAAGTGACTTTTTTGAAGTCGGTTTTTGTTTTCTTGTTAATGTATTTTTCTGTGAAACATTATTTCGCCGATTAATTTTTCTGAAGATATTGATGCGGCCCAATACTTAATCGACACATGATATTTTACCTATCTATAATATCATAATAAATAATTTAAATGTAAAATTCTTGTACCCTAGGTTGAGCTATATAAAAAAATATTATTGATGAAGGGACAATACAATAAATCCCAGTTCCATTATGATCTTTATTTAAATAACAGCAGCTAAATATAAAAAAATGGGAACAGATCTAAGCCTTGCAATAATCTTAAACGAGTCAGTTTAAAACAATGACAAAAAATCTTTTGAAGGTAGACTGTCTCTTAAATTCCCTATGAGAATATTTAAAACTGGTCCAGCAGTAATTTCATTTCTTGACACATGTTGATATTAAATAATCTGATATATCCTGTGTCTCTAAGAACGATTTTAAAATCCCTCGTATGTCGTAATCAATTCGAAGACCAAATGCCCCCGACCGAGACCCAATGACTGGGCACATTCAAGTCTCGTTAGTGGGCACCAAGGTGTGGAAGACTGTCCTGTTCTTGATCGATTTAAGTGAAATGCAGGCTCTCGATTACTTGACAGCCTGAAGTATTGTTGGTAGTTAGTAGTTTGCGCTTAATGCTGTCAGATATCATTTATTGTCGTACTACTAATAATAATAGGACTACTGTAAATCTCGAAGCGTGTTCTAAAAGAGTTGGAATGATAAAAGAAATAACGGATTATCAATGTATGAAGAAGAAGAAGAACTTTTATGGTATTATAATTTGGATTTTGTTGTATCATTTATATTGATTAGTTAAGGTTATGATTTGGTTTCAATTTTACTGACTGTCTTTTAAATCGAACAGGAACTATATGAAGAGTCGGGGAGATCATCTACAAGATCGATTATGGTTAAAACATAAATTTGTTTAATCATAGCTTAACAATTTTCATGTTGCATCACTTGAATAATAATAATAATAATAATTTTTATTTGAAATTTATCCATAAAGTACAATTTAATATAAATATATAACAATAATATAGATAAAAAAAACATTGTTTATGATAAATTCAAAAAAAAGGACGCTGAAAACAATCTAGGAAAGTTTCGTAAACAGCGCCCCGGAAATAACAACATAAAAAATCAAAAAGAAACAATAACAAATATAAATGTGCCACATGCTACCAAAAAAAGAAGAAAATATATATACACGAATAATCTAATTAGTTGCACGTGATGAAATCAAGAAGGTTACAAATAAATTATTGGAGATTCAACAAGTACTTTTTGTATTTCTGTTTAAAACGGTTTAGTGTTAAAGATTTTAGCGCTTCAGGTATTTTGTTATAAACTCAATATATGTTAAAAGTAAAAGACCTTTCAAATAATGCCGTTTTATGTGGTGGGGGAGAGATCATTCCTCTGAAGCGCAAATTCAATATATGTAGATCTGTTCTGAATTTTATTTTTATTAGCAAATATGGAGGACATTTATAAAGCAATATTTTGGTAAACATAACAGCTGAATGCAACAAACGCCTATTAATCATTTTGAGCCAGTTTGCATCTTCGAGTTTGTGAGAAATTGGTTCAAATTTACGAATGCCGTATGCAAATCTTAAACATGATTTCTGAACCTTTTCTATTCTACGCTTATCTATATTATCTAAACATGGCCCATAACCAGTATCACAGTAATTAAAAAAAACTTAGTACCAAAGAATCTGTTAATATAGTCTTAACCTTAGGAGATAGAAGCTGTCTGTTGGGATATAGCATTTTCAGTGTAGCATATGACTTTTTTAAAAGCTTATTTATGTGTGGTTTAAATCTAAATCTGTATCTATTTCTACACCTAAATTTCTAGCAGTTTTAACAGCTTCTATTTTTTTCTCATTTATATAGATTTTAAACTCAGATTCAATTAGATTCTTGTGTTTTCCATAAATCATTAAGTACGATTTAGAGGGGTTGATATAAAGATTATGTTTATTAGAAACAGACACCAACGTATTCAAATCACCTTGAATGTATTCTTGAGCTACATCAAACTCTTCAGGTGAAAACGAGTAATACACCTGAGTGTCATCTGCATACATACAGATGTACTGAACAAAAAAACATACAGTTGGAAATATTGCACGTATATAAGCTAAATAAAAGGGCACCTAATATGGATCCTTGTGGAACTCCGCAGCAGACAGTTTCCTGTGATGATCTACCTTGTTCAGTTTCCACAAACTGGACTCTTTTATGTAGGTAACTTTTAACAAACTTAATGGCAGCTTCAGAGAACCCAACGTAGTGTAATATTGCCAATAAAAGTTCATGATTGAGGGTATCAAAGGCTTTTGAGTAATCTAAAAGTAGCAATGCTGTTGTTTTACCACTATCACATGCTCGAAAAATATCATCCGTTACCTGTAAAAGAGCGGTAGTGCAACTATAACCTACACGAAAACCAGATTGATGCGGAGGCAATACCGTATATTCATCTAAATGTTTTAATTTGAAAATATTCATTAAAATTGCATTTTAAATTTTGTTTATAATAATCTAATAAATCTTTGTCTACTGAAGAAATATTACGAGAATGGTTTAGAAAAGCCTCATTGATTTTATTTAATAGGTAACTTTGAATTACTGCCAGGTTATACGCTGACTCCGAATCTGCGATGGGTTTTTTCGCATCAGATCGTTTTCAAGGTCATTTGAAGGTCAACTTCTGAAAAAAGGCTTAATAAAATCTGGAAAAATTCATACATGAGTTTTTCAGAATGCTGAAAACGAATCCGGTGTCGGTTGAACTTTATCAGCACTAGGTCAAGGTCATTTGAAGCTCAAATTCGAAAAAAAAGCTAAAAGAAATCTGGGTTTTTCAGAATGCTGAATATGAAGGTCAATGTCATTTGTGGGTCAAATCAATAATGATGTTAAAAAAATTGAAAAAAATCATATATAGGTTTTAAGAGTCTCTGATTATAAATCTTAGCTCATTTTAACCATATCTAGTACTTCCAGGTCGTTGAAATACGCAAATAACAATCCATATCTCCAGTTCTGCAGAGCTACATCAAGCCATTAAGTTTATTACAAGTTCATTATAAGATCAAAAAATCGAATAGATACATCCACACATCTAGACATCCGTACAACCACATATTCGCATATCTCCATATATCCCCATATATACACACAGTTACTCATCAACGCATCTAAAAATCTACACATGCAGAGATCTGCATATCCGCAAATACATCTGGACATCTCTAGTAAATGCATTTTTTGCCATTTTAAGTTAAAAAAAGAAGACAAACTTCTTTTTTCAAGGTACATGTTTCTTGTGGGTACAAAGCTTTCTCTTTTTTGATCCTATAATAAATTTGTACATTGTTTGATATATGGAATGTTATTTTCATATTTCAATGGCTTGAAAAAGCCAGACACCTATATATTATTTTTTTTCAATTTATTTAATCCTACCTTATTGATTTGACCATCAAATTACCTTGACCTTGAGCTGATGAAAGTCAAACGACACCGGATTCGTACTCAACATGAAAATCCCCTGTTTGAATTTTTTCAGATTGTTTTGAGCTTTTTTTCAGAATTTGACCTTCAGATGATGTTGACCTTGAGCTGATAAAGCTCAAACGACACCGGATTCGTATTCTGAAAAGCCCATGTATGAATTTTTCCACACGAAAAACATATAAGCCAACAAGTCCCCTTGGTGGACATTGGATTTTTTTTTATTTTGTATGTCTGTCTTATCCATACAGAACAGATATTCGCCGATGCTATCTGTTCAACTATGTTCGGGAGTCCGTTTTTTGTCGCACTTGTTTATTTGAATGGGTTTTACAGTTTATTTATTTCCAAGATTGTTTTTATTTAAGATGATTAGTTCCACAAAGTTTTCCTCTTTTGGCAGCGTAAAATGAAATGTTATCACAGGGGCAGTGTTAATTATGATCGCCCCTTGCTGAATCATCTGCTCTCGGATTCCTATGAATACGATAGATAACGTCGCTGATCATTTAGCCACTTCGTATGGACCATGCCAGGCTGGTGTAAGCTTGGGAGGCTTGTCTTGACTCCTCTGGGGGTTATATAGCCATACTTTGTCTCTATCTTGGAACCTTGCGGAATTTGCCTTGCGATCATAAAGTCTTCCTTCAATCGCTGCATTCGGCTAGTTCGTGAATGGCGAGCATGCTTTGCCGGAGTTGGTCTGCATAATCGTTAACCTCAAGGGACGAAGGCCAAATCCCATGTAATCTCATCTATTTCCAAATAGTACTCTGGCTGAAATACCTTGTGCTATGTTGAATAGGGGAATATGGTCAATGGTAATCCCAATCACGATGATTATTCCTGACGACTTTGGATAGGTTTTGTTCTAAGTTCCTGCTGAATCTTTCTACCATTCCATCCGATTGTGGACACAAAGGTGTGGTTCTCGTTTTCTTCATACCTAGAATTATACATACCTTCTGGAACATGATTCAAAATTCCGCTCTTGGCCCGAATGTAACACCAATGGGACACTAAACCTGCTGACTAGCTTGTGGCACCATGGTTGCTGCTTGACTGGGTATAGTATTTCCCTCAGACCATTTGCTGAAGTAATCTATTACGACCAGAATGTCTAACGTTTTCGAAGTAATTTACCCAATAATATCGTTGGCGAATTTTGCCAACAGTTTTATTCATGCTTAGATGACCTCCGGTTATCCCGTATTGTACTTTGGTTGTGGCGGTGGGTGCCCCTCATCACTTCTTGAGTGATAGGATCGGGTCAGTGTCTGAATCGTCCATTAGGCCCTGAATAGCGTGAACCAGTCCTTATTCACCTACTCACGAATCTGTCTTCGTTCCATTTTCAGGCAATATCCACAATCTGGTCTTCATGAAAAGGCACTGGCATTATTATGCAGATGGCCGGCTCGGTGTTAAAGTCGTTTGTGGTAATTTCTCCACCCAACTGGCTAGTTGTCCCTCCAGTGTCTTCATGTCTAAAAGTTATTGGAGGGCGACATTTTCGGTTCTGATTATGACATGACGACTATAAAGATATTCGTGGAAATTGTTGATACTCTTGATTATTAAAGAAGAATCAGTTTAATTATATGAATGCTGTTTCACAATCCTGATTCTAATGGAAGGTCTCTTTCTCAGTGGTCTGTCGATGTAGAGGTGCGGCAATGGTGGCAAGATTTGCCAATGAATCGCTTGTAGTACGACCAGAGCCCCAAAAATATTTGTAATTCATGTTGGTTCCTGGGGACTGACCAATCACGAACGTCTTCTATATTGTTCTCATTAGTACGGATTCCTGACTCATAAACGACAAGACCAATGATTGGTACCCGTTTTTGGAACATGCAACACTTCTTAGGATTGAGGCTCAGGTTGCCATTCCTTAACTCTAGAAAATATTTAGCAGAGTTTCTTCAAATCGAATATGTGATCCATGACCTGAAGGTCGTTGAGGTATACGAAACACCTTCTCCATGACAGTCACTACATAGTCCATTAAGCTTTAGAGTCTTTTTTCACTGTCGTGTAGTCCAATCTGCCAATATCTACCTCTTAGGTCTAGTGTCGAGAACGGTACTCTGCTAGTGTGGTGAGCTATTTTTGTTTTCGTCTCGTTGTTCAATTACTTATAATCTATGCAAAACCGATTGATTCGAGCCTTCTTTTTCACTAAAATGACGGGAGCAGACCATTGGCTCATGGATGGCTCAATAACTCCATTTTGTAACTTGGGCTCCAGATTTGTTGTCCCAATGGTAAGCGCCTAGGTGGTAATCGTAGAGGTAGGGTCTTTCCAGTATCTATTGTGTGCTGAATGATGTTCGTACTGCTACTACTGGAAATCTGGCAGTGATTTAAGATAAACTACTTGGCTTTTTGCTGTTCCTCTGGTGTAAGGTGTGACAAAGGTCGGCAAATGGTTTAATAAACTATGTACTGGACTATCTCCTTCGCCGATGTCAAGAAAGCTATCTCATCAATAAATGTAAGAAAAACTGTATGCCCCAATAATATTCACTGAGAGTTTTTGCAGTTATTTGATAAGGAAGGGATAGAATGGTTCATGAAAGTATTTAACTCAATCTATAATTCAGAAAAATACCCAGTTAATGGAGACCGTCCACCTTTCAAGTTTAATGGGCCACTTACTGAAAATTTTGCTCAAAATGCTGATGTGTTGGATAGAATGGGCAAGAACAAAGAAATACTAATCACTATTAAAAGAAGAAAACTACAAGATCTTGACCATGTCTTCAGAAAGAGAGAAAGATATGAAATATTACAAATTGTTCTGCAGGGTAAAGTATTGGGTAGAAGGGGTATGTAAGTAAGAGGAATGCCTTAGTAGAGAAACTTAAGTATTTTGTATGGAATGAAAACCACGGAACAGTTTCGCACTACATCAAGCAGGAGATGTAAACAATGAAGGTCCATTAAATGATATTTTAAAAACTAATGAGACAGAATTCTCTCCTTCCCAAAACGAAACGTTTTATAATAGAGTAGTTTAGTAAATTGTTGAAGACTTTACGAAACATAGCCGTTATTTAAATGTTTAGTTAGCTATATAGAATAAAATCTTCTTTATTTTATGTTCATATGACAACTTATACACGAATAACGTCTGTAAACAACCTTGTACTACATAACAACAACATGTTGTTGGTCGCCATAAACATTCAAGTCCATATCTTAAACAAATTACAGAAATAACTACCTCAACTATACACAAATCTCCAAAGGAATCTTCAAAGGTCATCCCGTGCTCGTCTAACCAGAATACAAGATATTTGGTGGCTCATTATTGGCACCCACGCGACTCATCTAGGGTTGGGACTGCTTGTACGATTTCTTTTTGTTGTTTTCTTTTCTATAGCGGTCGGCACATTGTCTGCAACGGTTGTCGGAAGCCTTGTGAAGATATTGCGGACCTCGATGACCGGGCTCGATACAGCCGACCACGTGCAAGCACGTCTTTGATGATGTTGATGCTGAGAGATCCATGGGAACATCTTTTGAAAATCTTTTTTCTACGCGGAAATGAGGTTTGCTGCTTTTGACATGTCGTGAAAGTCGGTTGCGAATGGTTTTTGCGAAATTCGTTTGCGGTTAAGATTTGAATCTTGGATTTTTATAATTACGGGAAAAGCTTTGATGCAAAAATTTGTCATTTTATGTGTTCCTTCTACTTATTGTGACACGTGATGAATTAATGGATTTATGGGTAACAGTGTAATTCTTTTGGCATTTTGCAACAATATATTTGAACTGTTATACTTACACTAATGAGATTTGATACTCCGGTCAATTTATACATAAAAATAGTGAAGACGCGAGATGTAAAAACCGACATCTAGGATTTTCGGGGAAACTAGCACAGAGGTTCCGAATCTGGAGCCGTTCCATGTAATTGCTGTCACCCGTAAATCCTAGGTTAGAATGTCACGATGAAATTTCCTATGATATCTCTGACAGGTGAAGTTAACCTGAATATATATATATATATATATATATATATATATATATATATATATATCTGACAGGTGAAGTTAATATATATATATATATATATATATATATATATATATATATATATTGTTTTTAAGTATTCGCGGGCACTAAATATTTTAGGTGGTTTCCGGGAATTCGTCCGCGTAGTTGATAACTGATCCCTGCCGGGATCGATGGTAAAATGACGACGTTTCGGCAGAGTCACATCTGCCCTCTTCAGGTCGGTTCGCTTCTGCTTTCGTTTCTAGTTACTCGAATACTAAGATTTTCTGAAGCGCGCGTGCTGTTATATAATCGCGGCTCGGCGCCTATCGGTTGGCACCGTGAACGACTGCGTGTGATTGGCCCTTGGCGCTCAGTGGGCACGGCTCCATCCTGCTGATTTGTTATTTCCGGTTGAGTTGTTATTGGACGAGTCCGGGCCGGTACGGTGTTTAATAGGATTTTCCAATAATTCGATAAGTTCTGAATTTCATTGCGTGCGTTTAGACTGTGAGGCCTCTTCGCTATTTCAATTGCCTCTCTTACGAGTCTTGATTTCGGGTGTGCTATAGAGATGTTGTTTTTTCCTTCTTTCTAACAGCGTTCTGGTATTCATCACGTCTAGCTTGAATTCTTCTATTAGTTTGCCCCACATAGGTTTTATGACAGTCTGCACATGGAATCTCGTACACTCCCTGTTGTTCTAAAGGGATCCTCGTCTTCGGAGTCCTCAACACCGTGCTTATTTTTCTGTCTGTATTGAAAATAGTATCGATATTGTGTCTTCGTAGAATTCTTGCAATACTGTCCGTGGTCCCCTTGACATACGGTAAATATGCCTTGGTTATTGGTGTCTCATGCTCCTCGTCTGCTTGTCTCGGTTTTGACTTTAGGGCTCTTTGTAAATTTCGGTCTGTAAATCCGTTTTGTCTCAAAGCTGTTTTTAAACTGCCCAGTTCCTGTTTGATGTTATCCTGGTCAGCTAGCCTTTGTGATCTGGTTACTAAAGTCTTGACGACGGCTTGTAGTTGGACTGGGTGGTGATGAGAATTAGCATGAAGATATCTGTTGGTGTGAGTTGCTTTCCTATATACTGTATGAACAAGGGTTCCATCTTGCTTCCTATTTATGAGAACATCAAGGAATGGCAGTTGATTGTTGGCTTCAACCTCCATGGTAAATTTTATTTTGTGATGGATGCCATTAAGGTGATCTAGAAAAGTATTGAGGTGTTCCCTCCCATGAGGCCAAGTCACAAATGTATCATCCACATATCACAAACTGGGTTTAAGAGTTGTTGTTCTTAGTGCCAACTCCTCAAAGTTGTCCATAAAAAGGTTCGCTATAACTGGTGAGAGTGGCGATCCCATTGGAGCTCCTTCCACTTGTTTGTATCATTGGTCCTCGTAAACAAAATAGGTGTTCATCAGACAGTGACTTGTTAAGTCTACAAGATGTTGAGGTGGTTTGTATAATATCCAAGACTTCGTCGATAGGGATGTTGGTGAAAAGGGACACTACGTCAAAACTTACAAGAAGACACTCTGGTTGTAAGACCGTTTTTCTAAGAATTTCGATGAAATGTGTCGAATTTTTTTACATATGAGTCTGCCCCCTCTGCAAACGGTTGAAGTTGTTGGGCTAGGTATTTGGCTAGGTGTTGTGTTGGGGATCCAATTGAGCTTACTATTGGCCTCAAAGGTGCACCTTCTTTATGTACTTTTGGCAACCCATAGAATTTCGGACATCTCGATGACTTTTCACGCGGAATGAGTTGCAGTTGGAGATTTTTGTCGATCCTACTTGCTTGGATTTTGGCCTTGGTTGTTTTCTCTAGATAATGTATATATATATATATAGTCTTGCGTACAAAGGAATGACACATCGAACAGAGTATTGGTGTTGATTTGGTAGTTTTTCGATAAAACTTACCGTTTTCGAAAAAGAAACCAAAAACCTAAAGTATTGGCCTTTGAGCCCGAATAACTTTTGTAGCGCACATGGGATTAATGGGGACTTTTAAAACTTCCTTTCTCATGGTAAAGCTCTCCAAGACATTTCAGCTTTCCGGGAGTTTTTGTTATTTCAAGTCTAAATTGACCGGATGATGAAGGATGAAAATAGGTTGTAAACGAGTGATAGCAGATGATGTAAAAGGGCAAGATTTAAGAACAAAATTAGACTGAGGTTACCAGACAGATCACCAGTCAGAATGAACTATAACACCACCAGAAACAGTCAGTATAAGGTGTCAATCGCAGAGTAATCCACCACAAGCACTTAGGACAGTACATATCCGACAAGTTCGGGTGCAGGTGAATGTCGATTGGACAACAGAGCAATGTGTACAAGAGCAAATTGTTGATCCAGACATTGAACCAATCCCATCACTCACAAAGAGAGTGGAACCTAGCTCACATTTGGACGAGGTAGCTAGATACTGGGGCGTACTGAAGTCAATGTGGACCCAAAAGGAGTTTCTGCGAGTAGAGAATGGAATGCTGAAAAGAGTTTGGGAAAGCAGTGACGTCACAGAAACGAAGTCCGAATTGGTAGTACCAATGAAATCGACACCGACCTTCCTGACCGAAGCAAATAATGGTATTACTGGACGTTAACTGGACATAAAAAATATAACTCTGGATAAAATTCGCCAAAGTGGATGTCAAAGCCAGATGCCGGAAATCTGACAACCGTGAAGCCAGTAAGGGCCCGATCACCCGGACCAAGGGCAGAATACAGCAATACAATTAGGTGTCTCATTTGAGAGAATGTCGCAGGTCCATTTCTTTCCCGAGTCCGAGAGGGTGAACAAAACCATTCTGGTCGGCATAGACTACTTCAGCAAGTGGCTTGAGGCATATGATAAACCCAAACAGGCAACTACGATGACGACGGTGCTGGTAGAACAGCTATTCAATAGGTTAGGTGTCTCGTTGGAGTTACATTTAGACCAAGAGCGGAATTTTGAATCCAACGTATTCCAGAAGGTCTGCACGATGCTGAGTACCGAGAAAACGAGAACCACACCTTTGCATCCACAGTCTGACAAAATGGTGGAAGGTTCAACACTACCTTGATCGACATGAGCATATTCCCTTATTCCTGTGTGTTTATCCCTCAGCCGTACACAATAGCACCAGATTGAGTCGAGCCAAAGTGATAATCGAAAATGTGCTAAGATTAGATGTGATTTTGCCTTCGGCTCACTAGGGGAATCGTCCTTTTAGGTTAACGATTATCCCAACCAACTCCGATTAAGCATGATGGCCACGCAGGAACTAGCCCCAACACACCTTCTAGCAACCAGCCATCGAATGAAGACACGCTATGATCTCAAGGCAAATTCAGTCGTATTTTCACACTGGGATCCTCTATACGAAGTGGTCAAGAGTATCAATGACATTGTCTATCGTATTCACAGGAATCCGAGAGCTATATAAAGGTTCATTTGAATCGATTGGCTCTCTAACATGGAGAGGATGAAAGAGGGGGCGGTGTTATAACATTTCATTATACGCTGTCAAAATAAGGAAACTTCGCGAAATTAATCGTTCTAAATAAAAACTAAACTTGCGAATAAACAATAATGATAATTACAAGATGGTGTGTCAATATTCCGTCAAACAAAAACGTTTTAACTAATTATTCCAAACTAAGAATTTCTTGTTATAAATTAACCCACCGCTACCCAAGCGTATGCGATTTTCGATATGCTTCTGCTTAATTCGATAGTGAACTTAATCATAATAGTGGGAAAATAAGAAAAAATTGATGGTTCGTATGTTCATAGAGCGCGCTGTTGAAAGAAACACACGCAAACACACAAACAGGACATCCGGAGCAAAGAGTACGGCATGGCTTATATCGAGAGATAGAAAGGTCGGGCTCCGTGCATTGGCAAAGCGATCGGTCACAGGTCAGGAAGGCAACTGCAGGGGTCAGTGGTCATTCCCGTGGCCGAGAAAGCAGCACCGAGGCGGCCGGCAGCGTGGGAGCAATCGCACGGCTTCTATTGTTACGCGCTTCTTCATCGTCGGCTATTGTTTTCGTCTTCCTTCACTGATGTGTATGCCCGTCATATACACATATATATGTAAGTTGTTTCCGAGGCATGTGAAACGCCAATTTATCTGGTGTAACGCTGCCGGCTGGGCCCGATGATGATGATGACCCCCATTTCTGTGGCTAATTAGACTGTTATTATTAACTGGAAATATTATATAGCCGGAGAACAGCAGTTCTGTTTGAATTAGGAATGTTGGCGATGGTATGATGATAAATCATATATTATGACTGCTACTTAATTGAAATGTATTTTCAGTTGATGAGTTACTAATATAAATAAGTTTAAAAAACGAATTAAAAAAACATAACTAAAAAGCAACAGTTATTTTTTTTGTAACAATTAAGTACTTTATATGAAACTGCTACTAAGGGCAAAACAAAATAATAATTGGCGAAATTTGACCGTGGTTTATTAAAGTTTGAACATTATTGAGGTTTTTTGGTCATATCTCTATAATAAATAAATTTGTGGAGCAATCAGAAAAGTAGGCGGACTTCATTTGAATCAAATTTATAGATATAATTAATCAAATATGTTCGATGTAATTATCTGCGGATTTTTTTTGCAACTTTAAGGTTTCCGTCATTTACATTTCAAATGATGTCATCAATAGAGATGATAAACAATTCATTAAAATGTCTAATGTTAAATATCTTTTCTATTGTCCGCTGATAGGTAACTTATAACACAACGTCTTCAAAATGCTGTAAAAATAATATTATATTAATAAAATAACCATTTGTTATACATGGACGACTTAAAGTTGGTGGCAGCTACGAAACAACAGCTGCATGATATGCTTAAAATAGTAGAAGGGTTCACTAGTGACATCCATATGCAATTTGACCTAGACAAATGCCGAATTATCAATATAGTAAAAGGCAAAATACAGCAGGGGCCCTACGAAATGAGAGATGGCACCTCAATTGAATCCATGGAGGAAGGTCATACTTACAAATACCTTGGAATAAAGCAATCTCAACGAATTGATCACTCCACCATGAAAAAGGACTTATCAACACAGTTCTATAGAAGGGTAA
This sequence comes from Octodonta nipae, assembly GCA_034190945.1. Lineage (NCBI taxonomy): Eukaryota > Metazoa > Arthropoda > Insecta > Coleoptera > Chrysomelidae > Octodonta > Octodonta nipae. The sequence goes on along the minus strand of CM067219.1, from coordinate 5,901,245 downwards.
GACGACTGTTGAAAACTAAGCTTAACATTAATAATCTGTTTCAGGCTATTAACACATACCCGTGCTCAGTACTCAGTTACTCATTCGGAATATTTAAATGGTGCAAGACTGGCATTGAACAACTACTACGAAAAGTTCCAGTTCTACTAACAAAAGCTCAAAATCACCATCCAAAGAGCTCTGTCGAACGTACAACGTTGCCACGGTATGAAGGAGGATTGGCAGATATAGGCAAGTTACGTGATCAACAAATTTCTAATTTGCGTAATCAGTTCCAGAAACTCGCAGAATTTTCTGATCTACACAGAGTCATATGTCAGGTTGATGACTCAACACCTCTGCGACTGACAGAACAACAAGTTCAAGTATACCACCAGACAACTGATCAGAAACTGCTCAAATGGAAAGAGAAGCCGCTTCATGGAAGACATATAAATGACGTCAACCAAGATTATGTCGACAGTGCAGCGTCGAACTACTGGTTGATCTCTGGTCATATGTTTCCTGAAACGGAAGGCTTTATATTGGCAATCTAAGATCAAGTAATTCCAACTAAGAACTATCTAAAGTTCATCGTCAAAGATCCTTCTATCAACAACGACAGATGGACATATCGTTGCCAAATATCTGAATCTATCCAGCATATCACAGGAGGTTGCCAAGCGTTCGCTGCAACTGAATACAAAGAACGACAAGATTCTGTGGCAAAAATGCTGCACCAGGAACTAGCACTGAAACTTGAGCTATTACAGTCGGTAAGAACACCCTACTATATATATACAAACCAGAATCTATTTCAGAAAATAACAACTACAAACTGTACTGGGACCGGACGATATTGACCGATCGGACTGTTGCTCACAATAGACCAGATTTAGTAGATAAAGTCTCTAGAAAAACAACCTTAATTGGTTGGTAATTGTAATAGTAAATAGGTATGGGCATTGAATTTCTTTATATTTTAAAAACACATCTTTAAATGTCAATTATGTATTAAAAGGCAACACTTTGCAGGAATGGAATTATGTAGAGTAAAATAAAGTAACTATAAGGTACCCACATTATCAGAAAACAGTAACTGACGTCCCTAAAAATAATTAAGATTTTCTGTTTTATATTTTCAATATAAATTGTTTTAAGTTTATTTAAAAATGGTAACACTGTATTAAATAATATTATTGGTTTGAAACTGAAATATTTCAACAGTCTTAAAGTGTATGCGGGTTAGTAACAGATCGAAATTCGAATATATTCAGACATTTGGCAGTTACAATTTTAACTCGTAAGAAGAAATACAAGAAACTAACTCAAAAGTTAATATAAATATGAGGTAGGTTACATTATAAACAATTACAATATATAAGAACACAGTATATTTTCAGTTACTAACCACTGACAATTTTTGGAGTATATCGGACATTTAAAGAAATAGGAATCACCAACTTAAATTAATATTAAATACACCTATTTTTATTGAAAAATTTTTTCAGTGAACTGAAATTCAAATCTTTAAAATAATACATTAACAATTTTCTAGATGATCTGAAAACTTTTAACCTAATGGCTGAAAATATAATGAAATGTCAAAATTCAAATCAATTTCACCAAAACGAGGATGGCCATGAATAGCAGGGTTGCCAGATCTAACTATTTATCTTGGATCTTAACGATCTCGGCATAATTTTACGATTTTAGTAATCTTTAGATTATATGAAACTTAAACGGTAAAAGTAATAAGAATCAAAATTGAATAAGGTTAAAATAAGTTAGAACATATACTGATTTTAGCTGACAAACCATATATACAACGCCATGGAAGTTGCAAACTCACAAGAGCCCATTAAACTGCTATTATTACATAATAAAAATTTTCGTGGTTTATATTTCAATAACTTGATTATGTACATTATCTTTATGAAATGGTCAAAATTTGTTAGTTGTACCTTTAGTTTAGTATGTCTTGAGTCAATCCATGTTTACGATATTCGGGCCAAGCAATCTGGTGGCACTGTTACTATTATCTGCTTATCATTGGGAATATGGAGACAAGTAATGCATTTTGTATTTTATTTCATTTAATGAATGAATCCATATTGTAACGGAATATTTGCATTGAAGCTCGGCAATAGCTACAAACAAAATAAAAATACAGAAATATGTTGAGAAATAGAGAAGCAAAAGATACTGAACTGTTTTATCTTTTCCTATTTATTTATGGGCAATAAATGTCACTAATACATTTATTATTAGCTTTGCTAAAGCAAATATAGTTTTGTACAATTGTATCACCTATGTATGTCATTCTATTGTACACAAGACAATATATATTATATATATTGTTTATGGTCTGGGAACCTTCTTCAGTTGCGATTCCAACAATAGAATGTCCTCTCGAACGCTTATTTATGTATGTGATACATAACGTTAAATTTGTAGAGGCGAGATGTAAAGACCGACATCTAGGATTTTCGGGGAAACTAGTACAGAGTGGTTCCGTTCCGTTTAATTGCTGTTCTCCTGTAAGTCCTAGGTTAGAATGTCACGATAAAATTTTCTGGTTACTTAACCTGCCAGAGATATTGAATACTCTCTTTAAGGTGTCATTCTTTTGTACGCAAAACAATATATATACAATATATATATATAATATATATTGTTTCTGGTTAGGGAACCTTCATCAGTTGCGCTACCCACAATTGAATGTCCTCTCGAATACTTCTTTATGTAAATTTAACAAAATGTATCAACATTTTGTTAAATTTAAAGACCGACATCTAGGATTTTCGGGGAAACTAGCACATAGAGGTTCCGAATCTGGAGCCGTTCCATGTAATTGCTGTTACCCGTAATTCCTAGGTTATAATGTGACGATGAAACTTTCAGGTTAACTTCACCTGTCAGAGATATTGAATACTCTCTTCAAGGTGTTAAGAGGTACAAAAGAATGATCATAATAGTTTAATTAACTCGAGGCCATCAGAGATCCTATACATTCATATCTTAATAAAGCTTTTTGAGAGGAATTACTAAACCATATCTTGGCAAATTTTCAAATATTTGATGCCCAAACACTTCTCAATTGTTGCGTTCAAATAACTGAAATCTTAAAAAATATTTCTGTATTTAAACAAATGGGTAGTTATTCAAACAATTTTCAAAAACTCTCTATCGCTTAAGGGTAGCATAACTGAACACTTCTAAAGTTAAGTTATATGAATGGTGTTAGTAATAAATTAACAATCTGTGGTGTATAGAAAATAATACTTTTTTTCTCTTATTATATGTATAATGTGGAAAATTCGAAGTTATATTATGGAAGTTAATGCAAAATTAATTTTATTTGACCAATGCTCCTCCATCTGATAGAGGAGTATGTACGGCTCTAACGAACAAAGAAGAAATTCAACAGCTTTGCGTTCAGCGTAAATCCTGATGTTATTCTGAGATAAAGTAAACCGTACAATTAGTTAACTCATTCGAGACGATTAGGTGAATGAATGAAACGACTCCTTTTTCGGTAGGTACAATTTTGTTTATAGTATTGAATGGTGTAACGACTGATTCTTTATTCGATAAGAATCTTAAAAAAAATATATGTAACGGATTAAGTTAGACGGTGAATATTTCTAATGGTTTGACAAGTGACGTGTAGTAAAATAATATATTTAACAAATACGTATCACGAGATGTGACTCAATGACTGAATAATAGTTGAATATATTTGAGTAGGTGGGGACAATAAAAAATAAATTAGTTCATTGTCTTTGCTAACTAAATATCTCCAAATAGATGCTGTCACTACTACTTTAACTACACAAAGCAAATACATTGTGTTTGTTGTATAATTTTAAATTTTCTAAAGTCCTTTAGGAAAAACATTTAGTCACCTGTTTATAATTCTGGATCTATTTAAAAACAATCAATTGCTAATTTCATGTGAACGTAAATAAACTACACATATATTTTCTTGTTCTAATTTGACAATAACTAAGATCTTGTTTTATTTAATGACAATCATACTGACAATCTTTCAGTTTCCCAATAATATTGAGTTCTAGCATAATTGAAAAATTTTAAATTAGCTTAGTGCGTTAATTCACGTTAATCACCTTCATTTGTTTACACCTCCAAATTGAGTTAAAAGGATTATTAACTTATACTTAACTACTCATTTCCCAAAATACTCAATATTCTGAAAATCCCAAAAATTCGCTTAAATATTTGCGAAGAAGGACAAAACATCTGAAGTAAGTCAGTCACATTCTTCTTGGATACGATGTCTCAGATCATCCAGTGACTATGAAAGAGAACATACACGCGGGTCTTTATATGCCCTCAAAGAAAAAAATCCAGGGGGTCATATCTGTTGAACTTGCTGGCCACTCGGTGGTACCTTCTCCAATCCATCTGTCAGGAAGTCGCTTATAGAGAAACTCTCTAACTGGAAGACATAATGTGGTGGAGCACCATCGTGCTGAAAAACAAATTCTTCTTCTACTAGACGATCATCTGCCTCCAAAATGTCAGTTATTCTTGGATCTATAGCGTTTGCAAATAAGTCTAATTAACGGTTAGTATGACCAAATATGTCCCCCTTCATAAATCTTGACATGTTTTTGCGATTTATAAATAATGAGTATTTTGGGAAATATTCCAGTTGGCTTTTCCTTTGGGACACCCTATACATTTTTTACTATAATAATAACACACAACACTCAAAACCCTGTGCAACTTTCAAATAACTAAGTCCATCATCACTCTACCAGCTGACAAAGGAAATACCACCATCCTGATGGACAGAACGGAATACAACAGGAAAATAGACGACGTACTATCGAAGGGGAAATGCCAGCATTGCCAACTGATCCAACAGCTAAAATAGAACGAAAAATTTACAGCACTCTCAGAGCTCATGCTGAATACATTCCAGCCGAGACAAGGAGAAAATTGACGCCACATCACAGCAAACTACAACCTCTTTATGGACCCACCCAAGATACACAAGGTTGGAGTACCGCTGAGACCGATTACAAGCTCGTAACTCACCAAAAGCAGAATAATTAAAATTTCTCCTACCAATCATCTAACCTGTGGAGGGCAAAATATCGTCTCACGTCAAGGATTTAAAGCAGCATTTTGTTCAAATCATCGAATCCATGGAACTTGGGCCAGAACATCGTTTAGTAAGTTTCGACTTTGAAAACCTCTTTACGAACGTACCATTAGACGAATCTCGGAGCATAGTGAGAAAGAAACCTACCGAGAACAAAATCCTGATGAAGAGGAGAGACCTGCCAGTACATTCAATTGTGGACTTACTACAATGTTGACTTAAGAACTGCTACTCTCAGCTTCTTCATACAAGAAGATGGATTGCCTATGGGCTCCCCGTTATCGCCAAGCAGCGCCCACATCTACACGGAATGGTTCGAAGATAATACACTAAAAGGGTACGAGAAGCAATGAAAAATCTGGCTAAGGTATGACGACGACACCTTCATCATTTGGCAATATTAGGAGAGAGAACTACAGGAATTTCTGGAGCATCTAAACCGATCACAACAATCCATCAGATTCACCCTGGAGAGAGAAGAGAATGGGTTCCTACCATCCCTTGAATGAAATGAACTGCCAATAGAAGAACAAATGAAACTTAGAGAAGACATTTTGACAAATGGATATCCGGAAACCACCATTAACAAGGCATTTGAACAACTGGTGAAACCACCTAGGAAGAAAGAGAAAATCATGATAGCAACTATATTACTACACTACTAAAGGTTTGTTGGAAAAAATTCGACATATTCGACACGGATATGGAATCAAAATTGTTTTCAAGAGAAACAACATCTTGAGGAGCATGGTCACGAAACAAAGCCCGATAATCCGGTAGTACCAAAAAACTGTATATACATCATACAGTGTGAATGTGGCAATCTGTACATTGGGCGAACTAAGCGACCACTTTACACCAGGGTTAAGAAGCATCGCATAGCTACTCAAATGGGAGCGCTAACAAAGTCTGGATTGGCTAATCACGCATGGACCGAATACCATAACATCAATTGGGACCAGGCAAAGGTAATTCACAAGGAAGAGCACTGATACAAAAGAAAATTCATCGAGACGGCATACATAATCTCTAATGAGAATATAATCAGCGAGTCCAGCGTCCAAATTATAAACGTCTGGAGACCACTTCTTGAGCCACTGTCGCTACGCAACATCGACAACGAATCGCCAGGTAAGGCGACCCAATTAGCATGACCGATTAACAATATAAATACGAGGGATAATCTGAATTTGCCATCATTCACTTGATGACGATAGCAGACAATGGAAGTCCAAGGAAATTGCTAGAAACGAGTTACATTGTATAACAACTAAATTTAAATTTTGATGATCACAAGTAACAAGTAAAACAACCCTGAAATTAATTAATTATGTAACAGTTTTAAAATTGTTTATGTCTTTTCAACGTTTTTTAGCTTGTCAATACAAACCCCCCAGCTCAGTTCACAATATATAACATATAATAATGAAATCTCCAGTAGCACAAAGATTAGCATCTAAACCCATTAAAAAATGCATTCACACCATTGTCCAGCGACTCTTAGGCTATACAATACCCATCAGACTTCAGAATTGACCTTAACACATGTCAATTTTATTTACAATTAAACGGAATATCACAAAAGGGCCCCATTGTACGGTTCGTCATTATACACTTGAAGAAAACTATAGAAATCAGCGAAAGAAATCTAAATACCTTTATGTCCCCCTAAGGGTGGTATCTGATATCGAATTGCACCGAACAAGGCTACTCTCGTGATTTAATCTTTCTTCTTCTTTTTTTCTTCAATAGAAAAAAATACGATTCACCCTTGAGTATAAAAAAATCTGGACCCAAAAAGAGATGATGACCAGAAAGGTCTTCCATTCGTGTTCGATTAAAACTCAGGTATTTTTTTTACTGTTCAGGAAGGGTATTATATCGTGTATCGTGAGATTTTCACAAGATGCTATAGTGGTGGTTTTTAAGGGATCGAATTAAAATTTCGCATTCTCTCTTTAGATATTGTAAGGGTCGGTTAGTTCTTTGAATCACATAAAACGGCTATAACTAAGGTTAATACAATTGCAAAATTTCAGTTCTAAGATGTCAGGTATTTTTTGAATTTACTTACTTTTAGTTTGTTATATATGATCATTTTTATGCTCATTTACGCAATAAAGGTTAAGCTGACTTCTTAAATGAAAATTAGCACAAAATAACACTTACAACGACTTCTTTACCTCGACAGCAAATATTGTGATTTGACGTAAGAAGTGGTTGGTTCATGGTGTATAGAAAGTGTTTGTAAAGTTCAGTAAATAAAAAAATATAATAGCAAATTAATATGCAATGATAACAAATTGGTTTATACAGTGTGCCCAAGATAAGAATGGAATATCATTGCAATCTTGGAAGCCGTTGACGTTATAATGATCGTTAACCCGCAACGGTTACGAGCAGGTATCACATATCATGATAAAATAGAATATTTAGCGAAGAAAACCTGAATATGGTGGAATGTTATATCATATGCTATAACAATTCAGTTCGTGCTGGGGAATACTTTCATAGATATTTTAATCGTCGTCAACCTGCTCTATGTACATTTAAGAGGCCTTGAGATCGTTTACGCAGATATGGATCTTTTACTAAACCACCAAAGGAACGTAATCAAATTAACGAAGCAGCACAAATAAATGTTTTGGTAATGGTAAATCAAAATCCATCTACATCAACTCGTGAGATTGCGGCAGAAGCTGGCACATCTCAACGGACTGTAGTTAAGGTACTGAAAGCGAACAAGTTCCACCCGTACAAACTTTCAGTTTCACAAACTTTGCATGCTGGTGACGAACATCGACGTATTTTGTTTTGTACATGGTTTAGAGACATGTGCCTTGACAATCCACAGTTTCCATTAAAGGTGTTATGGTCAGATGAAACTAGATTTACTAACTGCGGTATGTTCAATAGATACAATGAGCATATCTGGGCTAAAAAAACCCTTTCCATGTAGAACAAAGAGGACCCCACATAAAATTTGGTTTTAATGTTTGGTGTGGTATCATAGGGTCTACTATTCTGGGGCCTTTTATCTATGACGAATCACTTACTGGGGAGCGCTACTTGCATTTCTTGCAATACACTTTTCAAGACATGTTGTTGCATAATTTGAATTTGAGAACTCGTTTAGAAATTGAATGGTTCCAACATTATGGAACACCTGCTCATAACTCGTTATTAGTAAGACAACACTTAGATAATATCTATCCAAACACTTGGATAGGAAGAAATGGCCCACGCGAATGGCCACCCCGGACTCCCCATTTGGCAGTTATAGACTTCTATTTATGGGGTGCGCTAAAAAACAAAGTATACAAAAGAAAGTATGAGACAGTTGTTGACCTAAGGGAGCCGGTATTACAAGTAATTGAAGAAATTGATAGGCGGTCTGTGAGGAAAGCGGAAATGTTAATCTTAAAAATATGCAATTTTTGTCTAAATAACAATGGTGGACTTTTCGAACATAAATTGTAACCATTATTATGTACTATAATTGCTTAAGTTTTTAGTAAGTACTTACTTATTTAGTTTTTATTGGAATAGTTATTAATAAATCAATAAATCAATTTATTTAAAAAATAAGAGAGAAAAGCATCCAGAACTCCGTTATTTATATCGAGTAATATATCGTTGAAAAGCTCTAAAAATGTCCGATTTTTTGAAGTCATAGCCAACTATGGTTTCCATTAAAAAAAAAAGATAAGTTTGTGTCATATCTCAAAAACGAGAGCTGTCACACAAACGAGGACATGACAATCATATTCGGGATACAATTCCCTTCAATTTTGATATTTACACTTTTTTTATAAAATCAAAAACTAAGGAGCTAGAGGGATTTGACTAAATCTAGTAAGCCATGACTTTTACAAAAATCCGAAAGTGCCATTAAATTGGGCCAGTAAAAGTGCAAGTCTTTCCCAATTTAACCATTGCTCTATCTCCGCTACTTTCCGTGATCCCCATACTGATCATCAAAAAAAAATCACCCTGTATAATCCTTAGTGATTTTTGATGGGACGTCTGAGACCAAAGTTTTCTTGAACCACATCTTGATCTTAGTATTATCTAGGTGTTCAATACATTAACACCAATCTTTCAAGTTCGTCCTATTGCTAACAAGTTTGATCTTTGTAACTCTAATTAATGAAGCTTTATAAACTTTATTTTTCTTGACATGTGTAACGTACTTCAATTAACACAGTAGTATAATTAAAATATTTTTGTCTGCCAACTGTACAAGAAAATCATAAACTCATCAGTTGTTGTAAATATTTTACTACCCAATATTATTTCTAGATAGAAACCATGTAGCCCTCAAATTCCAACAAATTTATGACTACTAAAAGACGTGCATACAAGTTGTGCAACTTGCCCCATTCTACTACTGAAAGGGCGATAATCTGTGGTAAAGGCAATAATACTAATAATCTTACCCGAATTGCTACGTACACCTTACATTTCCGGTCTCTTTCAAACGTCGAAGGCTGGACAACAGATTGTTGTGACAGGTTTTTGAATGTTGCGGTCAGTGGTCCTTTCTTCTGCCCCTGCCGACCCAGCAGACCGTCATCAGCGAGCAATAAATCTCCCTTGCTAGGTAAACTAAGAAAAGTTGAGGGTGAACATAACCGGATAATGAACGTAAAATTGATGCTGAAATTTATTGTATTTTAAAAATAGATTTCTAAAGTTTTATCTTTTGAAGGTTAATTAGAGTTAATACAACGGAAGAAAAATGTGCTATAGTTAAGTACTTTTTAAAGCGCGTTGATTTAGTTTCTAATCGTCCACTTTTGTTTTATAACGGGAGAGATTTGGGTGTAATATATTGCCTTGACCGTTGACTTTTCGTCTCGATTACTTCCTCTTTCAGGATCCCTTGTAGGGATTTTGAAACATGTGGAACGGATTTATTGGCATGTTGGGGTCTGTCATGTGTGTGAAGGTAGTGACACGGTGGGCAACATTTTAACATGGTATTAGTTAGTTGAACTTTCAAATTTGTCAAAAAATTAACAAAGTATTTAAGATTTCTTGGTTATGCTTTTATATTTCTCTGCCCAACGTGATAAATTGTTTCTATGCTTATTTCAAATTCTTATTGTCAGTTTGTTCTCATTTCGTAAATGAAGTCTTAAATTTGTAGAATCCTAGTTCTTCATTAGGTACTTACTTTAGCAGATCACCAAAAGGCCTATATGATAATACGTTTTCGAGATTTTACACTACTTTGAACGCAAGCCAATACAAAGTTTCCAATGGAGACCTTCATCAACTGCGCTTCCCTCAATTGAATTAAAATCTCGAATAGTTGTTTATGTATACAACAGAATTTAATATTTTAGAACAAATTAAGTATCCATAATTAGAAACGTTTGATCATTTTTATATGTTCTTGGGAAATAACATAAGAATCGAAACAAAAATCTGTATATTCAAGGAAAAAACAAACGTTTCCAGCTTTATTTCAACCTCGTTTTCAATGACTTTAAACATGTATTGGAAATATAAAATGCAAAATGAAAGTTTGATATAGTACATTTAAGTTGACATAAGAAAAATGTGTTGTTCTAAATATACAGGTAGCAAAAAAAACTCTAAAGATCTTGTATTGTATAATGACAGCTTTAAGTTTGGCAAGAAGAGACTTGGAGCACCTGAACCAATCTCAACCATTTAGATTCACCATGGAAATTCCTTGATGTAAGTATCAAAGGCGTAGGACCGGAATCCATCTACGAGGAAGGTACGCATACAGGATTCCTTCACTACAGTTCCATTCGCCAACGAAAACTGTGATCATCAAATTCTTTTACTAATCCATAGAGCAATAAGCACCCAATCAAAGAAGGACAAGTAAAACTTAGAGAAGACCTTTTGGCGAATGGACCGGAAACCATTAACGTTTGAAGAGCTGGACAAACCACCTAGTTCTACTATTACCGTATACTAAAGGCTTATCGTTGTATGGAATCAATGATTTTCAAAATTGATGATAACAAGAACGGGGCCCGAAAGCAATGACCAAATAACTGTATATACAGCATACCGTGTGAAAGTGCAATCTGTACATTAAATAAAAAGCAACCGCTGGATTAAGGAACAACGACAGTACACAGGAATAGGTACCGAAGTTTGGTAGCTTGAATGGACTAAACACCATCAATATAACGGGACCAGGCGTTTTAGAGCAATTACGGATGTGGTACAAAAGAAAATTCATAAACAGCCTATATAATCTGGAACGAAAATATAATTAGCGAGCCCAGTGTCAAACACGCATCACCGTTTAGAAGACAGAAAAAATTCTTTTATTTCAGTGATCCCATTAACGTCACAAGGGAAAACGTAGGAAAAACCTTATGAATTAATCCCGATACTGGGTTGTTCAAAAGGAGGTTACCATTAATAATTTCTTCCTTAATTGTCGGTAACCAGATACGACTGAATTCTACTGAAGCAGAAGCGATGCAATCGTCTTTATTCAAAATAATTAACGCAGACTCTTTTATTTTTCGTTTTGCTTTATGCTTGTTTTTTTTTTGTCAAGTATAGTTGAATTCTCAAATTATATTTCATGGCCTAGGTTCCAACCATGTTCACAAATTCTCGATTTTTCAAATTGTTGTTTCGTTATGTAATTCGTGTGTTCAATAATTCGTACGTGTAATGATTTCGATGTTTCTCCAATATAAAATTAATTACATTCGCAAGGAAACATTTTTTTGAGTTCTGAGTTTTGTTGGTTGGTTTTGTTTTCAATATAATTGATTTCAGTCTATTTCTTGTTTTGAAGGCTGTTTTGACATGACATCTGTTGCCCACTCTTTCGAGACTCTGTATATATGGTATAGTTGTAACTACAATGTGGTTGTCCTGAGTAGTCGTGTTACTAAGAGAAGTTCCGGGTTGATTCCGATGGTTTGTTTATGTATGTGTAAGATACTTTTTAAAAGATTTCAGGATTTCAAGGTGTTCTAAGTTATTCAAGATCATACCTTTATTTGTCACGTGTATGACTTGTACACCATTAGCTTTATCAAAATTACGGTCTTAATCTTGTAAGTGTTTTGGAAATTACGAACAACTTGAGGATTTTTTATTGATACAACTGCGGTGTTTTTTAATCTCGTTCTGCGTTCTTTGATGTCTATTAGATCTTTGTCATTTAAGTTAACGTTTTAATAAACACTCTTCGAGTTTTTCACATTTTTCAAAACAGTGACTAGGTTTAAATTATAATTTTAATATTTCATTTTATATTAATATATTGTTTTTTACCCTATATGTGTTTTATGTATGACATAAACCTTTGTTAGTTTGCGTATGTAAGTATCGTCAAAAAAATGTATTGTTTATGTTTAATTAATTTGTAGCCTGTAGACCTGATCATGAGCTGCACCATTTAGAACCCAAAACTAGACATGTTTTGAATAGTTATTTTACTCAAATTCTGTGTTATGGACCTTTTTTCTTTGTAATCTGTGATTCATGTATCCACAGGCAATACGAGGAAATATTTATTTTGATTATTCAATTGGGTTTTTTTTCTTCAAACTGATCTCTGAAAAACAGAGTTAGTTAATTGAAAATCGAAATGAAATAAGAGCGGTTTGTGAAAATAGCTTAGAACTATAGTTGCCCCGTTATAGAAAAAATCGGTGGCCTAATTAACTGAGAGAAAGAAGGCCTGTGGATTTGTCGACTAGTATTCTTGCGTATTATTTGTGAATGTACGAGGGTGAATCAAACATGAAGCGGACTTTTGTTTTAAAATTTTATTGGTAAGATCAATACAAATTTTAATACATATTATTTTTCTACATAGTCTCCTCTCTTATGTATACATTTTTCCCACCGAATCGGAAGTTTTTTAATACCTTTCTCAAAGAATGAAACTGGTCGTGTCGATAACCAATTGCGCACAAACGTTTCTACACCTTCGTTGTCCTCAAAGTGGTGGCCTCCCAGTTCTTCTTTAAGTGGCCCAAACATGTGGTAGTCACATGGCGACAGATCAGGACTGTAAGGCGGGTGTTCAAGGGTTTCCTAATGCATTTTGTTCAATTTTCCTTGAGTCAATGCAGCTGTATGTGGCCGAGCGTTTTCATGCAACAGAATCACACTTCGGATAGACATTTCCCGCCTCTTTTGCCGATAGGCAAGTTTCACTTGTTGGAGTAGTTCGCAGTAATACTCAGCATTAATTGTACGGTGTTCGTGCAGAAAATCGATCAGCAGTACGCCTTCAATCAGCTCACGAATTGCGTAGATATTCGCCTCATTGATGCTTGTCCTGGGACGGCGTGCATGAGGCTCATTTTCCACTGTCTCTCGGCCATCTGAAAACTTTTTGTGCCAGTCGTACACTTGGGTCCTTGAAAGTGTTTCATTGCCGAACTGTGCAGATAGTCGACGCAAAATTTCAGACAGTCTAACGCCCTCCCGCGCCAAAAATTTGATAACAACACGTTGCGCAACAGACGTATGTACCTCTTGCTCTGACATGATGCTACTAACAGTGCATCGACTACGTCTCGCCAAACCGACGAACTCCCCTCTTCTTAACATCCCTACCTAACATATATCGAGACGTCACGCCACTCGAATTACCTATAGGGCGAGATTTGACAATCACGAAAAAGTGAAGCCTATTAGCCAGAACTTCAGAGCTAAAAGCAGACTTATTAACGTTTTTAGAAAGCAACAAATTAGTATTTGAATTTTGTTAATTCAAATCTAAATGGATTTTAAAATTATCATATTTCTCCTGCATCTTATAAAGGAAGAGATGAAACCTTATTTTAACATTTTTCAACCACCCCATATAACAATAATTCTACTACTTCCTATATTTCAACTATCCCATATATTCATCTGCTTACGGGCTATCGTATGTAATTATTTCTTCTGGCAATTTTTAACCAACCTGCATAACTGGCAATTCTAGGGCCACCTAGTAAAATTTAGTTTCTAACGTATTTTGAACCACCCTGTATAATTATAATTCTGCAGTGCCTTATTTTACACCAATTTATATATGCTGATACAAATGTTTATGGGCCATAAAACTATAAATAGATGTATTGGCACGAAATAAAATGACACACCAGAGTAAAGATTTTTCCCACCGAAAAATTATCCAACCTGCTACTTTTTTAACGTTAAAAACTTGACGGCCAATAAATTTGAAAATTCTGTACATGGATCTACATATCAGTTTGTATTGAAAGAATTTTTACCCTCTTAAGTAGATCAACAAATCATCCTGTGTTGAACGTCTTGAAGTTCCGGCACCTATCATAATTTTCAATTTTTAACCGCTTACTTTTTTTGTATGTATTTTACCTGATTTCTTCTCCTGTGATGAACCGTTTTGAATGAATATGCTATTGTTTAATTGAGTATATATCTGGATTGGTGAAACTTCAAATTTTGGAAAAGAATTCTATTGGTAAAGTGATAAAATTTGTGAATGAACACATGCGTGCATGGAAATCGACCAATATCCCTAATATTTAAGTCGATTTTTCGATAACTCCTTATGGATGTGTATAGTTTTTTAACGTGTCATCTATTAAGGAAGATCCTTAGGTGATCTCATAAACTTCGCTGCGACGTGCAGCTTGCAGTTTTGCAGAAAATCGCCGACATTTTCTTATAAATATTTTAATTCCAACGTAATAGTGCGGTAATTTTAGGCACTGGAAGTTTTAGTTGCGAATTTGAAAATTTTTCTATGTACATCTCAAGCATATAGGTAGTAAATCAATGAGTACCAAGCTCGTTTTGTTTCTATACCAGACAAATACCCATTTAAATGCCAATTTTTCCATTTTGCGAAGACGGTGCTTTTGGTTGTCACATTCTCCCGGCCTAATAGAAAATTCAGTGACAACACATGTCAAACTTTAAACTGCTATTTGGTGCGTTTATACACAGGGTGTTTATTTATAGCAAACAAAATCACAAAGTAAAGTGATAGAAGGAGTTGCATTTATATGAAGATTGACATATAGGACGGATAAGAATGATAGTGATCCATAGACAGCCGTATATACAGGATGGATGGAATATAGGGTGGACTGGACGTTTGGTGGTATAAAAATGTTGGAAAAAATGTGAAATTAAAATTATATAGGGTGATTAAAAAACTGTTATATGATGTGGACATAGGCAAATCATATACAGGATGGTTGAAATATATGCTGGAGTTGAATTATATTTATACAGTGTGATTAAAAAAATATTTCTTTTATAGCCCATAAGAAGTTGCATAAAGTGTGGAGAGGAATTAATGTCACTCAGGGCGATCATATAAAATGTTAAAAATGAAATAATTTATGGGGTAGCCCACAAGGAGTTATATACTATGGTTGAAATTTGGGATGGATTCTACTCCGTCCTATAGTTTACAGAAGGCAGGTAACAAATTTATGCTTGTTCGTGGCAGTCGTATGTACAGGATGGTTGGTACATAGGGCGGAGTGGAATTATCTATAGTTATAGATGGTAAATTTACCATCGATCCCGGCAGGGATCAATTATCAACTACGCAGATGAATTTCCGGAAACCACCTAAAACATTTAGTGCCCGCGAAAACTTAATATCAAACATATATATATATATATATATATATATATATATATATATATATATATATATATATAATATATATTAAAACAAATAAAAAATTTAAAACACATTTGGGAAATATAGACAAAGAATACAAATTAGAGAGGGAGAAAGAGAATGGAAGAAATCAGATAAAAAACAAGACATGCATGAAAATAGATATTAAATATAAATTATTTAATATCTAATCTGCCCAGTTGATTTGTAGACTTCTCAAAATTCAAACTTACTTAAAACAATTTCATGATGTAGGCATAGTAATCACGGCCTATTAAACATGATTAGATTAGACTATTACTTTCCATTTGGCCCTCTAACGTTTAAAATTCAACCCAAACCCATATGTCGTTCCACCGTTATCTCGTATGTCATTAATAATAAAAATAAAGGCCAAACAGAACTTGACCATCGACATCCTAAGTGGGCCAAAGTGAAATTTCTTGAAATACATAACCCGATTGCAGGGTAGACTAAACAAAATTCGAGCCAGACATTAAGTATCACCCTTGGCGGGATGCGTTCATATGGTGGTTGAAACATTCTCGCCTGATGGTTTCAATCTGTCATTGCGTACCACCCCCTCAGACCTGGGTAGTCTTTCGGACTTAATTTATCGACGGAAGATGCTAAAATAGTCGAAGACGACGAAAACAGAGCTGATGTATACGTAAAAAATCGTTGGAAAAGAAGATATGGTAATTAGGGAACATTTATAAGTAAAAGCAGATACATGTCGTTGAAACAAATTAAAGTGTAATGTAAAACTACAAAAATAGTGACAATTTCTCAAAATTATAAAGTCTCCATTATTTACTCAGTCTGTATGACATTCATAATCATAATAGTGTAAAGTAAATTAAACAGAGAAACACATAATCTATAATGACATCTTTTATTTCTGAGAATGAACCGACTGTAATAGAAATAAAAATCAATTATTTATAATTTTCTCTTAGAAAGACTCCGTGGCATATCATTTTAGAAATATCTCGTGTCAAGAATTATTTCCCGATATATTATGATGCTTGTGAATAAAGTTTGTGTTAACTATTCGTTGAGGATTACGATTCATTGTACTAATCTGTCTAATGATCAGAAACAAGGTGTAGAAAAACATATGGAAATACGGCTCCTAAAGATGGTCGTCGATTACCTCTGTGTGATAGTTCTCCTCGAAGTAACTCCATAGATGTCGAGTCTGTGACAACCTATTCAAATACGAGCAATTCTACAATGTTCTCTGATAGGCTCTCAGGATAGTGATAAAATTCATGAAATTTACGGTAGGTTTTTTCAGAAAATTGAAATAGATATATTTCTTATAGGTGAGAACTTTGGTCTTGTGTACATCAAATTCGCAATTCTTATTTATTTATTAGTAAAATGAGATTAATTTTTCAAAAACCCAATGATCACGACCGCTAATGGGGAACTACCCCACATACCCTTTAAGAGGCAGGATTTTGTGGTATATCTAACCCAAAATGCTTGACGGTTATTCAGATGATTTCAATACTAAGCTGATAAGTAACTATGCACTACGATCCGTATTCTATTAATACATAACCTCATAATTTCATTAAAAACAAAGTTAACCACTATTTATTAAATCATGAAATAATGCAATTTCATCAAATAATATGTTCAAATTTTATACATTGATTGAAAAGGTCAAACTGAAATCCACGCCTAAACATTAGTTATATGCAGATCTAAGTATTTATCTCATGCATATCATGGGCTTTGTAATCTTAGTTAAATTGTATGAAACTATTTGCCTTTAAAAAAGACTGCGATACTTTAAATTGGAACTCTGCTTTGGCCACATTTCCCAAATTCGACCAATTGGTACAATTCCAGCTACATACGTATCAGACCTTGTTAAGTACCATCTTTCTTTGCATATATGAAGACTTTGGGTCAAACTAAAGGAACTCCTGAAATTAAAAGGCTATGTGATAACATACTTAATATTTTCGTGGATTATCAAAAGTGGATAGAATCGCCATACCTATCAACATAGTTATGGCGATTCTATCCATCTCAACAGATTTCTTGAAAGATTGCTGGATTCAGGATGCTCAGACTATTTGAAAGTGAGTGAGTACAGGGATTTTGTGAAAAACGTTTTTAAAGTTGTTCTGGAAATTTGTAAAGATATTTACTTATAATTCACTACTTTATTCAAATTAGAGGAGAAATTTGTGAAAAAGCTATTATACAGGTGGGTATTTTGCCTATACAGCCTTTGTGAGACGGTCAATCATCATATCCCTTCTTGTAGACAATGTAACATTAATCGACAAATTGGATGATGTTATGCACCTTGTGAGTACTTCCCGTGGGCCCGCTCGAAATATGTTGTGCAATATATGTTTATAAGGATCAGTATTCCTTGTTCAAAGTAACTTATTGGATTTTATGCAACATCGTCATCCTTGTCAAATATCTACATCTTAGATTCCTCAATAGTGTCTTAACCATTGACAACGGGGTTGACCTATTTCAGCAATTTTCATTAAACTGTGCCTACTATATAAAGTATAATGTTATATACGGAAGTCAGTTGCTTCTAATTTTAGTTGGAAAGAAATAAAATGTTCACGGTTATTATAATGCGTGATACTGATAATGTCTTTCGGATCCGATAAAAATCAATTTTTTGTTAGTTTGGTTTGTTTTTCAAGTTAATCCACTTACCTATAAGCAATATATTGATAATACATCTTTGTATTGTCAATAGCTACTTTCAAAACAAAAATAAAGTAAATCTTTTGCGGCACTGGTACCGAACCGTTTTGTATTTAACTGTAAAATTCTTGTGTTAATATCTCTGCACTTGAATATTTTATCTGACATCTAACGACTTTAGAGATAACAGCAGGAACGGTTCCAGATTCGGAACCTCGAAATTAGATGTCGGTCTAACATCGGTTCTAATAAATAACGAAATTCAAGGTTTATTTTATATAGGACTTCCCTAATTTAATATGATTCAACTTTTATTAACCTTGTATAGCTATAATTGCACTGTATTCTACTCTCATATATTTTCCAACCCTGTATATGCAACCTATACCACGCATAACATTTTTGAACCACCCGGTATATGCCACTGCTATGATATTTAGTGCCACCTCGGACCTATATTTCAATCATCACACAGATGGAAAAAAATCAAAGTATATCTCCTCTCATCCTACATATATATACAACTGGGGAATCGCCACCCTGTATATACATCTCTGTATAATATACACCCTGACGATTCTACTGCACCTTCTATTCCAAGAACTAAACAATAACAATAATTATTTTATTATATATAAGTGCACTCTACTCTATATTTTAAACACCCTATATATGCAACTTTATGTGCCACCCACGAAAAAATGCGCCCTGTATAATTATAATATACTTACTTTAGCTTGCATGCCACTTCTAGAAGTACATGCTCTAAGTACATAACAGCATTAGTCCCTCTATATATAATTACTCAATGTTTTGAGTCTGGCGGCGGCGGCACATTCAGTTGTTTGGCCTTGACATTATTGACGTAAATAATGAATTTTTATTATATTTTGTTTAATGAATTAAGCAATATTATAAATTAATATTAGCATTCTGCACTGAAGGTCGTCAGTAGCTACTAAACAAAACAATACTGAAGAAAATCAGTTGAGAAACACAGGAGAAAATGATACCTAATCGTTTTGTCTTTGCCTATTTATATATAGATACATGTCAATAATTAAATTATATCAATCTTGCAGGGTTCTAATCATGACAGCAGAATAGCTGATACATTATATGTGTTAGTTACGCCTTTCGAAAAGTGCATAAGGCTATTTAAAATTATTTGAAAACCAAACTGACCTATTTCCAACAAATCAAACATTTCAGAGTGCACCGTGAGAATGTAACCCCAAAAAAAGTGACCGTTACATTCAAGTGTCTCACGGCTGTTGACAAATATTGACAAAACTGTAAAAGACAAAAATGATTACCACCATCCCTGCAAGAAGAACAGCTAGAGTATTTATTTCAACGACTTATACGAACAACTATTCCCACGTTGTCGATATATATATACTTGCACATGTGCATCTCGATTTTTTTATCCCTTCGTCTTGTCTCTTTTTGTTTCATTTGTGTCTGTATTTCTTTTTTCAATCCGCCAATCTTTTTATCCATGTGCGAACTGGAAATACTGCACCTTATCGGGCCAGGTAAAAAAAAGAACTTTTTATATTCCAAATTAATCTATGAACGGAACTCGGTGTAGGGTGTCTTGAAAAAATCTGCCCCTTTCCTGTACATAAAAAACGTTTAGGGCCACCGCATAAAAAAGCGGGCTTATAAAAAAACGGTCAGGGTTCGACGTTGGGCCATCTGGTCTGCAGAAGGTTTCGGGCTCTTGAGTCTGGGTGCATTCTCTGACCCTCTTTTCTTGTGTCATGAGAAAAAATCTCGTCGGTAAGATTGCGATTCGTTGTATGTTATTTTTTTATTTCTTCTGGATGGGTTGTTGTTTGTTTTTACAAGGGTTATATCTCGGTATCGGATGACCAAGATGAGGGATCATTAGAACACAATTTATTACCGAAAGGAATTTCAAAGATGCATTTGTCAAGCAAAAAAAATCCATATTTACATATGGTGTTTAATGCCCTCTAGAAACTTTTTAAAAATATTTTTTTAATAGTATTTTATTGCCACTATGATTTCTTGTGAATTTTAAAATATATCTAGACAAAATAATAAATTAAAAATTTAATTCCGATATTAATATCAGGTATAGAGGATCTTCCCGAAATTTAGAGGTCTACAAAGTTCATAAACAGAAATCGAAGATCAAAACATGAAGAATAAAAATACTATCTATAGATAAATTGGCAAAGACAAACCAATTTTCTCTATTGCTGTTTTATTTAATAACTATTAATAAAATCCAAGTGAGATGGCACCCACTATAAACAAGTACTTTACCCTTAATCTAATTTGACAGCAGTCGACAGTAAAAACCCAATTGTGTACAATCGTTTAGCGAAGTATAAATATTACTAAAATAATAGACTTTTACTTACAAAAATGTATTCTCTAAAACCTTCATTTTCATTCATTTATGACGTTACGAAAACGACCAAAAGTGACCAAATTGAATGTGTTTATAAGAAGTTTGCGCATTAATAGAAGAATTCAAATGAAAAGTTTTATGTAAGTACTCTATTTAGATATTCTAAAGCTAATTGATAACATTTGATTTCCGAACCTCACGAGTTGAGTATGTACATTGTACAGTGCATCCCATTTTGGTTGAGATTGCCAGGTTACTCGGTTCTTATTGAAGATAGAGTCTTGCGGTATTCACATACCTGTTCTACTTTTTTGTGAAACTAAGGATGGCCATATTTTGCATATGTGTTTGCATTTATAAGATACAGGGCGATTTTGACAATTTATACTTTTTGGACCCCTTCTATATCTACGAAGTTATTAGAAATACTCTTGCGCTAAGAACTACGTCTAATAGAAAATTTTGCGTAGAATCCAGTGGAGTACTCAATTATCAAAAGGTGATATGCAAATATTTTCCCTAACACATAATTTTTCCATCTCGCATTATTTATTATTATAGAATTCCGCCTTTCAGAACAAAATGTGAGCAGAGAAAAACGCAAATCTGATCAAGCTGTCATTGTTAGTAACTATTGTGTTTTATCGTGTTTGAGTTTACAAGATATTAGTATAATTGATAATATCTGGAAGAGAATTCGTTTTTCAAAATAACGAAAAATACGATATGATACAATGTTTAAATCAATGTTGATGTTGAAGAAGCTTTAGGACTATATTTCCACAGATATAAAGTATTTTACCATAAGATATTCCATGAAATCGCATTTTTAAACTTTCAGATATTCAGAAAGGCATCAACCTAGTCGAGCTAATATTTAGACTAAAGAATAATTTACTAAGTTTTGGTGCATATAAACCTTTGTATAATAAAGAAAATCGAGAAATGAATTTGTATTCTTGCCTAAGACTTCTTGTGCGAAATTAGAAAATTACACTGGAGTTTCTCAATCACGGGTACGTCAATATTGCCCAGCACTTATATCCTGGTGATGCAGCAAGACGGTTATTTTTGCAATTGGTTTTTAGATAATGATTTTGTAAGGAAAGTTATTTGGTCAGACGAATCTCATATAAGTAGTGCCGGTATATTTAACGGGCAGAATACAAGATACTGGTATGATGAGAACCCGTACTTAATTTTTGAGCGACAACAGCAGGGTCAATTCCTGTTTCAACTGGGGACAAAAATTACCGCATTTTTGAAGGAACCCTTAGCGCCAATAGGTACTTGACAATCCAGAAGACTTATTACCCGAAATGTTTCCCTCGCCTTTCGCAATTCTATACACTTTCAACAAGATTACAATTCTAGATTAATTGGGCGCTTTTTAGAAAATAATTTTCAAGGATGTTGGATAGGAACACATACCAATTAGGTGGCCTCCAAGATCACCCGAATTATCTATATTGGAATTTGAAAAATAAAATATATACCAACAGACACAACAGTCGCGAAGAACATCGTGCCGCAACAGAGGCAGCTTTTCGGGATTTACAAAGGCGACCTGTTATAATTTTAAATGCACTCAGGCGTATTGAAAAGGATTGCCAATTATGTGTTAGGGAAAATGGACAACAATTATTTGAACAGTTAAATTAATAAGGTAATAAATAATGTCCAAAATTAATTTTAAGATAGATATTTGATTTGTAATACTTGTTCTGTTTGTTATACATAATGAACGATGTATAACGTTGCTTTTAGGTACCTAAATTTCGTGTTTCATGTTATTTAATTATTGTTAACATTATTTTTCTTTGCTGATAAACTCCTATAAAAAATCTCAAATGGAATTATTTGTTTGAATCTCCTTTTAAATGGAAAATCAGCTTTTTAGGGTTTTTTAGCATTTCTAATAATAAGATGTGTATTGTATTATACATTATTTTAAGGGGAAAAAATAGAATTCAATGAAATGGTGTATAGTATCTTCAAAACCATACTCGGAAAAAAAAATTGAGTTCTCCACTGGATTTTATGTAAAATTTTCTATTAGACGTAGTTCTTAGCGCAAGAGTATTTCTAATAACTTCGTAGATATAGAAGGGGTCCAAAAAGTATAAATTATCAAAATCGCCCTGTATCTTATAAATGAAAACACTAAAAATCTGATATGGCCATCCTGAGTTTCATAGAACCCGCAAGACTCTATCTTCAATAACAACCGAGTAACCTGTCAATCTCAACCAAAATGGGATGCACTGTACATTCTTTCAATTATGAATTTCTCACAAATCTAATAAAAATTTAACAATACTTTGCAAAAACACATGCGTCGATTATCAAAACGTGATATGCAAATATACTTTTTAATTATTTATATTTATGCCAGGTGCAAACGAAACTTGAATGAGTATTACAGTATTAGTAATAAAATAAGACAAATCATTTTGCAGTGGGAATCAACAATTCGAAATTGAATAAGTATTAGTAATAAAATAAAACAGATTATTTTGCAATTTTTATTCAAATTGATTGGTCATATACGTTATTTTGTTTTATTATTCTACCGGTTAATAGCTGAAATATTTAATTTTAAGAAATTTCTTGTTAACTAAATTTTGGTTTTTAATTTCGACTCTTTGTCATACCGTATGTCATTGAGCTAAGCAATAAGAATGTGCACATAAATTAAGTCCTATTAACAACCTTTGAAAAACAATTTGAATTTTGTTAGAAATTGACACAATTGGTCGAATTTAGACCACAGTCGATTCCAGTAAATGTTAATAGACCATTAGTGCAAGTAGAAATATAAGTTGAATAATGCAATTCAGAACAACTATTAAAAAAATAATACAATCCTGCTTTATTTTTATTTCGGAGCCCACCATTAGGATCTCGGAAACTACAGGAGATACGGGAAATGGGGTCAAAGTTGCGTAGTTTAATGGTTGAATAAATGACGTTTTTTTTTTAATTTAAATTTTAGATTTCCCAAATACTTCCTGAAATATCTCAAAAAAAATAAAAATTGGAGAATCCGTTTTGGTTTTTTTGTCGTGTTTTTTGACCAAAAAACGAAAAACTAAAAATACATTTTCATTGCACTTTTTTTCAGGTAAATAGTGATCTTTTCAGCTGTCATCATCAACGTTTCGTCTTGTGAATGCCACATTAGATTTTGTAATGAAGATGCAAAATCCTCGTGGTCTTAAAACGTGAAAAACACACACACACACACACACACACACATGAATCACGGCTTCACACATGAAATTTGTGAAATTAACATTTTTAACATTTTGGACATTTTTGATCTTTTTGACATTTTTGACATAATAGGCGTTGATATTTATGACATTCTTGACATTCTAACATTTTTACATTTTGACATTTTTGACAGTTCTGGCAGTTTTAACATTATTGACATTTGTGACATTTTTGGCATTTTTGACATTTTTGGCATTGTTGTTTAATATTTTGAAATAACAAATAGTTTCGCTCTTTTGTAAGAAAAATCAGAATCAATCATATAATAACAATGGACATTATCCGAAGAAATCTACAAATATAAAGTTTCGTTGGAATATTCCTTAATCTTTATTCTTTATTCTTTATTTCAGTTCAAAATTTACAACAAACACAATATTCATTGCAAATCCTACAGAGGTAATGAAACATCCTTACTTGTTATTTTAAATCCATTCTTTTATTTTTCTTTTTTTGTAATTGCTATTCAAGATTTTTAACTCATTTGACATGCTATTAAAAAGTCTAATAGCTACAATGAAGCAACTTTTATTACTTATTGTTTTCTTGATAATAGGCATTTGTAAGTTTTTATTTCTGGTTATACTTGAGCTGTTTCATATTTAGTGGATGAGCCATAAGTACAAGTTTGTTATTATTTATTACTTTTAAAATTCTGTTTTGGGTGTTTTTTAACAATATTCTAAAGTTCGTGTAGGCCCCTCCCCAGGCTATTATTCCATAATTAATATGCTATTAAATAGGGGGTGATATATCATTCTAAGTGTTTCACAGTTCATTGCTCTAGATAACTGGGCAAAAATGAAAATAAGATATTTGGTTTTGTTAATAACGTATTGAATATGTTAATCCCATTTTAAATTCTGATCGAAAATAATACCTAAATATTTACAATTTGTCCTCTAGTAATATTACTACCTTTTATTTGTATATTAAATATATCAGGGACACTATCAGAATAATTCCCAAAGGTCATACATACGGTTTTCTTCATAATTAAGGACAGTTTGTTTAACATAAGCCAGTCAGCAATGTGATCAAGATACTCGTTCATTTTCATTTGAACTCCTTCCCAAGATTTCTCCATTGAGATAACGGCAGTATCATCTGCATACGATATTATATTGAAAGACATATCCACCAAGATGTCATTAATGTATAAAATAAAAAATAGTGGCCCCAAAATAGTTTCCTGAGGAACTCCTGTTTTGACTGTCAAAAAATTACTATAATCTTCATCTATCTTAACTCTGTGTTGCCTATTTTCTAAGTAATTCGTTAAAAGTTTATTAGCTCCCCCTCTAACACCATATCTCTCCAATTTATCAAGTCAAATTTTATGGTTGGTATCCTTTAAAAATATTTTTAAAAACAGTAAATATATCAACAATATTACGATAGAATTTCATTTTATTTAAGACAGGCTGATACCTTGTTATAGCGTTATTTGAAAAACGATTACTTCAATTAAATCTACAAACAAAAAAGCCGCATTATCTCTACGTGCCGTTTTTTTAATTTAAATTTTAAATTTGAAGACACGAGATGTAAGACCGACATCTATGATTTTCAAGAGAATCAGTGCACAGAGGTTCCGAATCTGGAGCCGTTCCGTGTAATTGCTGTTCTCTCTTAACTCCTAGGACAGCATGTCACGATAAAATTTTCAGGTTACTTCACCTGTCAGAGATATTGAATACTCTCTTCGAGATGTCGGTCTTACATCTCGTGTCTTCAAATTTAACAAAATGCATCAAATGCATAAAGAAGTGTTCGAGCGGACATTCAATTGTGGGAAGCGCAACTGATGAAGGTTCCCGACCAGAAACAATATATATTATATTTGTATATAATATATATTGTCTTGCGTACAAAGGAATGACACCTCGAAGAGAGTATTAAATTTTAAATTTCCCAAACACTTCTGCAAGGTTTGTTTTTATTTTTTAACCCACTTCCCAAAAGGGGGAGGTTTCAATTCGTCGGCACTTTTTTATGTATGCTCAGTGATTATTTAAAAACGGCTTGGACAATTTGGATGATTTAAACGGCATTGTATTAAGGAATATTACAAAAAGGTACCAAATAATTCCTATGTAAGATTTACGGTTTCCAGAAAATCACAAAAAACAGTAATTAAGAGACTACAAAAATGGTAAATATCAATGTAAATGTTAAAATTTCAGCATAAATATCTTGCTTAAATGTCTATGATATGCCTTGAAAGTAAATCCTACAGGGTGTTTGCAACGGTTTTCATTTTATAGGGCTTGCAGTCGAGAGAAATGGCACAAAATATTCCATTATCGTATCGAAAAGAAATTGTTAGGTGAGCGATTGTTTCTATACAGTATTCAGTGGTAGAAGTGCGTGTGAGACAAGTGGGGTCAAAAAATCTTAGAGATAAAAGTGATATTGATAGAATTAAAATACAGGGTGGTTTAAAAAATGTATTGGGTGGCACATAAGTAGTTGCGTATGTATGTAAGGTGGGTGAAATATGATTGAAGTGAAACTATAGTTATATAGAGTGAATAAAAAAACTCTAAAAAATGTTTAAATAAGCATATGCAGTAGGGATATTCCAGTTAAAGGGCGGAGGGTTCAAAACATGTTAGAAGCAGTTGCATATACAGGATAATTGAAATATAATTGGAGTGAAATTATAGTTATACAGGGTGGTTAAAAAAGGTTATATAGTGTGGAACTAAGTACCTGATTATACTTGACATATGAGGCGAAGTAAAATTATAGCTATACAGGGTGATTTATACAATAGAAAAATAGAAACAGTCAATACGGTGGATAGGATAAATACTTATACAGGGTGGTTGCAACATCGTGTAGACTTGAATTATAGTTGTACAGGGTGATTCAGAAAATGATAGACAAATAGTTTATATTTTGTCCAATACACAGGAACGGATATAGGGTAGTTGCAATATAGGGTGAATTAGAGTTACACCTATAGAAGGTGGTCCAATTAATAAAACAAATAAAAAAGTTAAAGAATGAGTAGATAACATAGAAAAAACACAAATTAGAGAGAGAAATATTATCAGAGTTGATGTTTCGTTTTTCGGCTACCATCATCATCTTTTTTTCTTATAAACGCCGAATGCCACATTTGATTTTTCCACAGAAAACTACTGCATTTCAAACTGATTTCATTGATATACAACTTGTAAATATTTGCTTTTTGTTGCGGCTGTTACAGTAATTTTTTTCGGATATCTTCGGAAGTATTCGGAAAATTTGAAAATAAGTGTGTTGAGAAAGCAGGCCCGCAGTCGTTTTAAGTTGAAGAAATTGTATAATTATAATTTTCCATATAACATATTACAATTAATTCCTGACTTTCTAAAATCTCGAAGAAAAATCATTGATGGCACAGGGTTACAAACACCCTCAAGTCTTTTTTATTCACCATCGGCCTGCTGTTTTAGAAAGTTCTTACCCCCAATATATCTCGTAATATGTAATTTCTATAATGGTATTTTAAAAAGCTGATATTTTCGACGGGTGCCTATTAAAAAAACAAAACAACAACACAAGACAACATTCGAACTTTTGATTATAACGCAAGAATGTTGCCAGAAGGTAGAAAGAAAAAATGCTGACCACTAATTTTCTTGTGATGTGGTAAATTGAAGCTGTTAAAAAAGAAAAAGGGGTTGGAACGGTGTATTCAGCGATACAATGAGGCGTGTTATTAGCCAGCGTTGCGCCAACTGCCAATATTATATACCGAGCGTTGAAGAAGGTTGTTGTAGTCGGATGGACTGACCAGATAATTTGAATTTTACAATGGGTTTAATAGGAACATGTGGTCAGATGGAACAAATCGGACTATCCTTCGGCGCTAATTGCAATTTTTTTACAACGAGCCTTAATTTAAGTTTGGCATGGGATTTGTGTTATACAGAGTATAGGCGTATTCACCCTGTTTTTAACCGATTTCAAAAAAGAAGAAGGGTCGCAATTAGGTGGTATTTTTTTACATTTTGTTACCTTAGTCTTCAGTCAACTATGAACCTATTTCGTTATTTCTGCTTTCATTTAAAAAAATAGACATCCATATTGGTTCCATATTTTTTAAAAAAAATGTTGATGACATAGTTGTCCGTTTTTTCAGAAAAGCATAAAAATTAAGTGCAAAAAACAGTTTATCTCGATTTCTGGTAAAGCTGTAAGTCCTATGGAAAAAAGTTAAATGGCAAAGTTGTAGGTAATTAAAATATCTACAACTTGTGTATTTAATTTTTTTCCCATTCAAATTCAAAAGAACTACTTTTTGTTTTTTTATTTTTATCTTTTACAAAAATAATACACAAAATATGGCGGAAACTTACCTTTTTATGTCCCAAAGATACTGCAATTTTTTTATTTAAAATATTTATTTTTTCACTTTATTTTGCATTAATATCCAAAAACAGCCCTATTTTTCAATCGAAAATTCTCACGTAAAAATATCTGCTTTTTTAAAAAATCGGTGGGTTTTTTGTTCGTTGAAATCTCTTCTTTCTGATAGAGTAAAAATATATACAGGGTGAGTTTTTTTTGATGATCAGTATGGGGATCTCGGAAAGTAGCGGAGATAGAGCAATGGTTAAATTGGGAAAGATTTGCAGTTTTACTGGCCCAATTTAACGACACTTTCGGATTTTTGTAAAAAGTCATGGCTTACTATATGTTTTGAGAAAACAAAATTCTGTCGATTTAGTCAAGTCCCTCTAGCTCCTTTGGTTTTGATTTTATAAAAAAATGTAAATATCAAAATTGAAGGGAATCTTATCCCTAATATGATTGTCATGTCCTCGTTTGTGACAGTTCTCGTTTTCGAGACATGACACAAACTTATCTTTTTTTGAAAGGATACCATAGTTGGCTATGAAAAATCGGACATTTTTAGAGCTTTTCAACGATATAATACTCGATATAGTTATTCATAAAAATATTATGTATGCTTTTCTCTCTTATTTTCACTTTTAACCTAGGTAGCCATGAAAAGGATTGTTTTTACTTTGATGTTTCCTCATTTGAGAGTAATTCCATTAGTAGTGCTGAACTGACAGTCGATATTTTCGTGATAAAATGGAATAATCTAACGAAGAAAAACTGAATATGGTGGAATGTTATATCATGTGCCATAAAAATTCAGTTCGTGTAGCTTTACGATAGTTTACGTAGATATGGATCTTTTACTAAACCACCAAAGGAACATAATTAAATTAACGAAGTAGCACAAATAAATATTTGGTCAATGGTAAATGAAAATGCATCTACATCAACTCGTGAGATTGCGGCAGAAGCTGGCACATCTCAACGAACTGTAGTTAAGGTACTGAAAGCGCACAAGTTCCACCTGTACGGGCTCCGAATCTGGAACCTCTATGTGCTAGTTTCCCCGAAAATCCTAGATGTCGGTCTTTACATCTCGCCTCTTCAAATAATAAATGATGCCAATAAGTAGCGCTATTTTCCCTTAATAGTGAAATATGTACCATTACTTCTGACAATATCGAAATTGGTCATGAAGTTAATTGAAGTTTATAACGAATAATTGCCTTATTTTGAGGAACACATTAAAGGTGAGTTCTGTATGTCCTTATCACTTCTAGTCAATACATATCGTTATAGTTATACAGGATGATGAAGGTTATACATAGCCAAAAAGCAGTTGCATATGCAAAATTATAGTTATCTAGTTACCCAGGATGGTTCAAGATATGCTAGGCACTAAATGTTTTAGTGTGTAGCAGATACAAGTATGTTAAAATATAGAGTGGTGTAGAACAATTGTTACACAGGGTAATTAAAAGATTGTTAAAATAAATCATGTCTTGCTGGATAGCCTACAAAGTGTTACTAATATATGATGATTGAAATACAAGGTGGAATAAAATTATAGTTCTAAAAATTGTAAAATAAATCTGCAACTGACAGTCTTGACATTTTTAGAGTTTGGCATTTCTTCACAATTTGGCTTTTTTGACATTTTAGATATCTTTGATGTTTTCGATTTTTCATGATTTTTTAATATTTCATGTCATTTTTGACATTTTATGATATTTTGGACGTTTTGTAGTATTTATGACTTTTTGTTATTTTTGTTTTTTTTTTACTTTTTCACACTGGTGTTTTTTGAGATAGTGACATTTTTGGTATTTTTTAACATCGAAAAAACTTTTTTTTAATGAACACCTATTTTAGAAAACTTGTCTATTCATGACAATTTTTCCTGTAACAGATATTTTTTGATATGTAGAACGTTTAAGGCAATCTAAAATTGCATTTTTACGTTTTCCTCATTTTTCTGAGAGAAAGAGATGTTTAAAATGATCAGATCGAAAAAATGTATTGTATATTGTGTAATCCCTTTCAACTCCGAGTTTCGTTGTCATTATTTCGCTTTATGCTTTGATTTTGACAAAAATCCGAAAATTTTTTAAAAAAAGCCTTACGATTGACCATCCAGACTGAACCCTAAAATTCTACAATTTCTAACAGGAATCTGGTTGATCTGTCTCTTTCTCTCAAAAAACTGTGGATTCGATTTTTGATCTATATGTCAGTCAGTCAGCTATAAGAATGCCAATTTTCAATCGCTAATATCTCAATAACCATTTGTGTTATATTTATGAATTTCGGGATTTTAGGTAACTGCTGGGTTTTCATAAACAATCCAAATTTAAGGTATTTATGTGAAATAAATTGTGGTTTATGAAGGAGTCAAAACTGGTTTCAAATAGTTTGTTTAATATAACAGTCAGGCACAACTATCACAGTACATCAGTAAATTAACAACAATTAAGTTAGAGTTGTCAATAAGAGGAATTAATATGACATGTTTCTACGGTACACATGAATTTCATCATTTTTACACAAAAACGGTGGTAGATACGGAAAAAAATGCTGGAAATAAAAAAGTTTGCAAATTAAGGAGAGATTCATTTACAATTTTTGTCAATTTCCAGGGGCGTACTGAAAAAAGTTTTAGGGGTAGAAAGAACACATGCCCCCGGAAAAAGTACCATCCTGTAGATTTTCATGACTGTTTCTGTTTTCTTATTATGAAGACTTCGTAGGGTCTTTCTGGACATATCTTCATAGGAACTTTTCGTTATAAAACGACTCGAGGAAGCACATTTAGAAATCTTTCGCACTTATTACTATTCATCTGTATAGTTGTTTAATAGCTATTATTGTTATACCCCGTGCCTGAGTCTCAAAATAGTAAAACGACGAAACGTTGTTATTAAAGCAATAACAGTGTATTAATGTTTTCCAAATTCCTTTGATAGAAATAATTAT
Source organism: Octodonta nipae (assembly GCA_034190945.1). Taxonomy (NCBI): domain Eukaryota; kingdom Metazoa; phylum Arthropoda; class Insecta; order Coleoptera; family Chrysomelidae; genus Octodonta; species Octodonta nipae. Next base: position 5,869,823 of record CM067219.1, on the reverse strand, counting down.
GGATATGTTACATTGATATGAAATGTAATGTTAGTCATTTAGGGCTTTCAGTATTGAATAATTATGGACAAAATTATTACATTTCTTTCTATATTCTAAACTATTTAAAAATTTGTTTCCAATTACCCTAAGACGATTATTTCGCATACTAAGTAAAAATTAATGGATTCCCTTGTTTGCCATTTCACAATCTTGAATTTGACAAATTGCATCAGGAAATAACATAATTATGCATTCTTTTCTAGATTACTAATTTCCAACTTCCTATGTTGTCATCACCCATCTCCCGAGATATTAATCACGTTCGAATTTTTGTCAACGATTGTGAAACAGGTTAGTGACTTTTTAGTTTAGAATATATTCACATATGGACAACATATTTGCTGTCCCTTCTGTACCATGTGTTCGGAATAATATCGGAAATTATTGAATTGAAAGAAATTTGTTTCGTCCAATTTGTTCTTCAAATATAATTGTTTTGTGTGACATTTGGCATCTAATGTTATAGATTCTTCTAGTGTGCAACAACTAGTCTTGCAAATAGTAAGAAAATAATAATAATTATTATAAAATAATATGAGTTTCGATTGTTAAAAGTACGAACCAACTTGATGTAAAGTCCTGCACCTGATAAAACAAATTGTACATATTTTATGTTCACAAGTAGATCAAAGGTGACATTTATATAAAAATTTAGTGGTCCTTTTTTAACATTTACAGATGGAGAGACAAAACGGAAATGACATAAGAAAACACATCAATCGGAGCCACAGCATCATTGCAAAAGGTATTAATAATATTTAGAACAAGATACCGAAAATATAAATTTTAAATATCAAATATGTCGCTGATATTCTTAAAACTGTCAAAATGCTAAAAATGTGAAAACTTTTAAAATGAAAAACATCAAAAATTTCAAAAACATCCAAATATCAAAATTGTTAGGGAGTGACATTTTGTACATATTTTGTTATTTTTAGGTCAAAAAATGTCAAATCGATCAGACTTTCAATTTCAATTTTTTTCTTTAATAACTAATTTCATTTTGTCTATTCATGGGTTTTCTCTCCTCTAAATTTGTCAGTGTCAAATTTTTTGACAAACAATAAATTCAAAATCAAAGCGAAAATTTTTTAGAAAAAAACCTCGAAAACAACACTAAACGATTGACAACGACTCCAGACTCGGAGTTGAAACGTCTCCATACACAGTTATCTGTTACAGGAAAAAATTTGGTGGAGAGAAAACCCATGAATAGACAAAATAATTCAAGACCTCCTCAACAATCTTTTCGAAACTAATTTCATGCCATTGACATCGAATTCAGATTGAGACTTTGAAATTATTGGATTATTTTGTAATATATATACAGCCCTTTTTTCTAGTGTGATGTTGTTAGCCATGTAACCGAAAACGAATACAACTCTTGGAGGCTGAATGTAATGATTTTGAACGTCCTTTTTGGCGATGGTCTTCATTAAAAGTCAGTATAATTATCATCAGTAATAAGACGAATTTGCAAACTTTAAATGGACAATAAGTCAATCAGACTTTAACATAGATGTCCCAGCTTAATTAAACACAAGATCCTTTTTTATTACCTATTGAAATTTGATTTTCAAATATTGTTTATATTGAACAATATGATATAAATAATAACAATTTACTCATACCTTACAAGAAATATTTTTTGACTTCTCTAAATTATTAACAATTTGTGTTCTTCAGCAAGTTATCCTAATTTTTGGTGTTATTTGCATTTCTTGGGTTGTAACATTTTTAATATTTGCAGTGATCTTTCATATTTTAGATTTTTTAATTATTTGATCTTATAAATATTTCAAGGATTTTTGATATTACTGATATTTGACAGTTGGTTGTTAACGTTTTTGACAATTTGACACACATTTTTGACATTTTTTTTAATTTTTGCCATTTTAGAAAATTTGGACATTTTTGACATTTCGACATTTTTGACGTTCTTGACATTTTTGACATTTTTGACGGTTTTGACATTTTCGACATTTTTGACATTTTTGACATGTTTGAAATGTTTGAAATTTTTGATATTTTTGACATTTTTGACATTTTTGACATTTTTGACATTTTCGGCATTTTTGTCATTTTTGACATTTTTGACAGTTTTGACATTTTTGACATTTTTGGCATTTTCGTCATTTTTCACATTTTTACATTTTTGACATCTTTTGAAATTTTTGACATTTTTGACGTTTGACATTTATAGCATTTTTGACATTTTTTACTTTTTTGACATTTTTGACTTTTGACAGTTTTGACATTTTTGACATTTATGCATTTTGAAATTTTCATATTTTTGACATTTTTGACATTTTTGACATTTTTGAGATTTTTGACATTTTTGACATTTTTAACATTTTTGACATTTTTAACATTTTTGACATTTTTGGCATTTTTGACATTTGTGAAAGTTTCGACATTTATGACATTTTTATCATTTTTGATATTTTTGAATGACTAGTCTTTTTTGACATTTATGTCATTTGTTACATCTTTGACATTACTGACATTCTTTCCTGATTGACAGTTGTGGCCTATTTAGTTAAATTTAAGAACTTTGTGGGAAATAATCAGAATAGTCGAAATCAATGTATATTTCCAAACGTTTCGGGGTCTAAGTCAGTAATTTTGTGTATTGTGGCGTTATTTCCCAAAAAGTGCTTAAACATAATTGATATTTTTGACAATTCTGACATTTTTGCCATTTCTGACTGTTGTGACATTATTGATATTTTCTAAAATACCAAAAAATTCATTCGTATAAAAAGTATTTCAATTTAATTTTTAGTTTAAACTTTTAAAGTAAAATTCAGTTTGGCTGTTTTGTAAAAAAAATAATAATTAATAATATAAAATAAAATGGAGATTATCTGAAGAAATCTACAGGTATAAAGTTTCGTTCTTGAAGTCTTCCTTCAAAAATATTTTTAAAAACCGTAAATAAATTAACAAAGACATTATCATGATAGTATTTCATTTCGTTTAAGACAAGTTGATTACCTTGCTATAGCGTTATTGTAAAATCGATGGTTTCAATTAAATCCCCAAATGAAAAAGCCGCATTATACTCCACGTACAGATGATGACTTGCCATAATCTCTGCACAACCAATTAGAGAACTTCAAGGGAATTTTAAGGTGTCAAAACTAATATCACAACTGTTATTAACTTCATTAAAATCAAATACGTGTCAAAGGTAAGGTTTATTAAAAACAAAATGATTTACTATACACGACAACCGGCTAAATAGCTTTTTGTAATGAAGATGCAACGTCCTCGTGGTCTTAAAACATGAACAAACACACACACACATGAATCGCGAAGCTTTTATGGGCTTCACAACTGAAATAAGCGACGTCCACATAAACGACCTCTGACATGCTAATTCAAGAATACCACAAATAATTACGGTAATTATAGATAATGCTCCATAGTTGGCCGTCGATAAGACAAGTTTCTCTTCTTCTTCGGAGTTCGATATGGAAATTTATGATAATTTATTTGACCATTTTAGCTAAGATGGGATGACCATAAGGAAACGAAGAATATCGTAGTGATTAATGACGGTTTGGCATTTGAGAGAAACGGGTCGTATTTTCTTTTTTTTTTGCTTATTTTCTTATTGAAGGAGTCGGTTTTGTGCATATGGAAAGATGTAAACTCTAATGACTATTTACAGTTATACAATTTTCACAGACTCTTTATTGGATTTTATTTTTTTTTTGCAAAACATTATTGATGTTTTGCGTTATTGAAGTGAAATTAGCTATGACACTACATTTGGTTGATTTATTTATTGGTCACAAATGTCAGTGGATAGCGTAATATTATTGTTAAATCTAGATGTAAGAATTTTCAATTTAACTAAGTATAAATAAGTAAGTGATTGGTAGCAATTTTCTTAAATAGATGAAACTATTTCTTATGGCTTTGCAATAGTAAAGTAAAAAAATAACCACAAAAAATCAACAAACATTATAAAATATTTTTTCACAGAAAGCAGAAAGCGTACTTCTTACTCTTTACTATAACTCTATTCGTTTGTAACTTTATTTAAAAAAAGCTAGATTTTCTAGGACCTATATGAAAATATAGATTCCAACAAATATATGAAAAATATGCCAGTATCCAGTATCTTTATGGACTACCGAAGATACACAAGGCTGAAGTACCTCTCAGACCGATTACAAGTTCGCGCAACTCACCAACAGCAGCACTATCGAAATTCCTTCTACCAATCATCCAACGTTTGTCAAGGACTCAAAGCACTTTGTTGAAATCATCGGATCCATGGAACTTGGGCCAGAATATCGCTTAGTCAGTTTCTAAGTTAAAAACCTTTTCACGAACGTACCACTAGACGAATCTCTGAACATAGTGAGAAAGAATCTTACTGAAGGCAGGACAGAGCTGCCAATAGACTCAATCATGGACTTGCTTGAATGTTGCCTTAAGAACTGCTACTTTCAGGAGAAGAACAGGTGCTTCATGCAAGAAGATGGATTGCCTATGGGTTCCCGTTATCACCAACCATCGTCAACATCTACATGGAATGTTTCGAAGAACATGCACTGGGGAGTTACGAGAAACAGCCTAAGCTATGGTTGAGGTATGTCGATGACACCTTTATTATTTGGACACATGGAGTGACAGAAGTACAGGCATTCCTGGAGCACCTGAACCAATCCAAACCATCCATTAGATTCACCATGAAGATGGAAGAGAGTGGGTGCCTAGCATTCCTTCATGTAAAGTGTCAAAGGATTAGGACCGGAATCCAAACAATAGTCTACAGGAAGACTATGCATTCAGGATTATACCTTCACTACAATTCCAACCACCTATCAGCAACGAAAACTGGCAACATGAAAACACTAATCCATAGAACCAAAAATGTCTGCAGCACACGAGAAGCCCTCAAAGAAAAACAAGTGAAACTTAGAGAAGACCTTTTGGCGAATGGATATCCGTAAACGATCATTACCAAGGCGTTTGAAGAGCTGGACAAACCTCCTAGGCAGGAAGAGGACACTACGGTAGCAACTCTACTATTACAGTATACTAAGGCTTGTCGGAGAAACTTAGAAGAATGGTACACAGCTATGGAATCAGAATGATCTTCAAAAGCAACAACACCTTGAGGAGCATGATAACAAGAACAAGACCCGACGCACCAGCAATACCAAATAACTGTATATACAGCATACCGTGTGAATGTGGCAATTTTTGCATTGGAGAGACAAAACGACCGCTGGACACGAGGGTTAAGGAACACCGCACAGCTTCTCAAAGGGCGGAGGTAACAAAGTCTGGGCTAGCACAAGGAAGAGCACTGGTACAAGAGAAAATTCATAGAGACAGCATATATAATCTCCAACGAAAATATAATTAGCGAAGCCAGCATCCAAATTAAAAGTAATTGGAGACTTCTTCTTCGGCCTCTGCCACTACGCATCACCGGCAACCAACCTCCAGATACGACGACGCTGATTGGACCAGATAAGACCCAATGACCATGACGACGGATAATCTGAATTTCCTATCATTCACCTGATGACGATAGCAGATACACAGCTATTGAAACGTTGGAGAGATCAACCACTTCAAGACGATGGAAGTCCAAGGAAACTTCGAGGAACAAGTTACATTCTCTACCAACTTCAGACTAACATTTTAGTAAACTAGTTATCCATAAAATAAAAAAGACACCAACTTTATTTCGGCTTTCAAATTGTGGCTTGGGTAACATTATGTAGTTATTGGTTTCAAGAAAAGCACTGATGTACCTCAAATGATGACTCAGAAGACCTTACTAATGCATTCCAAAAAAAATTTGGAATATTATGCCTGACCAAGAAGATCATTAAATCTCACCACCTCTAGTCACGTATCAGGTTTGTTAAAGGTGTTTTTAAAGTCAGCGCCATCTGAAAATTGCAGATTATTCAAAATCAGTACTTAGTCATTATGGACTTTTGAAATCTTAGATTACTTCTGTCTGTTCATTCCTTATGAAAGAGATGCATACAGTATCAAAATTTTACTGTCAATAATACAACACCAACAGCATTTTTTAATGCAATCCGGAATTGACATGCTATTAGACAATTCAAAACAATAATTGCATTTTTGCTAACCGAAGGACACTTTTTTCGTGAACCCAGAGTTTGTGTCCCGTGACAGTGTCGGAAACAAAATTGACACAGCCAGTCACAGTACGACTCAATATATAGGCTTTAATAATTTATTCAATTTAATTTAAAGGATATGTAGGGTTGAATGAAGGAGGACAAACTTATATCGGAATAAAACTGAAAAAGTGTCCAGCGGACGTTTTCAAATAAGAAGTTCAAGAATTGGCCAGAATGGCGCAAGTGTTACGACAGGGTATGTTAGGAAGTTAGGAATTGTCAACGGATTGAAATGCACAAATCCTACATTTAGAAGTGAAGTTACTAAAACAGTGTGAATGATGTAATGATTCGTTAAAATTGTAAATATAAAGTAGAAAATCTGTTATGTGAACTTCTCTTTGTAAATGGTTGTCTCCTTTTTTTGTAATCTCTAAGAGAATTTAGAAAAGCGCTTGAAAAAGAGTAGGCAAATCCTTCTTGGCTATTTCAAGCTATTTCAAGTGCCTTTCATTCTGAAGGAGGTACACTCATAAGATGAGCAATGAAGCAATACAGGGTTGTCATATCTTCTGAAAGAAATGCAATCAACGAAGCGATCAATTCTCAGATTTCAGGAGAAGCAACTAATACATTCAGTTTACTGTCACAAAGGCTGAAATTTTGAACCCAGAACAGATTTTTGAGCAGTACCTATCCAAAGTCGTTTTCACGCTCCACGTTATTATAAGACCAAGACCTATTGTTTCTGCCGGCATATCGATCAGTGGCATAGAATAGCAATGGGTTGACACCAGTCAGTGTATTTTTTGGAAAAGAGTTAATGCTACTGTCTATTAGTCTTTCAGTAGTCTTGCGGGACGTTCTAGGGACTATGCAGACTCCAAAGGTGAAACATGCTGTCACTCTATAAACTCATAAGAACACAGTCTAGCCACTGGCGGTAGAATGAAAAGGATTGCAGTAAGAGGTTAGAGCAACAACGGCAACGGGCTCTACACCAAGGTAAGGATGTGTCAGATCAGGATGATCAGAATCAAAGGAGGGGCGATGTAACTTGTACTCTGCTGGCAATGCATTGACCACATGACTGTAGGTGTTCAAGAATCAGCTGAATTTCTACAAAGAAATTGGTGGAAGAATATTGGAACACTACAGAATTTCCACCGGTATTTTAATGGTAAATGAGTATTCAAGAACATAAGACGATGAGCCTCAGTATCTATCCGAGATTGAGTAACACTATTGTTTTTAAATGTAAACATTGTCGGTTAGCAAATTTTTTATACTGTTTGCAATTATTTTCTTTAGACAAGTGATTTTTGTGACACCCTTCATTTGAGAATATAAACAGTAGTTAAGTAGCAAAAAGTTGCATGTCAAAATGAGCCTATTGAATTGCTTAGTGGTACTTAGATACCGTTACAGGAAACTTCAGAACCGAGTCATTCAATCTCTCCTTTTATCTTCAACAAGACTGAATGGAATATTCATGAATTGTCCGCTAGTCTATGCAAATCTCTTCCTATTTTCCCATTCTTCACCACCCAAAGACAAATAGCTATGACATTCTTTGCAAATGAAATTCGTCTCAACTGCCCACCAAATCCCGTACTGTAATAACAATTGACATAAACAAAAAACTCTCGCGTTATAATACCCATTGTCAATTGTGTGTTATTTTTGACAGAATATAAAATGCTGTGACACCCACCCGGCACATCAAGCAAGCCAGCCATCCGTCCCACAATCAAACTCGGATCGATGGTCCATGGAAGAGTTGATGCTGATGTACTGCTCTCCACAGAGAAAGACAATATTTACTTCGCCCATCTAGAGAAATGATGACTGAGAATAGCAGTATCGACGAAACGATGAATGCTATTCAAAATTGGCAATGTTTATCTTTATATAAATAGGCAAAGACAAAACGATTAGGTACCATTTTCTCCTCTGTCTCTCAACCGATTTTCTTTATTTTTGTTTTGTTTAATAGCTACTGACGACCATCAGTGCAGGATGCTAATATTAATTTATAATATTGGTTCATTCATTAAATAAAATATCAACGCCAAACAACTGAATGTGCCACCGCTGCCAGACTCAAAACACTGAGTAATTATATATAGAGGGACCAGTGCTGTTATATACTTAGAGCATGTACTTCTGGAAGTGGCATGCAAGCGTTGTTATTGTTTAGTGGTAAAGTAATTGTTGTATATTATAATTATACTGGGCGATTCCAGATATGTTAGAAATCATTTTTTTCGTGGGTGGCACATAAGCAGTTGCATATATAGGGTGTTTAAAATATAGAGTAGAGTGCAATTATAACAAATAAAATAATTATATAGGAAAGCCCATTAGCGGTTGAATTTACAGGTTTCTTGGAATAGAAGGTGAAGTAGAATTACAGTTATACAGGGTGGCGCAAAAAATATTACACAGAGATGCATATTCAGGGTGGCGGAAATGGAAAAACATTTCGCAACCTATAAGCAGTTGTATATATAGGGAAGATGAAGTATAGGGTGAGAGGAATTATAGATATACAGGATGATGATAAAAAATGTTAGAAAAGAAAATGATTTATAGAGCAGCTCACGAAGAGTTCCATATATATGATGATTGAAATATACGTCGGAGGAGAATTATAGTTACAGAAGATAGTTAAAAATTTCATAAACAAAAAGAGTAAATACGGTGGCTCATAGGCAGTGGCATATATCGAATGGTTTAGCGGGTGATTCAAAAATGTTAAAAAATATTATGCGTGGTCCATGAGCAGTTGCATATACAGGATGGTGAAAATATATAATGAGATGGAAGTGTTATAATGAGGATTTTAATAAATATTAGAGAATTGAGTGCAATTATAGCTATACAGGGAGGTTAAAAAATAAATATGTAGGGTAGCCCATTTGCGGTTGAATTGTTGTCATATTAAATTTACAATTACGAATTTGAACACAAATAAAGTCCTATGAATTATATCTGAAAAAACTTTGAATTTCGTTACTTATTTGTAGAAGCGAGGTGTAAGACTGACATCTAGGATTTTCGAGGAAACTATCACACAAAGGTTCCGAATCTGGATCCGTTCCGTCTAATTGCTGTTCTCCCTAAAGTCCTAGGATAGAATGTCAAGATAAAATTTTCAGGTTACTTAACCTGCCAGAGATATTGACACAATTGGTCGAATTTCGACCACTGGGCGACAGCTAATAACTATAATTTGCCTTTTGTCTTGTATTTTAAAATGAAAGTTATCACAAATTTTCACATTCACTTGTACTCGTTATTACAATCAAGCAGACTAACAATACATCAGGGACTTCAATGCATAATAAAAATTCCACATGGAAGATGTTTTCTTTAGCCCAGATATGCTCACTGTGTCTATTGAACATACCGCAGTTAGTAAATCTAGTTTCATCTGACCATAACACCTTTAAGGGAAACTGTGAATTGTCAAGGCACATGTCTCTAAACCATGTACGAAACAAAATACGTCGATGTTCGTCACCAGCATGCAAAGTTTGAGAAACTGAAAGTTTGTACCGGTGGAACTTGTTCGCTTTCAGTACCTTACCTACAGTTCACAATCTCACAAGTTGATGGATTTTGATTTACCATTGCCAAAACATTTATTTGTTCTGCTTCGTTAATTTGACTACGTTCCTTTTGTGGTTTAGTAGAAGCTCCATATCTGCTTAAACTGTCATAAAGCCTCTTAAATTTACATAGAACAGGTTGACGACGATTAAAATATCTATGGAAGTATTCCTCAGCTGCACGAACTGAATTTTTATGACATATGATATAACATTCCACCATATTCTGTCAGTTCAGCACTACTAATGGAATTACTGTCAAATGAGGAAACGTCAAAGTGAAAACAATCTTTTTCATGGCTACCTACGTTAAAAATGAAAATAAGAGAGAAAAGCATCCATAACTCCGTTATTTTTATGAATAACTATATCGGATATTATATCGTTGAAAAGCTCTAATAATGTCCAGTTTTTTGAGGTCATAGCCAACTATGCTTTCCATTCAAAAAAGATAAGTTTTTGCCATATCTCGAAAGCGAGAGCAGTCACGCAAACGAGAACATGACAGTCATATTCGGGATACAATTCCCTTCAATTTTGATATTTACACTTTTTTTATAAAATCAAAACCAAAGGAGCTAGAGGGACTTGACTAAATCGACAGAATTTTGTTTTCTCAAAACATATAGTAAGCCATGACTTTTTACAAAAATCCAAAAATGTCATTAAATTGGGCCAGTAAAACTGCAAATCTTTCTCAATTTAACCATTGCTCTATCTCCGCTAGTTTCCGAGATCCCCATACTGGTCATCAAAAAAAAAGTCGCTCTGTATACATTTTTTAAAGAGTATGTGGTTGGGGAACGTTTGAATACATTAAGATATTTTGTATATTTTTCGGACAATCATAAGTTTCCTTTAGAAAATCAGTCTTCCTCAAAACTGAAAAACATTCACACTATTTATGAAGATTTAAATAGAAAATTTGGTAATAAGGTTATCAGAGACATTTCTTACCACTGACGAGAGTTTATTTCTATAAAATGTACAATTTATTCCGTTGAAAAGATCCAGATTTTACAAGAAAAAGTAAGTTTTTTATACTATTCGTAAATTATTCATGTAATTGTTAAACGTAACACAAGTAATGAAGGTTCTCCACTAGAAACAATATTTTGTGGTGCGTTCAATAGCTTGTGTAATGTCGAGAATACTATCAGAATTTTTACCCTGAAACTCCTAGATGTTGCCACTCATTTCGCAAAAAATATATTAAATTCAGTCACATGTGCTATATACAATTGTAGGCATAAGATCCCAGAGGGATCAATTTTTAGCTGTTATTTCCAACTTAGTATTAAACCACCCTGTACAAACTATGAAGTTCTCGATTCATTTTTGTCACTAAGCAAGTTTTATTTCTTCTATTATTCCCATAAGCAACGTTGAAAGTGATTTAAATTTGACTGAGAAGTGGTTTACGTTGAGGTACTGCTATTCTCAGTGCCATGTTTAATAAGACGCAATGGTCCTGGGATGATCGTATTTGCATTGAATGGGATGACGTCATGAAGGCGAGCCAGGTCACTATTGTCCGAGATGTGACGCTCCTTAGAAATCGTAGGACACGATATTTGCTGTCATAATTTCTCTTAGTCACCGAGATGGCACTCCACCACACTAAAAGACGATTTCATGAAATTATTAGTAGGTACTCTTCCGTAATGAAGAGAAAGCGGAAAGATTGGATAATCGTAATTGGAATAATGAGTCTACTCTGAAAGAATTTGTGACATAAAACAATGGAATTGTTTTCTGGCAAGGTTTAATTTCTTTTTGAGATTTGATGGGGCTATAACGCCACACTTGAGAGAAAAAGAGCTTTATATTCAGAAAAATCCAATGTTTCTAAGTATTAATCTGATTTCGTTGAAAATTAATACAATATATGTAAATAAAAGTATATATAGAGTTTAAAATTTCAGTTTCATACAGACAAGGAATCAGTGGATTTTATTATATTTTCTTTAATATATTTTAAACTAAGAGTTTTAAAACGTATAAAAAATATACACTTTTCTTTTTCACAACAATCCATTTAGTTTTATCTGCTACATAATGCGCTTGATTTTTATGAAAATTTTTATTTAATTTTCTAATTTGGCCCCCAAAATTAAGATTAGGATTTTTGCTTTATTTTAGCAATAAATTTTATGTGAAAATCTATATAATCTTTTCTGACGTTTATGGTTAAAATAAATTATTAAATCTTTTAAAGAAATTATTTAAAAATGCAAATAAAATATATTTGTATTTTTGTGTAGATTCCTATAATTTAATACATTACTTGACGGGTAGATTTTGAGTGAGGACCTATGCTCTTAATTTTTTTCAAAAATGTAGGTTCAATAGTTCGTATATATTGGAAGTAATGGGTCGAATTTTGTATATATTTTTAACATTTTAACCAGATATATATTTTTAAAAATTTGAAAAAAATATATTTGTATTCCTCATGACGAGCCCTTTCCTTTGGTATTTCCCATGATGCAAATGAAAAAAACAATTTTTCAGTTAATTCTGTAATTTAGCCCCAAATTTAAAATTAGGGTTTTCGCCTAATTTTCCTGTGAAGTTCTAATGATGCCCTACATTTATTTTTTTTTCAAACTTTTACTATCATTTCTAAGATGAAGGGGGAATAAGTCGATTTTTTAAATATTTTTGTTAATATCTTAAACAAATTGTTTGTTTAAATGAAAAAAATTCATTTGATATATTACATTGTGCGTTTGAAAAAAAATTAATTGTCCGGTTAATTCTGTAATTTAATCGACAAAATTAATATAAAAGTTTTCTCTTTATTTTCCTGTTTAGTTCAACTGGGGCCCTACATCCCAATTTTTTTCAAAATTTCAGGTCTTTCGGAAATAAAGGCGGGAAGAGACGGGATTTAATATATTTATTTTTTATTGTATTTATTTATTTATTAACCAGAACAATAACATTTCAATGTATAATTAATATTATAATAGTATTATGTAAAACACAGAGATATTCACTGAGTCCTGTTTATGGGGCTGGTACAATAGAGAACTAAACCTAACCTAACTAATTAAGATTGCACAACAAAAGATTTACATATAAATGTATATGCTCATATACACACACATATGTACATATCCAGACATACACATATATAGCTAAATGCCAATATACACTCATACATACATTATTGTAACATATACATATCTTAGAAGTGTAGATAATTTCTGAATTACAATAGTCAATGCACAGCTGTTTTTCATATATTTTTTTAAATTCATTTCTTTATTAGGTTTTTTAAGACATACTAGCTGTCGCCCAGTGGTCGAAATTCGACCAATTGTGTCAATATCTGGCAGGTTAAGTTACATGAAAATTTTGTCGTGACATTCTATCCTAGGACTTTAGGGAGAACAGCAATTACACAGAACGGATCCACATTCAGAACCTCTGTGTGATAGTTTCCTCGAAAATCCTAGATGTCGGTCTTACATCTCGCTTCTACAAATAAGTAACGAAATTCAAGTTTTTTTCAGATATAATTCATAGAACTTTATTTGTGTTCAAATTCGTAATTCTTTTAAAATGACAACAATTCAACTGCTAATGGGCTACCCTATATATTTATTTTTTCTAACCCCCCTGTATAGCTATAATTGCACTCAATTCTCTAACATTTATTAAAATCCTCATTATAATAATTCCATCTCATTATATAATTCCACCACCCTATATATGCAACTGCTCATGGGCCACGCATAATATTTTTTAACATTTTTGAACCACCCGGTAAACCATTCTGTAAATGCCACTGCCTATGAGTCGCCGTATTTACTCTTTTTGTTCATGAAATTTTTAATTATCTTCTGTAACTATAATTCTACTCCGACCTATATTTCAATCATTATATATATGGAACTTTTCGTGGTCTACTTTATAAATCATTTCCTTTTCTAACATTTTTTATCACCATCCTGTATATCTATAATTTCTCTTACCCTATATTTCATCTTAACTATATATACAACTGCTTATGGGTTACGAAATGTTGCATTTCCATTTTCTCCACCCTGTATATGCATCTATGTATAACATTTTTTGATCCACCCTGTATAACTGTAATTTTACTGCACTTTCTATTCCAAGAACCCTGTAAATTCAACCGCTAATGGGCTTCCCTATGTAATTATTTTATTAGTTATAATTGCACTCTACTCTATATTTTAAACACCCTAAATATGCAACTGCTTATGTGCCACCCATTAAAAAATGATTTCTAACATATCTGGAATCACCCTGTATAATTATGATATTCAACGATTACTTTACCCACTAAACAATAACAACGCTTGCATGCCACTTCCAGAAGTACATGCTCTAATTATATTACAGCATTGATCTGTCTATATATAATTACTCAATGGTTTGAGTCTGGCGGCGGCACGCGGCACATTCATTTGTTTGGCATTGACATTATTGACGTAAATAATGAATTTTAGTTATATTTTATTTAAAAAATGAACCCATATTATAAATTAAGATTAGCATTCTGCACTGAAGGTGGTCAGTAGCTACTAAACAAAACAAAAATGAAGAAAATCGGTTGAGAAACAGAGGAGAAAATGGTACCTAATCGTTTTGTCTTAGCCTATTTATATATAGATTTTGATTAAGGGTTTCGAGATCATTTGGGAGAGTGTTTAATAAATGAATGGCTGTTATAAAACTGTTTTTACTATTAACTCTTTTGGGGAGAATGATACTTTTATTTCTAGTGATACGTAATGAGTTCAGGTATTTACTTCTTAGGTTGTTATAGTGAAAAATATAGGCATGAAGTGAGTAGAGTTGTTCAAGATTTAGTGGATTTTGATCAGGTACTATTTGATTTTTGTTAATTATTTTGAGTACTTTATTTTGCAAACATTGTAATAATTGGATGCTGCTTGTATATGCTCCTCCCCAAGCAATAATGCCATAAGTAAGTATACTTTGGAAAAGTGCATAATATAGCATATACTTATAGTATTTGAGGTGGAAAATATTTGGATTATTACGAAATACAAAAACTTTATATTTACTTTTATTTAGTATGTAATCATGTTAATCATATATTTGTTAATATTTTTTAAAAAAATCATTTTAAAAATATGAACAAATATATTCGAATTCCTCATAATTATTATAATTGGTATATTACATGATGCGTTTGAAATAATTTTAATTTTATGTTCATGTATATTCATATAATCCTGTAATTTATTACCTAAAATTAATTAATTAATCAATTGTAGGACTTTTTCTTTCTTTCCCTATTTTTTAAAATTTTAGGTCTTATAGTTTAGAATACAAAGGAGGGAGGGATTTGTAATTTTTAAATATTTTCGTTAATATATTTTAAACAATTTATTTTAAGAATATAAAAAAATATATTTCTCATAACAAGCCTTTTGATTTGGTGTATTACATAATGCGTTTAAAAGAATTTTAATTTTATATTTTCTATTTATTTGTGTAATTTGTCCCAAGAATTAACAGTATGAGTTTCTCTTTATTTTTCCTGTAAACTTCGGACAGCGTCCTACATTCACTTTTTATTCAAAATTTTAAACTCAAATAGTTTGCAGGAAATCAAATTTATGTTTTATTCAAATTTGATGCCACTGGCAACGAAATAGATTAGAACGAAAGTTGTTATACATATCATATTTGTATGTTGTAGTTATTTTGAAGTTAAAAATATATATTAAAATAGTATTTTTGTATTCAATGAAAATTTTTGTTGCTTCATTTAAATCAATTTGTTAATAAAAAGTCTGGTTATTTTGTATATGATTAATTCAGTGAAAAATGAACTACATTTTCAAAATTTGAACACTTGCCAACATTCTGGATCATGCTGTAAGATCCAACTTGATTTATATATACATCATTGCTGTTATTTTTACATTTTTTTCAACAAACCTTTGCAGTATTTCATAGCTTTTGAAAACGTTGAAAGGCTTTATAATTTTTATATTTTCAAAAACAAACTGACCAAATCCAAACAAACAATACATCTTCGGAGCATTAAATTTTTTTATGTGGGCATGGCCATTCGATGTGTGGTCTAAATAAACCCCATTCTGTATACAAAAGCCGACGAATATTTTATTATAAACACAACGCTTTCCGAGAACGTTTCTCTGCCGTATCTTTCGGTTTGTCATTTGAGCAATTTTGAAGAAAAAAAATTTTATGACTGATCATCCGAACGTAAACGTCGCGGATTGTTTATATTTTCAGTTTTTGTGATAAAACTCCAGGCGTTGTCCGCTGGTTTAACGTAAATATGATAACATGTGTTCTACATACATTATGGCTCCTGCTGTTACAGGGCGGTCACCATAACAGGATAAATTTATTAGAGAAACATTAGCATTTATTTAATATCTAATATAACTACAATATGTTAAATACACCCTACAACGTGAATATAACAGAAGAATACATTTTGCAAAGGGTCTAAGAAATATATTTCTAAAAAAATTACATTTAGTTTGAAAGAGGTCTTAAATGCAAAACACGGTTTATTTGCATTACATACTACAGAAGTTTTTGTTCCGTGTGAAGAGTATTGTGTTAGCAGGCATCCTAGCGAACAAAATGACGACAGTATGACTATAATAAGTCCTTGTTCTGTCTTCATAAAGAATTCATTTTTCTGACTGGCAAAATGGAGAAAAATTAGAGGTTGTCTCTATATCTGTGTTTGGGGATGTTTCAGCTTCAAATCTGGAGGCTTTATCAATTACTGTGTTTTAGATGGAGTATTAATCGCAATTTTTCGCAAATTTTTGTAATGATACAGTTTTTTGGTGTGCTTTACTAGAACATAAATGACACTCTGAGATAAAAAAATAATTTGGTCAAGTGCGAGTTGGACTCGCATACTAAGGGTTCCGTACCACCTTCAAGATTCTAATATTCCAGTTATAGACAAGCAGGGAATGAGTGCATTTTCTTATATTTACCCTATCTTTTAAAGGAAGGGTTTTAAATTTATAAAAAATATACACTTTCATTTGCCACAAATAGACTTTTTATTTTATCTGCTTCAGGATTTGCTTGATTTTTATAAGAGTACATATGTATTTAATTTTCTAATTTGGCCCCCAAAAATTAACATTAGAGTTTTATTATACTAATAAACTTTCAGGGAAGCCTTTTATAATCTACTGTCTGAATTTTGAGGCTCTGTAGATTGGAAGATATAGGGCAAAATAGGTCAAGTTTTAAATTATAAATTATTAAATATATTATTCAAATTATTTAAAAATACAAATAAAATATATATTTTCAAAATTTAAATAGTTTAGTTTCTAAAGTGGGAATTAAGTCGATGTTTAATATTTTTGTTAATATCTTTTAAACAAATGATTTAAAAATATGATATATTTGTAATTCACATAATGAGCTTTTATCTGATATGATGAGTTTGAAAATTGAATTTTTATTTTCCACTTAATTGTATTAATTTCTCCCTAAAATTACTATGGGGGTTTTCTAATATTTTTTCTTATAAATTTCAAGTGAGCATCAGTACCCCTAATTATTTTCAAATTTTTGGGTAGTATGGTTTCGGAAATAAAGCCAGAAATGAGAATTTTTTATATCTTTATGATAATATCTTGTAAAAAATTAATTTTAAAAATATGAAAAATATGTATTTGCATTCCTCATAATAACCTCTTTTATTTAAATCATTGCAGGATGCCTTAAAAAATATATTTTTATTTACCACTTAAGTCTATAATTTGGCACTCTTCCAAATTTCTCTGTTCTTACTAACTGATTTTAGTATGGGTTGCACTTTATTCACTAACAAATCATTAGCACTGCCCATTCTTCAAATCTTCAAAGAATAGTGCGATATACGCACTCTTCCAAATTTCTTTGTTCTTACTAACTGATTCTAGTATGAGTTGCATTTTATGCACTAACTAAATCAGTAACACTGCCAATTCTTTAAATCTTCAAAGAATAGTCCGATATACGCACTCTTCAAAATTTCTTTGTTCTTACTAACTGATTTTAGTATGGGTTGCACTTTATTCACTAACAAATCATTAGCACTGCCCATTCTCCAAATCTTCAAAGAGTAGTGCAATATACGCACTCTTCAAAATTTCTTTGTTCTTACTAACTGATTTTAGTATGGGTTGCATTTAATTCACTAACAAATCATTAGCACTGCCCATTCTTCAAAACTTCAAAGAATAGTGGGATATACGCACTCTTCCAAATTTCTTTGTTCTTACTAACTGATTCTAGTATGAGTTGCACTTTATTCACTAACAAATCATTAGCACTGCCCATTCTTCAAATCTTCGAAGAATAGTGCGATATACGCACTCTTCAAAATTTCTTTGTTCTTACTAACTGATTTTAGTATGGGTTGCATTTTATTCACTAACAAATCATTAGCACTGCCCATTCTTCAAATCTTCAAAGAATTATGGGATATACGCACTCTTCCAAATTTCTTTGTTCTTACTAACTGATTCTAGTATGAGTTGCATTTTATTCACTAACAAATCATTAGCACTGCCCATTCTTCAAATCTTCAAAGAATAGTGCGATATAGGCACTCTTCCAAATTTCTTTGTTCTTACTAACTGATTCTAGTATGAGTTGCACTTTATTCACTAACAAATCATTAGCACTGCCCATTCTTCAAATCTTCGAAGAATAGTGCGATATACGCACTCTTCAAAATTTCTTTGTTCTTACTAACTGATTTTAGTATGGGTTGCATTTTATTCACTAACAAATTATTAGCACTGCCCATTCTTCAAATCTGCAAAGAATACTGCGATATACGCACTCTTCAAAATTTCTTTGTTCTTACTAACTGATTCTAGTATGGGTGGCACTTTATTCACTAACAAATCATTAACACTGCCCATACTTCAAATCTTCAAAGAATAGTGCGATATACGCACTCTTCAAAATTTCTTTGTTCTTACTAACTGATTCTAACATGAGTTGCATTTTATTCACTAACAAATGATTAGCACTGCCCATACTTCAAATCTTCAAAGAATAGTGCGATATACGCACTCTTCAAAATTTCTTTGTTCTTACTAACTGATTTTAGTATGGGTGGCACTTTATTCACTAGCAAATGATTAACACTGCCCATTTTGCAAATCTTCAAAGAATAGTGCGATATAGGCACTCTTCCAAATTTCTTTGTTCTTACTAACTGATTCTAACATGAGTTGCATTTTATTCACTAACAAATCATTAGCACTGCACATACTTCAAATCTTCAAATACTTTATTCATTAACAAATCAGCACTGCCCATTTTTCAAATCTTCAAAGAATAGTGCGATATACGCCCTCTTCCAAATTTCTTTGTTCTTACTAACTGATTCTAACATGAGTTGCACTTTATTCACTAACAAATCATTAGCACTGCCCATTCTTCAAATCTTCAAAGAATAGTGCGATATAAGCCCCCTTCCAAATTTCTTTGTTCTTACTAACTGGTTCTAGTATGAGTTGCACTTTATTCACTAACAAATCATTAGCACTGCCCATTCTTCAAATCTTCAAAGAATAGTGCGATATACGCATTATTCAAAATTTCTTTGTTCTTACTACTACTAACTGATTTTAGAATGGGTTGCATTTTATTCACTAACAAATCATTAACACTGCCCATTCTTTAAATCTTGAAAGAATAGTGCGATATACGCTCTTATCATAATTTCTTTGTTCTTACTAACTGATTTAAGCATGAGTTGCATTTTATTCACACTTTATTAATCTGGTAGTTACAAGATACGTCCACAATGAAAGCAATGAATTAAACGAATAAGCTGATTGATTACTCACAAAAATAATAGTTTTTGCTTAAAAGATGTTGGCAAGAGATAGTACTCATTTATATTCAGTCCGGCAATTGATTTTGAGTTTAGATTCTATTAATCCACCCTGTAGATCGCCAAGAGAGTCTTAACCAAAACACTGAGTAACTTTGCGTAGACGGAAAGGGTCTTAGCGTATTAAGAGTGGCACACATGTGTGCTCGTGTGAACAACATTTTCCAAAAGACGCATATGGGTGTCTTTACATGCACTGGACATCCGTGTGTGTGTTTGTGTGTGTGTGTGATGTTCTTACTTACGGATTTTAAATTCTCATGTGTACGGTAATGTGTACATTCAATGGCTCCGAGAGGGTTACCAGAGATATTTTTAAATGTGGCAGAGGCTTGAATCATTCGTTCTGGACATCTTGCTACGATTTTTTTATAGCTGGCTCTAGCCGCAGGAATTGATGCCGAGGAAGACGACGTAATGTATGTGTGGTGAACACGTGAATATATGGTTCATTAAGGAGATCGTTTTTCAGTTTTTTTGCGGTTTGCAAGAATTCACGCACATATTTTCTGGTTTAATAAATCACAATAATTAATACACAAAATACAATAAGATTCTTAGCGTTTTAAAACACTAATTTTTGATAAAGATAATTTGAACTGACTAGTGGTCGCCCAGTGGTCGAACTTCGAACCTATTTCATCAAATTGTGACCTTTATTAAGGTTCGTTTGTCAAAAGTATATGTCTATCAGAAATAAAGTCGAGGAGAAACCGGAGAAGAAGGCATCATAATCCCCCCCTTCCACAATCGCGTATGTCTGATTGACAAATCTATTGAAATAAAAAAATTTATGAGATATTAATCAAATATGGATATTCCCAATAATTTTGCCATTGACAACGAACTCAGAATCGACTTTGAAATGTTTGGTATTTTCTTTCAATATACAGCTTTTTTAATTCAATTGTGGTGTTATTCCCAAGAAAACTTAAAAATAGTTATCAAGCATGGTTTGATGATAACCAGAATCGGAAAAGAGTAGTCATTGGACGCCGAAAGGGCAGAAATGAAGCTCAAGGTCGTCGTCTAAGACTTACGGCCTTTAAAGACGGATTTTCGACAACTCGAAGTTTGCCTAATGAGTGATTAGGAGAACAAAGCCATCTTCTAAGTGTCAAACGGTTTACCGCCGTATAAGCTCTTTTGGACTACAGCATTATCGGCCCTATCTTCTGCAATCTTTGATCGCTGTATATCTCTGTTAAAAATAATCTGATCTAAAAAATGTTTGTGCCGAAAGATTGCCAAAAAAGAGAGCTTAAAAATGAGATATCACATGATAGACCTTCTGAACTCTCACTTCACTCTTAGAATATTCATCGTGATTTTATTCAGTTCGTAAATAACAATAAATTGGAAATCAATATCCATATTTTTTTTTTATTATTTATTTATAATCTTTATTACCCAACAGGACAAAACTCCCATTTATAGGGTTACATAAAAAAAGTACAGAGCAACACAATATATAACTAGTTAATTACCTAGTTGTAAATAATGTCAAAATCGTTCTTTTAGACATGTTATTATGTGATTTAGAGCACTAACGTTAATATCACAAATATCACAAATTTTATTAAACGCACTACACATATTATATAACGGCGACTTTATCATGATGTTGGTTCTGGCAGTTGATATATAAAAAAGCGTGAAGTTATTAGTCCTTATACATAATCTTGGAACATGAAAGTTAAGTTTGCTAAGCAAATCAAGACAGTTTATTTTATTATGAATAAAATTTTATAAGAATTTAATTAATAAAAATGCTCGTCTAAGTTCTAAGCTGTGGACATTAAATAATCTTAATAAAGTGTCCTGATAATAACTTCTTTCAGGATACGCATTATAAATAGAAAAAATAGAAAATGTATAAATATGAACATTATAAAACGATGTCCATATTAGCGAGCAATATTTTAACCTAGATCTGAAATAAGCAAAAAATAGTGTTTTCAAAGCTACTATGTTGTTAAAGCCGAATTACGAACAATGAAACCCAATAATCTGAGAGCTTCCTTTGATTTGTCATTTATGTGGTTTACAAAGGTTAGTTTTGAATAAAATGTGACTCCCAAGTCCTTAACAGAACACTGTCGACTCAGAGGTAACTCATCTATTATATAACAGTAGTTAACAGTGGTCTTTTTCCGCGTAAATGACATGATATTACATTTTTTTGCATTTAAGTGTAAATTAAATATTGAGCACCACTTGGTTTACATTTGAATGAAGTTTTTGGCAATCAGTTGAATCATATATTATATTACATAATTTTAAATCATCAGCGTACATCACTCGTTGACAGTCCAATAAGCTACATAGATCATTAATGAATATTACAAAAAGTAATGGTCCAAGATTGAACCCTTGTGGAATACCTGATGTTGCGATGAAATTTGGTGAAGTGTGGTTGTTAAAGAACACAACCTGTTGTCTTTGATGCAAATATGACTGAAAAAAGCCCATCATAGTCTCTGAAAAGCCATAAGCACCAATTTTTTTCAGTAAGATACTATGGTCCACCCGGACGAACGCCTTTGAAAAATCTGTATATATAACATCAAACTGCGCTTGAGAATCAATTGCTTCAGAGACATATTGAGTGAAAACTTTTAAATTTGTTATGTTGGCGTAGATTTGTTACGAATAAAACCATGTTGATATGGGGAAATAACGGAGTTGACTTGTGGATTTATCCTATTAAACAAAACTATTTCAAAAACATTTGCAAAATTGCAGAGCACGGACATTGCTCTGTAATTATTGATTTCAGTTATATCACCATATCTGTGTATTGGACATATTTTTGCGTTTTCCCATTTTTCCGGAAATTTTTTCAACGATAAATTATACAATATTGTTAGAGGAATAGCCAACACATATGCACAATCTTTAACGAGAAAGGACGGAATTAAGTCTTGTCCCGATGTAAGCTTATCTTTTTAATTTTTTAATAGCAGGTAACACTTCAGTTTGGTCAAATTATCGATATGTATTACGTTATTGTAGCTATTAAATTTACATTCATAGTCTAAGCTATTTTTGGTTGAAATAATTAGAACGTAGGAGTAAGTCATTACCTACGTCGGTATCATCGTCACATACTGAACGTTCTCCACGATGTTACAAAACACTCTCGAAAGTCACAGCATCTCTAAGAGTCGCGTAAGTCGATGAAATCAAAGTCGAAGATGCCTCTAGTATGTGACCTACGACCTGATTTCTATTAGGAGATGGTCTCGTTTTGCCTTCGGGCAGGTCTTCGAGTCGGTTTTTAGCGTAACTGAGACACGTTTTATTCGTCCCCTTACCTGTTATTTTATGTATACGAACATTTCGCTATTCGTTTGGATTTTTGTTACTAGTTGAGATTGTTGAAGTTGAAGAAAGGTGTATTTTTCTTATTAAAGTAGCGAAACCTCTTCCTTATCAATATTTATAAATAATACCGAAATGTCCAAAATCATTGTCAAAAATTTGAATTTGCATATTTCTAACATTTTTCTTTTCTATTATACACTTTTTTGTTTACTCACACAAAATAGTTCAATACCATTTAATTGTTTTCTGAATGACACTTGTGGCATATTTTTCAATGTCTAAGTGCTTCTTGGGAAATAACACCACAGTTTAAAGAAAATTGCTGTATATTCCAAACGTTTCGGGGTCCAGGTTAGACCCCGGGTGTCAATGGTTAAGAAACTACGGATTAAAAAGACACAATTCTAAGATGTAAATTAAAATATTTGACAATGTGTATTATTTGATTTTTGACGTAACTAAGAGAATTTTATTTGTAATATACTGGCTAGCAGAGAAATTTCTAAAGATTATATAATCATAAAGTTCCTTTCAAATTGGAAGAATTTGAAAGGGAGATCTTCAGAATTCATGTGGCGCTCCTAGGTGCGCCAAAATTGCGACCAAAGAACTTTGTTGATTCAGTGATCTCATTAAAATCATGAGGGAAAACCTAGGAAAAACCTTTTCAACTATCCCGATATTGGGTTGTTCACAAGGACATGGCCATTAGCAATTTCTTCCTTAATCATCGGCAACCAGGAACGACTGAATTCCACGGAGGTAGTAGCGATACAATCGTTTTCATTTAACAAAATTAAAGCAGATTATTTTAGTTTTCTTTTGGTGTTGTGTTCTTCTTTGTGTAATATAACAGAATTTTGAAACTGTATTTTATGACCAAGGTCCCAAGCGTGTTCACAAATTTTGGATTTTTCAAATTGTCGTTTTTTATATAATTTTTGTGTTCGTTTATTCGAACATTCACAGGTCTAGAGGTTTCTCCAATATAGAATTTATTACATTCACACGGGATTTTATAATTGCAATTTTTTGTATTTTGAGTTGTGTTATTTGGTTTGGTTTTTGATATAATTGATTTTAGTGTATTTTTTGTTTTAAATGATGTTTTGATATTATATCTGTTTCCCACTCTTTTTAGTCTTTCTGATAGACCCTGTATATATGGTATAGTTATTGTATTAATGTGGTTATCTTGGGAGCCACTGTTGCTTGGTGAAGTTTGATGTTGGTTGTTAGGGATTGGAATACCAAATTCCATTTTGTTTACCGCGTTATTAATAAATTTATTTGGGTAATGATTGGCAGAAAGTACATTTTTTATAAACGTTTTTTCTTCATTGAATTTATTGATATTAGAACAGTTGGTTTTTGCTTTGTTATATAGAGATTTAATGATACCTCTTTTTACTGAACTTGGATGATTAGAGTTAAAGTTGAGATACCTCTTAGTATGAGTTGGTTTTCTGTAAACTTTTGTTTCAAATGTCGATTGTGTTTTGGTTATTAAAATGTCTAAGAATGGTAATTTGTTATTCTGTTCAAGCTCTAGTGTAAACTGAATAGTTGGTTCTGTGTTGTTTATGTCGTTAAGTAATGCATGTAAATCCTCAAGATTATGTTTCCAAATACGAATATGTCATCAACATAACGCCACCAAACCAAAGGTTTAATCTGTTTTGAGAAATTGTTTGTTCTTCAAATTTTTCCATAAAAATGTTGCTTAAAGCGGGAGACAAACAGGAATCCAAAAAATCCAAAATTTGTGAACATGCTTGGGACCTTGGTCATAAAATACAGTTTCAAAATTCAGTTATATTACACAAAGAAGAACACAACACCAAAAGAAAACTAAAAGAATCTGCTTTAATTTTGTTAAATGAAAACGATTGTATCGCTACTACCTCCGTGGAATTCAGTCGTTCCTGGTTGCCGATGATTAAGAAAAAAATTACTAATGGTCATGTCCTTGTAAACAACCCAATATCGGGATAGGTCATAAGGTTTTTCCTAGGTTTCCCCTAATGATTTTAATGGGATCACTGAATCAACAAAGTTCTTTGGTCGCATTTTTGGAGAATGTCGCACCTAGGAGCACCACATAAAATTCTGAAGATCTCCCTTTCAAATTCCTCCAATTTGAAAGGAACTTTATGATTATATGATTTTAGAAATTTCTGTGCTACCCTGTATATTACAAATAAAATTCTCTTAAATACGTCAAAAATCAAATAATACACATTGTCAAATATTTTAATTTACATCTTAGAATTGTGTCTTTTTAATCCGTAGTTTCTTAACCATTTACAACGGGAACTGACCTGGTCCCCGAAACGTTTGGAATATACAGCAATTTTCTTTAAACTGTGGTGTTATTTCCCAAGAAGCACTTAGACATTATAATTAAATTAAAAAATATTTCGCAAAGGACAATAATTTCAGTTTTGTTGTCTTACGGTTTCATTTAATGTACATGTACGACGCTGAGGAATATTCAATAAGCAAAATCAAATAAGATTTTCATGCCATCATACTATTATTAAATTAACAATACTAATACCCTTGGAGAATTCAAAACGTCTCAAAAAATCAAAAATTTATAAAAAGTCTTCATTTGAATTATAGGAAAATATATGAAATAATTTTGTCCTCTAGCGGTGGGAAGTTTAATAGCGATAGTTCGGCATAAGTACTTACATATTAGTACACCTTAAACAGCAATGTATGTATGATCTCAATAATTTCAATTTTATACACAAAGTTAGCGATGGCTATGTCTGCATTATATCAAAATTATAAAGAAATACAATGCACTCACTGTTAATTTATGTTAAGTTATACATTTTATGTTGACAATTTTTGCAAGTGTATTGAAATTAATATTTTTCAAATAACACATTGATAATTTTCACATTGAATTGAAAACACATTAAGCTAACGGCTAACAATCTTGTGAGATGTCAAACTGAAATGAAAATAAACAAATTCGATAAAACAAAGGTGGCCGTGAATATTACAATTATTGCCATGATGTCAGATCTAACTATTTATCTTAAATCTCATTAAATGTATTTATATCATGGGTATTGTAACCTTAGTTTAATTGTATGAAACTATTAGCCTCTAAAATAGAGACAATATAAAATAAAAGCACAATGTTAAAATAATAAAATATAATCGGAAATACATTGATTAGTTGCCACACAATACACAATTCTATTTATACATATATAGATTATATAAAGTGTATAAAAACAAAATTCTTAAAATTTCATTGAAAACAATATTTCTAATAAATTAAAAATATTTCGTTGCATTTAAATAATTCATATCAATTGGATTACACTTGTGCAACTTATTTTCAATCATCTTCAAAAAAGTTTATAGTTTACAAACATATTTTCAGCGATTACTCGATGACACTAATCGATTGGGATAGTTTAAACTATATTCTACTTAAGAAGATCCTGAAATGGTCTCATAGTTTTGTGCTGTGATGAAACTATTTGCAAATATGCTTAAATAAAAATAATTAATTAACCGACTTGAAAGTAGCAGAATAATGCACGGTATAAAAATGTGGGTTAAAATCAACGGAAATGAAAATATTTTACAAAATTGAGGAACGTCACAGAAAAGGGACCGGAGCCAATGTCGGCCAATCAGCACAGATACGACCTTTGACGTATGCTTATAAATACACAGCCTAAATAAAAAATCATGTAGTTAGTTCTACATAGATTGAACTCGTGGTCTCAGTCTGCCCACTACCTAATACACCTTACCAGAAGACATATTCCGATCTTCTTCGAACTCGAGGCCTCAATCTGCCAACTGCCCAAACCTCACTAAGAAAGAGTCTCAGGTCTGGTTCGGCTTGGAAGTCTTAATCTGCTTATTTACCAAGCTTCATTAGATGACTGATCTGGGTAGGAATCCGATCTGCTTCGGGTATTTATACTTGTTGCTCGCTTACGAGGGATTTTTAGTTCTGCTCTGCTCAATATTGATAAAATGTCCTGTATGCATATGACAATATGAGGTAGCCGAATTTTTTCTCACTTGTTTATCTCGGTATTTATACTTACAATTCAAAATTCTACCGTTTTTAGGTCACTACTCTGCAAAAAATAATCTGATTTAAAAAAAATGTTATGTCCAAAGATAGACAAAAAAGAGACCTTTAAAGGAGGTATCTCACGATACCCCTTTGTATATAAACTTTTAGAAGTGGTATTCACCCGCGCTTAGGGGTTGAAACAGCAGGGTTAACGACACGTGTAAAATGTGTCCCCGCGTAACCTATTTTTCATCTTTCTCGTTAAAGATTATTTTAAAAGTTATTTTTTGGGTGGCTAGTTGTGAAATGAAAGCCGAGTTTTTGAATTTTACAGCTACTATCGCGTTATAAGTACTTGTTTTAACATGGATTATCAAAGGTGAAAAAAACCTCGATTTTAAATTATCGTTTGCAACAATCCGTCAATAATCGCTTTACGCTGATCAAAGTTTGCAGCATTCTCGCCGAAATTATCCAAAACATCAATCGAAACAGCAAAAGCGTCTGTGGACTATGTCCCACATTCTAAGTCCGATATTATTTGATACAAAATCATTTTAGATGTGTACACAAACACCATAGCGACGACAGCGACGGGCCGATTACCCAACTTGTTCACTTTACCTTTATTTACATTAACTGCGGTTCCATTATCTTATCTCTTTGCACGGCTTGACACAATTACAACATAATTAAAAGTGTGAGTATGTGAATGTATAAATACACACACGTTGTTGCCCCAAGGGTATTGCCGTCTTGCTTGCCGTCGTTCTGTGCTGGCCAGTCGTGTAATGATACAATGAGTTTTTAAACAGGTTGATGGACTTTTTAGCACTTGATATCTCAAATCAATTATCGTGATGCAACCATCATGTTTACTTTTGATCGTTTTTTTACATGTTAGCTAATGTATCGTGGGATTTTTTTCCAGAGAAATTTCTCAGTCAGTAGATTTAGTAAGAATAATGAGTCTACAGTCTACAATCGGTTGAATTCTGAAATCTTGGTTCCTTCATAAAATATAGGCGATATGAAATTTCACCATAAATATTTAACCTTAAGTCATGCCTCGCAAAAGGAAGAAATTCCAAAAATCTGGAGTAATACAAACATACTCTCTTCGAGGTGTCATTCCTTTGTACGCAAGACAATATATATTATATATAATATACATTGTTTCTGGTCAGGGAACCTTCATCAGTTGCGCTTTCCACAATTGAATGTCCTCTCGAACACCTCTTTATGTATTTGATACATTTCGTTAAATATGAAGACGCGAGATGTAAGACCGACATCTAGACTTTTCGAGAGAATCAGCACACAGAGGTTCCGAATCTGGAGCCGTTCCGTTTAATTGCTGTTCTAGGAGTTAAGGGAGGACAGCAATTACAAATAAAAACTAGAGATGCCTCAATTATCATTCAGAAAACATCTAGAAATCAGCCGTGGGACCACTTTTGGGGACTTCGAAGACGTATACAAGAAGCTTGCCCGAACTAAAAACAGCTTGACATTCTTGTGCCGATGTCGGGAGATGAAGATTATTTCGAAAGGATTAAGATTTCCTCAACCTTACATGGGTGGAAGAATCCATAGCTTATTGGGAAGAGCAAGCTTGGCAGCCTTCAAAGACAGAATTCAATTTCATCGTTTCAATAAATTTAAATTAGAAAAAGATATAGGGTATGTACAGAATTTCCTTGCCTATCGTATACCAGAAAACGAGTTTAATAGAATTAAAAACAGAATGAGCTTCAGAAAAATATACCAAATAATAGTGTACAAAACAAACAATTTGATCTAAGAAAAACTGTCATTAATTTATCAGATAAAAAATTAAATATTTCAGAAACCTCAGTTTTACAAAAAGGCCTAAACTTTTTAATTACTCCAACATCTATCCCAAAATTTGATATTATCACTTCTATAGAACAAACTGCTAGTAAATTAAACTTTAGTGAAGCTCAAAAATATCGTGTAAGAGCAAAAATTGAACTTGAAAAACCTATACACATCAAAAATAATGTTTCTAAAAATGAACTATTTGCAATTAAAGCCTTAAAAAATGACACTACTACAAAAATTTTACCTGCAGATAAAGGCAATGCAGAATCTATACTATTATAAAATTGTAAGTTTGTCTGTTTGTTTGTTCGGGCATCAAGTAAGAACTACTTAACTGATTTTGCTGAATCTTTTTTTGTTGGGAAGCCTATAGTTTGACTTAATATCTGGTAGTAAGTAGTTACATATATAGGATGGTTGAAATATGTAGCGGGGTATAATTACAGCTATACAGGTGGGTTTAAAAATATTTTAAGCTGTTCCATTTACTGGATGGTTGAAACATAGGGTGGGGCGGGGTTCTAAGGATACAGGGTCGTACAAAAATGTTATATTTGGTGGCAAATAAGTAGTTGCATATAAAAGGTTGTTGAAATATAGGGTAGCTTACAGTTAGAATTATACAGGGTGGGTAAAAATTGCTAGAAAAATTTTGTTAAATAGTACTTGCATATATAGAGTACCTTAAGTATGGTGCGCAGTAACGTTATAGTTATACAATGTCATTCAAACAAGGTTAGACAAAGTTGAAAATGAAGAGTGGTTTAAATGAAGTGTGGAGAGAAATTATACTTTAATATATCTTGAAAAAATATAAGGAAAAACTGTGAAATAGCGTAGTTCATAATAAGTTGCAAGGATATGATTGTTGAAACGTAGGGTGAAGAAGTGTTATGAGAATTATTTGAAAAATGTTAGATTGGTTGACCAATAAGCAGTAGCGTATACAGGTTAGTTGTAATACATACAAGGTGCTTCAAAACATGTTGAACAAAATTGTTATTTTCGCTACCCCTTAAGCAATTGTGGTTTTGGTAAAATATTTTTGGCATTGATGTATTTATAGTTATACAGGGTGGTAGAAAAAATGTTATACTGGGTGGCCGATAAGTAGTTGCAAATACAAGGTGGTTGAAATAGCGGGTGGAGTAGATTTAGAACAGGTTGGATAATATTTTTTTGTAGAATACAACATGAGCTGATGCATATATTCAATATCTCAAAAATGGATCGAAGTAAAATTATAATTCATAAAATGTGATTATGAGTATTTAAAATTTTTATATTTTGTTACACCTAAGCAGATACACATACAGGGTGGTTAAAATATTTTGTAGAGTAAAATTATGGTTATACAGGGTGGTTCAAAAATAAGTTATAATGTTTGACTTATTGGCAGCGGTGTATACAGGATGGTTTTAATGTAGATGGAAGTAGAGTTGGTTATACAAAGCGGTTAATTTTTGTTGAATAAAATTGTTATATGGAGTGGCCAATAAGCAGTTGCAGTTTAGGGGAGGGTTTAAATAAAAGTTTGCTGTTAGGGTGCAAAACTGTGTTTTTATATTTGTGAGTCACGAAGGGTTCCACATCATTTCCATTAGGATGGATCAAAAAAGTTTAAAAAAAATGTTATATAGGGTAGATCATAAACAGTTGCATTCTACTATATGGAATATCTGAAAGATGCATATAAAGGTTGATTAAATTATAGAGTAAAGAGAAATTTTACTTTAAACGGTCGTTCAAAAAATATCAGAAATAATTGTATACAGCGTAGACCATAAGCAGTTGCATAGCTGAAATATGGGGTAGTGAAGAGTTATAGTCAGGTGTTCAAAAAGTTATATTATGTGACAAATAAACAGCAGCATACAGGATGGTTGCAATATTGTCGAATAAAATTGTTATATTGGGGGCCCATAAGTACTTGCAGTTTGGGTGAAATATATTCGGGTTTGGTGAATTTATGGTTAAGTAGGGTGGTTCAAACAAGTTAGAAAAATTATTGTATAGGATAACCCATATGTTTCATACGTTATTTTTTTTGCGAAGGCTTGAACATTCCGTACGCGGGTGAAACAGCTAGTTTTAAATAAAATTGAATATCATCTCAAAATTCAGAACATAATCACATTTGGATAAAAAGGACATTGGAGGAGCAATGTTTTATTATTATGTTCAGACATAAGTTAATTAAGAGTTAATAAGATTTTTTCCGAGCTGATTTGAGTAAATTTTTGACTATATTGCTGTCAAATATCAATATTTCAACCCAATACAATAAAACCCTTAAAACTTTCTATCAAATAATTAATTAATTATTTTTCACCTCCCACTAAGACGTTACGGCATTTTTTTCCAAATTCTTTTGTCCAGCCTCGAATTGTTTTCATGGTCTCACATTACATTACGTTATTAATTACATTTCAACGGAAAAATAAAAACAACGTGACCTCTTCCTTCGCCGACACATCGAAGTGGTTGATGGAACCTTTGACACTTCTCCTACAAGTAACACTTCTTCAGCGATGTAACTATGACAACCTCATAATGACGAACCTAGTGGTGAGGCGTTTGCAACCTTCTTCTTCGTCTTTTGCAATCGACGTCTTGTAGGTGTCACGCTGATTTTGTTATCATGCACATTAGTATGAAAAAGAGGTTTTGTTATTAATTCTCAGTACCCTTTGACAATAATTACTCAAAGTGTAATCATTTATGTGATGAGGATTGTGATGAATCACTTCATTGCAGTTTTATCCAAGCACTTTGATGTTAATTTATTAATTTAAATTCTTCCGGTACAGTTATTTTGAAATGATATATAGTTTTTTTTGGAAGATGACTTTTATTTCTCAATGCCTAACTAATCCCGAAATCTACAAGGTTCTTGTTCACCACAGATCATATTTGGTGACAGTGGGCTGAAAATATAATAAAAGAAAACAAAACTTTTATTGTCCCAATGTATGATCTTGCCCAGGGGTGAAAAGCCACCCCTTCTAGGGGGTGGAAATTTAAAAAAATAAATTAGTACACAAATCGAGGGATGCATTCCAACTAAGTTATGATTAAAAATGTTCTTTTTTTTTCGTTCTACAAAAAAGCTCTCTCAAAGACAATGAAGCTTATAAGAAAAGGAATGGTTTGTTTTTTTTTGTTTATGTAGGGGCAATAGATGTTAAGATACGACTGGTTGAAGGTCAGTTTCTTGTCTACAATCTTGTTCTCTACAAAATTTTGATTATCTCTCATAGTTTTTAAGTTATCTTGAAAAAACGACATTTTTTGCAAATTACAAAAATACAACATTCTCTTGAGGCTAGACTTTTGTCGAAACTACCTACTTTAAACCGGCCAAATTTTCTGAGCCTATTTGAAATATGTAAGTCAAGCTATATATTTGTATTGGTTGTACACAACCCACTTTTTTTGTAAGCTACATTTTTGACCCAAATGATTTTTCTCTTAAAGTGCATATTTTTTGGAATTATTTACCAAAAACCGCAGGAAAATATGTTTTTTTTTTGTTGAAAAATCGATTTCACTAGCGATTAACTTGAAAAGGATTGATTTTCTGAAAAAACTTTATGAAACAATAGTTGCTTAAAATTAGTTAATTTATTTATTCACGTATAATATTACCCCCCCCCCCCAAGAAGCATAGGGTAAGTTGTACTCAAAACCAAATTTTTATGAAAATCGGTGCTTCTTGGACAAATTACCAAATTACCCGGGAAAATGGTCACTGGCTGGACTATTAATGTATACTAGCTGTCGCCAAGTGGTCGAAATTCGACCAATTGTGTTAATATCTCTGACAGGTTAAGTAACCTGAAAATTTTATCGTGACATTCTAACCTACGACTTTAGGGAGGACAGCAATTACACGGAACGGATCCAGATTCGGAACCTCTGTGTGATAGTTTCCTCGAAAATCCTAGATGTCGGTCTTACATCTCACTTCTACAAATAAGTAACGAAATTCAAGTTTTTTTCAGATATAATTCATAGGACTTTATTTGTGTTCAAATTCGTAATTCTTACTTTTATATGACAACAATTCAACCGCTAATAGGCTACCCTACATATTTATTTTTTCTAACCTCCCTGTACAGCTATAATTGCACTCAATCTTCTAACATTTATTAAAATCCTCATTATGTATTTCCCCCACCCTGTATATGCAACTGTTCATGGAACACGCATAATATTTTTAAACATTTTTGAACCACCCGGTAAACCATTCTGTATATGCCACTGCCTATAAGCCACCGTATTTACTCTTTTTTTATGAAATTTTTAACTATCTTCTGTAACTATAATTCTACTCCGACATATATTTCAGTCATCATATATATGGAACTCTTCGTGGGCTACTCTATAAATAATTTAATTTTCTAACATTTTTTATCATCATCATATATATCTATAATTCTTCTCACCCTATACTTGATCTGCCGTATATATACAACTGGTTATGGGTTACGAAATGTTGCATTTCCATTTCCGCCACCCTGTATATGCATCCCTGTATAACATTTTTTGCACCACCCTGTATAGCTGTAATTCTGCTGCACCTTCTATTCCAAGAACCCTGTAAATTCAAACGCTAATGGGCTTCCCTCTATAATTATTTTATTAGTTATAATTGCACTCTACTCTATATTTTAAACACACTATATATGCAACTGCTTATGTGCCACCTACAAAAAAAAAGATTTCTAACATATCTGAAATCGCCCTGTATAATTTTAATATACAACGATTACTTTGCCACTAAACAGTTACAACTCTTGCATGCCACTTCCAATAGTACATGCTCTAAGTATATAACAGCATTGGTCCCTCTATATATAATTACTCAATGCTTTGAGTCTAGCGGCGGAGGCACCTTCAGTTGTTTGGCGTTGACATTATCGACGTAAATAATTAATTTTTATTATATTTTTTTAATGAATGAACCAATATTATAAATTAATATTAGCATTCTGCACTGAAGGTCGTATTTTAGTAACAGACATTTGTTTGATGCTTAACATTTTATTGTTTTTATAGTGTTTTAATTAATATGTATTTTGATTAGTAATATTCCATATGTTTGCTTGAAATTTAGCTAATATCTTTCTACAGTTAGGTTGTATTATTTTTGTGGTAAATAAAAAAATCAAGTTTTTTAATCAATTTAAACTTTTGTATTTACACATGTAAAACCCGATTGACCGTCTTCTTCAGAATTTAAACCCGAAATAGAACGGAAACAACAGAAAAAACACAAATATTTAATAATATTATAGCATGTACAAATGTTGCACAAACACAGTGATTAAAATTTAATGAATACCTTTAGAAAATTTAAAGGTTTTCCACATAATTTCCTATTCCGATTGTTAAATACCTTTGGCCGATATATAAAATTTTTCAACGCCCATATTATGCAGCCTATCTGTAATAGCTCGAGGTCAGCCATCTATATCTATTGTAAAGTATCGATTTATTTCACCAAAAAACTATTTCTCAGTGAAAACAGACATATTAATAAGA
Source organism: Octodonta nipae (assembly GCA_034190945.1). Classification (NCBI taxonomy): domain Eukaryota; kingdom Metazoa; phylum Arthropoda; class Insecta; order Coleoptera; family Chrysomelidae; genus Octodonta; species Octodonta nipae. The sequence goes on along the minus strand of CM067219.1, from coordinate 5,835,344 downwards.
TAATGTTCAGCCTTCAATTACTTCCCGTACTATTTAACCAATCGGTGAGATAACAGAAAAGCAGAAAATTTATTTAAAAATTTCGAAATGTCCTCCACGGCAGATAAAATAGTTTGATAAATTTCTAGCCATCTAAAAACAAATATTACTGTATTCTCAGATACAGGTATATGAGAAGATTGTTCGCATAGAACGGCGGGACATGGTAATATTGAATTTTAATAGAGTGTCATTGCACATCATGTAAAGCGTTTTTACCAAAACACATACTGTTAGGATGTTTTCTTATGGCTAATATTTTCAACGTACGCTAGAAGCGATAGGATGTTCATATACGATATTAATAAAGGCAATTATGTTAAGTAAGTTAACTTTTATGTCGTGGTAATTGCCCAGTACTTAGCGAAAGAGTTGGACTCCACTAGTCAAGTAGACGTCATCTAGACCGATTTCTCCAAAGCCTTTGACAGAATAGACCATCAACTTTTGCTTAAGAAATTACATAATTTTCGCTTCTTGAATGACACTGGTCGCTATAAGATCATATCTTTCTAATAGAGTCCAGTACGTAGCATTCAATGGTCATAAATCTGATGAATTTACTGCAACATCTGGTGTACCAAAAGGCTCCATTCTTGAACCTCTACTGTTTATATTATTCAATAATACGGTTTCTTAATTCGCAACTGTAGATAATTCACAAACATCAGTAGAAAGGCTATAGCGGTACGAGCGCAAAATCGTCAACTTTTACATGTAATTTCCCATAAGAGAATTTAAGGTCCCAAAACCCCGAAATTGAACCAAATTCCCCCTCCACTCACGCTGGTGTAACGTCATAAGCCACGCCCCCATTGAAGCTCTTTCATTGGCCAGTTACCATGTGCTTTTGACGTATGTCATAGAACGATGGCACGGAACGATGGTAAGGGGCGTAGACGTATCGCATAGAACGATGGCACATTAACAATTGACAGGTAGGCCATAGCGTTGGGTCAGTGATACGGAACACGTTTGACAGCTGATGTATTATAGTACAGGTGAGTTGTGACGTAATAGATAAGCAGTTGAAGCGCTCTCATTGGTTAAGTAACAAGTGATCAACCATGCCAAGCTATCATTGGTCAATAGTGATCTGTTCAACAGCGCCAAATTTTAATGATCAAGCGTACGAAATAATTTATATATAGTTATATTACAAAAATCGTTATCATGTGGAATCGAACCCCGGCCGTTTGCTTCCTACGTAAACACTTAGTATATGTGTCAACAACGTACTAAACGTTTACGTAGGTAGCAAAGCAAAGCTTATAGTATGCTTTAATAACTTATTGAAGGCTTTTTTGCAATAAAGTCTAATAACATTCAGCCTACGAAGCATCAAAATTTTCAAGGATCTTCTGTTGAATAAATAAGGACTCAGAGTTTAATATGGCTCTAAAAAAATATGAAAAACATAGGAATAAATTCTATCGTTATGAGTTATCATGTTGTTATATGCTTTACTAGTCCGTCTCCCAGGGTAGCTATTAAATTTGAACTAATGATCTTGACACTTACTTAAAATAAAAATAAACCAAAATTCGGATTTAAAAGGCATCTTAATTTACTACAATTTGTTTCGTTAATTTCTTTCAAGTATTGTAGTTGAACCAATAGACTAGAACAAAAAAAACTCGATGTCATTGACATTATAAATATCTCAAAAATATATGTATGAATTTTTTCAGGTTTTTTGATTAGATTTTGAAGATTTGACCTTGGCTTGACCGTAAACCTGACCTGATGAGTTTAAACCGACCCTGGACTCGGATTCAGCAACCCCAAAAACACTTTTATGAATTATTTCAGATTTTTTGATTAGATTATGGCAATTTGACCTTGAAATGACCTTGACCCTGACCTGATGAGGTCAAAATGACCCCGGATTCGGATTCAGCAACCCCAAGAACACTTTTATGAATTATTTCAGATTTTTTGATTAGATTATGGCAATTTGACCTTGAAATGACCTTGACCCTGACCTGATTAGGTCAAACTGACCCCGGATTCGGATTCAGCAACCTCAAAAACACTTTTATGAATTATTTCCGATTTTTTAATTAGATTGTAGCAATTTGACCTTGAAATGACCTTGACCCCGACCTGATAAATTCAAACCGACCCTGGACTCGGATTCAGCAACCCCAAAAACACTTTTATGAATTATTTCAGATTTTTTGATTAGATTATGGCAATTTGACCTTGAAATGACCTTGACCCTGACCTGATGAGGTCAAAATGACCCCGGATTCGGATTCAGCAACTCCAAGAACACTTTTATGAATTATTTCAGATTTTTTGATTAGATTATGGCAATTTGACCTTGAAATGACCTTGACCCTGACCTGATGAGGTCAAACTGACCCCGGATTCGGATTCAGGGACCCCAAAAACAGAGGGCTACATAGATTCGGTCCCATGCACAATACTTTATTTTTTTGTGTGGCCTTGTAATTCGTTTATAATTTTTAAAGACTTTTTGCTATTATGACAAGGAAAATGACAGTGACAATGGATTTTGAATCATTTTATTTATAACAGATGTTCGAAATGGTCTCCGTCCACTGCGCACATTGGCAATAGCATCTGGACTAAGTTGGTCAGATTCTTCTTGTCTCAGATCGTCTAATAAATCTGGAGGAGTAGCACACGCACCCGCGGGTCTTTAAATGCCCCCCAAAAAAATCCAGGGGTGTCATAACTAGCAATCTTTTTGGCCACTCGATGGCAACTCGTCTTCCTATCCATATCATGAAATCAATTATCCAGAAACTCACTAATTGAGAAGACATAATGTGGGGGGACTAAATATTTAACTCCAATTAAAGTGTCATCTATGAAAAGGTCCATCCTTATGATCATCTGGGATTCCTGCCCATATATTTAACTTTAGTAGTCGCTGAGTATGAGTCTCTATAAATAACTGTGGATTAATTATCGGCAGTTATGACTATTTACCTCACCATTTAAATAACAGGGGGCTTCGTGAGAGAGGCAAGCATTGTATTATGTATTAAAAAAATTGGGAATGTTGTTTATGTGAGGCTGTTACCTGACAACGCATTAATAATACCATGTGAGACCTTGGCGAAACGTCTGCAAGATTCAAAATATAAATCAAAATAACGAACGAATGCATACTACTTTATATAAACATATTATTTTCCTACAGTTCCATATTCTCAACTGGTCTTATTATACTGAGTAAGTATAAAAAATTGTGTGCTGTACGATTAATATTTCGCTAGGTCACAGTTTTACGCAAGAGCATCTCGCTCGAAAGATTTTCCTTAAGAAAATCCACTGGCTCTGACTCGCGTCTCGGCGCTTCGTCTTGGACGCTACAAGTGGCGCCGCGCGCCGACCGAACCTCGCACCATACGTCCCTCAAACGTCTAGTCCCCGTAATGTATACTCAAAAAGTCAAGAAAAGTTAATTAATTATTTTAAAGAGTTTAAAATGCGCTTGAACACGATTTCCTTTTGAATGATAATGTGAAAAGTTGTTGGGAAACTTTCTCTCCGACGACTTTGTTTATTAGATTTTCCATTTTTGTACTTTCGAACAGCTGTGCGGCGTTACGGTGGTCGGGAAATCTGATTATTTTAATTCGTCGGAGTTTATTAGTTAATTGAACTTTACGTTATTATTTGTGCGCGATTTGGTTAATCGAGTTTCGGTAGTTTTTATGCTCATTTTTTTTGGGTAGCTGCTTCATTAAATTGACTTCATTTTGCTGAAACAAGTGGCGTCTATTTAAAGCCTTCTGTGTCAGAAGTGTCTTATAAGTTGACTCAATAAATCATAATGATAATTCATTTCAGAAACTGTTAAATCTACTTTTTCTGGCTTCCCTCAATAGCCTTGAAAAATCTAAATTATAAGCACAATGAGAATAAAAAAAATAGTGGCAGTGATTTGAGACGGAAGGGAGGAAGCGAAAGTTTCTTAGAAGATGTACTTCTCGTTATCGCACTGACTCTGTTTTTGTTTGTGTCATTCTTAGTAAATGATATAAATTTCAAGTGAATTAAAATAAATGTCATTATTTTGTTACGACTCAAGTAATAATCCTAGTGTGTAATTAAATTTTTGATTTAAATATATCTGCAAAGGTACATATGACGTGTAAGTTAATTTAAATTTGAAAATACATGTTTCCCATACAGCTGACACAATTTCTTTTAATTCATTTTAATGATATATCACTCAGCGTGTAATCTAACAAATGTTAAATGAAGAAAGACTTTAAATGCTTCTTTTTCACTTAAAATATAACTTTGGATTCTTTTCTTTTTGTCATATAATGGAAAAGGGCATTAGTAATCCCAGTTTTTAAAAGTGGCGACAAAAAATTAGTTAGAAATTATCGTCCCATTTCTCTATTATGCATATTTGGAAAGCTGTTGGATGCTATTATAACCAATGAACTCTTTCGAGGTGGTTCTGTTGTTACTAACTTGGTTCCATATGTACAAGATATACACAATGCAATGGATAATCATTGTCAAATGGATGTTGTGTATACTGATTTCTCCAAGGCGTTCGATAAAGTGCATCATGCTACTCTGATGCGGAAGCTTGGGGATTTCGGTGTGCAAGGCAGCCTCTTATCTTTCATTAAATCATACTTGCAAGGTAGGGTGCAATATGTGCAGGTCGGGAATGTACAATCAAATTGCATTAAAGTTACGTCTGGTGTTCCCCAAGGGTCCCACCTCGGACCACTACTTTTCTCCATATTCATTAATGATATAGGCCAGTGTTTTATGTACTCTAAATATAGACTATATGCCGATGATCTTAAGGTATATCATACTGTAGTAAGTGTAGATGATTGTCATAACTTGCAAGTTGATTTAACTAGACTTACATTACTGTGTCTGTAATAGATTAGTATTAAATTTGGAAAAAAGTAAACATATCACTTTTTCAAGATTAAGATGTAGTATTCCTTTTGACTACGCACTTGGCACTCATATTGTACAGCATGTAACACACGTCAAAGACCTTGGTATAATATTGGATTCCAAACTTTTATTTCATTTGCATGTTGAGGATATTGTTAACAGGGCCTTTCGCAACTTAGGATTTATTTTAAGAATCAGCAAAGATTTCTCTTCTGAAGAGAGCCTTATTATTCTTTATAACTCTTTCGTTAGAAGCACACTAGAATATGCTTCCTTTGTCTGAAATCCACAATACGTAAAATACGTGGAAAGGAAAGAAAGAATATAAATTAAATTCATTAATAATTTAAATTATCGGTTTCACAGCGAATATTGTTATAACCCATATGAATGTAATTTACCAAAATACAAATTGTCTAAACTTTCCACACGTCGTGATATATTTCATGTAATATTTCTATATAAATTAGTTCAAAATAAAATAGACTGTATTGGTATCGTAAGTAACTTCAATTTTAACTGTGGCATTAGCCATACTTTAAGAACTAAATATTTATTTTACAGTCCTAGGTGTGATAATAATTCCTCCTACAACTCCTGTTTGTACAGGATGGTTTCAGCATTTCCTTATATGCACCAAAAAAGCGGCCTATTTAGTTTTCAAAATTTAAGCACACATGTTTTTAGGTAGGTTATTAGTGGTAGTTTTTCGTATCTTTATTGTTCTCTTTCTTTTTTATTGTAATTGCGTTAAATATTTGTGTGACTGTGACTAATTGTGTAACATGTGATTTCCTATAATTGAGTAGTCCAGGCTACCTGTTGGAAACCCAAATTGTAAATAAATAATTATAAATAAAGATTGGGTCACCATTGTATATGTATTGTATAACCACGTATAGGTGTCATCTGATATTTTTTTACAATCACATATTTTTTTATTCTTCTTTTAAATCTTCTACAATTCTAAAGACAAATAACTGATCTATTCTTTTTTTAATGTTTCAATTACCTACTGCCCAACGCCAAACCATATTAAGTTTTAAAATAAAGTGGTCTAAAATATATCTAGACATTACCCTAATGCAACCCACAACGCACTAATGCACATATAGGGTAATTCACGTTATCCGTAATGGAATAACATAGTTAAATGAACCAACGATAGATATATGTTACATGTAGATATATTTAAAAATTATTTTTACTATTTATAGGGAATCCCGAATATAAGAAATACCAATAATCCGATTAGTCGTGATATTCCGTGTCTAAAAGTTGAATGACCCTGTTAAAGCAGTAAACGTGCAGGAATTAGACACTTGTATACAGAATGGTTAAAAAAATGTTGTATTGGGTGGCATATAAGTAGATGTGTATACAAGGTGGTTGAAATAAGAGGGAAGTGCAGTTATACAGGGTGGATCAACAAAACGTTAAAAAATGTTAAATAAGCATATGCAGTAAGGATATTTGAGTTATAGGGCGGAGAGTTCAAAAAATATTAGAAACAGTTGCTTATACAGGATGGTTGAAATATAAGGTGGAGTGGAATTATAGTTATACAGGGTGGTGTTGAACATAAGTAGTTGCTTATACTTGACATATGGGGCGAGGTAAAATAGGGTGCAGAGGATTAATACTTATACAGGGAGGTTGCAACATCGTGTTCAGAAAATGATAGACAAATAATTTATATTGGGTGACCAATACACAGAAACATATACAGGCTGGTTGCAACATAGAGCGAATTAGAGTTACACTTATAGAAAGAGTTCCAATTGATAAAACAAATAAAAGTTTAAAAATATTTGGAAAAGTATAACTTACAGAGAGAAAGTGGGGGAAACAGAGAAAGAGGGATGAGAATACGCTAAAATAATGCATTATTTACAGAAGTTTCCATTTTATCTAAAATTTTATTTGAAACTATTGTTTACTGATTTTCATTTCATAAATTGTTTTACGATTTTAATACGACCCGGATCCCTAACCAGATCATGTTCTTCGCCAACATCTTTGTACCGGATTTAGGGAAAACGTATCTATAAACACGTCATATCATATGTTTCGTCATTTACTTAATCCATGTTAAACATAAAACACATGTAAGATGCACATTAAGTGAATTCTATACCGGATGAGAGACTTCGTAATTCTACTAAGTGTTAGAAATTTGAATATTTGTTTACGGAAATGTTTTTTTAATACACATAAAATAATTCGTTAGCAGGTGAGAGGTTTAGCATTCACAGAAAAAAAAACGTGAAATTGGCTGAATATTTTTTAGGCGAAAAGTTTTTTCAATGTGACTTTGTTTTACAACCTGCAAATTTAAAGGTAAGCTGAAGTACTATCGATTTGTTTCCATTTCAAGAAAATTAGGATTATTACGTTGAAAGCAAATAGAACATAGGTACTGAGCAAATTAGGAAACTCTAAAACATACAAAAAAGAGAAACAAATACTAACGAACGGCAGACAAACTATGATGAAGATGTAATCATTAAGAAGTTGGATACTAATATAAATGGTTACGCAGATGATACCAATTTCTTAATTGTTAAAAATGAATTTCACTCAGCTCAACATACTGCAGAACAGATTTATAGAGATAATATATAAGTGGTCGCATAAGAATGCCTTAGTCTTAAACACAGATAAAACTATAGGTGTAGCTTTTGAGAAAAAGAAAAATGTAATTGATATGGCCGATGTTAAGCTAAGGTCGGAAGTAGAATTATTGGGTGTCGTTATTGATGGAAATCTGACGTAGTCAGCAAACATTGACAAACTTTGTGAAAAGTTAAGGGCAAACTGTTACGGCATTAGGCAGGTAAAAAATTCCTGCAATAGGGCTGTTCTACTTTCGGTGTATTATGCCAATTTTCATTCCCACTAAATAGAGTTTTTTTGTTTCCAAAAAAAGTAATTAGAACTATCTGTGGTCTATCAATTCGTGAAACATGTAGAGAAGCTTTTAGACAATTAAAAGTTCTTACTCTTGTGGGTATTTACATTTATGAGGTCGCCTGTTTTGTTTATAAGCACAAACTCATATTTCTTGAAAATCAGAGGACTCATCGTTATTCTACTAGGTTTAGGGATCTTCTTGTGGCTGATTACCATTCAACATCATACCAAAAAAGTGTTATCTTCAGTGGTTGCAAAATATGCAATCTCTTACCAAGTGATATCAAGAAAGCCAAACATTTTTTCACCTTTAAAAAAACATTGAAAATATTTCTCTTGGCAAAAAATTATTACAATATTGCTGAATTTTTTTATCATAACCTATGTTTTTTGTCTTTATATATTTATATTTTTATTATATTTTTCTGTCTTTTTTACTGTACGTCACCTTCTATTTGCAATGCAATAGACATTTAATGTATAATGAACGCATTCATCATACAGCAATGGATATATTTTATAGACCAATCAATAGAGATTTTTTCGTGCAAAAAATACTATCAGGATACTGCCTGTGCCATCACATTAAGAACGATTTGTAGTGATATTTTGCTACCTTTTCCACTCGCAACTTTGGTTTTTTTACTTTATTATAAACAATTGAAACAAGAAAATTGCGTTTTTTTTTCGTTGCATGTTTATAAAATGAAAAATAATAAACTAATCTCAATGGTGTCAACAGGTGAATTGTAAAGCATGGAAATACTAATGAAATGAGCCCAGGATCGATCCGATAAGATCTTTAGTAACAGAGAAAAACAAAAAATACTGGAAAATTTAGCGGTTTTCTTTATATTATTATAACTCCGTCACTATCGAAATTGTAGAACTGGGCTTGTGGGAATTGATAGTAATTGATATCTACCTTATGCGTGACTAAACCAGGCGCTATCGGTTTATTAGTTTTTGAATAATTGCTATCTGAAGTTGTTAGTCCACTATTTTTGCACTGTGTCTTCCTGCGACATGGATCGTCAAATATCAATTCAGAATAGAGATGTTGAAAGTAGAGGTATCATTCTACAACGCCTCTATTTTCATTTTTCATTAAATGTCTGTGAAATATACGAAAAATGTTAACAAAAATGAAAATGGTGGTACAAGCCCGTACTATTAACAATCGGTTGGCAATATTGTTTGGATAGTTTTCCCAAGACCCTATTTGACCAGCTGTATATAAACGACTTTTAGGGTATAATGAAAACATTGGTGGTACCAACAGATACTAAAGTGGTACCATAGATTGCAGAAATTTCTAGAACAATTGCTAGGCTCATAATATTCCAGCTCCATTTTCAGAACACTGCATTTGAAAAGGAGGTACAAACGAAAAAAAAATCCGGTACTAATTATTAACATTCTGTTTTCGATATGGCTTTTTGAAAGGTTTTCCAAGAGACTTTTTAATTAACTGTAAATAAAAAACCTTTAGGGTATAACGAAAACACTGGTGGTACCAACGGGTACTGATAGGGTAGAATCGATTGCAGAAACATTCACTCTAAAATTCTTAGCACAATTGCTTGGTTCACACAATTCCAGCACCATTTTCAGGAAACTGCATTTGTAAAACCCTTGAGGTACAACCGAAAAACTGGTGGTACATCCGGTAGTAACAATCGGTTGTCGGGAGCTACTGTTTTTGAAAGGTTTTCCAAGACCTTTTTTGACCAACTTCAAATATAAAAACATTTAGTGTTTAAGTACTTCTTGGGAAATAACACCACAATTACGAAAATTGCTGTATAATCCAAATCTCCTATCTAGACCCCGAAACGTTTGGAATATACAGCAATTTTCGTAACTGTGGTGTTATTTCCCAATAAGTACTTAAACATTGAAAAATATGCCACAAATATCATTCAGAAAACAAAAACATTCAGGGTATAAAGATCACATTGGTGGTACCAACGGGTACGACTTGGTGATAATTACTAGGTTCACATGATTCCTCCTCTATTTTCAGGAGAAATTTGGGGGCAAATAAAAAAAATGACGCTATTTTGGCAGACATGTAAGATTGTTATTACTCAAAGTAAGATGGCTAATAGCAATATGAATAATGCCGGCAATGCAGGAAATGACGTGTATTCAAATTTTTCAAACGTATTTGTTTTGGTTAAAGAATACTGTAGCAGCTGCATTTCCAAGTTGTTTAACAATCAAAGAAAAGTCTTTTGTTAAAAGTATAATAGTGTCACGGGCTTTGTAAATACATACTTCGGAAATCTTTGTCATAAGTTGAAAATTGCCTTGAAACCTGTGTTATGCAAGGAAAGTGTATACTCCACAGATATCGGCTATTAGTTCAACTTTACGTATTAAATATATTTAAAAATTACTGTCATTAAGTTATTAATAGTACGTTTGTAAAGTAATAAATTTGGAATTCGTTCATTGAAGTGAATGCTGATTTTTTTGCCTTGCCAGTTTGAAGTAAGTGAATGATAACAGATAACCAACCACTAATTAGAGTTAAACAAATAAAGCGCGGCAATTCGTTAAAGTCGATTGGCATAAAACCTCGAGATTGCAGTTACACATAAAGAATTTATAAGTGTAATAAAACGACGTAGGTTTGATGCAATATTTTACCTGATTGTATTTAAGTCCATCACTTTGGATTGTACCGCTAGTTTAGGTCTGATAACGAGACCAGGCAAACAAACTGCTGATAACCTAAGAAAACAAAGATAACACAAAAATATGACCATAGCGTTTTATGGGAGATTATTGTGATATATATGAAGCAGGCGATAAAATAATATTACAAAATGTTAATGTGAAATCTTGGTATTTTTTTGTGACGAATATAAATTTGATGGAGCTTAAAATGCCTAGCCTACTTTATTCTGCTTCACTATACACTCACTGACAAAGAAATGAGATGTTTAAATTTAATACTAGTTTGGTAAAATATTGATGCTATAGTAAGGAGTGAATTATTAAAATTTGATTAAAATACCAAGGAATTGATTTTATTTATTATAATGTACTTGTCCACCGCGGTTATCTATACACTCCCCAATATTCTTGGCATTGATTCAATAAGGTGGTATATTTCATGTCTTGGAACCTCCAAAGTCTTTGAGGGCTGCGGTAAATTTCCGAGCCATCTGTCAATCATATCCCAAACATGTATGGGTGTAAGATCGAGGGATCTGGTAGGCCATGGCAGCAGATTTGCATGGGTCTCTTCAAAAAACCAGCAACATGAGGGCGAGCATTATCTTGCTGAAATATTGAATCCATAACCCGATTATGGTAATGGAGTACAATGCTTCCTGAAGATAACGTTGCGCTGTCATGTTGCGTTGACCAACCTTCTTTCATATGCAACAGCACCCCATTCCATAAAGCCTCTTTGGTGTACAGGTTGCTCAACATCAAGTTGAGGTTGATGTCTTTCTCCTGGACGTCCAACCCTTTTTCATTCATCATAGAACAGACATGACCATTCCACATTCTAAAGTTGTCATTTTCTGCACCACTGTAGTCGTCAGAGGTAGCAGAAGGTGGGGTGGAGAATGTTGTTGTCCAAAAGACCTTATACGGCGGCAAACCGTTCGAACACATACGAGGGCTGCCTTTTATATTTCGGGATTAGAGAACAAAAACAAATATTAATCATCGAAAATCGCTTTATTGGTTTTCAAAATATTACACATGAAGATCAATACACTTTTACATGCGTTTGAACCAATTGTCGAAGCACTTTTTCCACTCTGATTGAGGTATCTCCAAAACATGCATTCTGAACGCAGCAACCGCTTCTTCAGGTGTCGAAAAATGTTGACCTCTTAGTTTGTTTTGTGCGTACGGGAATAAAAAGAAGTCATTTGGTGACAAATTAGGACTATACGGCGGATGACTCATCAAATCGATGTTTTGAGTGGTCAAAAATGCAGTTGCCGATGCCGATACCGATGTGTGAGAGCTCGCATTGTCGTGGTGAAGAGTGATCCGTCTTCGGCGGTTGGTTTTCCTCATTTCTTGGAAGACAACTGGCAAACAAATGGTTGTGTACCACTCAGAATTGACTGTTCTGCGTTGTTCTAGTGGTACGGTTGCGACATGTAAAGTTTTTCCGAAAAAACAGGCGATCATTTGCTTGGAAGTGCTTCGTGCGCGAACAACTTTTGTTGGATTCGGCTCATCTTGAAACACCCATACAGTCGACTGCTCTTTACTTACGGGCTCATACGCATAAATCCACGATTCGTCACCTGCCACTATGTCATAAACGTGTTTTGAAGCACCGCGATAGTATTTTTTGAGCTTTTCTTTCGACCAATCGAACGATTGACAAATTGTGTGGGATACAACGCGATCAAATTTTTTTGACATTCAAATGTTTATGCAATATTGAATGTATGCTGGTCCCACTAATGTGTAAGGTTGACTCAACTCACGATAGGTCACATGACGATCTTGCAATATCAGTTCGCGCACAGCATCAATGGTTTCCGGAACAACAACTATTTTTGAACGACCTTCACGAAATTCGTCTTGGAGTGAACTACGACCTCGATTGAATTCACCACGCCATCGATAAACAGTGGTCCTTGATGGAGTTTCATCGCCAAAAATTAAATTAAGTTCATCAATGCACTCTTGCTGACTTAATCCACGTCGAAAGTTGTAAAAAATAATCGCACGAAAATGTTCACGATTTAATTCATTTTTTTGGCCGAGATGAATCCTTTAAGTTACTGTAAACAACACATAGCGCTCGTATGTCAAAACGTTCTGAGTACGTGTAACCTCAAAATTGTCAAACTTTACGATAGAGCTGTCAGTTGTCAGATTGCAACACTAGGGTTGTCCAATCCCGAAATGTAAAAGGCAGCCCTCGTACAAGATAGCCTTGTTCTCCTAAACAAATCAGCCAAATTTCGAGTAGTCGAAAATGGGAAATGGGAAAATGGGCCACATGTCTTACACGTCCATCTTGTACGTTATTTGTGCCCCTTAGACATCCGATTTTGGGTATTATCAAACCACGCTTGACAAGATCTCATAACAGAAGTTGGATTTCTGTTCGTGCGGTTAGCTATTTCTCTAAATGAAAAACCTAGACTAATAATTTTTCAAATGACAACCCCCATTTTGATTCCAGTTTCGGAAAGAGCGGAAAATTTTACTTATGAATCGCAATGACCTCGTTTATAATCTTCACCACTTTCAAGGTCAAATGCCTTTTTATCAAACCAGAACTCATATTTGTATGAATAAGTAGAGGCACCATATTGGACGCCCGAACATATCCTTGACCTTGATCTTGTTTTTATGGTGACCTTAACCATGACGGTCATATCAAGGTCAACTTGATTTTTTTCAATGGTTCCCATTGAAAAAAATCATTACTTTATTACGGATTCCGAAAGAATGAAAAATGTACGCTCAAATACAACCTTCACTACGACCTTGACCTTCAATGTCATTTCAAGGTCAACATGTTTTTTCAAATAGAAACCCCTTATCTTCCAAATGGAGTTAGGAAAAGCGGATAATTTTACATACGAAAATTACCTTTACGATGACCGATTTTGGTGACAATCTATTTTCAAATTTGCGTATGTCATTTTGGATCCGTCATTTTGAATTTTGTAAATCTGACCTCAGATTCTTAATCAGCGACATCAAAAACCCTCCTATACCGATATTGGTGAAAATCTATTGTTTTCTCAATATAAAGGCATTTGACCTTGGTGGGTGTTAAGGTCAGAAACAAGGTCATGGTCAAGGTCATTCTGGACGTAAAATTGTCCGCTCCTTCCGAAACTGAAATAAAAAATGGGTGTTCTTATTTGAAAAAATGCATTTGACCTCGATATAACCGTCAAGGTCAAAAAGGCAAGGTCACCGTTAGATAGACAGGGAAAACAGCTAAAACTTTTATATTTATCATTTTTCCAAAAAAAATAATCCTGAGGAGTTTCTGAAAAAATTGGAATAATTTATATTAAAAAAAAGAAACGACTTCTGCTGACTTAAAATAAAAATCAATCACTACTTTTACATATATCTTGTTTTTATCTGATTTAAGGTAGATTTTAATTAAACATTTTAGCGCATTCTTATTTCTCTATTTTTCTCTCTCACTCTTTCTCCCTCTCTAATTTTTATTCTTTATCTATATTTTCCAAATATATTTTAACTTTTTTATTTGTTTTTATTTTTTGACTATTTTCTATAAATGTAACTAATTCACTCTATATTGCATCCACACTGTATATACCACCTAATATTAATGCACGCACTCACCTACAACCATATCCCAAGTAGAAGAGTTCGCCGACATATTTCACATTTTCGTTTCGATAAACTAACAGAATAGTTTCTGCCATTTCACGCGACTATTAGCCCCTAACTTAACTTCGTCTCTAAAAGAAACTTACTTCAATCGAAATAAAATGAAAACCATTACAAACACCCTGTTTGATATACTCTCATGGCATATCTTAACATTTAAACTAGATATTTATGATGAAAATTTGACATTTAACATGATGTTTACATTTTTTTGCGTATATTTTTCCGATTTTCAGAAAAATGGTAAGTATTACGTTTTAGAAAAATATACTCAATCAAGCTGGAACATATCTTTGCAGAATGGTATTTATAATATTGAAATTACTTGAGCAGTTTTAGAGAAAACAGTGAAGATGTTCCTTAATATAATGTAGTTTAAATCATCAAAACTGCCCAATCCGTTTTTGAATAATCGCTCGTCATACCTTTTTGTAATTTTCCTTAAAAAAGTTGAAGATGAATTAATAATGTCTTCCTTTTTGGAAGTCGGTTGAAAACTAATATTCGATAATATTGTTCATGAGTGTAGATTTCGAAAAATTCAGCATACTGTGCGCCGTGAGGTGTCTTTGTATGACAACTAGTACATTAGCTTAATCTCTATCGACTATTGACGTGTGAAAATATATATTATAACAAAAATTCATCTAATCCGTTATTCCTCAATCCAAAAGAGCCGTAAGTAGGTTGCACTCTTAAACATTTCTTCAGCCTCGCATTGTACAAAAACTGACCTTAGGCTCTCGGGCATATTTGTCAAAGACAACCCGACGCATACACGATACTGTTAAAGCTTTTCTCGAGAGTTCGTTATCCCCATTGACGTTTTGCATGCTGTCTACATTATTTATTTGATTCAATGATGTGTCAAAATGATTGATGTTCGAAAATAATATTTATTGCCGTCTCCGCAGGCGCTCGGGCAACCTTTCAACATACATTTCGATGCTGATATGATACGTGTAAATGAAATGAGCGCTAAGGAAATTAGAAAAACAAAACAATCGTTAGATGGACGAGAAGAAAGGCCTGTTAATTATGCAAGGTCGAAGGAAAAATGCCGTCTTTTACTTAAGGACACGCTTCAATCAGTTTCGTCATTAGCGAAGCTTCTAAGCTTCTTGTTGTGTGTTTGTTTGTGATTATATTTTGCCTAGCCCATCAAAACATACGGTGTACGTTGAAGTAATGTTGAGTTCAAGATACCAGTGTTTAGAAATGTTATACCAGGGATGTATGATGTTTAGAAACTCATATTTTTGGTAATATTAACAACATCCATCGTAAACAATCAAAACCACACTAACCAAATGAAGAACTAATGTTCACATACTGTCAACGCCAAACAAATAATACTGACAGTGACGCCAGGCGGTCAAAACTCAAAACATTGAGTAATTATATGTGGAGGGAGCGAGCGTTAGATGTGGTTATATTCTTAGAGAATATACTTCTGGAGGTAGCCTGCAATGCACAAATCTCGTAACATGACTAAAAGGGGGCAACAAAGGCAGTAACAGGCTATTTCACTTGGTGAATAAAAATTGAGAAGGAAGTACATGCTGGATGTATTTTATTCAAATCAGCTCAAAATTCAGTGAAATAGCCTCCCGCTTTCTGTATTGCCCCCCGTTTTTAGTCTTTAATCAATATTTAACAATTGAAGGCTATCTCCAGATGTATAAGCTCTATGGTTGAATGAAACGAGTGTCCATGATCTAACGTGTGAACCAGCCTTAAGGGAAGATGTTAATTGTGAAACATACTTAAAAGTCAAGTTTGGTTGGACATTTCCTGTAACGTTTCTGACATCCAAGTGTGTACAAATGCAGAAGAGACATTGTTTGTTATAAAAATTTTTGATTTGCTGCTTAAATCCATAGTATATTATTTCCTTCAGCTTTTGGACTAAAGATTTTCTCTTTTTTGTTTTAAACCCACTGACGGTAAAGCATAGCAAAAAGGAGCATAGAACCAACAACGCAATTCACTGACACTAATGTCAATCTAAAGTTTCCGCAATTTTAAGTAATATTTTCTCACGAAATGGATATCGCCATCTAGGAGATTCAGGTCAAACTAATCCACAGAGACCTCAATCTAGGAAATGACGTTACGCAAAGCACGATTCGAAGTTTTGAAAACAATAAAATCGTAATGAGTTTTTGTTAATTTCCATATGACATTTTTTGATAACCTTCAACAATAAATGTACATACACGGTTTGCCAATATGTGCTACAATACTTGCGAAATTTATTCGGAAATTATTTTTTTGTCACACAGTTTATAGAGAGTGTGGCAAAACTACTGATAATCTCGAAAAGATCTCCGGAAATACATTTTCCTGGCAAATTAATAATAGTTATCAGTTAAAAATCGATTTTTGAGGGATTAATAAAGTTGATAGTCATTCTCGTTATAAGTATAAGTCCCTGAGTGACCAAGCTTCACTCGTAAATTCAAGGTTTCATCATAAATGTATATATATCCAAACAATAGGACATTTGCTATGTAAACTATTTTGAACTACCTAATATAATATTTTTTTTAGATTTTTTAATTACATGGTATTACTACAATTCTACTCCCTCTATATATTTCAACCATTCTATATATGCAACTGCTGATGGAAAACCCATTAAAACATATTTTCTAACATTGTTTTAATCACCCTGTACAACTACAATTTCACTCGATTTCATATTCCAACCAACCTGTATATACGACCGATTTTGGGCAACTATATAAACACTTTTGTCTCTAAAATCTTTTACCCACCCTCTGTAATTATAATTTTACTTTGTCCTGTATTTCGACCATTATATATAGGTACGCTATAATACATTTAAATACTTTGTATAACTATAATTCCGCTTTACCCTATATATACAACTTTTAATAGGTTATCAAATATAACATTTTTATGCCAACATAATTGAAATCACACTGTATAACTATAATTTTACAACAACATATGCTTTAACTACTCTGTATATGCATTTGCTTATGGCCACCCATTGCAACCACCCTCTAAATGTAATTGTTCATGACTTACCCTATAGGCATAACATTCAATTAACATTTTTTTAATGACCCAGCATAACAACACTTTTACTCCGCTATGTATGTTAGCTACCATTAATTGCAAACTGGCTATGGGCTACCGTATATAAATATTTGTTCTTGCTTTTTTCTAAGTGTACTATAATTCCATTCCACGCTATATTTTAACTGTCCTGCATACCAAGTCTTATGGAACGTCTAACATATTTTATACAATCCTATATAACTATAATTTTACACCGCCAATTTATATCTCAAATGCATCAAATTAACATGCGAACTCATAAGGTCCTACTCATCCAAAATCGCCTGACCTGTCAATTTTTTCACCTTGAAAACTTGAAATGTCCAGCTATAAAAATATAATGCTCTAAAAATATGATGTAGGCATAAGATACATGTTCGGATCATACAAATACAATTTGTATTGAAAGAATGTTTACAAGAACAGGTTCACTCTCAAATAGGTCACCAAAACACCCTGTATTGAAAAACAAACTGTCAATAATTTTTTTAATAATTTAATTTCTCTGCAAAACGATTTTTTCACCAATCGATTTCTATCCATCCAAACTTCCAAATGGGAAAATTTCATCAAAATCGTTAGGCCGTTTTCCAGAACTCAATTACATATATATATATATATATGTATGTATAAACAAACCTTGCTCGTATTATAGTATTAGATTGTAAGACGTTATTATTACTAGTTAAAGAAATTTAATAAAAGTGAATTTTTCGAATCTATTTAGTTATCTAACAATGTACAGAAATTTTGCAATTTATTTTCTAAATGATTTCATTTTTGGTCTTAGTTTCTAAATATGTTACTATGCTTTTCTCTCACAAGATATTTGGCATAATTGGAATCTAATTTTTGAGTTACAAAAGAACTACCATGTTCATGTATGCGATTTTTAAACGATCTACCCTTTTGACAAATATAAGCTTTTGAAAATGATAAATTTGTAAATTCACAATTTATTATCTTAATCAACTTTTGTTTTTTTATATCTGAATAACTTTTTTAACTATTGTTGATTTTAAATGCATGTTTAATAATATGTTTTCTTAAAAATGGGACTATGCTTAGACTTGATTTGCCAAAATAAGATAAACTTTTGTACAAATTGTTAATAGTTTTCAGTTTAAAGGTATTTTATCCATTAACACACTTTCAAACACATTATTGTTTGTCGGTATGAGTTGATAGGTAGGTATATGAAATAATGAAAAGCCGTATTTGCTGTCTACTGTCATCCAGTTTATTTTCTGTAAAACTTAAGAAATTGAAAGCTGTTCTGGTTGAATATATAGATAAATATTGTTTAAGAAATTAAAATTTTTATTAATTATCTGATTGTCACTACAAAACTTATAATATCTGAGTTAATAAATAAGATTTACTGGCATTTTTTATGAAATTCACGTATCAAAGAACAACATTCATTAAATTATCTATACTATTAGCGAACAAGAAAGGCTAAAAAATATGAACATTTTTGTTTTTACAACTGTTGTAAGTTTTTCAGGAGGGACCTCTGAGAGGGAAAAACTGAATAAGCCGTAATGTCTTGGCTTGTAATCTAAGAAGTTGACTGCTGGACATTTATGTGGTAAATCATAAATCTTATAATTATTACGAATTCACTTTCAAATGGATATTCCATTATATCTCTCGATATCACAATTATATCTAATGGAAATGAAATGAACCAACACCTTTTATGAGGATATCTCGCACAGAAATTCTATTTGCAAGGTTATGGTTTATTTCATGCTTGGAAACACATTATGACTTTTATAGTTTAAATCTTAATTTTCTATGAGATATAATATTAAACACTTTATATAAGAATATGATATATATATATATATATATATATATATATATATATATATATATATACGACTCACAGAACGCAGCCAAAATCATAGATGATATTTAGAAGATAGCTTTCTAAATAATTGTATTTCTTCTTAAGTTCAGTACTATAAGTTACACAAAATAATAGAATAGTATGTAATAAAATATGCCACAGCTTACTGTAACTGAGGTTTGACTAAACGCCAATAATCCTTATAACCTCTGTACCTACTATTTCCATAATCTTCTTCTTCTTCTGCTCATATTTTCTGCTTCATTTCTGCTCCTTGAGCCAAATTCCTTGAGATCTGCTCCATTTTAAGATCTTCTTTTCTTTTGAGATCACAAGGCCAATTCTTCACTACTAAGTCCTTCTTCTTCTTCTTCGCCATTTGTTCATCTTCAATAATACACCTTAAATTGGTAGTAATCATATACTTTTTGAACAAATTGTCATTGTAATTTAACAATAAATTAATAGTAAATGAAGATTTTTAAAATCTACTACATCAGTCAATAGAGCAAAATTGAATTTTGGGACATAAAATTCAACAACAAACCGCCGATGCCGTCGCTTCAGTATTAAATTTTATGTATATTTTACATGATTTTAACAGCAAATCTAAACTCCTTCATTGCGTACTTTTCTACTACTTCATCAAACTTTATTGTTGCTTGGCACCGACTTCAAAATATACTAGATTGGTAGGTAATTAATTTGTACAGAATGAGCACCTTTTAATGTTTACATTTGTTACTTCCTGGGTAGGTGCCTAACAACATTGAATGTGTTATTTATTTGCTAGAGTTGTATTTGTTATAATTATTTTTTACTTTTTAGTTATATGTGAAAATCGGTTATATATTTTTTTAATGTTTTATTTTCAACTTTTTAGTTTTTTGAACTCAGGTAGTTTTCACTCTTTATTTTTTATTTGTATCTATAACCTTAATAGACAGAACCAGGTAACATCGAAAGACTCAACATTATGCAATGATACATTTTCAATTAAATTGACAGGTAAATGTTTACTAACAAAATTTACTAGTACGCGTTGACTTAATATGCCAAAAATATATTTATGCCTTATGGACCACGCCATGTAACCTTTTTTGAACTTATTTTGAAAACTCTCTATAACTATAGATAAATCCACTCCGCCCATGTACCAACCATCATGTACGTACGACTGGCCACGGACAAGCATAAATTTGTTAGCTACCTCCTGTAAACTTTAGGACGGAGTAGAATCCATCCCATATTTACCGAGTCAAATCCGTCCTATATTTCAACAATAGTATATAACTCCTTGTGGGCTACCCCATAAATTATTTCATTTTTAACATTTTATATTATCACCCTGTGTATCATTAATTCTTCTCCACACTTTATGCAACTTCTTATGGGCTATAAAAGAAATAATTTTTTAATCACACTGTATAAATATAATTCAACTCCATCATATATTTCAACCATCATGTATATGATTTGCTTATGTCCACATCATATAACAGTTTTTTAATCACCCTATGTAATTTTAATTTCACATTTTTTCCAATATTTTTATACCACCAAACGTCCAGTCCACCTTATATTCCAACCATCCTGTATATACGGCTGCCTATAGACCACTATCATTCTACTCCGTCCTATATTTCAATCATCATATAAATGCTACTCTTTTTATCACTTTACTTTGTGATTTTGTTTGCTATAACTAAACAGTATTAAATAGCCATAAAATTCTTATAAGATTCTATTCTACACATCAATTTGTATTGGATTTTTTTTTCAAGAGCAGTTTCAACCTCAAGTATGTTACCAAATCATCCTGTATTGAAACTTCTCTAATTTCAAAACTGAGCTGTCATTATTATTGTCACAATCTTGTTCTTTCTCGGTAATACGATTTTTCCCGAGCAATCGATTTGTAGACGCCAAAACACCGAAACGAAATTTCGACAGTCGTAGTGCAGTTTGCGACAATTACATATATTAAGATATATGTAAATAAACAAAACATTATATGTATTATATTGTTAGATAAATAAGTAAAAATATATTTGAATCATATCACATCTCGTTAAAAGAACATTTAACAATTTTTGACCGACTGATAATATTTTAGACGACATGTAAAAATTAATTTAAAATTTATCACTAATACTTATTCAATTTTCATTTGCACATGGCTCAAAATAAAAAAAAAAACGTATTCAACTTGAGAGGATTTGAAATCAAATGTATCAATTAGCTTTATAATCTCTTAATAGTTAGTTTACTTACGTAAAAGTTTTCATCGGGGGATTACATCAAACATTTAAGAAATACAATGCACCACCTGTTAATTTATGTTAAATAATACCTTTATTTGTTGACAATTTTTGTAATTTCATTGAAATTGAAATAATGAAAATTATACATTGATAATTTTCTGATTGCATTGAGAAGGTACCTTAACCTAGCGGTTAACTGTTAAGAAATGTCAAATTGAAATTCAATCTGCTACAATGTGATTGGCCGTGAACTGGTCGAGAAATTAGAACCATTGCCATGATATCAGATCTAACTATTTATCTTCAATTTCACTATTTGTATTTATACCATAGGCTTTGTATCTTAGTTAAAATGTATGAAACTATTCGCCTTTAAAATAGAAACAATATAAATTAATAGTATAATGTTAAAATAAAAAAATATTATCGGAAAAATATTGTTCAGTTGACACGCAATACAAATTTCTGATTTTAGTTGACAAATTATATTTAGAGAAACTTGCGAGGACCCAATAAATTGTCATTATCATATAATATAAATTTTTGTGGGTGAGTTCTCAATAGCATGATAATGTAGAATTAATTTCAGAACCAAACAAAATTTGTTAGTTTTTCGTTTAATTTAGTTTGTTTTTCTCATTCGAGTCAATCCGTCTTACGATTTTCTCTCGACGCAATCTGGCGGCACTGTGGATGTAAATTATGAATTTTTTATTTTACTTTATTAAATGAATGAATCAATATTATAAATATATTTTAGCATTCTGCACTGAAGGTCGTCAATAGCCTCTAATCAAAACCCAAATCAAATAAATCGGTTGAGGGACAGAGGAGAAAATGGTAAATAACCGTTTTGTCTTTGTCTATTTATATATAGATAACTGAACAAACATAAAAAAAAGATTGACACGAATTAAAGACCTTCTTTTTGAAGTTGGTTAAAAACACAAGATATATTTTGGAAAAAGGTCGCATTTTTAGCACTTATAATTTTGTTAACATACATCTGAGTGGTTTTTAAATCATTATTCTTCATTTACAAATGAGGCTATAAAATAAACTCCATCATAAATCAAAGCCCTAATAAGTAAATGTTATTTATTAATACCAAGATTTGCAAATATGTATTAACTAAAAACGGAGCTTAATTATTTAACTTGCACCATAAAAATTTATTAATCAGTTAATTTTTGTGTAAGTCTGTCAGTATACCGCAAGTGTTAATTGCCGCGACTGAAAATCCTCCCGCAATCACAATCGCTTAGTCGGTCGCGAGCTGATCTAGCAAGCGCCCGTCCGCATAAGAAACAACAACATATCACAGATTGTAGCATAAGTATAGTACACCGGAGCTGCCGGAACATCGCATCCGTGAGGCCAGCGGGCATATAACCCCCTCCACATACTCCGGTTAACTCCGGTGCGCGGCGCATCTTCATCCCCTTTCGAGAAGTCCGCTGGCTAGTGAGTAGCCACGGAAATCGACGATAGCGTACGATATTCGACGACGGTTCGGCCGGCGAGAATTGCCCGAAACGCTGGCCGATTCGGCATCACACGCGCCAGGACCTGTGGCCATACAGCATCTTGGTCCAGGATCATCAACTCTTGGACAACCACGCGATTCACTTGTTCTACCCGGCCTACTGCAACTGTCAGTCACCCTCGCATTTAAAAAGGAAAAGTGGACACTGTGATTTTGAACTACCAACATGACATGAAGTGTTTTGTTTTGTTATTTTTGTGATTTTCACCGAGTGACATGGTTTAGTGAAACAGATTTTGATTTTTTTTTCTAAGTTCGAGAACACTTGGGGTGCGGGCTTCGACATGGACTTGATGGTTTTTTAGTGAGCAAGAAAGGACTTTCAAAAAATTTCCACGATGAGAATCAAAATGCCAGCTGTCAGGATTGCACAAGGTAGGTGCTGATGAAAACAGTACAATTTTCCGAATATCGTGAAATACTTTTTCGAAAATACTTTGTAGACAAAGTTAAACAATGACTTTATCAAAAAATAGGAATTAATTGATAAGATATCAAATGTGAATATCAGTGGTTGCAGATTATTCGGGTGACTTATTAATAATACAAATTTGGAAATTCATTGAATACTGCGAAATCTTCATACTCTATTTGCTCAATCAAAAAATTGTTACTTTTCATATTTTTCGGATTTGGATATGTTTTCTTTATATCTGAAAATCATTCTTCTGTAAACTGGATTCGTTTTTTTTATATATCGAACCCTAAAAACAATATTGAGCTTAAAGCTTTAAAAAAGCTTGTTTTAAGCTCCTTGTGATTTTCATAAAAAAGCTCAAATTCTAAGTTTTTTTGTCCATAAAACCCAGCAAAATGTTCTTTTCCCTCATTTCAGGCAAAAAATGTGACTAAAACTTCCCCAAAAACGTGCTCAAACCACGTGTTTTTAATTCGAGAATTTAATAAAGCCTCCCCTCAAAAACTCCAATTAGACTTTCCTAAAGTCTTCGCGAATGGTAATGATTCTTCTTGCTAATAACAAAAAGTTATTATAATGACTTTTCAAGAAGACTTGCGCGAGATTTTCCCTTGCAGAAATTCTTTCAGTTGTGTGGTGTTTTCGTTGCAAGACAGACCGATTTTCGAGTATTTCAAAGGTGATTTTTCTGGAATTTTCATCGTTTGTGAAGTGATTTTTTTCTGTGATACATATAATTGTTGTACAGGTTCGATAAATTTGTATTAAGTACACTATTTCTAGCGAAATAAATATATTTCAAAATTCTTTTGTGTTATCAGTTTTTTAACTCTGAATTTTAGCCTTACGTTATCAAGATATTTAGAGATAGCTAAATTTTTTACGAACAATAGGAGATTATATTTCAATATCGATTGATAATTAATGAAAAGCAAAGAAAGATATTTTTTAAAAAAGGTACTGATAGGAGTGTTTCCTCTAAATTGAGTTTTTTGCTTAAAAAACTGTCTTGCACAATCTCTAAATATATATTTTTTTCTAAAATAGCAATTTTATCGTTCTTCATCTACAGAATGGTGGATGCGTCGGTTAGACACTCATTTTATCATAAATTTGTATTTCTCGTTTTATCTTTGACTTTTTAACGGAAAAATTATTACAAATCAAATTGTTTTCAATATCAATCATAATATGAGGTCTATTATGAAGGATGTTATTTCGATAACTGAAACAATTTCAAAAATAAAACAACATATAACGAATTTATATTAAAAACAAATTTTAAGGCTAATAAAAAGAAATCACGGTTGCATTTAAAAAAATATATTTTGTATTTATTTGTAACTAAAGAAAATGTGTAAGAATTTAACATCGACAACAATTTTATAAGTATGAAGTATAATTACTAGACCAAATAATATTTAGTAGAAATTGTAGTGTATAAAGATTTAGGCAATCCCAATATCGTCAACAAATATAGAAATCTGTCAGTTTTTCGTGATAATAAGAGTATTTTAAGCGATTTTCAAAATTGTGTAAATTTCCTGTCACTACTTTTAGGCAAGTCCAGCTGTTTCCAAGTTTTTAAAATACCTCTTCAAAACGTTAATCATTTTAAACCGTAGCATTTTTTTAAAGGAAATAGAGAATTTTTTATGATTTATCTGTTTGTATCTGATATTGCAAACAAATTATGTTGCACCCAGGTTGCATGATTTCAACCCTTTTTGACGTAAGTGATAATTTTTTCAAATTATGTTTATAATTTGTTGTGCGGTAGACACTTTTAAGCTCTTTATTAGCATTAAATTTGACTAGAGGTTGAAGGGCTTATTTCCTATTTTGTTACCTATTTTCTCTTCATATTCGTAGTTTAACTCAAGTTGAACTAAAATTCCTTTCTTGTGGTAATTGTTGAATTTTATTTCCTTTTATAAATCTATTTGTTTATTTATATTATAAATTTTACAATATAATTGCCGTAATTGCAGTACATTTATTTTTAGTATTTAGGAAATAGCATGTTATACAACATTTTTTAAGTATTGAATACACTTGTTATATGCTTAAAAGAAGACACACAATATACAAAAGATGCAAGGATATCCCAATGACAACAAATCTTATATTAAAGACCTATACTAACTTTTCGAGATTTTTCAATCCATTGAACGCAAGGCAACATATTGTTTCTTATCCAGAACTTTCATCAGTTGCACTCCTCTCAACTGATTGAATTCGCGAATAATTATTTATGTATACAGTATAGATAACGGAATTGAAAGACCTATCATTCTATTTGAAATTTAATTTTTTGTTAGTTAATATTCAAACCCTTTATTCATTTTCACTAATTTCCACAAGCAAAATTTCAATCCTCAAAATAATAATTTTTTCTCTGTTGTCTTGTCTGGTCATTTTAGTTGGCTCAATTTGGTTTTGTTCTTTATCTTTCCTAGTATCTGTAAAATGTTTTACTATTTCTCATTCATATTTTCCCTTTGCAAGTATTTATTCATTTCGATAGAGTAGGTATCAGATAGTTCCTGTATACGCACATTGATAGTATAATTATTTAGAGGTAACTCATTTGCAGCGTTTTTGATCTTGTACTACTGTTGCAGAATTAAATGAAGTTTACAGTATTTCATAGCAAGTAATACTTTTTATTACGACTGGTGTTATATCTTTATATGATGTATAATCACCAGTGTGCTGGCATCTTTATAACGTACTAATTGAGTAAATTTAATAATATTTAATATAATTTTTCTAAGATAATTTACTGTGATTCTTGTGGTAAACTATTTGCTAAACAGTTGCAAAACAGTGTTTATAGGGCTAGCAAAATATCTTCATTTAAATAAGTGTAAAGTATTTTTTACTAAGAAAATATCTCTTTTTGAATGTAATTATGACTATAATAAGCATTATGCTCCTTCCACATACAAATTTAACTAAGGCTCTTGATATATAGTTGGATAACAGAAATGAATATATTATAAATTTATCGATATGAACAGTGCCGACGTCAGCAAAAAGATGTATTTTGGTCTTAGGACTTTAAAGCCTAAGAATCTTTGGAATATGTTTAAACAAGATTTCCCTAGCAGAGTCATTAATGATTAATTCTTTTGATATCAATTTATTGGAGAAAACTGGGATACAGATGTGTAATATTATCAATTACATTTGACAATATTATACAATCGAAATTTGACTTAAATGAATTGAACTTTTCATTTGTTGTCAGAAATAAATTTCAATACAAATTGGTTTTTACGCAAACTTATTCTCATTTAATTTATATTACTAAAAATTAAAATGTCATTGATCGTGAATATGAAGATACTTTATTTTTTTGTATTCATTTAAGTTACTAAGAGACTGATTTTTTTAAATCGCAATTGTAAACACTTATTTAAAAGCATAACGTTCCGCAATATCTGGCTCAAATACTAACAGAAAAATCTATCTAGATTCACAAATAATCGCCAGTTGTTGAAAATCCTTCCACGACATATTCTCGAAACAGAAAATAATGATTTTACAGCAGTTACGAATACCTACGTAAGTGAACCTTCTTTTAAATCTGACCTTTTGCCAACAACATAACAATCAACCCTTATTTACAAGTGTCCACTTTTCCGTTGATCGTTTCTTTGACCGCACTGACCATTCAACCCTTTCTTGAGAACGAGCAACCCCTCAAATAACTGGTTAGAGTTAACACGACTTCAAAAACACCAAACCCACAGAGCAAGAAAAAACTTCTTGTATTTGTCGCAGGTAACTTGGTCACGCTTATCTGTTTTATTATCTCTTTTCAAGGGGTTATTAAAAGAAGAAGCGCTCGTGCTAGAAATTAAAGGGTTGTAGACTCGAAGATGACACGCGATCGAAGATATTGTTGTCCACATATGTTTGATGAAGAAGAAGGGTGGAAGAATATACCACCTGTTTGGCACAATTAATCTTTTTTGATATCAGATTTGCCGCAGACAAAAAAACGGTTTAAGAAATTCATGCGGAATGATCTTATCTGTGACTGCCATTAGATTATAATAAAAAATGACTACAATATTTATAATTTTATAATCAAATGTTATATTAGAAAAGATAATTAACTTTTGTTAAAATTATATTTATTCCAAATAATTTATAATTGATAAATTTTCGTACTTTTTACATAGATATTCATACACTATAATTACTAATTTTTATTTAAATTAAATTATCTGTTTTTTTTTCAAAACGGAATCTTTTTTTCCAATCTCAGGTTGATAGAAAATCAACACCCACTAAAAGACACCAAGCTTAAATTTTATTTTGATTAGCCAAATTATTATATGATAGAGCAAAGACCAAATGTCTTATTTCAAAATCTTGAGCAAAGAAAAGAACAATTATAAAACAAGTTTTTTTCTGAAAGAACAGAACTGAACAGAAATAAAATGTACAGAATCAAAACCTTCCAGATGCAAAGAAGGATGAAGGTAGTAGGCAAAAAATTGTAATGTCAAGACAACATTCAAGAAAATACACTAAGATCAATTGTTTCGAAAATGAAACCAATAAAAACGACTCAAAACATTGCATTAATAAAATGTAGTAAATTTATATTGGACAAATATCTAGGCCTCTAAATGTAGGAATAAACGAACATAAAAATTACATAAAGAAAAGAGAAGCTTGACTGTTATATATGATTTTTGGAATTTGTGTGCTACACTTTATCTCAAAAAACTATATCATGTCATTGTAAAGCTGCCAAATATTCAATTTTAGATATTATAGCTAAGATGAGAATTATATTGATAACTAAGACTTATTGAGGCCTTGAAATGTTTAAATAAACATTTTTGTTCTTCGAACTTGTTGTGTTATTTGTCATTCTACTATTAAATGTTGTTCTCCACAATTCTGTTGATGATTGATAATAAGTTTACTTAACAACTTCCTTTGAGGCAAGCTTTGAAGTTATTTATTATCAATAAATTTCAATACTGCCGGTAGAACTTCTTTGTTCACCATAATTTAGTTTTAATATCATTACATACAAATTCATATTGTACACTCTAATTATGGTTATTTCAATGACCACATGCCATAAGTATTTTAAAACCACGGTTGTATTCATTTATTTAGTAAATACCAGTATTATTTCAAAGAAGTAACTTAAAATAAGCTAAAAAAACTCCCCGTGCCAATTTGGTCACTCTCTGATTTGACAAATGCTAGAGGTTATAGATGATTTATATTACCTACTACTAAATCTTAAAATTTAGTCTTAAATACTATTACTTATCTACTTACTATACTTTACCAATAATGTTACCTAGAACCTAGAGAAAAGAGATTTTCTAGAGAAGAAAGCTGTTATCAACATAAATGATTTAAATATTATACCATTTTAAGATAAAATTAAGAAAGTAAAAAGTTTCTTGTAAGAATAAATTTATCTCTATTTCACCTTTCAGAGGCGTATTGAAAGTATCGATAAAATTGTTGAAGAGGTTATTGATTATCCTGCCTTTATTTGGGATTTTCCTTTCTCAATTTTTTTCTGTAACTGATAACTTATAATTATCTGACATATGTTACAGTGACAGAATTGTAGCAGGATAATTTTTTAAAAAAGTGAGAATAGTAAAATTCCAACGAATAGGTAGAACAACAGTCAGTCACTCTATCAACTTTATTTGTTTAATATCATGTCATAAATTTTGCAGTAAAGAAAACTATAAAACCATCCTCAGACGAATCAAAAATTTTGGGGAGCTTAAAACAGGATGTTTATCTTAAAATCCAGGATCCTAAGTTTTTCATAATATAACCTGCATTATTCTAAGTATAATTGAAACATTTATTTCCTATTTGTTGAAGTATTCATTATGATAACAGGCACATTTAAAACACCATTTAATCCAACTAGTTCACTCATTGAAAAATTACACAGACATGGAATTTAGTTATGTAGCTGTATACATAAATGGAAACATTCGGTAATTTAGTGCGGCAAATATTTGTCTGCTGACAGCGGTAAGGTCATTTTCTTTGAAATCACTTCGCAATTAAGATTAGATAAAAAGGTTTTCATGATAAAATCCGTAATCGAAATGGCTGGAACAAGGCAATTACAATTGTATGATTCACGTAGTGAACATAAAATGAAGACGTTTATTGCGATTAACTAGAATTATAAAGTTACTGTGTACATGATTTTTGGGCAAATTGAAATTAGTCGAAACTGAGTTGTCAGATATAATATCTATAAAATTTTATTTTATCATGACGAATATTCCCACAAATTGACTGAAAAGCAGGGTATTGTATAGTATTGAATATATACAGCAATGCTTCCTATAAAATTATAAAAAAATGTGACGAAGTTTCTATTATTTCGAAAATAAAAATATTAGACGCGAGGAAAAATGAAATATGCTTTTATGAAGTTAGAAAAAGAATTTTCAAAAAAATAAATAGTTTTTCCATGGGATAGTATTTAATCATAATGCTTCTGAATCTCAAAATTTAGAGAAACCTAGAAGAAGTATTATTAAAACAAAAAGTAGTCCAATGGCGTCAAATCTGGCCATTCTATAGATCCGTGCCTCCCAATCCACCAATTTGGAAAAATTTGGTTTTGCTTACTAGCTCTTAGTATTGAGTGTATGTAGGGAATTTGAGAAATAAAATAATTTTCTTTTTTTAATGATAATTTTTGTAATAAATCTGAAAACACTTAATTTTTCTGAAACAGTTAAAGGTAGGTATAGGACACTATACATAAATTAAGTCTAGAATTTTCTGTAGAATCCGAAAAATAAATAATATACAGGTTCTTGCATTTAAAATAAGAAAGTTGGTATTGGCCACTATCACATGCCACACCCTATATGTATTTTTTTTGTTGAAATCGACGTGTTCAAGCGTTTTTCTATACAAGCCCTCCTTTATTCGTTATCGAATTTATTCCATTTGGCTGTTCCACACTGTATAAACTGGTTCCGGTGTCGGTCGGAACAAGGTGTCGAAACAAATGCAATTTTTACATTTCACTACCATACTCATCTATTTTGAATGTGCAAGTGTGGGCTTTCGTTAAGGCTTGAATTTAGACAATTAGATATCAAAATAGTGCTATTAAAAGAATTGCTTAAAATGTTGTTCCCTGTTTAAATAGTTTGAAATTTCGAAAAATGCATGTGGGGAAATTTTTAATACCTAACACTCACAATACAGAACATAAAGAAACATTCGTAGTAGGAATTCACATATCATAATTCTGCAAAACGTACACATACCTGCGACCCACATTTGAAACGAAATTTTCAAAGAAATTATGTAAAACAGTCGCCTTCTTTAACCGTGACGCCCGATTAAAAACCAACTGGTCTGCTAAATTGTAGCTACCTCAACAAAAAGCCTGACCAACTATACGGTTCAACGGTCACCCCTTTAGCGCTGGTCATCGTGGTCATAACCCATGCAAGGACCCCATTTGACTTTTAAGGTCCACCTGATGTGAACTTTTAAATGAAGTGAATCATGCTGTTGCCGAAAAAATTCAAATTGGTGTCAAGGAAGTGACCAGCCTTTAGATATGGTTATGCTGTTTATGAAAGAAGAGTTCTTATAGATTTTTCAATTATTTCGTTTAATACGTTCAATGATATATCTATTGGCAGGCATGAAGTGTGGCAATAAACGTTTTTTGTGTCTTAGTATTAGTTTCTAAATGTGTGCAGTTTTGAAACCAATATTGGTTTAATAAGTTATTGGTAGAAAAAGAAAATACAACTATTAGCGATGGTTCTTCTGAGATTAGTGTAATATAAACCACATATTAAATAATGCAAAGGTTTGGTCAATTCATATTTAGTAATAGCTTTTTTAAAAGACAATACACCAAATATACAAATAGACGAAAATGCTGAGAAAGTATACAGATAATTATGTGGTAAAACGAGATGTGAAAAATCTAAATAACTTATGATATGTAATACCTTATTACTGTCATTTTAATTGAACTTCTAAACCTATCTACACAATACCCAATTTCTTTTCATAAAGCGAAAATTAAAAAACTAAAATTAGTTTAAAACTAGAACATATCAGTAACATATTCTTCGTCTTCTTCACTGCTATTGCGTATTGCCTGTTATCTTTTGTAGTAGTTCCATAGGTTTGTATTTCTTGCCTTTAGCGGTAGCCTTTCATCGTTCACACTTTCTATGTTTTCCTTCTATTTCCTTCTATGTGTATCCATCTCCGTCTTGGAGTTAACAAAGTTACCTAGAGGAGCCCAATTTTTAAGTAGCTTAATCAGCTAGCTTCGCCTTAGCATTATCAAAGTTACTTAGAACAACTAACAAAGTTGGCTACAAGAGCCTAGTTTCTAACTACCCTTATCAGCTAGCTCCACCTTAGTATTAACAAGGTTATCCAGAACTACAGATTTTCTAAGTAGCCAAATCAGCTAGCTCTGCCTTGGCATTAACTAAGTTACCTAGAACGCTCCATTTTCCAAGTGACCTAATCAACTAGCTCCGCTTGAGCATTAACAATGTCACTTAGAACAGACAATTTCTAAGTAGACTAAGCAGCAAGCTCCGCCTTAGCAGTTACATAGTTACATAGAACAAACCCATTTCTAAAAGGCCTAATCAGCTGGCTCCGCCTTATCATTAACAAAATTACATAGAACTGCCCAATTTCTAAGTAGCATAATCAGCTATCTTCACCTTAGCTTTAACAATTTTACCTAGAACAGTCCACTTTCTAAGTAGCCTAATCAGCTAGCTCTACTTTAGCACTAAACATGTTAATTAGAAGAACCCCATAGCCTAATTAGCTAGCTCTGCCTTAGCATTAACAAAGTTAGTTACAAGAGCCTAGTTTCTAAGTACCCTTATCAGCTAGCTCCACCTTAGTTTTAACAAGGTTATTCAGAACAGCAAATTTTCTAAATTGCCTAATCAGCTGGCCCACCTTAACATTAAAAAGTTTGTCTAAAACAGCAGATTTTCTAAGCAGGCTAATCAGCTAGCCCCGCATAAAATTTACCTAGAACAGCTTAATTTCTAAGTAACCCAATCAGCCAGCTCCGCCTTAGCATGAACACAGTTACCTAGGACACTCAATTTCTAAGTAGCCTATTAACTAGCTCTGCCTTAGCATTAACAGTGTTCTTAGAACAGCCCAATTTTTAAGTAGACTATAAAGCTAGCTCCGCCTTAGCTATAGCAAAAGATACCCAGAGCAGACCCATCTCTAAATAGCCTAATCAGCTATCTTCGCCTTAGCATTAACAACATTACCTAGAACAGCCTAATTTCTAAGTAGACTAATCAGCTATCTTCACCTTAGCATTAACAAAGTAACCTAGAACAGCACAATTTCTAATTAGCCTAATCAGCTATCATTTATGTTGCATAGCTGTAGTAAATTAGGGTGGGCGGCTATTGTGTTATAAAATGATAGTTGTGTTGATGACTAGTAATTGTACCGCATAAGCGACTAAATTTTGCACCCTAAGAATTTGAAGCTTTGATCTGTTCTAAAGTTTCACTATGATTTACAATTTAAACCGTATTGAAAATTGGCCTTTTTTAAACCGCTTACTTCTTTCTGGAGATCTTCTTCCGTTTCCGCAATATTGCGGTGTCATCTGCAGATAATGGTGAATTGAATATTGTATATTTCTTCAGATATATTCCTATGTTGTCTTTGATTGACATTCTCGTATGATATACGCTACTATATTTGTTAAACATGTTAATGACAACAAAGTCAATTTAAACTGATTCTAGGAGGGATATATATGATACCCTATTCTATTAATATTGATCAGATTAAACAACTCGTATTTTGCGGGAAAACAGGTACTCTCAATTAAGTGTTTCTTATTTGAATATTTTATAACTTATTAAAGATTGTCATAAATAATAATCTGAAATATAGTCAGTGATTTCTTGAATTATTAAGGTTAATTAACTACAGTAAGTCGATTTTTGCCATCATTATCATTCATCATTCAGAAGACCTAGATAAAAAACTCTTTACACATCATTCTGAATATATAAGTAATTATTACCCGATTTCTTTTGCAGTTATAGCTATTTCCAATATTACATTTTTTGTTTGTAAGTAACGAACTGCTAGAATGATTTCCCGTCTTTTATATAATCCACCCTCAGTTATTTGATACCCTCAACACGTGTGTTCAAACCCGTATACAGTCTCATCGTTTTAGGCTAAATAAAAGTTAGAGCTTGTCTCTTCTGCTGCATAATAGATGGAGCAATATGCCTGCCGAGTTTTTCATCGGGATTTCTCAACATGCGAATACACACAAGAATCCTCAAAATTATCAAAAATATACTAACACCCCTATCTCAAAAATAACTTGAGACAAATGAGTTTTTAAGAAAGGAATACATTCAATATAGATTCCAGGATCCCAGCTTGCCGCAAAAATGGTTTTTGTATCTTCTTGCTGAACCTGGGGAAAATTTTTATGTAAGCAAACGCCATCTAGTTCTAAGGTAATTTGAGAAAACTATAATCATATCCATACAGGAAGTTAAAAGATTTCAAAATCACCTAGTGAAAATACCGTAACAAAATACGTCCTTCTGAAAATGGAATGTTATCAAAGCTTAGTTAAGTGTTTTTCTAATTAGGTCTTGAATTGTTCAGTTGATTACCTACTAAACTAAAAATTTATTTAAACCTGAATATTTGGAATATTTGTTATAAGAGCATCACAAATTAAATTCCTTAGGTACTCATAGATACAGCAATATTATTGTGATATGTCTTAGATATTTATATCATTTTCTCTACACAAACTTATATAACTTTTTGTATTTAATTTATTGAAATCCGGCAAGACGTCTGTATATTCACATGTACGGTAATTAGCGTCTCTGTCATTAGCATGTGCAATTTCTTTAATATTATCAGCTAGACTTAAACAGTGACACAGGATACCCAAGTTGGAACGTAGGTACACACACCATCGCCTACGTTCTTGCGTTTAACGTTTGAAATCTAGCAATCTTGTAAGGAGAGATCCGCACAATAAATTACTTCAAAGTCTTGGTAGTTAATCTGTGGTCAAGGCGATAATGAGTGAAGCAATATAGCGTTTCAGTCATGATGTCCATTCTAACGGTACTACTTACATCCTTGAGTATATTTTTAATCGATATTTTTATTCCCGACGGCTTGAATTAGCATTGCAACTTAAGAAGGGTATGAAACTTACCTTTTCTTCTTTTGATATGAAATTCAGTCAGATGATCATATGCTTTCTGCTTTTTAGTGTACTTCTCCAACCATGTTACTTTTGATTCAATAGTTTTATCCTTTAATACTCACAATTTTTTCTGGTGTTAAATGAGCATTTTTGATGAATGACGTTGACACCGACATCTGCAATCTGACAACTGACAGCTCTATTGTAAAGTTTGCATTTTTGTGATTATACGTACTCAGAACGTTTTGACATACGAGCGCTATGTGTTGTTTATAGTAACTTAAAAGATTCATGCCGGCCAAAAATGGAATTAAATCGTGAACATTTTCGTGCGATTATTTTTTACAACTTTCGTCGTGGATTAAGTCAGCAAGAATGCATGGATGAATTTAATTTAATTTTTGGCAATGAAACTCCATCAAGGACCACTGTTTATCGATGGTATGGTGAATTCAATCGAGGTCGTAGTTCCCTACAAGACGAATTTCGTGAAGGTCGTCCAAAAACAGTTGTTGTTCCGGAAACCATTGATGCTGTGCGCGAACTGATATTGCAAGATCGTCATGTGACCTATCGTGAGATTGAGTCAACCTTACACATTAGTGGGACCAGCATACATTTAATATTGCATAAACATTTGAATGTCAAAAAAATTTGTTCGCGTTGGATCCCACAAAATTTGTCAATCGTGCAAAAAAAGGCTCGTGTCGATTGGTCGAAAGAAAAGCTCAAAAAATACGATCGCGGTGCTTCAAAACACGTTTATGACATAGTGACAGGTGATGAATCGTGGATTTACGCTTATGAGCCCGAAAGTAAACAGCAGTCGACTGTAATGGGGTTTCAAGTTGAGCCGAATCCAACAAAAATTGTTCGCGCACGAAGCACTTCCAAGCAAATGATCGCCTGTTTTTTCGGAAAAACTAGATATGTCGCAACCGTACCACTGGAACAACGCAGAACAGTCAATTCTGAGTGGTACACAACCATTTGTTTGCTAGTTGTCTTCCAAGAAATTGGGAAAACCAACCGCCGAAGACGGATCACTCTTCACCACGACAATGCGAGCTCTCACACATCGGTTCAAACAACTGCATTTTTGACCACTCCAAACATCGATTTGATAAGTCATCCGCCGTATAGTGCTGACTTGTCACCAAATGACTTCTTTTTATTCCCGTACGTAAAAAACAAACTGAGAGGTCAACGTTTTTCGACATCTGAAGAAGCGGTTGCTGCATGTTTTGGTGATTTAAAAGTGTATAGATATTCATGAGGAATATTTTGAAAAACAATAAAGCGATTTTCGATGATTAATATTTGTTTTTGTTCTCTAATCCCGAAATATAAAAGGCAGCCCTCGTAGCACTTGGTTCACCGAGTGTCAATGGTAAAATCAAGTTTCTGTAGAAAATGTAGGAAGATATATCCAAATAATTAGACATTTGTCAAATAATTAAACCAAATTAATCAGTTTAACATCAATTTTTTCAACATTTATTGATACACTGTTTACAGTAATTCCACTTCTTTAAATATTTCCATCTTGTATAGGCAACTGAATGTAGACCACTCATTCTATCATGTTTTAACCACTGTATAAGTACAATTCCACTATACCGTATAAACAATTTATGATTCTCAAATTCTTTAAGCACGCTTTGTAATTATTTTCTAACATTTTCTAACTATCCTGTATAACTATACTTCCACCCCACCCCGAATATTAAACACCCTATATAACAATATTTCCACTCCGCACTATATTTCTAACATCCTATAATTTATGAACTTTATTTCTAGCAGTTTTTAATCACCCTATATAACTATAATTCTACTCCACTCTATTTTTTTAACTTTCTGTACATTCAACTGCTTGCGGACCACCCAATGAAGCATTTAGTTTGTAACATATTTTTAACCAATTTATATATCTACGTCTATACATACCCAACTACTTATGGACTAAATATAACATTTTTTAAATAACCATATCGATATGTTTTTGCACTGATTGCAAACTGATAATGAATAATCAGTTCTAAACTATGTACAACAGCTTGTCACTCTTGTAACAGTGTATATTTCTTCAAAACAATCTAATCTTCTGGTAAAGTGTTTGTGTTTATAAATTGTATATTTTGAGGATAAGTAGTGGTTACCATTACGTGCGCCGTGTTCGGATACTAAGAAATGTAATAATGGTAAAGTACCTTACAAACTGAAAATAATTTCCTATATTATTACTAATCTGAAGTCGTAATGTAAAATGTTTACATTATAATATGAACTTTACAAATTTAATGGCAAATAACGTTGCCCTTTTTGTTTTGTTGTGGTGAGCTGACTTCTGACGTCTCTAAAGTAAAATTTCGTTGACAGAGAATTGTGATGTTTATAAGAACGAAAAGCACAAATTTTGTTAAGGTATTTTGTATTAATTGGATGTTATATACTAAATTTTCGGGTATTGTAACGTCAAGAAAGTGTGGTGTCGGTCGGCAAGAAGTGTCGAAACAAATGCAAATTGTGCATTTCACTACCATACTTATCTATTTTCATTTTGTATTAGTGTTGACCTCCGTTGAGAAGCTTTCGCTTCAAAAACGAAGAATCTCATAAAAAATAACATCTGTATGTCCACACACATTAACAACCTCATTTAATATTATTTTACGGTATATACTGCACTAAAAACGTTGGTGTCCCAACCTCCAGATAGTTTTCGTGCTTACCAACCTTGTCACAATCAACTTCAGACCAATTTGGCGATTCTTCCGCGTGAAATCTTCTGTGTCCAAACACCGCAAGAGAAGGTAACAAGACCTGAAAAAAAATACAGTTGACTTTTTACATCGTTAGGCACAATCATCGAGAGCAGAAAATAAAAGTTTTCCGACATTTAACTAGTCCGTTGCAGTCATAACGGCATCAGTTTGCTTTTTGAGCGTTTAACTTCAGCGTAAATCTTTCGAGAATTTTATTATGTTGTCATGTCACGTTAATAGCGGTTATATCACCAGTAACAGTCGTAAAATGGGAGATAAACTTACGTATTTATCTAGAAATCTTGTCCGTGGACCTGGAATTGTGTTAAATGCATTATGGAGTAATTCGATTTTTTTCTAATTTGAATATGGTGATAAATTATGTTAAGATTGGGTGTTGAATAAAATCGTTATCATAATTGCTGATGTATTTCACTATTTCACGATTTTGTGTTTCTTGATACAAAATCGTTTCTGTGGTGTAAAAGCATTAACTTTTGTTTACTGCTAGGGTTATTTTGTCTGTTCATTGGGTTTTCTCTCCTCCAAATTTTTTCCTGTAACAGATAAGTATTTAAAAATTTGTCGTTTGGCGATCACTTGACGCTGATGTTACCGTTTTTTTTTGTTCGTTAGAAGTAAATTCCTCCAGTCCAAATGAAAAAAAATTGTCAGTCTCAAATTTTTTGACAAGCAACAAATTCAAGATCAAAGCGAAATTTTTTTAGAAAAAACCTCGAAAACAACACTAAACGATTGACAACGACTCCAGACTCGGAGTTGAAATGTCTCCATACACAGATAAGTATTACACAATATACAATACATTAGTTATATACAGGAATACTGGTTGATCATTTTATAGACATCTCTTTCTCTCAGATTAACTGTGAGGAAGAATCTCTGTACAGACAGCCAGTAATCCGGGCAATTTTACGAAATTGCCTTACTACACTTTGATCTATATATACAACTTTTAAATATTTATGTGTTACAGGAAAAAATTTGGAGGAGAGAAAACCCAATGAACAGACAAAATAATTCAAGACCTCCTCAACAATCTTTTCGAAATTACTTACTGCTAGGGTGTCCAAGCAAGCCTCGGAACCATGACAGATCAAACGATGACGACGTTAGTAAAGAAGAATAAGAAATGGATCATTAACACAATCAAATTTGCTACCTGGATCATGAGAGGACTGGTATAGAAGGAAACATAACTTGCTTACGCTCCAAAAAAAGAAATGTTGACTTTGAAACAAAAAAACTGAAACGGCCAAAATATATAGAAGACTACATAATAATATACAGTGGTGTAGATCAAACTAACAGAGCAGCTAAAAGTATTGCTATTTATATACACAGAAAATGGGAACAAAATTTAAAGAACTATTTTGACAGTTAGGTTAAAATTAGAAAATGGCAGCGCAACAGTGAAAGCCATCTACGCTCCAGAAGAGGAAGTAAAAATCGAAGAATCTAAAATCCTTTATGAAAAGCTACAAGCTACTCTCAACAAAGGTGGTACCACAAACCAATTTATACTTATGGGAGATATAACGTCCGAATTCTTGAATACTTCAATTAAAAATGGAGTACGATGCTACAGGAAACAAAGGTGCAATCAAAATTGAAGATTAATTCGAAAGTTCGCTGGCTATAATAACTTAAAAACCGTAAAAAAGACATTGACAAACTGACCTGGACAAGCCTAGGCCTTTGATTATTGACCACATAATAAGCAATAATAAACTAGACAGGCAGGTAAAATATACACAAGCATATAGAGGACCAGACATAGGTTGAGACCACTATTTAGTCGTGACTACAATTGATATATTGAAAAAGTAAAAGAATAACAAGAAAGAGGAAGAAATCTATAAAGTTTACTTACTAAATGAAGAAAGCATAAGGAACCTCTATAACTATAGACTGAACAGACTAAGATACAAATAGTAATAGAACAGACAGCTTCATAAACATTAGATTAGATATATACACACAGATAGAACAGCTTTCGCAAGCTGTAGAGAAAAAGAAACTATCTTATAAAGAATATTTAAGGAACGCTACAGAATAAACTAAAGTAGCACACAAGCAATCCTGGGAAAAGTTTGAAAATGACATATAGGTTAGACAACAAATACCATAGGAGACAATGAAAGCACTGCATAAACAAGAATATGGCAGAATCCAAATAAACAACATTGAAGAAGATAACTGGGTAAAACACTATATAAAACTGTGGCGGGAAGGAAATATAATAGAAGAAGAAAGAGAAAGGGCAGATGCAAGAGGTGTAGATGATATAGATTTAGAGGAACTAACAGAAGCTTAAAAATTACCATAAACAGAAAAGCAAACAGAAACAGATGGTATAATCTCAGAATTGCTGAAATATGAACGGACATGAGCATGCCTAGACAGGGCTAGTGGTGTAAATTGTCATCCTGGACTTTTCCAACCAGACATAGGGGTGAAAATGTGAAAAAAAGTTTAGTACTTATGTAATAAATTACACATTCCTAACAGTAATTTTCTGAATTTTGAATTTGCTTTTCAATATCTTGGACCTTTTCTTGTACTTTGATTAATTTCCCGTCCATTCTATCTGTTATTCACGTTCTGTTCTCTCCATTGCTAAACTATTATTGGCCTTGTCTTGTTCTTGGTGCTTTTCATCTCGAATCCCTTGCATTTCTTGTCTAAGAGTCTTTTCCAAATTTTGTATTTAGCTATCTATGTTTGGTGTTCAATTCTTGTTTGATTTCCTCTATTTTCCCCGTTATGTTGTCATTAACTTCCGTTAATTCTTTTCATAAATCAGCTGTTGATTCTCCTAATTCTTCCCTCAAATTTCTTATATTTTCAGTGGATTCCTGCTACTCTTCCCTTATATTTCATGTATTTCCATTGGATTCTTCTCTTAAGTTATTTATTGCATTCAAAATCATGCTGAGATCCACTGCCATTTCTGGTGTTCTTCTCTTCGGTGTATGTACTTGTGTCACTGTCTCCACAATTCTTCACCATCTTCATCATTCGCCACTTCCTGGTTCTCTATTTCCTCATCTCCATGGTGCATTTCTCTTCTGCTCCCATCTGCTCTTCATCTTGGCCTTGTTCATTCATATTCTTCTTGTTATTGCCATTTTATTATTATTTTAGTTAAATATTTATTAAACTGATAATAATAATGTTTTTAGTTGTTATCTATAATATGTTTTAATGTCGCCCAAAATTGTGAGAAATATCAAATCAAAATTAAATAAATCAAGCTACCGTCCCTTAAATCAAAACATGCCAATTTCCCCTCCCCCTCTCTACACCAAACGATGGCTACGCCCATGCTTTCATTTCAATAAATTTTTAATTCCTAGTCTAACAGAGAAGATTTTTTTAATGACGTCCGGTATGATTTTAGTATAACATGGAAGCTTTTTCATATTAACCCGTTTCAAGTCGTTCAAATTCTGAATGTTTATGCCGGCCTTCAGCGCTCAATAAATTCCAGCAATTTCGTTCGGTTTTACTCTTCGCGTTGTTAGCTAATGGGGTTTCCTATGAGATTTAAAGTTCGGCTAACGATGCAACAAGATTGTTCAGAATTTGCTAAGTTGTCTACCTCGCCTAGTCTATTGATATATTGCCTTACAATCACCAGGCGAGTTACTCCAGAGAACAGGACATGACGTGTTCAAAACAATTTTGTTATACCCAATGAATTGATTGCGATCGGAATTTGAGTGTAGTGGAAATTAATCAATGTGTAATCCAGCGGAAAGTATGGCTTTCCTCAAAGAAATCTTAAACTCGATTTTAGAAATTTTGATCTCAAAGTTTGAGCACCGACTTACATTACAGAAAATATTTGAAAGGTGCTGAAAAAATAGGCACACAGTTGAGCCTGTAAATTGAACGAAGTCAACATATAGTCGTTACCCTTCAAATTATAGAGACATTCGCTGTAGTGTTGTTACAAAGTGAAGGTTAAATTCACTTTTGTTATAATATTTATTTATTTATTTATTCTTTTTACAAACACCAAATCTAATAGGTACTTACATGTGAAGGGTTAAACAGAACACAAGTATTTGACAATGTCACAGACATGCCAATATCATGAAGGATTTCCATCCTGATGCAGCTATAATATGCGTCTAAGCTCACCAAATTTGATGTTAAATAGGTCAGGAACTATGTTATTGGACAGCATATCATTGCAGACACTGAGTGGATAAGTGAAGGGCGAAGGGCTTCCGTTGTTAATGTAGAAGAGAGTAGTCTTAAGCTAATTTTGGGGACCCAAAATTTAACGCTATTGATTAAGCCACAATGGAAATATTTTCTGTTATTTAGAATGTTATATATAAAGATAACAGAATGGGTCTTTCTCCTCGTACACAAAGAACAGAGATGGAAGGTTGCCAACATTGATTTATAAGATACCATGAAGGGATATGTGCCAATCTTTTTGATATAGAGATAGCGCCGAAAACGTTTTTGAGCTTTTTCAATTTCATTACTGTGGGTGTAACAATTTGGTGACCAAATGTTGGAGGCATACTCAAGGTGAGGCCTCACCATAGATGTATAAAGTCTTATGGTTGTTTTTACACTCAAATTTTGGCTATTACGTATGACAAATCCAAGAATTTTGTATGCTTTGTTTATCAGGTAGCTGAAATGGGTATTGAATTTGAAGTTATCTTGAAAGACTATCCCCAGATCTTTAACCTCCTTACACCTCTTAACCTTACAATGTTAAATGTAATAGTTTTCAATAGATACATTGACTTTTCGGGAGAAGGAAACAACACACCATTTTTGGATATTAACAAACATTTTGTTTTCTCTAAACCAATTAAGCGCCAAATTCAAGTCGTTTTGAAGTGCAACAACATCATTTATGCCATTAATGGATTTAAATAATTTGAAACCATCAGCTAACAACAACCCAACGCAGGTCTTCAGGCTATCGGGTAGGTCATTGATAAAAATCAAAAACAAGAGAGGACCCAAGATGCTACCCTGGGGTACTCTTGAGGTGGCAATATAATGATGGGAGAACACAGTACCTATCTTTACCCTTTGGGTTCGTGCGAGTACGTATGAAGTTATGAATGACAATACTTCACTTGAGAAAGCAAAAACCGCCAGTTTTTTTATCAAGACCCTGAAATCCCCTTTATCATATGCATGCACAATCTTTGTATATGACATCCAGCAGTTGTTTGTTTAGAATTGACTCCGACACATATCCAGAGAAGATACAGAGATACATGTTGTAGCCATCCTTGTAAAGCAGTGGAGGTTTTTTTGGCTGACTTCATGACGATGCCTCCAGTTTGGGTGTTGAATCAAATTTAGTGTAAACATAACGCTTTGGTGATAGGCTACACAAGTCCCACATGTTTTCCAGTATATGCTAAGTGTAGATGGATGGTGTAGAGGTGATTTAACTCAAATTCTCACTTAGCAAGCTATTGTTCCACCATAAATGGTGGTCCTTCGAAAACTATCTGGTGATGGTTGACAATTTACGAGGAGGTACGAGGAAGTTTTGTGAACCAATGTAATCTGCACCTGACGAATTTGAATATTGATCAAATCATAATATTTTGACCCTACCCTGTATTAAAAAAATGTTACAAAAGCGTTCAAG
Source organism: Octodonta nipae (assembly GCA_034190945.1). Lineage (NCBI taxonomy): Eukaryota > Metazoa > Arthropoda > Insecta > Coleoptera > Chrysomelidae > Octodonta > Octodonta nipae. The sequence continues at coordinate 5,792,231 of CM067219.1, read as the reverse complement.
ATTAGGTCTACAAGTATTCAGTAAGTAAATGCAAAACTGTAGAATTTTTTAAATAGTCTTCTACTCAAATTATCTGATAAATGCTTGTGATTAATTTCATTGATATAGATTCATTACCTGATAAGCTGATTAATAACATACTTGGAAAATTATAACGCAAAAAATGCGAGCTAATAACTGGGTCGCATATATAGTTGTCACATCGAAATAACGATTTTAGGTTTTATAGATAACAAAACTCGATCTGTATAGGCAATAGTACCGACCTAAATTGATACGACGGAAGATTGTCACTGGCTTCTGCATTCTTTGTTGACGTGTGCATTATATAAACACGATCGGTTTTTGATAACAATATTGATTTATTAATGCACAAGTTGCGTAGGAATTAGTAATGCTAATTGTCATTTTGTTTCGATATGGTCCCCAATTACGTTTTTCAACAATTTCAGTTTAATAAAGTAAATATATAAAACCCAGACAGAAAACAAAAAGGGTGTCGGTACTCAAAAAATTACGTACATAGTCAACTGAAACTAAACTAACTAAATACCCCGCAAAAGCACTGTTATGTCTCAGCTACATTGTTAATATATAATACCTATGATAAAGAATCATTTAATCTCAAAACGTTGATACTTTCCAATAATAAATACATTTTAATATATTCTGATTTTAAAAACACTCAAAAAATTTAAATTTATATAGCAGAGTCCTTTCTATAATGATTAACCTGATAATGCAGACTATTTTCAGTGTCATCAAGTATTTAAAGTTAAACTTTGCAGAAATTTGAATTTATATAGTTTGCGTGTTTCAAAACAAATAAAATGGTTTAGTTCAATAAGTTATGTCAAGAAATCAAGAGAATAAAAACGGGATGTGAGAAGTTAATTACGTTAAACATAATATAACCACAAAACTAAGATTATAGACTGTTCCATACCACATATAGCTGTGAAAAAGAAATACAGACTAAACTATATAGATATTGGCCTAACAAACTAACGCCGATATAAAATATACAATGCAAGAAGATAAATTTTTTGAATCTACGGAATTTTTTAAAACGTCTAAAAGACCAAATTATAAAATACTGCCTAATAGGTTAGGTAACAATCAGCAAAATTGAATAATTTGTTATTAATTGCAGATGTAATATTACTAAATGTGTGAGAAAACATTTTTAATTAGTAAATGTGATGCTCTACAAGGTACCTACTATTATATACAGGGTGTTTCATCTCAAACGATCCACCTTGAATATCTTGGTTATTTTCAACACTATTGCAATAAGAAAAAATAGGTGTTGTCGTATATCATTTGAAAGCCCTTTTTACGGAATATATCCTCATAATAAAAAATTTTATTGCAATTTATCTACATGTAATAATAAAAGATTTTGGTTTGGTACCTTTGATTTCCTATTATCATGAATAAAAGATTATTAAAAACGAATTTACAGTACAATAAAATGCCTCTAAAGCAAATGTTCAAAGTGTCCATTGACTTCCATACAATAGTGCAACATTGACTGAAAACCGTCTCTGACATGATTCAGCATAGTCGGTGATATATAACGACACTCCGCTCCTTGCCGTAATTCTTCCAAATTCTCCGTCATAAAAATTTTGGATTTTACATTTCTCCTCAAAAAAATTTAAAGGGTTTAGATCAGGTGATCGGGCAGGACATTCTGTAGGACCTCTTTCTCCAATCCAGCGAGCAGGGTTTTCCAAATAGAGGTATTCACGAACTGGTGCGGCGTAGAGAGGAGGAGCATGTAGTAGAGGTTAATTTTCTAAGTTTTCTATTATCAATGGATTACTTTCATTTTCCAATATAGTGTGATAAATTGCACCATTTAAATTACCAGGAATAAACAGTGGTCCAATTAGATGATCCCTGCCCAAATGTTTAGTTTTACCGGATGTTGACTATGAGTTTCTCGAAATAAATGGGGATTTGTATCGCTCCAAAATCTACAATTATGTTGGTTAACCTCCCCATGAAGTGAAATAGTGCACTCATCTGGAACGCATTGTACAAGAAGTTCGTCCTTATTCAATTCATGAAGTAATTTAATTTTGTACGGATGGAATTGTGCTTCTAAAAATATTAGTTTTGCTAATACCGGAAGCTGCAGAGATTTGCTGGACAGACTGCGTGTTTGGTATAAGTTGGACATGGCCTAATGTGGCCACAGCTACCCCTTCATCAATTACAATTCCAATGGGACTTCTTTTTTTGTTCATTACTGAGCCCGTCCCATCAAATTTTAAAATCAACTCCAATATGTATTTATGACGAACGTTAGGTTCGGGATGGTTTTAGTTAAAAACCCTTGCAGCAGATCGAACACAATTTTGATTTTGGTAATAAAGACTTACCAGCTTAACACGTTTTTGCAATGTGTATACCATAAAATTTCCAACAAATCAGTAAAGTAATAATTTGACAGATAAATGTACAATGCTTCAAATGATCGAATAAAGGTCAGAACAGATAAACAAACTTGCTGTAAATATAAGCAAAAAATAATGTAAAATAAATGAATGTTTACATTTAATGTTTGTCTTGTATTGTGTGTTATTACAGGGTGCCGCAGTGAAACAGGATGTTTTAAGAGCGTACTATACAAGAACTCCTTTTTAATACTTTTCCATGCAGTACAGAGTTTTAATTTAATAATCTGGTTTGACTACTAGGTCCGTTAGGATTTCTGTTACATGTACAGAAAATGCAATAAAAAATTTTATTATGACGGTATAGTCCGTTAAAAAGGCAACACCTATTTTCACTATCTCAAATCTCAAGGTCATTGAATTGGCCTGTTGATGTTGAATGCTAAACAAAAATCGACGTGTTTTTTCTTATTACATTATTTGTGAAAATAGCCAAGATATTCAAGGTGGCTCGTTGAGATGGAATTCCCTGTATACTACTGCGTATTATTCAAATATATATTTGAAATAATTGTATGACAGTTTCGTCAGCAATATCCTATGCTACTCCTGCTGCTATGTTTTTATGTGGTTTCTATTTGTTTCTACCAATCATCATCAAATGCGAAGATCGGGAAAGTCAATAAGTTACAGAATTTATTTTATAATTAACTTTATTTAATAAAAAGTAATTATAACAGCAAATTAATCTAGTCAAAGTTCCCTGTCAATATTTACGATCTATTCCCACCCTTTCACCCATTTGTTGACGGCATTGCTTGTTCAGATCATTTGAGATCATCTTTTGTTTGAACAGAAGCCAAGAAATCGGTAATTTGTTTGGCACAAGGTCCCTTGGAGGGTCGTTTTGACCATTTTTGCCTTGTGAGTTCCTGGTATTATAGTGGGATAGTATAACTTTTGGTTTCGACAACTTTTTTCAGCTAATAGATACAAACACTATATATAGACTTACCTGCACTACCTGGATTTTAACTGCCGATTACTTAAAAAATACGCTTCATACTTTTCAAGATTATGTATAAAACTGTTGACAAATTATGCATTGTCCTCAAGATAAGTAATAAGCTTAAGAGAAAAATAACAAGTGAAATTTATCAGATGATTTCAAAGTGCATAAACTTTACGACCTTCCTAATCGTTTTGGTATCAAAAGAAACTTCATACGTGTTCATACTTCACAGTTTTAATGCTACCCATTCTGAACGTGAGAGTGAAAATCACGATAAAATCTTAATTCGTGAGTTCTACTTAGATGGCAGAGTGTGTGAATTTTGTTTGGAGGCGCATTTGATACAGTAGAAAGAAAGGTTTATATAAATATTCGAACTAAATGAACACATAATTATAAATTTATTTGCATTTAACATTTTTTATGTTATATGTTATATTTAAATTTACATCTTGGAATTGTGCCTTTTTAATCCGTAGTTTCTTAACTACTGACAACGGGGTCTGATCTAGACCCCGAAACGGTTGGAATATACAGCAATTTCCTTTAAAGTGTGGTGCTATTTCCCAATAAACACTTAGACATCGAAAAATATGCCACAAGTATCCTTCAGAAAACAATTCCAAAGGGGTTGTTACGAAAAATGCCATTCGCAGATAGAGATAATATTATAATTCAGTTGAAAACAGGTAATGCTTTAACACCATCGGAAATTGAAGGTAAGCCTTAAAAATAACATCATTATATTAGAAAAGAAATCCAAAGACACGCGCATTCCATCAGACTACACCCGCATCTTTAATTCTTTAAAGGATTCATACAGCTTGGAATTTCAAATATGTAAAAACACAAATATAAATAAATTTAAACATCTCTTAAATGAAAAACACAAAAAATCAGTACTTACACCAAATACAAGTTTCATTAATAAAACTGTGATTAATTTATCAACTAAACACATTACACCAACAGAACAATACGTACTTTCTAAGGGATTAAATTATTCAATCACTCCACAAAATATACCTAAACTAGATCTGATTGTTGCGATTGAAGACACAGCCCAAAAACTCCCTCCACAAGTGTCCAGTGAATACCGAATACGAAATAAATTACTTCTAGAGAAACAATACAAAATGAAACACAATCTTGCTCCTACAAAAAAATATGCCGTAGAAAAACTTAAAAAAGACAACACAATTAAAATTCTACCGGCCGATAAAGATAACGCTACGGTTATATTTGATAAAAATGATTACAACACCAAAATTGGACCTTATTAATACAGGATCATATTCTAAGATCGAAAAAGATCCTACGCAAAATATAGAAAAAGCCGCTAGAGACATTATAACAAAACACAAACAAGAATTTACTCCATTAGAAGGAAAACACTTAACTCCACATTGTTCAATAAATTCACCATTACAAAACATATCAAAATTTTTACTAAATATAAAATTAAACCTTACAAAAATAATCCAAATACTTTAAAAAACACTAATGATATTTTAACAAAATTAAAAAGCATTATTATAAACACAAATGATATGCTAGTACTTTTCGACATAGTTAGTCTTTTTACAAATGTACCTGTTGATAAATCATTACAAATTATAAAAAATAAATTACAACAAGATATTACCTTACATAACAAAACAAAATTAAACATTGACACAATTATGGAACTAACCGAACTTTGCTTAAACACAACATATTTTCAATTTGAAGGAGATTTCTATAAACAAGAATTTGGTATGGCCATTGGTTCTTCTTTATTTATCTCCTATAATTAGTAATATATTCATGACATATTTTGAAGAAAGATTCATAGGTGTGGTGGAGATACGTTGATGACATTTTTGTGGTTTGGGAGTATGGTGCTGAAGAACTGCACTCATTCCTAGATTACATCAATAGTCAAGAACCCTCAATAAAATTTACAATGGAGATGGAATATTTGCATAAACTTACTTATCTTGATGTACTTTAGGTAGAACAAACAACACAATAAGTACAAGTACTTATCGAAAACCTACGAATACAAATAGATATTTAAATTTTCATTCCAACCATCCCTTGAATGTAAAGAAAGGTGTTGTAAAGTGCTTATATGATAGAGCAAAAAACATACCTTCATCCACCCAAATATTTAACGACGAAGTCAAAATTATTAAAGAACATCTACTTCAAAATGTATATCCCCAAGACAAATAAAACTATAAATCAGCTAGAAAGAAAATCGTAACAACAAACCAGCACAAATAACCATCACACTAATACCAACCAAACACAAACAGACAACCAAATTATGAACATATTTCCATATGTCCCAGGTGTATCGGAGAAAATTAAGCGGTTAGGAAATAAATACAGCGTTAAAACTATTTTTCAAAACAAATAATATCTATCCTCACACATACCAAACCGTTTAACGCAACCCAGAGTTCCAAAAATTGTGTGTACAGTGTTTTGTGTGACTTTGGCCATTCTTATACCGGTGAAACTTCAAGACCTTTAGAAGTAAGGAAAAAAGAACATCAATATAACATTTCCAGAAGACATGTGGACAAATCAAATTTGGTCAGTCATGTATTAACGAGCACCAGCAGCCATAGGATAGACTGGGATAAAACAAAGATTTTGTTGAAAGAGGAAAATTTAAAAAAGAGGAAACTTAAAGAAGCCAGCTGTATGATGATAAACAACACTGAAATTGGGAGGAATTTATTGCTAACAAAGCAAAAACGGTAACCTCAGCGTCAAGTGATCGCCAAACGACAAATTGTCAGTGTCAAATTTTTTGACAAAAAACAAATTCAAGATCAAAGCGAAATTTTTTTTAGAAAAAACCTCGAAAACAACACTAAACGATTGACAACGACTCCAGACTCGGAGTTGAAACAGTATACAATACATTACTTATATACAGGAATACTGGTTGATCATTTTATAGACATCTCTCTCTCTCAGAATAACTGCGAGGAAGAAGCTCTGTACGGACAACCAGTAATCCGGGCAATTTTACGAAATTGTCTTCCTACTCTTTGTTCTACATATACAATTTTTTAAATACTTATCTGTTGCAAGAAAAAAAAATTTCGGGGAGAAAACCCCAATGAACAGACAAAATAATTCAAGACCTCCTCAACAATCTTTTCGAAATTACTTACAGTATGAAGATGGTTACTAGTTTAGTGTTTTAGCATTTGAAAAGCGTAAAATTGTAGAAATTACTGCTGTAGTTAATACCAGTTACTTATTGTGAATTTCCACCAAGTATCATCCGAAACAATTCATTATTATTTTGCATCACAAAAAGTATTTTTGTCGTTTTTTTCATGGATCAGTTCAGTTTTATTTCTGTCAATTTCCAACAGAACCTGAACACCAAAGAATTACGTCTCCCCATCGAGGACAAACCGAACGAATTCTTTTGTTTCGCGTCACCCTAACCCACTAAAATCTCTCAATTATTGGTCGATACGAAACAAATTACCCAGCAAGACGTCAAATTTTCCGTCCAATCCAAACGTGGGCTACGTGCTGTTAATAACGGTGTACTTGCTCGTTATCAAATAATAATACGAAAGGTCCGCCATTATGGTTATCCGTAACTAGCCAACTACGAGCAAAAATGCGATAAATATGTTCGGTCACTGATAACGTGTTATGGGAGACGCTAGCAGAGAGGTTATAATAATAAGTTAATAACGGTTTCTATTGAAGTGGGAAAATCCTTCATTTTGTCAACTCAAATAACGACTGCGTTATCGTTCTTTGATAACAGTATTGTCCTTGCATATACTAAATTATGTGCGATGTAGAATTAACAATTAATTTGGACAACTTTAAGACGCGTGGGTTGAAACAAATTCATTTAAAATTCAGGTGTTGGATTTATGGAAAACGCTCGGGGTCTCTGTTTTTTTTTCGACTGCGGTTTTTGGATGATAAACTAATTTAAATAAGGTGGGCTAGAAATAAATTGAGACCATCAACTTCATTTTTTCGAATGGAAACATTTGTTTTTTATAATAATTCCTCGATATTTTCCGGTTTATTGAAGTAGACATTCGATTTCACGTAACCCCAAAGATAAAAATCTTACGGGCTTAGATCTGGAGACCTAGCTGGCCATTCGATATTACCTGTCCTTCCGATCCATCTATTTGGGAAAATATTGTCAATAAAATCTCGCACTGTTCGCGAATAGTGCGGGGGCGCTATATCCTGGTGAAACCATACCGAATCTGCCAGTATATTGGGGTTTTCTCCATTCGGGTAAAGTTCGGTTAAACAGGATATTATGACATTTTTAATAGATCTAAATACTTTTCCGAGTTAAGTGTTCCCTCAATAAAAAACGGACCCACAATTGAAGTACCCACAATTCCGGCCCATACGTTAACTTTCTTGGAAAACTGTGTATGACTTTCCATAATCCAATGTCGCTTTTCTGATGCCCTATATAGAAAAATTTTGCCTGTTTACCGAACCATTTAAACAAAATGTTGCCCCGTCGAAAAAAACTATCTTACTTGAAAAGTGCGGGTTGTCATTGCATCTATTCATCATTATTTCCCAAAATTCTAATCTCCGGTCCACATCATCTTCAGTAAGTTCCTGAACTTAACAAACTTTGTATGGTTGCCATTTATTTCTATGCAAGCATTTTAGAACAGAAGATTTACTTATTGACTGTTTGACTGTTCTGCGGCTGTTTGTCTAATGGATTTGTGAGGATTTTCTTGTAAATCGACAAAACATTTAATTCTGTATCTTCTGGAAGATGTTTGGTTTTGTAATTGTCTCTTACGTGGTCAAATTCGACTATTTGAAAAAAGTTGATGCTCGTAATTTATTTCTGGTTCACCCTGTATAAATGAGTTTATCATCACAAAAAACGCAGCTCAAAAAATAACCGACGAGTCCGAGCGTTTTTCCAAAAATACAACACCTGAATTTTAAACGAATTTGTTCCAACCCAAGCGTCCTCACTGTATATCGTTTAGTGGCTGATCTCATACAATTTAACTTTATAATTTATATGCAATATATCAAAGCTGTTACATCAACGCACATGTTTTGAAAAATGAGAGTGAAGTCTTAAACATCACTTTTGATTGGTGTAAAATCTGTTGTTTGTCCATTGATTGCTCAATTTTTTATGAATATCAGAACCACGAGTTTCAATTTAGCGCAGTAACTTCCTGTTAGCGATAGATGGAAATATTGTCATTTTAACTGTTTGTCGTTTATTTGCAATATTCTGCTCCCGTTTTGTGTTCTACCTTACGCAACATTCTAATTTCAGACTGCTATATGTAATTTTCATCATTTACATATATAAAATAGGTTCGGTACCATTTTCTCCTCTGTACCTCAACCGATTTTGGTTTTGTGTAGGACCTACAGACGATTAACGACCTTCAGTGCAGAATGGTAAAATGTATTTATAATATTAGTTTATTCATTTAATAAAATAAAAAAATCATTATTTACGTCCATATTGTCAATGCTAACCAGATAATTTGACAGTGCCGCCAGATTACTTGGACAGAAAATCGTAAAGGTGATTGTCTCAAATGTGAATGACAAACTAAATGAAACGTAAAACTAACAAATTTTGACCAAACCTTAAAGTTTTTCAACATAGTCATGCTACTGGAATAGAACCCACCAAAAATTGTATTACATAATAATCCAGAAATATATTTTAAGTAGCACCCGTTCAATTTATGTCTAATAATATTTTATTCATTTTAACCTTATACTTTTAATTTAGATTCTGTTGTTGTTGCCGGACAAGTTCATATAAATTCACCAAAATTACAAAAAACTAAAATTAATTTTCATCACTGGATGAAATGTCAATTTTTTTTCAAGATTTCAATTTCAATTTACTGAAAAAATGTCAAAAATAGGTGTATTTCATTAATATTAAAACTTGTTTAACTTACGTTAATGAAAATATACTGAATCCTAAGATATATTGTAGTTTAAAGTTTTTGAATATCTACTCATGTATTGTAGTTATTGGTAATGTTATAGATTCCACATTCAAACTAGCTTTTTAATTAGTTTCCTGCAATTTACAAGCTTTAATCGTAACTGTAAAATTCCTGAATACAGATTCTAATTTCATTTCATTATACTCACTTAAATATACTTAAAGTCTACCTACTGGAACTATGATTCTCAGATAAAAAATATTATTTTATATAGTGTTACCATTTTAATATTAATTTGCATTTTTTTATATTGAAAATCATACTGGAAATTACATCTTTCGTTAGAAGTTAGGTTCGGTTAGGTTAATTCTTTTAATTCATTCATTTTTGGGTGTATATTATATGAGTCAGCTACTTGTGTTCTAAAAATGTGGATACTACATAGTTAATTTATTTTACATTACAAAGACCTGGCTTTTAATACAAAGGCAATCTTTTACTTAAATAAATATATCTTTGACAATTCAAAAAAATATGTTTAAAATACTTATTTATTAGGTTACTTTTCTTCTAGAGTAAAGTATATTTTTAAACTTTAGATTCAGAAGAAAAATGAAGTAATTGGGATAGCAAATGCCTCGACTAGTTTTCTAATTTCGCCACAACTTTATTTCCTTTGACAAAAGAGTCTCCATAACGTTTAGAGTTTAAACTTAAAAAAATAATGAATTATTGTCTAATTCGACTCTGGGCGACCGCTAGTATTATTTATTACATTATATTTGCCTTTATTATAGAAACAAAGCCTGTAAAGACAAATATGTTGATAATTTCTTTCTTTTTATATAAACTATGCACATCTTTACTCAGGGCAGTCATTTCTCTTCACGTGATTCTAAAAAAATAGATATAAGGAATTAGAAAGTGTTGTATATTATACAGGGTGTCCCAAAAGTCCCGGAACGGCATTTTATCTCGGCGGGAACGCATTTTAGAGAAAAATGTTTCAAAGAAAACTTATAGGATTCGTCCCTGGCTATCGAATTGTGACCTTGAATTTGATCTTGACCTTGACCCTCAAGGTCATTTCAAGGTCAAGTCGATTTTTTCAAATAGCAGAACATATTTCTGACCTCGGAAATGGAAAGTTCTGAAAATTTTACGTTCAAATATGTCCTTGACCATTTTTAAAACTTGACCTCTGGTGGTCAGTAAAGGTCAAGTCAATGTCAAGAAAAAATCCTAAACCTTAGTTCTTGAAAATTTTTTTAAACCCATATTTGATGAGCGACGTAACGAAGTTGTTCTTGACCTTGACTTGACCTTTACTGACCACCAGAGGTCAAGTTTTAAAAATGGTCAAGGACATATTTGAACGTAAAATTTTCCGATCTTTCCATTTCCGAGGTCAGAAATATGTTGTCCCATTTGAAAAAATCGACTTGACCTTGAAATGACCTTGAAGGTCAAGGTCAAGGTCAAATTCAAGGTCACAATTCGATAGCCAGGGACGAATCCTCTAAGTTTTGTTTGAAAAATTTTTCTCTAAAATGCGTTCCCGCCGAGATAAAATGCCGTTCCGGGACTTTTGGGACACCCTGTATACAAATTAATGCTGTGTTCGAATAACTCCTAAATTTTGCAGATCACTACCGCTACAGCTTCGCTCGATCTGAACAACTTCTGTTTAATTCAAACAATGTCCTACAACTTATAACTTACTTTATACTTATGAAAAACGAAGTAAATATTGTTCATAAATACAAAAAATTCCAAATTGAAGTATGATCAGTGGGGCTCAGGTCCGAGGAATGCATTGACTATGGTAAAATTTTGATCCCAATTTTTAGCAAAAAAATTGATCTAAACTAAATTATTTAATATCGTTGTTTTTCCAATTCTTTGGCGAATCTTACGCTATCGATTGTTAAGTTGCCTGCTGAAAGTCGGACTTTGATTTCCTTATTATAAGTATTGTATAGAGCTAGAGTATTCTAGCATTAATTTTCGCTCTGTTAATTAGTTTCCTGAGTCTAACTTCCTGGTGGTTTCGGCTTACAAACACTGTTTTGCAAAAATGGATCAGTCTGGTTATGTTTTTTCCAAATATTACAATTGCCCGTTTAAAAGTAGGATTTTATAGAATTTTATGTTACACTTAAAATCCAACTGACACACATTCAGTATTCTAAGCCAGCAAACCCACTGCTATTTCAATTACGGTTTCGATAAAAAAATCACAGGAGAAACCCGGATGTCAGCGATCAGTTCTTTCGAGCACGTTCTGTACTTCTTTTTCAGCTTCCATATCGCATTAAACAAGGTACTCGAACTCATAAAATGGTCTACAAATATTTATAGTCGTTTCGAGTTGTATCAACCGCAAGCATATGCAGGACAATAATCGTTTTGTTATAATTTACGAGCGCAAGGCGGTCGGTTCTTGATTTAAATCCGTTCATGGTCAACGATTGGTGTGAAGAAATTACCGAGAAAACGTTAAAAATGATGCTAACTATTAGAATTCTGTTGTGAGCAGTGCGTTCAAACTGGTGACCTAAAAATAAAAAATGTTAAGATCTCTCAGGATTCTCCTATTAAGGGGAAGTATCTGGCAGTCTCTGCTCCAGCTAAAGAGAGTAGAGGACCCACTCTTACCTGAAGCGCGGAAAATGTATATAATAACAATAAACCCTATAGGTAGCCTGTAGCCTAATAATCTCAAAGTTTATGTCCTTAATCTTTAAAAACTTGACAGAAAACCTATAACTTGATAACTTGGCAACCTAGATTCGACCCTCAGCAAATTGATATAATCAATACCAGGTTTATATTGAAAAGCAGTACGAACTGGAAAAACAACGGATGACAACTTTTAACGTATGATGATTCAAACAATGCCAAAGTTGATATTAGAAGAATACATAGCAATTATCCAACAAATAGAATCGAATCATTTGCTTATTTATTAATGCACATATGCAATGATAGAAGTGTTCCCAGATAATAATTGGTACAATAGGTTATCATATAAGGCATTCCATAATGTTGGGCCAAGTACTCACCCTTGTGGAACCCCAGTGCTCATTACTAGCAGTTATTGTATCTAAAGTCAGCTACGAATATAATTTTTGTTCTCAGTTCTTCAATACATCATATTGAAGACGCATAGCTTCAAGTAGATTTGTTTTTTAGAAATCTGTTATTTTGAATATAACGTTAGTTCGAGAAAAATAGAAACACATGAATGAAGTGACAGCCGATAACAATAAACCCACATAAATAGTTCCAAATAGACTTTTAAGCATTGGTTTCGCATTGATTTTACATGCAAAGTGAGGTAGTCACAAATATATTCTAGCCCAATAAAACTATTGTTTATTTTGAATGTTCATCTGGGATTTTCTCTCCTCGCAATGGTTTCTGTAAAATACAGATAAGTTAAGTACTTGAATATCAAGGTGTAGTATCTAAGGGCAGTTTGTGGAAACTGCCGGGAACACTAGTTGACCCCTTATAGAAAAAACTCTCCCGCAGGATTAACTGTGAGAAAGTAGGTCTACAGATTTGTCAACTAGTATTCCAGTATAATATGTTGTGTATTTTGTGTTATACTTATCTGTTTTTTTGTGACGTTTCGATTCCTTATCAGGAATCGTTGTCGAACAATGTTTGTTTGAATGTTTTGCACTATATTCGTCGCTTGACTTTTTTTGGTGATGTCAATTGACTGATTAATTGACTTTGAAGTTTCTTTTTTGATGTTCATTCGTCAGAAGTTGTTGCCATGCAACCGGTATCTCTACAGAGGGTGTCCCGATTCCTCCATTATTCAACAACATGCAGACACTTTCTTTGATTTTTCTTTTTTTGGTATGTTCTCCTTTAAGTAGTATATTTATCTTATTCCAGTCCATTTTGTGTGTACCATTATCCGTGAGTACATGATTTGTCAATCTTGATCTGTCTATATGTCTTCTTGAGACGTTGTATTGGTGCTCTTTTGATCTAATTTGGAGAGGTCTTGATGTCTCACCGGTATATGTTTTTCCGCAGGCACAAGGTACACTGTACACACAATTTTTGGAACTTTGAGTACCGTTTTCCGGTTTTGTTTTTGTCAAATTTGATCTTAAAGTATTATTTGTTTTAAAAATCGTTTTTACTTGGTATTTATTGCCAATACGTTTAATTTTTTCGGAGAAGCCGGAAACATAAGGAATAACGTTTATAATTGTTAATATCAGTTTGTGTGTTGTTATTTAATTTGGAAGTATTGTGTGTTGCTTGTGTCGTTTGTTGGTTTCTTTGTTTTTTCTCGATTTGGTAAATTGTTTTGCTTATGAAATATCTTGGGTATTCGTTTTGTTTTAAAACTTCCTTTATTAAACATAACTCTTTTTCAAAAATTTCCTTTGTTGCTGAAACTGCTTTGGCTCTGTCATATAAGGATTTAATGACTCCTTTTTTTACATTTAAAGAATGATTTGAATAAAAATTCAAATATCTGTTAGTATGCGTTGGTTTCCTATAAATGCTTGTAGTGAAATTGTTGTTTGATCGGCCAACCAACACGTCTAAAAATGGAAGTTTATTTCCATTTTCTATTTCAATAGTAAATTTAACTGTAGATTCTTTGTTATTGATCGTGTCTAAAAAGCAGTATAAGTCGTCTATGCTATGTTCCCATATTGCAAAAATATCATCAACGTAGCGCCACCATACTTTAGGTTTTTTTGAAGAATTAAAGATAAAAGTTTTCTCAAAGTATTTTAATAATATATTACTTACTATGGGTGACAAAGAAGAACCCATAGCCATTTAGAAACTACTTAAAACTATTGTTTCTCCACGCATTTATCTGCGCAGTTGAAGTCACAGGTAAAAGCTTACATGAAGATGTTCTGAAAAATCCCACAGTGGTTCTATCAACTGCTCTTTCACATGTGACAAAATCGCATTGTCTTTCCGATATATTCTCTTCAGATTCTCACACACACAAAACGATGTCTTCTTATTCAAATTTCGCGTTCAACGTCTCAAGTCCATCTTCCATTAACGTATAAATATATGTCCAACAAACAATAGACGTTCTCATTTGAATAAGACTCCTTAACGAAGCATGATTTTTGCAATATTGTTGGAAGACACTGCACACACACACCGACGAACTATACGCATAAGAAGAAGAAGAAACAGGTCCTAATACCGCATGTCTCCTTGCGATGTTAACAGACGCAGTAGCTTCTAAGATATGGATCTCAGATCGAAGATACGCAAACTAATTGATGACCTGTGCTCACAGAACTTGGTAAATCTTGTTGTGCTTTGATATTTTGAGAAAAATTTTCGTTCTGTGAACTAAACACGGTGGTAAAGAAAATGTTGTTTCCTTTTCCGGTATTGAAATTTATTAGCAAATTGTTCGAACGTACGCTGGGGTGCCGTATTTGTACAAAATTGATCGGAATATGCATGAGATATGCATAAAGAGAAGTTTATTCGCTATTGGGGACTCACTTATGAGATCTATTGGATTTGTCAAGCGTGGATTAAATGGTGCAAAGACGCGAAGAAAATAAACGAATGGGAAATATCGGAACACTTTTGAAAATTGTGAAAATTGAAGGATTTGATTATCCAAACATTAATTAGAAGAATATATATACAGATATATATCCACATATTTAGAACTATATCATTCAACGTATGACAGCCGTTTCGAACCAGGAGTTCTCGTCAGATACGCTTCCTTGAATGACAAGTTCTAAAGTGAAATACTTGGATGTTATACACATCAGTAAGACAACAGTCTTTGTCTTAGTTAAAACAACTGTGCGTGTTCGTAGAGTTCGTACTGTGGAATATATTGCAGCTATTTTGAAAAGTGCGGCAAGGATCCGTCAATCTTGACCTGCTGTCGTGCTTAACAATTGCACATCTCACGGACCATGCTGATACAAATTTTGAGAATAGGCTTGAATTTACACTGTTATAAGGTTCACTGATCTCAAGAATTAAAGCCTACGGACCATGTGAAGCGTCTTCAATATGCCGAATGGTTGTTGGAACAAACTGAAATGGAGGTTTATAAAGAAAACGATCTGTAGCGATAAGGCAAACCTTCATCTCAGTGGATTCGTCAACAAACGCTTTTTAGCAAATGTGAATCCAAGAGTGCTTGTGGAAAATTTGATGCATCCTCAAAGAGTAACTCTTTGTTGAGATTTATGGGCTGGTAGCATTATCTTTCGGCACTTTTTCAAAAATGAAGTCAGCCAAGCAACCGTCGGGAATGGTGTTCGTTATAGCGAGATGATAGCAAATTTTTGTAACCGGAATTGGTAGATATGGATCTGGACGATAGGTGCTTCCAACACAGCTATCGAAACAATAGCTCCTTTGCGCTGAAAATATACTGGCCATGTTATCTCACACAGTGGTAACCTCAGTTGGCCGGCAACATCATGTGATTTGACGCCGTTGGACTTCTTCTTTAGGGTTATATGAAAGACACAGTGTACTCCAATAAGACTACAACAATTCATGATCTAAAGGAGAAATAGCTCAACGATTTAACGAACTTGAACCTCAATTAGGCCTCAGCGTCATGAGAAATATAGACCATCGAATGAAGGTGTGCCGCCAAAGCTGTGACGAGCATTTGGCTGATGTTTATATAATTCCTCAATCCCTAGCCTTGATTTATCGATAAAAGCTGCCAAAAATATGTTCTGCTTCTCTTTGAAGCCATTTCTTCAGCTCTTCAGTCCTAAATTCCCCTCTTTATTCATTTCACTTCTTCACAAAGATTTTAGAACTCTGCTAATTTGGTTGTTATTAAAGTCTCGAATTCCTCAGCATTTTTTCAGTTTTTCATAGAATCTACCATCATGATGTATTAGCTGAATTTTGATACAGATAAGGATGATGATGTTGAATGGTATATAATGCCATTCTTGATGCAATTCTTACTTTCTTTTGTTCACTTTAAATGACAAGAAATACTGCTAAGTACTATCCTGACATTTATAGTATAATTGAGTAACATTAAAGAATTCAGATATTTTTTAGACCTTTAGGAGATCGCGAGACACATCGCACAAATTTTTGATACTCTGTTTACACAAAGTATAGACTTCATTAATTATATTTAGTGTTTTAATAACAATTTTAATGAATTTATTCCCCAGTGCAATTAATCCCATAAATATTGACGGTCGACAAGATGGGGCGCCGCCTCATTATGAAGCTGATGTGCGAAGATGAGTTGCCACCAAGGTCACCGGATCTCACGCCACTAGATTTCTTTTTATGGGTTCATCTAAAACGATTAAAAGATTGAATAAAACAAGAAATAAATAACATCTTGCTTGAAACTGTTAATAAAGTTCAGCCATAATTTATTGATCGTCTACAATATTGTCAGGAAGAAAAAGTGGCCTCCTTCTTCGTACAGTGTTTAATGTAATTTATTCTGTGCCAATTTATTGTTACTGATGTAACATTTTGACATTTTGATGTTATTACATTTCTTCAAAAATACTAGATTTGCATTTATTTTATAATTAGCAATATTAATTAGCAAACACAAGTAAAATAATATTTTGGAATCCATGATATTTAAAAATATCGATGACGTCCTTCCTCACCGATGATTTACCCTGTATATTTCACTATTTTTTTGTTAATATGTCAAGTTAAAATCTAGTATTAATATTAATTTATTCTATACAGGGTGAGTTTTTTTTGCTGATCACTATGGGGATCTCGGGAACTAGAGGAGATAGAGCAATGGATAATTGGCAAATATTTGCAGTTTTACTGGCCCAATTTAATGACACTTTCGGATTTTTGTAAAATGTCATGGCTTACTAGATATTTTGAAAAAACGAAATTCTGTCGATTCAGTCAAATCCCTCTAGCTCCTTTGTTTGTGATTTTACAAAAACAATGTAAATATCAAAATTGAAGGGAATTGTATCCCGAACATGATTGCGATGTCCTCGTTTGCGTGAAAGCTCCCATTTTCGAGGTATGACACAAACTTATCTTTTTTTAAATGGAAAACATAGTTGGCTATGACCTCAAAAAATCGGACATTTTTAGAGCTTTTCAACGATATAATACTCCAGATAGTTATTATAATAATAACTATATCCGCTAGTTTCCGAGATCTCCATACTGATCATCAAAAAAACTCACCCTGTATATAGTGTACAGGGTGTTCCAATTTATAGTATGACAAATATTTTGGAGTTTTTTTTGTACAGTCTTTGTGGGCCATATTTCGAGAATATTTCTAAATATACAGGCTGTTTCAAATCGAAGTTATATACCAGAGTTATACTTTCTGAAATGGAATACCTTATGAGTAACATCACATTTGGAGCTAAAATTATCCTATATCAATCGCAAATAGTTAAAATTATAAAAATTATGTGTACAGTATTCTCTATGATTGTGACCATAGATATACCGGTGAAACTACAACACCTTTAGAAGTACGGGAAAAAGAACACTAATATAACATTTTCAGAAGACATGTAGATAAATCAAATTTGTTCGACCAGGTATTAACCAACCCCGTAACCACAAGATAGACTGGGATGAAACAAAGAGAAATGTTAAGGAAGCCAGCTGCAACACGGAAATCGGGGCACCTTCAATTGTAATTGGATTTAGGATGAAGAAATTTATTTATAGAACAACAAAAAGACACTGTCAAATTATTTTTGACAAAGAAGAAAAGCATCAAAGAGAAAATCTAATAATTAAACTCTAGCTACAATAAACAGCGATTGACAATGACTCCACAGTTGGAGTGCAAAACACTATTTATATACAGGAATCTTGATTGATCATGTTCTAGACATCACTTTCTCTTAGAATATATGTGGGGAGTAATTTCTTTACAGATAACAAGCAATTTGAGGAAAGAAACCCCAAAGGAACAGTCAAAATACATAGTTGTACCAAAAAATTTACTTGACATGCCGTGGCGTATAAATTGGAGCACCCTGTATATGCAATTTTCCAAATCGAACAATCCAGTAGAAACAAAAATGTATCCTCCATGTGCTTTCATAAAATCGAACATCATTTTCTTCTAGTCGATTATTACCGCAGCGGATAGCGAAGAAGCTGTTAAAACCAACCCATAATCTTGAAGTTATACCGATAAAACACAGCACCCAGGTGTGTTATGGCTATTTTACAACTATAATGAATACTCGTGTCTGTTGTGGCCTTTCGGAATTTGCAGAACAGAAAGAACGGACTTGTGATGACACGGACTTTGCATAAACGCTGAAAAACAAGAATTGTTTATGGCACAAATAATATTGTTCGTTAACGACATTTCCAACATTCTGAAATAAATAAAATGGCAATTATGACGATGTAATTGAATAAGAAGAAATTTATTGAATAGGTTTCGCCTGCTGAAAATGAGATTTTCATTTTGAATGGGTGATAATAATTTTTCAATAGGAACGCAATTTTTTTTAATCTGTGGTTGACATTTACCGTGTCTACAATAGTATTTTTAGATAAATTCTCCGAAAGGTTTGTGCTTCTCTATCTTTCAGCAAACATTAAAAGTCGCCACAAATTTAGATCATGATTCGTAATGACGGTATTATAGAAGTCAGAAAAATTTCCGGTATTGCTATCAAAACCGAGTACAGATTACATAGGCTTACATCGAGGTTAAATACATACTCAGTAGCGTAACACACAAATATTTAGGAAGATAGCATATTAAATATTCAAACATACTAAGCACCTAGACTATAGCAGTTTTTTTATTAAATATTCAAGCATACCAAGTACCTAAAGTAGCATTTTTTTATTAGTAGCCTTGCCAAAATATTATGCATATCTTGTAACTAATTTAGGTGTGCTCCATCATGACCTTCTATTTTTGCGTTTATTCAGGTTCCTACTTATTCCGGTAAATCTAATAATATCAAGCTGCATATGTGAAAAACAGCTATATGAAGTTAGATTCATTCTTATCTTTTTAACTGGTTTTCGAATCAAAATGTAATGAAGCAGTCGCTGGTGGCTGGGAAAAACAAATGACTTCTAAAGGAATATTGAGAATCTACAGTGCTGGATTTACATTAGAGGCACTAGAGGCTATATTCCACGAGGGTATGCTTCAAATTATAAATTGAGTACTTTACCAAATTGTGAAATCTGACGATATTTTTTGTGCAGTTAAGAAGTATCTAGTTATTTACAATTTTCATCTTTTTGGCCCCCTGTAGCGTGTTTGACATTCAGCCATTATACATAATGTGTATATTCGTCTAGCAAAGATGTTTGTAAATTGAAAGATTAGATAATAAAAAAAATAAATTATCAAGAAGTCCTGATAAAATCGTAGCATATTATCCACGAAAGTTTAGATGTACCAAACCCTTCAATCAACACCCAAACAATACACCAACAGACGTTAGGTGTGGTGATATAGATATAGGTGATATAGATGGCCACCAAATAGCTCCATTCCTACTAATTCAACAATTATAAATTATTTAAATATTGCCTAAGAATTCGATAGTAGTGACTAAACCATCCATCTAACGCTTTGATATTTCAAAAACTGTAAAACGACGTTAGATGTCGTTGACCTCAAAAAGTTCATTTCATCAGCCTTCATAGTACAGATAGTTACTTGCACCAAACGGCTATCCTACATAAAATGGTATAGCTCTGAAAAAGTAAGCTCTATTAAAGAAAACTGAAGATCTGTGGACTAACTAAAATAAAGAGAAGAACTGTAGAATCAAAGGAATGACGAATTAACCTGGAGAACTGAAATTAAGAACATGTTTTTACCAGAAGTCAAGACTATTGATTCAGAAATTTATCTTAATGAAGAAATGTATTGAAGAAGAGAATAACTGAAGAGCTAATGGTCAAGCACTTAAGAATAAGGAGAAATATAAGAAGAGGAGCAGCTCTTTTGTGGAAAGAATTGAATTAGACAAAATTAATAGGGATATTAGTCTCTTTTTACCTAGCCTTAGTGCGGGTTGTTAATGGGCAAGTGTCTAGTTTCCTGACTTTGATTTTTGTCGTTTATACCAAAAACAGCCGACCCTACATCAAAAATATTTTACTTAATAAGTATCGAGGTCCAAACTGACGATCTTTCTTCTATATGTGGTATGTAGATAATATCAAACAGCGGCATTCTCTCTGCTCATATTCCAGAAGGCTCTGTTTTTAGAAATCTGTTCCCATACAACCATTACTTCTTAAGCATTACTCAATAGATTCAAGATCGAAACATTTTATAGTGCATAAATCACTATCATCGGGTGAATAATTAGGTATTTATATATTATCGTAGAGACAGTCCAGAATAATAACATTTGTTTTATTTATCGTTGCCTAAAGCCATGCAAATTATTTTAAAATTAAACCATTACTTTCCCTTGTTACGCCACTGTTCCGTGCATATGAGAAAATAAAACTGAAACGGTCTACATAAAAGTCCCATAAATATCATACGTGGCCAGTCTGTTGAGTCAAGTATTATGATTATCTTATCACCTAGCATGCCCTATACGCGGGCTCATATCTAAGGTAAACATTGCTTACCTAATTTCAAAAAATAAAAAAAAAACTGTTATCGCTCGTATATCCTGCATGTGTTGTTGAAAAATTTATTAACGTGGCTTTGTGCTCTAGTTATCACCGTCGGACACCAATCAAAACGAATTTACTACAAATTCTGCAAACATATGAAACAGAATTATAACGACGTAAAGATCATTTGATTTAGATTATTATTAAATGTTAGTAGTCATTTGTTTGATGAGAACTGCGTATGAGATTCTCAAGTTTATGCAAGACAATGGAATAAAATCTCTAATCTTTGTATGAATTTCTCTTGTGATATAACTGCAAGTGAAATGGACAGTTACTTGATGTATTTTTAATTAATAGACTTGATTATGCTGTGATTGGACTATTTCCGAAACAGATTTCATTAAATAATTTTTTAGTTAAATGATAGGTACTTACTGAATGTCTCTCGTTATTTCCCTGTCTCTGTTTGTCTTTAATCCTGCAAGTGCAAGTTAATTTTTAATTAAAATATTGAATTTGTTGAAGGTAACTAGTTAAATTATGGTAACACTTATTTAAGCATATATTTTTGAAATATCAAAACATCTCCAGACTATTACATATTTAACAAAGTGTCCGTAGAAAGGCATTATATTCGGGTGGCGCTGCTGTAGCCAGAGGGTGGATTTTAAACAGCACGCCAAGAGTTTTTAGAATATCTCATAGATATTTAAGAAAAAATAATAATAAATTCTGATCTCCTCTTGAACTTGTTTATGATGCCTCCAGCTGGACACTTTTTTCAGATTAGTCCCCATATAAGTTTGTTATCCATGTATCCATAAACTGATAACTGTGCCCTTGTTTGTGGTGTTCTGTTTGTAATCTTTGTTTCCACCATCCATTTTGAGTTACTCTGACTTCTGATATATGTCAAATATAACAAACAGTAAATTGGAATTTTTATAAAACGAAAAGCAAATTGTCTGCTGGTATTATATATTAATGGGGTGTTATATTTGTTTATTTACTGTAATTTAACGATTTTGTATAAACGAAGAGACTCTTAATATGTAATCTGGGTCCTATTTCTTACATAGACAACAATACTGATCTATTTTCTTATCTGTAAATGTAGGCTTACGTTAACAAGCGTTCGCTTCAAAAAATAGAGGCCGAGAAAAAATATAGAAACAAGAAAAAGTTAGAACGAAGACTATATATCATGTATTAACTGACAAGCACATTGAGATAACTGAAAAGCTTCGGAAATGTTTTTCCTTGAACCAAATTAGTGACTACATTAAGTTGATAAAGCTGTTGCTTTATATTTAATCCCCATGTACTGAAACCTATTTTGTCACTAATTTTGTTTATTAAATATGTTCAGAGGTCGGTAATCAGCTTGACAAATACAGAAACCAACCACCGCCTTCTACTTACAAAAAATAAATACTCAAGTCAACAATTAAGAATCAGCAGAACGGAACTAATTTAGTACTCATGATTGATCAGGTGTTGTAGAAGAGCTGTGGGGAAAATACAAAAAAACACAAAAAAGCAAAAATAAGGCAAACGATTCAGTCCAAAAAATCAAACCAAGATTCTGAGAGAAAATGATCTCGTGCATAGAAAATTAACTTTACGAAACACAGAAAAATGTTGTGATATATTGAGAAACAGCGAAAAACACAATATCACAAGATCGAGTCATACAAAGGTTAAAAATGGAGGAGATAAATTATTCCATGAACTCACTAATACCTAGCCAGGAGACAGAAAATGACTATAACCCTATTTACAAAAAGGTATGACTTAAGAATTACCGATGAGTTTGCTGTGTAGATAAAGCTCCTATAAAACTGCCTGTAGGTGCTTTATAGATCTTACGAAAGCGTTTGACAGAGTAAAGCTGAGAAATGTGACAAACCTACTACCTAAGAGAGGAATTATTACCAGAATCAAAAAACTGAACTTAAACAACATAACCTCATTCAGAATTGGGAATCAAATAATCAACACAATACCAGTCGCGAGTGAAATTAGAAGAAATTAGAAAAGAATATAACCTTAATTCTGTTCGGTCTAATCCTGGACAAAGTAATAAGACAAATTAAAAGAGCTGAAAACTAATGGGGAAAAAGTAAAATTGGTACGAGGGCTGCCTTTTATATTTCGGGATTGGACAACCCTAGTGTTGCAATCTGACAACTGACAGCTCTATCGTAAAGTTTGACATTTTTGAGGTTATACATACTCAGAACGTTTTGGCATCCAAGCGCTATGTGTTGTTTACAGTAACTTAAAGGATTCATCTCGGCCAAAAAATGGAATTAGATAGTGAACATTTTCGTGCGATTATTTTTTACAACTTTCGACGTGGATAAAGTCAGCAAGAGTGCATGGATGAACTTAATTTAATTTTTGGCGATGAAACTCCATCAAGGACCACTGTTTGTCGATGGTATGGTGAATTCAATCGAGGTCGTAGTTCACTCCAAGACGAATTTCGGGAAGGTCCTCCAAAAACAGTTGTTGTTCCAGAAAACATTGATGCTGTGCGCGAACTGATATTGCAAGATCGTCATGTGACCTATCGTGAGATTGAGTCAACCTTACACATTACTGAGACCAGCATACATTCAATATTGTATACATTTGAATGTCAAAAAAATTTGTTCGTGTTGGATCCCACACAATTTGTCAATCGTTCAAAAAAAGGCTCGTGTCGATTGGTCGAAAGAAAAGCACAAAAAATACAATCGCGGTGCTTCAAAACACGTTTATGACATAGTATGGGTGTTTTAAGATGAGCCGAATCCAAACAAAAGAAAAGAAACACTAGAACAACGCAAAACAGTCAATTGTAAGTGGTAAACAAGCATTTGTTTGCCAGTTGTCTTCCGAGAAATGAGGAAAACCAACCGCCGAAGACGGATCACTCTTCACCACGACAATGCGAGCTCTCACACATCAGCTCAAAGAACTGCATTTTTGACCACTCAAAACATCGATTTCATGAGTCATCCGATGTATAGTCCTGACTTGTCACCAAATGACTTCTTTTTATTCCCGTACGTAAAAAACAAACTGAGAGGTCAACGTTTTTCGACACCTGAAAAAGCTGTTGCTGCGTTTAGAATGCATGTTTTGGAGATACCTCAATCAGAGTGGAAAAAGTGCTTCGACAATTGGTTCAAACGCATGCAAAAGTGTATAGATCTTCATGGGGAATATTTTAAAAAACAATAAAGCGATTTTCGATGATTAATATTTGTTTTTGTTCTCTAACCCCGAAATATAAAAGGCAGCCCTCGTATACTTCATGGATGATACAGTTATTATATAAGAATTTAAATAGTAAAATCACAGAAGAACTCATTCCTTGGTAACTGAAAACAGGAAAACTGATAGTACCTTCTTTATAAAACCTACATAAACGTAAAATATTGAAAAAAATTAAAATTTATTTGAAGAATGATGACTTTACGAACACTTTCTGTACATGGAGAAAACTCCTCATTACCACCGAAAATCGTGTACTGTGTGTTTGTAACTTAAAACGATTTACAAAGAATGCTTCACAATTTGAGCAGAAGGAACAAACAAAAAACAACATTAATATCTTTTTTAATCTGTAAATTAGAATATATAATAATATTTTGAATTATTTTATTTGTTTCGAGCTTCAATGAAAACAAAAATTTCCATGTCCAGTCACTCCCACGCGTTTCCAAGATGAAAGTTCACGCAAAATAATGAAAAAACCATTTATCTCCAGGAAATAATCGCCCCATTTTTTGATTAACATCCAACAAAAGACGGAAAAGAAATTAAAACGACCCCTTCGTTGTGTTTGAATCCTCGGCAGCATCTACGATGTCCAGATAACATTCTTGAAAGACCTTCGTCGACAAGAAGAGAATGAACAAATGCAGATCGCAGTGACCTGTGAGCAGATGTGGGTGTGTAAAAATTGTATGAGATGTGTGGGAATTTTCAGATGACCATTCAACCCTTTCTTCGTAGCGACACAATAAATGGTGTTTTGCCCCAATACTTTTCAATCCGACATGTTTATTAAATGAAAAATGATAGCAGCTTTTATTCGGAAAAAAAGTTGATCGTGTGACAGTTTGTGGGAAAGGTTTGGATGTGGTCACTGAGGGGAGATTGTGGAATAGTAGGTCAAGGATTTAAAGGAGAAAAACTTGTTACACCTGTCCGGGAGATACTATATGGATGCATGCTTTTGTGATACAAGAGTTTGTTGAAGAATTTAAAAATACGTCGTTCATTTAATTGCAATTAACTGATATTGATGGTAATTTCAAATTTTGTGTAATAATATTTTTCATTTAATTTTGCAAGAGCCTTATATTCAGTGAGATTTCTCGTAACCTATCTTTTTTTGTTCCTCTAGAATGGAGCACACATTTTTCGTGAAATACAAGGAAAGACTATTAAAAGGACATGAATCTCTATCTCTCTCTCTTTCTTACACTCACACCTCCATTCTGAGTAACACTGTCGTTCTCACTCTCTATCTTTCTCTCCTTTCTCTCTTTTTGTCTTTCTACTTTCTTTGATTTCTCTTTTTCCCCCTGTCTCTTTTTCTTCAGATCACTCTGAGAAATATTTCACTCTTAGTATTAGGCTGTTATTGTAAACACCCATTAAAAATTCGTAGTAACTAAAGTACAAATCCAAAATGAACAATCTTTATGCCAATAGAAAGAGGAAGTTTCAAACTTTCGGTTCCAGAGCCGGCCTCTAGAGTTTGTGCTGTAATAGGCCGTCATTCGTTTCCCTCTCAGTTGTGAGAAATGGCTACCATGGAGCACAAGGTTTCCTGCGTTCTTGAGTTAACAGGACGTGAGTCACAAATTCTGGTACAGCGTTAATTTCTTACAAAATTTGGTAATGATCCACCAACTAGAAAAAGGATTAAGCTTTGGTTTACGCAATTTCAACAGACTGAAAGTGTATGTAAAGGGAAAAGCACAGTCCGACCCCGTGTGTCAGTTTTAATGAAAGTTTTGTTCACATTCGAAGTAAGTCTGCCAATAGAGCTAGCAGAGAACTTGAAATACCCCAATTAACTATCTGAATAGTTCTGAGACTGTCTTTGCTGTGCTGTACAAGTCCTACCGATTACAACTTGTAAAGGTTCACGACATAATGAGAGAGAGATGCGTCTCAAATTTTGAGGTTATGTGCTAGGAATGATGGAGAAAGACGCGTTTCTGCAGCATATGGGGTTTGCAAAATCCACATTTGGCATTGCAATACGAAAGAGGCTCATCAAAGGTAACCGTAATCTGTGCCGTATTCTATACAAGAGTCTCTGGACCATTTTACTTTGCAGCTAAAGTGGAACTGGAACAACGTACCTGGACATCTTGGAACAATGGCTTTACTCTCAAGTTATGGAAAATTCGCACCACTTCATTTTCCAACACGACGGAGCTGTTTCTGAGCGCTGGAGAGGACGCAGCGGAAATGAAGACCTGGGTCTACACTTCTGGCCACCGCGATCTCCTGATCTCACCCCATTTGACCACTTCTTATGGGGTTATTCTAAGGGAACTGTTTAGGTCTCCCCTCTACCGATAACTCTGCACTCTACGGAACCGTGCAATGTTTGCTTTGCAGCACACGGTGGACATATTGAACATTTATAATGTGTTGCCAAAAAAACTTTGGAACTTCCACTTGCCTTTCGTATAAAGTTTGTTTTCTTTAAAAACGGGCCCATCATTTATAATACTATGCTATTTTAGACTTTTTCCGAGACTTATAGTCACTCAGTCTTCTTATATTTGTTTAAAAGTAACTGGACCAGTATTCAAAAACATATTTACAATGTTTTGTCGAAACTAACTAATAATGAATGACTATTACCTTTAACGATATATACTAGAAAATTGTCATTTTGTACTTGCCTAGATAAAAAATCTAATAACCAATAAATTTGCGCTAAATATTAAAATATATGTTTTATATAAGCATCATTAGCTTAGTCATTTCCTGAACGACCGACGTTATCATTTAATAAATTATCAGTTTTCTCACCTTGGACATTTTTTAAATATCTCCCTATATTGAAAATATCCTAGAAATTCCGCAGATAAGTCTGTATTTGTAATTATTCAAGATTAGAGGTATTAAGAAATTTGTTTTCACAAATTCTAACGAAAAATATAAATTCTCACTTCCAAAATATTTCTGGTTTAGTTATAAGCCTGCTGTTTTAATTTTGAATAAAGCATTAAAAGTGCGTACATTATCTTTCGATCATCATGTCAGTAACTTTAATTTCTAAAAGTAATGAAAACATTTAATAACAAAGTTCACTATTTACGATAAATATCACAACTCACGCTATGCATAAATAAAAATCTGACTTTATAGCAGCAATTCGGTATAGAAAGGTAAACAACAATCTTCGCAGCAGAGAGTACAGTGCGTCTCTGAAACATTGGGACCAATGTAATAAAAATGAACACATGACGTAATAGCTAGTATAAATTGACTGCTAGCTTCTACAGGGTGTCCCATAACTAATTTACAATACGATAACTTCAGTTAGAGGCGGTGAAAATATACCGATTAACACAAACATGCCTTAGTAGAACGTGTGTAGTAAACGATATACAGGGTCCTAAAGTTGGTATTTGGTTTTTGAAAATGTGTGATATTTGAAAAACAGCTCCATATATTGAACTCAAATTTGGTACAGCATTGTTGTCAAGAACGATAAACACGAATTGGTTATCATTTTTCATGGTACTCCTACAGGGTGTTTTCTACGAAGGTCGAATTAGGAAAATCCAAACTATATTTTTAACACCCTGTATAATTTGCGTTTCGACGATAAATAATTAAACTGCAGTAATATTAAAACAATAAACGTATACTAGTTGAATCTCCATATGTCAAGGCGTTTTCGAGATATTGCCATTTTAAGAGTGGCGCTTAGTTATTTAAATAAAACATTAACGGTCTCAAAAATATTCAATTTAATTATGAAAACAAAAAAAAGACAAATAAATTCATTTCATCAAATGTTAAAATTGACCACCATTAGCATCAATGCATTTTATTACACTTTTTATGAAATGTCGTCTAATCTTGACAAATGTTGCAATGTTATTTTTAAGAATATTCAAATATCACAAATTTTCAAAAACCAAATCCCAATATAGAACATGTAAATCATTTTACTAAGGTATGTTTGTGTTAATCGGTATATTTTCACCTACAGTTATCGTATTGTCTATTATTTATGGGACACCCTGTATACTGGCCACACTTATGCAGTGTTGCTTATGTTAATCCCAAAAACTGTCAATAACATTCCATAAATGATATTAATGAAAATTTTATTGTTGGGCGTCAGCGAAAGCAAATATTTTCAACTTTCGGTCTGTACAGGGTGCTTCGCAAACATTCGTTATTTTAAATGGCCTATATAATCACAAGTTTCGGCTATTTCATGCTTTACACTCTCTTCCTCGTTTGGTACAATTATAGTATGACTTTCTGCAAAATTTCACCTGTTCTGATTGTGTTGTTAATATTGTAATAATTAGCCTCCGGCTTACTGTGTAATGGAAAAAAAATAAAGGACCTTAGAGAAACCCCTCTTGGTTCATGTTTGATGAAAAAATAAAACAAAAGGAACTTTACTGCTCCTATTCTGCCTTGACTCTCAGTTCTTGGTAGGTCCTGGCTTCTCGTCCCCAGGCTTCGCCCATGCTGGTATTTTATTTACTTAAATATAGAGAGAGGTTGCAAAATGTAGGTTGTTTAAATAAATAAACTATTACAAAATTTTAAGAGGGTTAAGTTTCGCAACATATGCAAGTGGTATACATTGTGTACCATTTCACAGTTCTGGCGACATGTTTTATTTTCTGCAATACGAGTGGATTTTTCTATACAAGGCCAAAGCAAAGTCGGTTTTAGTTCACGTACGCGAGAAAATATTAAATAACATATATTTTCTGAACTGATTAAAAAATTAAAATATAAACTTGTGGGAACATCCTCGGGGTGTTACAATATTGTTTGTAGTTGGAAAATGGTCTCTCGCATATTGGCGAATGGTCTCCCTTCCATAGAACTACACAGAACAAAGTCAAAACGGTCAAATTCGGCAAATGTCTGTGAAAATTTTTCCTTGTGGCTCCATCTTATTGAACCACATTTGTAAATGATTCACCACAGCAGCCATCAAAAAATTCACCAACATAATGCACTAGCTGCATATTCAGAGCAATTCGGCAAAATGATCCGTTTGGAAAAAAAAGCGCACATACAGTACAAATGAGTCTGTAGAACCTTGGCTCATGAACGTGTCTTAGATTTTCTATTACCCATATTTTACTATTTTTTGATGACAAATGCATTTAAATAAAAATCTCCTTCATTGCTCATTTCTTTTTGTTGTTATAAAGCAATAACATTCTCATGCTATCGCTGGTAGTCTACTGGCAACAAAATAATTAAAATATAAAGTTATAAAGCATTCAAAACATAATGTTTACATGGGCCTCCCAGTATAGGGTCTTGAGTATTCTAATAGGAAAAGATAAAATTAACAATTATTTTGTAAATATAATAAAAAGCAGAACTCATTATTCTCTACTTACTACTATTACTTTTCTATTCCATTGTCAGGCAAAATGTAAAATCCTACAACCGTCCTTTCTCCTGAGTTGAGACTTCATTGGCTGGCAGGATTAATATAAATGAGACCCCACACAAGCTAATTTAAATTCACACAAAGTAAAAAGTGTATCTACTCGACATCAATTAAATGGACATCATTTGTTTTTGCTACTGATACAGAAAATGCAAACAGACGTTGTTTAGCAAAGCAGTCGAACAGTTGCTATACGATCGAGAACAAGAGGAACTAGACAATGTGAATGATGTCGGTATGCAGAGTGATGAATATATTTAATGGTAAGACGTGGATATTTAAGCAAAGACATTTTGGGGAAGTTAAACAGGGGATAAGTTGCAACCGTTTTGAAATTATTTTGATTTCAGATGTTAACCTGTATTTTAATTTACTTTTCAATATAATGTCAGCCAATATTAAGACACTTGTTGAAGTGTGAATTGAGTTTTTAGTACCATATTAAAAATATGTTGCGTAAAAGTTTAGGCGGTTTTTTAAGCCTCGTCATCTACGTGACACTGAATGCAGGATTGCTTTTTAAATGCAGAGATGAGTAATAGTCACTAGGTGTTAGGTCAAGAATGTAGAGAGGCTGAGACAGTTTACAAGCCAAATTTTAATATTGCATCAGGTAGCTTAGTTTTGGGCTTATATCACAAAGAGACAAAATATAAGCAAGCATCTTTACGTTCCTATTCTAGTAAACTTGCTGCTTCACACTAAAATAGTTTCGTCTTGTGTACGAAGTTGCTTTAGTCATTATTTTCGTACCTCGTTCAGTAATGACATAAAATTCTTCACTGACTTGCTTCTTATTCCTCTCTTTTATTGGCCTGTCTTTTTCGGATTATTTAACCCGGTATAATCCATGGAAGAAGACTAGTCTTGCTCTAGGCAAACGTCTCCTCTCCATTCCATAAATGTTTTTTTTGTGTTCATAGGATCTCAATTATAAATTCATTCTTATAGAAACCAATTAATTTCACTTCATATAAATATTTTTTATCTCTTAAGTTTTTGTTTAATTTACATATTTACAACTAGGACAGCCACTATTGGACTACCTTGCCTTAGTTTTTAAATTTTCACTTCTTAGAGTCATACACTTCCTGAGCGTCTTTATAGGTTTTGCCAAACAAATCCACAATTTTAATATAAGGGAGAAACGGTATAGGATTTAACATTCACTTTTGACTTCTTTAACTATTAATTTTGCACTTATAACTAATTAGATTACAGAGCGAACTATTTACTTTATCTTAAACGGAAGTCAATTTCAAAAGGGCTCTTACTTTACTTACTTTCACTCTTATTGTTGTAAAATACATTACATTTGTGGTATCCCTCTTATGTCATCAAAATTTTAAATCCTGTCAACTCTTACAATTTTTCAGATAAAATTACCTTTTAGGTACACTGAATAAAAAAGAATATACGTATTTTCATTCAATCATACCATTATGGAATAAATTAAAAATACAAATACACTTCGAGAGCTCAAAACATCAATAAAAATCAAGAATTTATAAAAAGCCTTGATTTGAATTATTTGAAAATATATGAAATAATTTGGCCCTCTGGCGGTGGAAAGTTTAATGGCGCTAGTTCAACTACTATGAAATAAATGAAGCAATAACTGTTATTAACTGAATATGTTGGCCGTTTGATCAAATTTTTTTTTAACAACAATTAGTAATTAAAAAACTCAAGAAAATTGGTTTAAAATAGAAATAAATGTTACCAAACTCTTTTGCATTTGCGTATTTATATATAGTTTTTTAATAAATACACATATTTAAAATGTCAATTTGTTCATTTTAGGTAAAAGTCATTCACCCTGTATTAAGAGGCAGAATTTACAGGAATGGTATGACAAATAATAAATTAATATTAAATGTAATATTTTTAAACTTTAGTTTTTCCAAAATGCTTTACGGTTCTTCAGATATTTCAGACAATTACGATTTCAATTTCTAAGAAGAAAATGCAAGGAACCAACTCATAAGTAACTATGAAAATGCAGTATAAGTAACTACGATACATACTTACCTATTACTACACCTTAAACTGCAGTCTATGTATAATCTCAACAATGTCAATTTAACAAACAAAGTTAGGGATGACTATTTATGTATAACATCAAAAATATAAAGAAATACAATGCACTTGCCGTTAATTTATGTTAAATAATACTTTTTATTTTAACAATTTTGGTAAAAATGTATTGAAATTAAAATTTTTCAAATAATACATTGAAAATTTTCACATTGAATTAAAAAGGTACATTAACCTAACGGCTAACAATGTTATAATATGTCAAACGGAGATCAAAATAATCAAATTCGCTAAGACGAAGATGACTGTGAACATTAGAATTATTGCCATGATGTCAGATCTAACTATTTACCTTAAATCTCACTAATTTGTATTCATATAATATAATTTTTTATGTGTAAGATCTAAATAGCGTGATAATGTGGAATAACTTTCGGAACCGATCAAAGTTTGTAAGTTTTTTGTTTAATTTAGTTCTTTTTCGAGTCAATCCATCTCACGATTTTCTCTCCAAGCAATCTGGCAGCACTGTTTGGCATTGTCAGTGTGGACGTGAATTATGAATTTTTTATTTTATTTAATTTTATTAATGAAGCAATATTCTGAAAAAAATTAAGCATTCTGCACTGAAGGTCGTTAGTAGCTACCAAACAAAACAAAAATAAAGAAAGTCGGTTGAGAGACACAGCAGAAAATGGTACCGAGTCGTTTTGTCTTTGCCTAGTTATACATAGATACTGTAGTTACATTGACGAAGAGCCCTAAGTATGAACAAATGAATACAAGAGATCTAGGGGAATCAACAACAAATATTAAGAGTATTTTATTTTTCGACAACTCAGGAAAATAAAATACTAATTGAAATAATAGAACTTTTAAAATAAATATCTCTTTTCAAATAAATCTTCATAAAACCTCCCTAAACCTATAATTCAAGTCTAATTCATGGTGCTCTTATAAAAGCTATCAAATATCAAACCTCCTATAGCAGGTCATAAATTCTTCAACCATAAGGCAAAAAATAACATCGACAATAAAATCGCCAAACATCCTTAAATACCAAACATCAATACGGGTGTACAATAAGATACTATTGTGTTCTCAAACAGGTTGTAATCCCATATAGTTGACCATTGTCCAAATTGACAAGTGTTGAATGACTTGAATGGAATGACCCTTTTTCTTACCACAATTCGAGCCACCGAACGATGTAGAGCAACCCAGAGGCGTGGGAGAATGCAAGATTTAACACCTTGCAGGTCCGAAGATCGAGAATGTTTATTAGGGATATGAAATAGAGAGATTAGGAGTAGGTACAGTGCATTCAACACATCTCGGAGATTTATTTTTTTTATTTGGCAGTGCAACTTAAAATAAAATTCTTAGTTGAGAAAGTAAAATTAAATTTTAAAGGTAGTAAGAAAGTAAATATTGAAGCTTATATCAGAACCCAAACAACACATGCGAAATTCTGTAAAACTGTAATTTACGTAAGATTTTGAATGTTATTAGAAAGAATTTAGGAAGTATTTCTCTTACAATAAGTATACAATCGACAGTTAAACAATATGTGTGTAAAATTAATTACAAGGTTGTAATGCACTTTATATTGGACAAAGTAGTCAGAAAATAAATGGCCGTTGAAAGAACATAAACATGACATATTGTGCTATACAAAATGTAGGAAAAAGCCCGACCAGTGTATAGATAAGATTTATTTTATCCACGTACAAACTATTCATCAAGACTAATTGTGAGTAATTACATGGGCCTAATAAGCGATTCGTATATTATAACCCCAAGACGTATAAGTCGAGTACTTTTAAGTTAATTTTGAAACCTTTAAGACGTCATGTATTTGAAAAATCCCTTATTATTCTAAATGGCGAGTTTCATCGTTTATTGACAGGGAAATTAGAAGGCCTTTAAACTTTAAGTAAGCCCCTAATGGTAGAAAATGATGAAATTGATAATCAATTTAGTTAGTACTCTAAGTACTAAAGTTAATTAGTACAAAAAATGGGGTGTAAAATTGACAAAATCTGTCAACCAATTACAGTTTGTTTTGCATGCGCGAGCAGAAACTTTTTAAGAATTTTTAAAAGGAACTAAACCAAATGTTATTTTGGCAAAACGTCCAGAATATTTTCAACAGAATCCAATATACGAACAAATGTACACCAAAATGACACATATATTTCCATCCGTAGAGCAATAGGCACTAACATACATTATACAGGTTGAGCCAAAATTCAAAAATATCACTTGGAGGGCTAATAGACCAGCTCTAAGCTAGCCAGAAGAACAAAATGTAACCTTAGGACAAATGTCTTAGTTTTCTAGATAATGTCACCTTTATTTGTTTTTGTTCACACTCAGAACAATGGGCTTAAAAATGACGGTTGTCCAGCTCGTACTGCACTACTTGTATGAAATGATTTAAATGAATCTCCGTCATCTGGGCCCCATGTTCTAGCCTTCCCCGTGTCCGGATTTATATCCACTAAATTTTGCGTAAAGAGATTGCATAAAATAAAGATTTGCGCAAACCCAAAAATGTATTTAGAGATCGTATTAATGAATTCACAGAACAAATAAATACCACGGCTAGTGCAAAACCGATAAAAATATATTTTATAAAAAACGTAGATCTTGTACTACTACAGGGCAGACAACTTTGCAATTAATTTTAAATATTTTAATTTTATTCCATTAACCTTGAAAAGTGCTTTCCTTCAGATTTATACTAATGTCATACTTAGCTATTCTGGACTGTTAACTTTACAAGGGTTATAGTTGGCTTTTGGGACACTCTATATGAACTAGGCTAGGTGGTTCTGGGTGAGAACCGCGTCTGAATTTACTAAATGCTCGACGTTTCGACTCTTGCTTTGGAGCCATTATCAAGATATAAAAGTGAAAAAGAGTTTCAGAGTGTAGATCGAACTCGGGGCCTCAATTTGCTTACTCCCCCAAGAGTCACTAGGTAATAGAACTGTTCAGAGTTGTGACCTAAAAGATCATTCCAAAGATTAAGTGTCGTAATTTATTCTATGCTCTATGACTTTTATATAGCTAATATCTTTGGTATGGTTCGCTAAATTTGAGATAAAAATAATTGTTTTCCCGCCAAAAAACAACACACATTGATAAAGCTCACTGAAAATACTAAAACAATTTCAAGCTTTGCCCAAGTTAATTAGAAACTCTGTTTTATTATTGTCTAACCACTAGGTTATGGGAATTATTGTACAATATGTGATTGAACTTTTCCATTAAATTGTATAATTCTGTATAATTTCTCGATGACAACCTGTATAGCCAATTCGTGATTACCGCCATGTTCTCAATTTGCATTACAAGAACCGCACAGCCTTCTCTTCTTCTTCTTCATCGATATTATATTGTTTCATAAAATGGATATTGTAAATCTAATATGCCACGCACATAAATATCAAAAGTACGACTTCATGCTGGTCAGAACGACCCCGTGACATTTCGAACACATCTCGCGGATCACATCGCCTCTTTCTCCGGTACTCATGCCATCAAAACCATAACCATAAGGTTACGGGATAGACCAGAGAAGATTCGCAGATGGTCTTATGTAAGAATAATCGTAGATCATCAATGGTATGACCTCAGACGATGTTTTACAACAAAAGAAAGTTTTTAAATAGGTTTGTTGGAGATACGCTCGCAGATTAACGGTACTAAGGATTGGTTCTAGTGACGGAAAACACCAAACTTGTCGTTCAGCTTTGAAAATCTCGGTTTGTCATAATAAATCTTGATAGTGATTTCAACATGTGATTTTTTTCCGTATTTTCCAATGCAGTGCTTGCCCACGAAGAGTTCCATATATATGATGATTGAAATATATGTCGGAGTAGAATTATAGTTACAGAAAATTTCATAAACAAAAAGAGTAAATACGGTGGCTCATAGGCAGTGGCATATACAGAATGGTTTACCGGGTGGTTCAAAAATGTTAAAAACATTTATGCGTGGTCCATGAGCAGTTGCATATACAGGGTGGTGGAAATATATAATGAGATGGAATTATTATAATGAGGATTTTAATAAATGTTAGAGAATTGAGTGCAATTATAGCTATACAGGCATGTTAGAAAAAATAAATATGTAGGGTAGCCCATTAGCGGTTGAATTGTTGTCATATTAAATTAAGAATTACGTATTTGAACACAAATAAAGTCGTATGAATTATATTTGAAAAAAACTTGAATTTCGTTACTTATTTGTAGAAGCTAGATGTAAGACCGACATCTAGGATTTTCGAGGAAACTTTCACACAGAGGTTCCGAATTTGCATCTGTCCCGTATAATTGCTGTTCTCCCTAAAGTCCTAGGTTAGAATATCACGATAAAATTTTCAGGTTACTTAACCTGCCAGAAATATTAACACAATTGGTCGAATTTCGACCAATGGGCGACGGCTAGTATATAATAATTCTCAACAATTTTTTGACAAACTGACCTTACTTGTATACCCCGTTCTGATGCAATAGTGAATAATAAATAAATCTTATAACATTTAGTGCTAATAAGGCGATTCTTGGACTGTTTTGTTTTAAACACGATTTCACTTCATAGTTAGATTTTTTAACATCGAAATAATATTATAATACTTCATAATTCTGTGATTCATTGAACTTACCGGCAAATTAATAACTTTGTACCTGGCGGCAAAGGAGAGTTTCGCTTCTAGGTTTGATTATTCTGTGCCATACGTTTCAGATTAACATCACAGCACAACTATTGTAAAAGTCATGCTCAGAAACAATATATTGTCCCGCTTTCAAGGGTTAGTGAGACCTTCTAAAGTAGATCCAAAATAACTTTAATGGAGAATTCACTCTTCCAAACAAATTTGAATCTGTGAGACCTCTTTAAGTTATTGGTCCTATACATAGTTTTTAACTTTCCGGGGCATAAATAGTACTCGTATCAATATAACGCAGAAGTAGTGAATGTCTCTGTTTTATCCAAATAACCAAAAATTACACGCAAGTCGGACTTCATAGCCCGCGTGATTTATTTTTCCGGTTTGACGCGTCCGCCGTCACGAAATCTCGACGGTCCTTTTCCGGTAGAAATCGACTGACCCGGGGTGGCGCTTTCCCATATTGTCGTTGACATTACAAGAACGGGCAAGAAAGCCAAAAGTCAAGAAATCGCTCTTCCGAGCTGTTTCGCATCGCTGACTCGTTCTCGTGATTTTGAAAACCGTGGCTCCGTCTCAGATTTTCAGTCCTTTCATGGTATTTCATGGTGTCCATCCACCTTGTTACATAACAGCATACACAGGATGTTACGATTTGA
Source organism: Octodonta nipae (assembly GCA_034190945.1). NCBI lineage: Eukaryota > Metazoa > Arthropoda > Insecta > Coleoptera > Chrysomelidae > Octodonta > Octodonta nipae. The sequence goes on along the minus strand of CM067219.1, from coordinate 5,755,184 downwards.
TGGTTTTCTAATTATCCTTCTATTGTCACACTTTTTAGCTTTGAATTCGACGACGAAGGAACTGTTATGTGCCGTGATTTTTCTTGTTGTCGGTAATTAATTGGAACACGGAACGGTACAATGCAAGAAAGCTTAGATTTTTTTGCAATGTCACTCCTACAATGAAATAAAGCGCATATCTCCCTCAACCATGTTTATTCAGTAAGTAAGATATAACTGATCACAAACAAAGCATTAAATAGCATCTGAAAACCTATCATATCGATTGTATAATAACAACGGCCTTGATAATGGTTTCTGTTACGATCTCAAAACGTCCTTGTTGTCAACGCTAAGAACACTGTGAATCAGAATCCAACTTAAGTACTCATAAGAAGATTCTGGAAGCTGAAAGAACCCCTTTAAAATATAGATTGTTATCTTGTTATATTTTGAAATGATTGACTAGTTTAAAACTAGATTTTATTATTTTTTTAAATATTTTTAAACTAATACAAGATGTCTCTATGTTTTTTTTATTTTTCACAATTTGTGACTCATTCTTTATGATTGGCTGTAGTGTATTGTAATAAATAATGTGTATTATTAATTCATTTTTAAATTTCTTATAAAGGTGTTCCAATTTGAGGTTAATTTTTAAATTTGCCGCCATTTATATTTTTTCTACTAGAATATCATATGTTATTTGACAGATGACAAGTAGGAATGTTCCGGTTATTAAAAATGGAGAGATATACGATTGAGCAACCGTGTTTATTATTTAAAATGTTACCATTGGAAAAATTGTTCAAAAATTTGTAAAAACTGGTTCAGTAAAAGATAAAAAAAGCAAATTCCTATCATCGTAGTGGACGTTCAGAAGAAAATATTGCAGTTGCTAGTGTTGTTGAACAACCAAAAACATCAATTCGTCATCGTGCACAGCAATTGAACATTCCAAAACGACTTTATTCAGAATTTTGCACAAAGATCTTCATTTAAAGGCATACAAGATTCAGATAACGCAAGAAATAAAGCCAACGGACTTTGGTTTACGTCTTCAATTCGTTAATTGGGCTGTACAACAGAAACTTGAAAATGTGAATTTTTTTCAACAAAATTATCTTCAGCGATGAAGCACATTTTGAATTGGGTGGATTTGATAACAAGCAAAATTGTCGAATCTGAGTTGAATCAAATCCACGAGAAAGACCGATGCATCCACAAAAAATAACTGTTTGTTGTGGTTTTTGGGCTGGTGGAGTGATTGGTCTATACTTTTTTGAAGATAACAATGGAAATGCTGTTACTGTGAATGGCAATCGATATAGAACGATGATTACTAACTTTTGTGGGATGATTTGGAGCGTATTGATGTGTAGAGTATGTGGTTCCAACAGGACGGTGCAACATACCATTCATCAGCAGAAACAATCAACCTTTTGAAACAGAAATTTGGTAATCGAATAATTGCTCGAAAAAGAAACGTTAATTGGCCCGCTAGATCTTGCGATCTAACACCTTTAGATTTTTTCCTATAGAGCTGTTTGAAAGAAAAGGTCTATGCCAACGATCCACAATCAACTGATGACCTGAAAGAGAAAATTATTGACAGTTTTCAAGTAATTGAACCAATGTTATGCCAGATAGTTATTGAAAATTTTATCAAAAGATTAGAAGCTTGTCGTACAGCAGCTGGTGCTCACTTACAAGATATTGTTTTCCATTACTAAACCGAAACAATCGTACTATCCTTTGAAATAAAAGATTTGATATTTCTCAAATAATTTGGGTATTTTATTAAAACTATAATAGGCTAAACGAACAAGACACTATAAATATGAGTCACAAACTATTAGTCTGAATACCTTAACCCGAATGTAAAAATTGTATGACTCATAAAGTGCTGAAGTAGCCATATTTAACGCAATTTTTAATATGGCAATAAACGCTTTTAAAAAGACTATCCTTGGGGTTTTAATATGAAGAGTCTGACATTTTTGACATTCCGTATATTTTTCATATTTTTAAAATTTTGATATTCTTGCCAATTTTGACACTTTTAAGTACTCACAATAAGTTTGTGTAATCTGAAAAATATGAAGTAAAAAATTGGTTGTCATTTTGTGAACTGGATAATCAGAGAGCCCAGCGTCCAAATTAAAAATGTTTGGAGACCACTTCTTGGGCCACTGCCGCTATGCATCACCGTAAACCAATCGCCAAGTCTAGCGACGCTGATTAGACGAGACAGGGGATATGAAGGATATAAATAGGACGTATAACCTGAATTCCCTATTATTCACCTGATGACGAAGCAGATCCAAAGCTATTGAAACGTTGTGAGATCAACCACTTCAAGACGATGGAAGTCCAAGGAAACTTCGAGGCCCAAACTTGACTTTAAACATAGGCATATATGTTACAATAGACTGAAAACCTAAGCAATTTTTAATGACCAGTTGTGTTATCTTTCTCTAAATCGTCACTTGGCTGCATGAACCACTCAATCTGTGATAATGTATAAATCTATGACTTTAACTGCTAGGTGCCAGAATCTGACAGGCTCAGTCTTGCTACAATTAGGATGTCTTGTTCTTTAGGAAATATAATAATAAGACTAAGACCTCAAGACCAATACCGAATTTTTATAACACTAATTTTCAAGCGGAAAACAACCATGAGGATTCCATCATTAAAGCCACAGAAGCTTTATGAACTAATTGCGCAAACAGCCACCATACTAATGCAGCACTAACTGTCAAATCAGTTAGAGAAAGTCCAACATTATATATACGAACGTAGTCAGGCTACTTACGTTAAAACAAAATCTTTACACATCACTTGACTAGACTTACACCTTCATGCCTGTAAAATGCAGCTTATACAACAGCTGAGGATTACTTAGTATAACAATTCTTCATCAACTTGATGAATTTGAAGATTATGAGAACATTTTCCATAACTTTTGTCTCAACGGCCAAGTAAATGTATAAAATGCAAGAAGGCAGTATCGACTGACCCCGACTTGACACTTCTTAATTAAAATATACCGAGTGCCTTTTTCAATAAATAGTTCATAACTGCTTATTTCTACTCTTTAGGATCAAAACTTTGATTTAAGCAAAATTAAATAGTAACACAAGTTTATGCCCGTGTATGTAAATCCAACACATCTTTGACAATGTACAGAACATGTTATCTGACAATGAACATTCTACACTAACTTTCAGCTATAAAAGTATAATTTCAATGTCACAAAATTGTTCTTCCTTTAACTTGTCTTTCTAATAAATTTTCTTTCTATTGTAAGATGTTTTGACTTCGTATATGAAAACGGTTCCAAGTTTTAAATATTTTTTAATACACTACTGGCCTTTCTTGTCTTCTCGCTATTCTGTATTACAAGCTTAAAGTTATGGGAAAGGAATAAACTAACAATCGACGCAGGTTTTACTGTACATTTATTATACTTATGCAATCTGTAATAACGTGTTAGAACTAGATATATTACTTTTTAATGTAGAAACCGGATTTTTCTCCCTTTTTTCATAATAGTGAACATTTTCTCTAATCCTGCGTGAACCACTCATTTTTGATGCAGATACTGAATGCGTTCGATTTATTGAACTCTCATTACAAAAAAAAAAAGAACTTTCTAATGCCCATTCAAACATCTGCCTTATCTCAATCCCTAAAAAATCTCCTCAGATTCCCATGCCCCGCAATCACCTGATAGCCAAGCTTCTTGTGACCCCTCTTCAAAAAAATCGTGAGATTTTTTTCACCGGCATTTTTTAAATATCAACCCCAGGGTTTTTTTATTGTCTGTATTTCTTTTTGTGTAACGGTTTCTTACCTCTCATTTTTGTACGACAGTGTGATAGAAAATTAATCAGATCTCTGACACAGTGTCGTGAAAAAAGTACCCTTCACGATTAATAAATACCGAAATTATAATTTTTGTGAAGAAGAAGAATTACTTGGCATAATAGAAGTGTTACGGCATGGATCAACATTTTTTATATTTTTTATATAGGACTTTAAACATTAAATACAAATATTATTTGAATAATTTCAAGCCCATGTTCGCAGTCAGCGGATTGACTAGAATTATTAAAGAAAGCTCTTGTTTAATACTTTGCGTGGAGTATTAAAGATAATGTATATTCTTTAATACCACATTACTGATGTAATCGCTGTTCTAGCAAGACTTTTAGAAAAGTGCTAAATAACACTTATACGATCTGAAATTTCTGGTTCCCGGTAAATACTTGATCACCATTAGGCGACAAGATTTCCAATTATTACATGTTGTTCACATTTACTTTTACAATGTGATTGAGAACAAAACAATGTTCAGGAGTCTATTTTCGCTAATGATGAATAAATGATGCCTTTGTATAATATTAACACACTGGTATTGGCAGTTCTCTTCAATAACTGCCTATCGTGTTTTGGTGCTGCTCAATAGCTCTATCCAAAAAATCCAAGGAGGTGTTAAAAATTGTTAATATAACAGAATTTTATTGTTTTTATGCAACTATGAATATCTTCCTAGAAGACAGTACTTCTATTTATACTTGTATGTTACCGTTTTTCTCACTTTAGTCTATTTAGTTATTTAACAGGTTGAATGCCTACGGATAATATCGTTTTGTAATTTATTAAGTATATTTTTTAGTATATAAACTGATTCTAAATTTTCTTTGTCTACTGCAAGGATATCAATGTGATCAACAAAAATAGCTATAGAAATTCTGAGGGTCACTTGTGTACAGAAATAGAACACGGGTCCACTAAACTACCCTGAGGAATTCAAGCTTTAATTTATTAAGGCGAAAGTAATCAGTGTGAAATTTAAACAAATAATTGTGCCATATTTATGTTTGGGATTAGTGGAACTGCGGTTTCAGAAAATCAATTTTTCTTTCTAAAACTGCTACCAGCATCAAGGATTTTTCAATCTTGACAGGCGTGCTTGTTATTATGTGTTAAATACTTAAGACTGACAATTAAAATACATTTGGTTTTGTGGTTTGACAAAGTAAGTTACTTTTTCAAGCCGTTTTTTATGAACATGACATATATACCTTTTCAAGGAAAATTGTTATCGTATTTTAGTTTTAGACATAACTTGCTTTGACCCAGACTTTTTATATTAACATGAAGCATCCAATTGTAAAGGTACATCTTCAGTGTTTACCCTTGATACGTGATTCCCAGGCCAAACAAACCACCTGATTAACAAACTTCTTAGTTACCCTCCAGTAAAAAAATCGAGAGATTTTTTCCACGGCCCTTTTTTGCATCTGTCCCTACACTGATCATTTTTTTCATTGTCTGTTTTTTTCTTATTTCCATAACGGTTTCTAACCCTCATTTTTTTCAACCACTTCCGAATATCTAATTGAGAATTAACATTATTTTGGGCCCAGTTAACGCTGCATGGTATTGTTAGATTTTTTTACGATATCGGTCCAGTGTGAATCTGTGTGGGTCAGATTTACCCCACCACAAGGAAACTCACCCCTCGGCTGGCTACCTGTAGGTACGTGATCGGACCACGAGAATCATATCAGTTGATGATCTGCATCCAAAGGGACGATGTGTTGGGCTTGAGAGTACTCAATGGTTTAGAAATTTAGATTTTTGTTTTTAAGTGTTAGTGGTATTTTTTTATGTATAAACGTGATATATAGTGACAATGTTTTCTTCAATAAGTGATGTTGAGTTGTATTTGAAGATGAAGCTGTTTTACAAGAAACTTATTGGTGAGGAGTATTTGACAATTTTTTTTTTTTTTTCGATAGAAAAATTAATAATTACTTGCGGTTTTGTTCTGTTTTTGGAAATGTTTTTTTTTTCTATTGTTGCGTTTACTTAACTCTTATATACGTTCTAAACTGATTCAGTTGGTGATGTTGAGTTGTACTTGAGGATGAAGCTGTTTTACAAGAAACTTTTTCGGAGGAGTATTTGACTTTTTTTTTCGATAGAAAAATTAATAATTAATTGCGGTTTTATCTTTTTTGGGAATGTTTTTTGATCAATTGTTGCATTTATTTAACTCCTATGTACGTTCTAAATTGATTTCAGTTGTTAAAAAAATTTTGTATTTGCAACTCTTAAAGTTTATAGAATTCTGTTCTGTTCATCATCAGTGATTCAGTCAATTAAAATAAATCCGAATTAGTTGAAACATTGAAGATGAATTGTGGGGGCTCGACAATTAACTGTGATAATGAATATAACATCGATTTTAGCAATATTAAAAGTTTTTCCGATCATTTAAGAATAACTGATTGATACTTACGAATAAATACTATACATATAAATAGGGTTAAGAATCAGTATGAACAATACTAAAATATATTCAAGACTTGTGACTGTGATAAAGGCAAAACTAAATTTTGTACATTTTTAAATTTGATATTATTTGGACAACATTTTCTATTGGTAAGCCGAAATTCAGAAGATTCAGTACTGTAAAAGTTATTTTATTTGAGCTTAATTTTGTTTTGTAGGTAATTCGATATTCAGTAAACACCGCATATATTTACATTAAATGTGTATACGGATTCTTAGAATCTTGTGGTTCATAATGGGTGCCTTTTCATTCGTTTTCATAGTAAGCATAATCTTGATAGTGGCGAACTTTAAGCTGTTTAGCCTTGAAATTCACCCGATTTATACTCAAGAGATTTTTATATCTACGAGAACTCGAAATCGTTAGTTTGTTCCGCTACACTATAAGTTTTTTTTAATTTAGAAATCTAAATCAAAACACTTTAAAAATAAGCAATTTTATGGAATGTCGGGTATTTCAAAGGCATTTATTTTGCAAAATAATCTGAGATTTTGACACTTGATTTCGATAATTAATTTACTTGTTGGAATTTTGTTTTATGTATATATCTACGTATCTCTCATCATATGATTTCTAGGAATTCATCCACGTAGTTAATTACTAGTCCCATCTGACATGTTGGTAAAATTACGACGTTTCGGCAGAGCTACGATAATCATCTTCAAGTCTCAGCACACTATCTTCGTATCTGTCTGCTTAAGCTTTTGACCAAACACCAAGTACTCTAGACTAACTAGTAACTATAGTAAATATCCCTTTTTGCCGATTCTGATAATGATATAATCTCAAATTTACTGTAGTTGTTTGGTGTGTATAGTAAAATCATATTTTGGTAATAAAAAACAGCAGTCATATAAACTATAACCTAACCTAACCTAAGCTGTTTATTGTAACATAGTAAATAAATTTATTTGTTGCAAAACTTCCGTCTTCGGATTCACATTTTTTCAAGTCAGCTTAATAAAGACTATATTTGAAAAGACTTACCTGTAGGCAGCCCTATATACAGGACGGTTGGAATATAGGGTGGACTGGACGTTTGGTGGTATGAAAATGTTGGAAAAAATGCGAAATTAAAATTATATAGGTTGATTAAAAACTGTTAGATGATGTGGAGATAGGCAAATCATATGCAGGATGGTTGAAATATATGCTGGAGTTGAATTATATTTATACAGTGTGTTTAAAATTTATTTATTTTATAGCCCATAAGAAGTTGCATAAAATGTAGGGAGGACTTAATGTTACTCAGGGCGATAATATAAAATGTTAAAAATGAAATAATATATGGGGTAACCCACAAAGAATTATATACTATGTATGAAATATAGGACGGATTTGACTCAGTAAATATGGGATGGATTCTACTCCGTCCTATAGTTTACAGAAGGCAGCAAACAAATTTATGCTTGTCCGTGGGCAGTCGTATTTACAGGATGGTTGGTACATAGGGGGAGTGGACTTATCTTTAGTTATACAGAATTCTCAAAAAAAGTTTAAAACTATAACTTACTTAAGTTAACTAACTTAGGTAAGTTATAGTGAAAGAAATTTGAGTTATTATAAAACGAACATAATTGAAAGCTTTACAACCCGTCTGTATTTAAAATCAGAAGCCATATCACAATCTTATTTATTACAATATTATGAATTTGATAATGACAACTTTTTACCATTCTTGCTTTATTGAGACTAACGGCTTTGTAATTTTTAACATTAAATTACAAATTATTTATTGAAGATCAAGCAACAATACTATAACAACCTTGAAGCATCTGACGCAGAATACCCATTTATTTCATAAATAAATGGGTATTCTTTCAAATTGTAAATTTTATTAGCTGTCATTATTAGAAAGAATAAAGAGAGGAGGTCCTAAATCTGATCCCTGTGGAACTTCAGGCATGGCCACGATGGAATCAGAATCATTACCTCTAATTCTGACGACTTGAAGCTTGTGAATTAAATATAACATAAGCCAAATTATTGTTTTCCAAAAACACCAAGTATGAACAATATTTCCAGTAAAATACAGCTAATACTATCGAGATAGAATAATATTATTTTCTATGTGTGTGGTGGGAGTTTCATATATCTTTGCTACAGAACAACCCTTTATAGTCATTACCGTATAGGTTCTATCTTATTATGTTAAGGCAAATATATATTTGGTAGCAGATCGCTCTTGGAATCGATGTTAAAATGGAAACGTTTCGCCCTAGTCAGATTTGCTCTGTTCAGATCTTCGTGCTCTCGCCGCTTCTGGTAATATGGCAATTAGTCTGCAAGTGAGCAGAAAACAATATGAGCTATAAACTATAAATAACGGTATAGCAGCGACGTGTTGATTGAACAATTATCTTCATATTTGAACACATTAACACAAAACAATATTAAACCATGCATATTAACCTTCCTATTTCTGCGTATTTTGAAAGATTTAAGCCTACGGAGGGACAGACAGCGGTAAGCTATTCAATTAATAAAACAACTTTTTTATTTTAGTTTTTTATTAATCTTACAGTCTAATAAACTAGTAAAGTGATCTCTGTTTTAATTATTCCTGACCAATATAAAAATTAAATTAAATAATTGCAAGTAATATTTTATTTCTTAATCTTTGTAATTCACATATGTCCTCGAGTGCTCTGACACAGCATTTATTTTTCACTTTCTCGGTAATATTGCACGACAAAATTCATTGTGCAGATGCCTTTGTGTTGTAAGTTTAATTCATTTGAAGTACTTTACATTTGGAAATTGATTAAGTCAAGTAATTAGTTATTATTCACCAAAAAAAAAATATTTTTGTTCCTGTAATAATTTCACATGTAGAGCGTTTTCAATCTGTCCTTATTTATTTTAAATGAATGAGATTTTTTCGTTAGATAGGGATACGATAAAAATAACTGAAACTTATATAGTTGATGATGGAAGCCATTACTTTGTGATATACTATCATTATGATTGTAGAAAAACGAATTACTTTGTTTTATGTCACTAATTTATTTATTTTTTAATAAATACATAAACATAAAAATCGTGACTAGTATCGACAATACTATGTCATTTTCAAACGGACACAAATTCATGAATGACGACAAAACATTTTGAAACAGACCGAAAGGGTCTTGTCTACAACAGTAGGTATGTTTTAAATTCTCGGAAGGATTACATAAATATGGCATTTTTGTGTATAAGAATATTGCATAGAAACAACGTGGTAAACTAATTAAGACAATTTAAATATATCATTTCTGATTATTAGTTATTAAAAATTTCAAGTAGGATGCTATTTTTAAAATCTACCTGCTCGTTAAGTAGTAAATTGCAAGAAACGGAATTATGGTTTATGTAAATTTCTATGTTCTCAAGTGTTTCAATAAATGGCTTAAAATTGTTATAGTGAATGATCTCTGTTTCTTGTAATTTAGGAAATGTGTGTCCTGTATTAAGAAAATGATTTGCAAATGTTGAGTCAGTTTTATTTAATCTAAAGGAAAGTGTTCAAGACATCGAATACTGAAATTTCTACAGGTCATACCAAGGTAAAAGCTATTGCACTCTGAAAATTTTAGTTTATATACTCCAGATTTCAAGTACTTATCACTTATTTTATCTTTTTATTTTTATCTAAAACTAACTTATATCTAATGAATCAGCAATTATTATCTTTAGAAAAAGATGAACATAATTTTACTAATTCCTTCATTCAATGATTTACCAAATCCAAGGAAAACATGACAAATCAAAATATTAAACATTGTGATACGCAGTATTACGTTATTTTTTTCTGAAAAGTATATATGGTCCTTGCCGAGACATATAATCTGATAAAATATATAGCTATCGACGAGAAACAACCGTTAATGGCAGGCCCTCTTGATTAGAAATAGCCCAACGCTGCGGTGTTGATTAAAACTTTTGCTGCCACTAATGTCCGAAATAGACGATACGATGCGGATACTTGGTATTATTTTATTGGCACTCTCGAAGACAAATGCAGACCGGGTCGCGACATTTATGGCTCAGTCGGGTTAGGATTTAGTTTTTCGCTCTCATTTCTGTAATTGATTCATATTGTGGTCCAGAAAAAATCGGTCTGCTCTTCTTGACTGGCTTGAGAAAAACAAGAAGTTTTAGTACGGAATATACAAAACACTTTTGAATTCATTCTGATTTTCTGAATATATATCTCTCAATTAAATTCTAAATATAGATAGTTCGATTTAAAGACTAACCATTTCTGAGTTGTGTGAAAATGGGACGACATGGAAATATTTACTGGTGTGCTTTTTCGATAAATCTAGGCGACCCCTCGGTGGACAGATCCAAGAACGGGAGGGATCTTTTGGACTCAATTTACATTGTTTATTTAATATTGGAATATTGTCAGTTAATATGTCTGAAGTGATTTTTGTAAATTTAACCATGTGACAAAAGTGTCACCAACATATCAAGCTGACTTTAGGTTTGAATACTCTGAGGATACTGTTTTAATAGCTTCTGTAAAAATATTGGGCACTACTGCTAACAAAGGCACGCCCATGGAAGTGGATATCTCTTACAGAAGACTTACAAACCACGTGTTTAAAACCAAATTGAGTAATTTTTATTTGGTCGTACAACTAATGACTGATGTTACTTTGAAAATATTCAACTCTTTTATCCAAAAAGGCAATTGAGATATAATTTAAATGGAGCCATTTATCTGATATAATCGGGAAAATGTTATTATATTCTCAACCCCGGTTTTTTTCGTAGATTATTGACGGCATTTTGTCCAGTCCAATGTAGAAATGAATGATGTAGCCTGGTGAGAACCTCTACGTCTGTCACAACGAAGACTTCCGTTTTTGCAATACTGCATAGGACGTTTTAGTTGAACTAATTACATCTTCAATGGGGATTTTTTTAGCATAACTGAAAATATTCAGCGAAAATTATTTATCTGCTTGTGTATTAGGTGAAATTTTTCCTAATTCCAAAACTGTTATGGCTGTGTATAGATTTATTCCAGCCTGGTACGTTGGTCAGCTTCTGATAATTACATCCACATTACTAACAGTCAATTGAGCGGCCCCTCGTTCTTAAACTCTTTCACGCAGCGCCATTTTTCGTACAGTCCAGGTGCTTACTTATTATAGCATCCCGATGCGGACCACTACAAAAGGAGAAAAACAACGGACATCTCGTTTATGTATTGTCCTTCGGCTCTGAAGGGCGTACTTTGCCCTGCGAAAATGTATTCTGACTAATGCAGTAATCGGCAGTGTTTAAAATGGGTTATATTTTGGTAGCGATGTAAGAATAATACAAGTGATAAATTATAAGGAACGTATTTTACAAATACTACGCAAAGTAGTGACATAAGTAGAAAAATATCACAAAATAAAAACTTTTTCTAGTCAAGAGTTAGTTTTAATTGTTGTATCAAATAATCAGATTGTTGTACAGAATAGTTCACCTTCCCTTGAGACAGCAATTCTACTTCAAGTTCAGGAGCATTTTAAGATAAACTCAAATATGAAAGAAATTTTTATGAAGATAAAATTCCTTTCACAATAACAAAGACATTTATGAATTTAACCAACTTCTTTTAAATAGAAACATAACAAAAAATAACGCACATGGAAAAACTTTACTCTAACTAAAATTCTCATAAACAGCTAACTGCTACTGAAACTTCAGTATTACAAAAAGGACTTAACTTTGCAGTTACTCCAAAAACAATTCCTAAATTTGATATAATAAGTGCTATAGAACAAACCGCAAATAAAATAAATTCTAGTGATGCTCAAGAATATAGAATAAGAGCAAAAATTTAACTCGAAATACCTGTAAATATTAAAATAAACTTTTTAATAATGAATTATGTGCAATTACAAATTTAAAAAATGACAGTCCTATAAAAATTTTACCTGCTGACAAAGGCAATGCAACAGTAATTTTAAATAAAACTGATTACGATGACAAAATTCAAAATATAATAAATCAAGGACAATACACTAAACTAACAAAAGATCCAACAAGCTCAATAGATAACAAAGTATACCGTTTACTGTACAACCACAAACATGAATTCACAGAACAAGAACGTAAAGCACTCACTCCACACTATACTAAACCACCACATTTCTATGGGTTACCAAAAATTCATAAACCTCATATTCCTTTAAGACCAATTGTCAGTTCTATAAGTTCTCCGTGTAGTGAACTTTCAAAATTTCTTTTAAACATTATTCGTCCTCTTACAGGAAGTTCTGTTTCTCATCTAAAAAACAGTGCACATTTCTTACAGAATACAAAAATACCTTTACAATAGCAAGTTTTGATATAGGAAATCTTTATAACAATGTTCCTGTTTCCAAAACACTTCCAATAGTAAAACAACTACTAGAACGGGACTCTTCATTAAATCAACGAACTCAGTTATCAATTGAAACAATAATTGAACTACTAACATATTGTACCAAAACTACATACGTTTTCAATTAAACGATCACTTTTAGCAACAGGATTTTGGCATGGCATTAAGTATCATATTTATCGAAAACTTTGAACAAGAAGTAATTTTGTCAAAAGAAAATAAACCTTTAGTTTGGTGGCGTTACTTTGACGACATTTTCGTAATTTGGGAACACAATCTTGAAGAACTAGATAAATTATTAAATGACACAAATAACAAAGAGCCAACTATCAAATTTACCCTAGAAATTGAAGAAAATAACAAACTATCTTTCATAGACATATTAATAACAAAAACAGAAACTTTATAGAAAACCAACTCATACAAATAGATACCCAAATTTCAATTCAAATCATCCGAATACAGTAAAGAAAGGTGTCATTAAGTCATTATGTGATAGAGCAAAGACCAACTGTTCTGATGATAATAAATTCAACAAAGAAAAAATAATTATAAAAAATGTTCTCACTGGAAACAATTACCCCTCAAAATTTATCAACAAAGAGTTAAACAGACTTGAACTTATTTAATATTATCAGCCACTGTTTAGGATGAGCTATTTTTCTTGTGCTCTTCACAAATCGAGTGCTGACAATACTTTGTATCAATTCCAATTTGCAATTGTTTCTGTGATTTTATTAATCAAAAATATTTGGGAAACCTTTTCTTTGGAGAATGATACTAATTGAACAATTATGTATTGTATGATGCAAATTTAGATTCAAAAAATGTTACTGCACCAGATGTGATACAACTCAGAATAGAATAACCATTGCCCACAAAACAGTACACACAATCCGCCTTTGAGGCTACACGACGTCTGGGACCTTAATAGGATTTGTTCGTATTGTTTTTTGTTGCCCAGAGGTGGTCAATAATCGTATTTTTCGGCCTCCAGAGTAGCACGTTGTGTCACACAACGGATCAGATAATTCAATGACGGAATTGTTTAAACGAAGTAAATGTCGAAATTAAGTTAGCCTCTTTTATTGGCACGGCTGGGATGGTGGATATATATATTTATTGGGTACGGGATAAAAACACCCTCTATCGATATGATTGAGCACGGACGTATGGATATCGGAGAATCGGTTCGCGGATATTAACCACAATATGTGACCGAAGTCGATATAGGCAGCGGCGTAGCATAAATAATTTGGTTGTTTAATGTTACTAAATATCCGGTAGAGATAAATCCTCTAGTTGACAATATAATCTTGAAAATTTTACATAATCAAAATATATGCATTGAAATAACACTCTTTGAATTGACGACAAATGATTGCTGTACGATAGAAATTAAATACAAACATATTATTCGAAATTACAGTCAGTTTAGGAACGCGCAACTCATGAAGGTTCTCGGTTAGAAACAATATATTGTCTTGTGTTCACGGGATTGTAAAATATCGAACACAATGAGTCAATATTGTCAGTCATATAAAACGGTAAATAGAACTAAGTGTTATATCAAATATTAGTTACTTTTAGTGATTATAGCACACCATTTAAGTTACTGTTTTAAGACAAATCAGTGACGTAACCAAGCAGGGATGAAAAGCCTATAGCATATCGGTCACAACTTCAAACTCAATGAGATTCCATTCCTAAATAAAATTACAGCCTTAAATTTACATACATGGCAACTCCTTCCACGTCTACTGTTCAGAATAATCCCTTACTAATTGTATTATTATAATTAATAATTAACTTATATATGTATTTATATGGTGGAAATTCTTGATCTGTGGATGTTTTATGTCATTATTCTCCCAGACATAGGTTCCATTGGAAACAGGCCAAAGCTTCATGGTCAGTTTACCTTTCGTAAAGGTCGTCCAAAAACAGTTATTGTTTTCCGGAAACCATTGATGCTGTGTGCGAACTGATATTGCAAGATCGTCATGTGACATATCGTGAGATTGAGTCAACCTTACACATTAGTGGGACCAGCATACATTCAATATTACAGGTCGTAGTTCACTCCACATTTGAAGGTGTCAAAAAAAAACCATTGATGTTGTGCGAACGTTGATGTCATGTGATCTATCCACCTTACAATTAGTGTCATTCATATTACGAATTCAAAAAATTTGTTCGCGTTGAATCCCACACAATTTGTCAATCGTTCAAAAAAAAGCTCGTGTCGATTGGTCGAAAGAAAAGAAAAAAAAAACGATCGCGGTGCTTCAAAACTTGTTTATGACATAGTAACAGATGAATCGTGGATTTACGCGTATGAGCCCGAAAGTAAACAGCAGTCGACTGTATGGATATTTCAAGATAAGCCGAATCCAACAAAAGTTGTTCGCGCACGAAGCACTTCCAAGCAAATGATCACCTGTTATTGCGGAAAAACTGGACATGTCGCAACCGTACCACTAGAACAACGCAGAACAGTCAATTCTGAGTGGTACACAACCATTTGTTTGCCAGTTCCAAGAAATGAGGAAAACCAACCGCCGAAGACGGATCACTCTTCACCACGACAATGCGAGCTCTCACACATCTCCTCAAACAACTGCATTTTGACCACTCAAAACATCGATTTGATGAGTCAGCCGTAGAGTCCTGACTTGTCACCAAATAAGTTCTTTTTATTCCCGTATGTCAAAAACAAACTGAGAGGTCAACGTTTTTCGACACCTGGAGAAGCGGTTGCTACGTTCAGAATGCATGTTTTGGAGATACCTCAATCAGAGTGGAAAAAGTGCTTCGAAAATTGGTTCAAACGCATGCAAAAGTGTATAGATCTTCATGTGGAATATTTTGAAAACCAATAAAGCGATTTTCGATGATTAATATTTGTACTCTCTTCGAGGTGTCATTCCTTTGTACGCAAGAAAATATATATTATATATCAATATAATACATATTGTTTCTGGTTAGGGAACCTTCATCAGTTGCGCTTCCCACAATTGAATGTCCTCTAGAACACTTCTTTATGCATTTGATGCATTTCGTTAAATTAATATTTGTTTTTGTTCTCTAATCCCGAAATATAAAAGGCAGCCCTCGTAATAGCACAGAGATATTCGCGGGACTAAAAATCAACATTTGAAGAACAGTAGCTACGAAAAAAAATTAATTATGTTACAACTATCATAACTAAATTCAATTCTTACATCACATAAACTATACCTTTAGTTTTATAAATTAATATTGAAATTCAAAACACCAAACAAAACAAGAGCAAATAAGATGTGACTTATAATGGCATATTTTAAATTTATTAATTAAGTTAACAATTTTTGCTAGATTGTCACAATTTTTCCACTAATTTCGTAAATTCTCGACGCCACTGTTTGTGGATCAAAACAACCCTGTTTATTCGTCATATTCATTTTTGTCCCCCTAATGGTGTCACTCCTATTTGTAAAAGCCATTGTTGACTTCTGCCATAAATGACAAAAGTTGGTTGGAGTTTTGTCGTATAGGATGTATAATAAAAGTTATGTACATGCGGAATATTTCGAGCTATTGAAAACACCGTATTAGTTGTCCAACTAATTTTAATAATTTTATTGAAAAGTTCCGCCACCAAATAGTTACGATGGGTGCATTAAAGGAAACTTTGATCCACGAGATCTAGTTTGACTTTGACTCAAACAACTACGTAAATTTATATGTTCTGAGAGGCTTCCGCAGCCACTTTTCTGAACTAGGCTATGTTCAGGGTAAGACAAGCGTCTGAATTACTAAATACACGACGTTTCGACTCCCATTTTGGAGCCATTATCAAGAGACAAAATTGAAAAAGAGTTTCAGAGTCTATATCGAACTCGGGGTCTCAATCTGCCTGCTCCCCAAGAGTCACTAGGACACTGAACAGTTCAGTCTTTCTCTATGTAACAATATAATAACCTTAATTAAAAATTTACAGCTAGCAGTTTTGTTTTGTTTTTAAACTATTTTTATTTTACTGCTTTGATTTCATTTTTTGCTTCAACGTTTAAAGGCCTAAAGCTTTTCAATAAATGGAAGCAAGAAGAACCTAATGTTTTAATTTTACCCTTCTTCAATGTTTTTACTAAAACCAAATTTCAAGTATTGTGAAATTTTTATACATTTTTAGGAATACTTAGAGTAAATTTTGTGGAAAAGAGGCACAATAATACCAGAAGAACTTCCTAATATTAATAATAAATTAAATTAATGAAATTTTGATTCACTAATAGTTTGACATTGATATCACAAGATATTTAAAATTAATATAAGCATCATTAATTTCATTATGTATTATAGAGAGTAACTTCTGGCATTATTGGTTATATTTAATTTTGAAATTTTCTTATTGGACAATTTTTTGTCAATTTTTAAACATTAAAAATAAAATTATTCAATTTTTTTTAAATCAGAGGTCCAATTAATGTTCTTCTGGTAAAAACTAATCAATGCCATCTCTAAAAAATTTTGTTTTCAGTCGATTTGTTCAATTGCGCAACTTTCTGATGTCAGTTTTATGTGAGATCATTCTGCTCTTTAGAGTTCTTGATGTTTGTCCAATGTAGATTACCACTACAATCTATTTGATATATAACATTAGACTTCATCTCTTTGGGTTTTTATCGTTTGTTTGGTTCTATTTTATTATTATTAAAACGGATTCTTTCTTAAAATTCAACTATTTTTTGTTGATAAATCATACATGGAACAGAAATGTATTGAAAAATTAATTTCTCTGTAACTAGGTTAATAAATGTTGTAAATTCTATGTTTCATAATTGTAAAAGTTATATTTGGCTTTAATTGGCTGATGAGAACAGTAATTTATATATCTACCAGAACTTGTAAGTTTAACATACCAATTCAGTTTATTATTACAATCATAGTGTCAAGTAATGAAATACTAGATTTTTTTCTAATGCAAAATAGATGTGGTTGTAGTGGGTGTTAAATACTTGTAACGTTCCAGTAGGTTCTCTTTTAGTAGGGATCATCAACATATTTTTTAAGAAGTGATTTATTGACTGCAATTTATACAGAAATTAATTAATCAGATCATTCACAATATATAGAGACATCATTAGAGAGAGTTTTGACCGCATGGGTTAGCCTTCCATTTAGGTACTACATAATAAATAAACTCCAACGTTATTAATTTTAACAAAAAAACTGCACTAGACTGCACAAGTTATGTGAGCCTTGCATGTCAACTTTGAGGAACCTCTGACAATTATCTACAAACATATACTAAATAACCGAAAACTTCAACATTTGTTGCCAATTGTATTTCCAGCATATCGAAAACAGCTCACAGTGAAATTCTTATCTCTCTATCAGCTACTTCCAAAATCAATTCCAACTTACAGACGGGGAAACATAAAGCTGCCTCAAAGATATATCTATAGACAGCAAATAGCTTGGAATCGGACCAATATGTATTATAATTTATTCTATTGGACTTTTATTTGTGGGATATAGATATACACCACCATTCCTTTTCTCATTGATGATTGATTCCAGATTAGGTTACGATTTAATACATAGTAATGAGAGAAGGAAACCGTCGGGCTGGCGAATTAAGTGCTTCTATTGGAGCCTGAAGATGGATGAAAATTGATACGAGATTGGTAATTAGGGAAATGTGTTTGAAGAAGGCCGAGAAAGCCGAAGGGATTCGAGATTATTTCGGTTTGTTTAAAGTTTTTAAAACTGGAGAATTTGAAACGGAGAGCATTAATCGGATTATCAAGTTTAAATTTCATTTAAATATTTAATTGCATTTACTTTACGTACCTGACCGCTGGCCATTTACCGTCCAATCTCTGCGTCCCTCCATTGACAGAGAAAAGAAGTTCGCACCCTTCTCAAAACCGACAAATCCTTTTTATTCTCTCAGGACCTGCCAGGATGAAGGAAGTAAAGTCCAGTGTGTGAAGTGACCACTACTAGCCAATGGCGTAAGAGCTTTCTCCGTGGGAAAACATGCGAACGCTATCTCACGCAGACCATTGGTCAGCTGGGGGAGTGGTCAGTAAAGGGTGAGATTATCCCTTAAGGGTTGCTCCGTGTCAAACGAATTGGGGTTTATCTTGAAATTTCTAATATTAATCTATTTAGAATTATAGAAATTTATTAAGAGTTTAAAAAAGGTGAGAATTTATATTTTAAAAAATTATTTTCAAAATACAGGACGTTTTAATATTAATTTATTTTACTAATAGAAATTGTTATTACTAAATTGACTTTTTAAATTGTTACCATAACTGTATTAAGTATTCAATTTATTTCCGACTTAATTTACACAGACATTTTAAAAATTAAAATGTTTTATCAGAATACTATTTTAATTTAATATGCTTACTTACTTTGAACTTTTAATTTGACATCACCCTGCATGAATAACGCCCCAGATCTCTAGAAGGTATAAACTATTCATAAAATATTTTGCATTTTTTTCATTTTTAAATTTTGTAACTGTAACATTAGTAATATAACAAGGTTGTAATTTAAATTAAATTACCCTACAACTTATTAAGCTTTAAAACACATATTTGATAAAGATTTAGCAAACTAAAATGATAATCCAAGCGATCTTAGATTAGACAATTATTGTTTTAGTAATAAATTTAATTGTTTTCTTTTTTCTCTTCTTCTGAAATCAAATCTGTAGGTCATATGTTTATTTTTCATTGGTTGAAATCTTCCTTTCGGTGTACTATTTATTATCCTCTGTCTTTATTCTTAACCATCATTATATCTGTTTCTCTTATTATAAAATCTTTTTTTTTGTAGATTCTTTGGACAATATGGTTAGAGACCTTATAAATTCTATTTTTCCCTAGAAAACCATTCCCATCAATTTATCTTTAGTAATTTCCGTTACTCTGGATTTCTTTACTTTACTTAAGCCAATTTCATCTTCAATCATTGATGGCAAATGAAAGTGTTCTCATCAGCAATAATATCACAGAGCTCCCGGAAATGGTTACTGAATTTAGGGACCATTTAGCAAAAGTGGAAATGGAAATAAACATCAAGAAAACAAAAAAAACTCAAACACAAACACCTTCACTACTATAAAATTAAATGACCAACGCGAAGAAAAACAATATGACCAAAAAACTTGCCAAAGAATAAAGTTAGCCTGGATTGCCATTGGAAACCTTTGCTCTACATTCAAATCCAAATACTGTCCACTTTTTCTTTAGATCATCGGAATATTGATCAATACTTTCATTATGCTAATTCTATTAGTTAAACTTCTGCATAAAATTTGTATATTTTTTTGTCTGTTATTTCAAATAACTTCTTCAAGCACTATCATAGTTTCAGAACCTGTATTCACCAATACCCCCCCACACTCTTTATTATCAATCTTATTCTTTCTTCTGCCAAATATCAATTCTACTTTTGACTTTGACAATCTTTGCTACAGTTTAAAGATTTCATTTGTTTTATTTATTTGTTAAACTAATTGTTGCATCAAAAGACGGAGGAGCAAGGGGGGCAATTGCTCCCCCCACTTAAAAATGTTGACATTAAATTAAATTGGAACTATTCTATTTTTCCCGCTATTCTATTGTCTTGCCGCCCCACCACAATCAACGTTCCTTGTTGATCCAAAAAAATATTGCTAATGTCTTAACTAAAGTTTAAATTATTTTCTGCAACATAAGTTGTAACATACATATGTATTGACAAAATTGTAGTTGTTGTAAATGTCAGGCAAAATTATGTATTGAACCGTTAAGCAAAAATTCTCACCCCATGGTTTCACCCCGTCACCACCCTCTTCAGACCAAACAAACAATCTTCTTGCGAAACGAGAACAATTAAAAATATGAACTGAGACACCGTGGTGATTGCTAATCTGCGTAGGGGTGCTTTATTAGAGCCTCTAGTCGGGTGTTAAAGGGGTATAGGAAGGAAAGGGGTCGAAGGTCCGTTTGTCGAGTGTCATTAGGAATCCCAGTCGGCGCTGCATAAGGGTTGTGATGCAGAGTGAGGCTTAAAATCTAGCAGCTGTTTACCAAAATCGATATCAAGATGCGAAGCTGCATAATGGCAGATGATAGCCAACAGAAACCTATAATAAAATATTTAAAAAATATTTTTCTTCAGCCAAAGCTCTTAAGAGAAAACGAAATTCCTTGTAAGACACAAGTCTTGAATTTAAAGCATATTTTATAATTTCAAATTGGAATGCAATCGTATTTCCTATGTTCTTATCTTCTGGATTCTTGGCGATCTTTTCTTGTTTTTCCGATTTTTATGTAACTCATCTGTAAGAACCATATATTAGTATGGTAGAATGTGTTCCTCAAATCTTTTTTATTGGGTGATACTGCAATCAAGATTGGGAGCTTACTAGTTACTCTTGAAGGAGGACTTTAATCTAATTACTGAGTGTTCACCCAACACAAAATTGTCATAATCATAAGTCTGCATATGTTTTTATGGCCAATGACGTTCCATTTCAGAAACATTTTTCATGTTAGTTCCAAAATATTCACACATAAATGATTTTAATATTCAAATCCTTTTTTCTTTCATTTGTTTCTCTCAATGGATGAATTGAGGATGGTGTGAATGCAGATGTCGAAACATACCTAACATTTTAGATAATAATTAAAATTCTATATATTGGCTAAGTTTTGAACTGCAGATCCTTCATAGATAGAGAATTAATAAGGATTAATCTACACAAGTAGAAGTAAAAACAACGAGTGTTTAGCGCAACATTGATCTTTGAGTATCATCAACAACGCGTTACAGTATTTTGCAAACAGTAAAGTCCATATAGGACATGTACCCTAAAGATGGACTTTTTATAACTGAAACTAAACAACTTATTACTCTCTTCGAGGTGTCATTCCTTTGTAGGCAAGACAAAATATGTTATATATAACATACATTGTTTCTGGGAACCTTCATCAGTTACGCTTCCCACAATTTAATGTCCTCTCGAACACTTCTTTATGTATTTGAAACATTTCGTTAAATTTGAAGACTCCAGATGTAAGACCGACATCTAGGATTTTCGAGAGAATCAGCACACAGAGGTTCCGAATATGGAGCCGTTCCGTGTAATTGCTGTTCTCTCTTAACTCCAAGGACAGAATGTCACGATAAAATTATTCAGGTTACTTCACCTGTCAGAGATATTGAATACTCTTTCGAGGTGTTATTCCTTTGTACGCAAGACAATATATATTATATATAACATACATTGTTTCTGGTCAGGGAACCTTCATCAGTTACGCTTCCCACAATTGAATGTCCTCTCGAACACTTCTTTATGTATTTGAAACATTTCGTTAAATTTGAAGACGCGAGATGTAAGACCGACATCTAGGATTTTCGAGATAATCAGCACACAGAGGGCTGGAGCCGTTCAGTGTAATTGCTGTTCTCTCTTAACTCCTAGGACAGAATGTCAGGATAAAATTTTTCAGGTTACTTCACCTGTCAGAGATATTGAATACTCTCGTCGAGGTTCCTTTGCGTACAAAGTATTCAATATCTCTGACAGGTGAAGTAACCTGAAAAATTTTATCGTGACATTCTGTCCTAGGAGTTAAGAGAGAACACCAATTACATGGAACGGCTCCAGATTCGGAACCTCTTCTTAGTGTACCTATAGCCATGAGCGAGAAGGATGTATGCATCATTATTCTTTTTTTGTTCAAAGATAATGTAAATTCCTCGGAAATTTATCGAAAATTACTAGAGCAGTTCGGAGATGTGTTCCGCTTTCTGAAAAGGCCGCGAAGTGGTGGCAAACTTGCCGCATGCGCGGCGTCCCAAAACAAGTGTTACCGATGAGAACGTCAGCGCTGAAGAAAAACTCATTTTGAAAGACCGACGCAGTACTGTACTCGATATGGCTGAAAAATTGGCCATCAGCATAGGTTACCGCAAAATTTCAGCCAGATGCCAGATGGGTGCCAAGACTTCTGAGTTTTGAGCACAAATTCACACCCTGGGAATTTTGCACGCATCTCCTGCAGCGATATGAAGAGGAAGGAGAAAATTTATTGCACTGAATATTCACCACAGACAAGATGACTTGGATGCACTACTATACACCGGAAAGTAAACGCGCGTCTATGGAGTGAAGGAAGAAAGGCGAAGGCGCTGCAGTTAAGGGGAAAGTTACACTGTCAACGAAGAAATGGTTGTATACCGTATTTTGGCACATAATAGGAGTAATTGCGGTTGATTTTCTCACTGAACAACGAACTTTGAACGCGCAGTATTATAGTAACCTATTAAAAAACACGGTGAAACCTACCTACAGATCAAAACGACACGATATTCCAATGAGTAGTGCGATATTGCTGCAAGACAACGCTAAACCGCATACAGCTCGGCTTACGATGGAAACATTGATCGAATTGGGTTGAGAAATAGTGGAACACCCTCCATATAGTCCCGATTTGTCGCCATGCGACTATTATTTATTTGATCCATTGAAAGAGGCACTTGGCGGACTGCGATTCGAAAGCAATGCTGAGGTAGAATTCTTCGTACGCGAATGGTTACGTGAGAAGCCGAAAGATTTTTACGACAAAGGCATCCGAAAGTCTCCGGAGAGGTGGCAAAAGTGTGTAGAGTGTGACGGCAAAAGTGTGTGAAATGTGAGCTGTGTAACTTAATAATACAATATTTTATAGCAAAATTCTGGTTTATATTTGAAGCACCCTCATATTTTCCACGTTGTGCATCAAGTTTTGAGCATCCAAAGTCTCAGTGTTCGGGGTTCTCTATTTCATTACATTTATTGCATATCCCCTTTCCATTTTCCCTTTGTCCCAATTCTTGTTAGATACCTGCCAAAACGTTCAATAATTACAATTTAATTACTCTAAAAACAATTCACAATTGTATGAGATACTTTCTAACTGATCATTTTGTTGCAGCAGACGCAGACGGGGTAGAAGGCGATCCGCACCAAGACATTCTAACATGCGGCAGCTGTCAAAAACCGTTCGCCTTGTCCGACATCGTCCGATTCATTCAGCACAAAGTCAGCACCTGCAACAAAGAAAACTTCAGCGCCGGTCAGTGCTATACATCAAATAACGACCGAGATAGAGACGCAGATGATGGCAACCTTCCGCTTTCTACGATCAACAGCAGAAGACCGAGCATATCGGCACCCATTACCAGCAAGAAAACCGCTGGCAACAGGGTGCATACGCCTCCACCTGGTGACTTGTGTGTGGACGGTGCAGCATCTTCGACGCCCAAGAGGAGGGCGTCTTCACCTTTGACGAGCTCCAGCTTGGAGGAAGACATCAAACCCAGTATCAAGCAGGAGAAGATCGATTCTTCACCTGAGGAGGCTAGTTGTAAACGATCTAGGACGGAAGTTGCTGATGCTGAGTCCAACACAACGCATAGTGGTAAGTTTCGGCTCTATTCTGCTCTGAAATTAGAAGATTTGTTTTTAAAAAAAGTGAAAACCTTAGTTTTTTCAAAACTACTTGTATATAAGAGTCTTGAGTCTTAATCTCGCTTGTGTGAAACCGTAATAGGCCCTTCTCTTGATGTCGCTCCAAATTTAACAAAAGCTCTCTTCAGTTATCACTTACGGACCTTATCTCAAGTGATTTTTACCCCCATAGGACTCGTATCTCAATAACTTTTGTGTGTGAGCTCCCCCGTGGTGGCACACATGTTGAAAAACTCTCGATGACCGGCAGTGTTAACCCCCATATGAATAAAGGACTTTAAAATTTTTTTCACGGTCCAGTGATTCGGTTAGATAACATTTTTAAGGGTTGCAAGGGTTAAACGGACAATGGGCTTATCTGGAATAGACGACATAAACAGAAATTATAGGAATTAAAGTAGTCAGTCACTAAATCGCTTTTTTGTATTATTTGAAAATCAAATACACTTTGAAAGGCAATTTTTTAAACATGTTCAGTAAATATCCTGATAGTCTTCAAAATATATGGCATAAGAAAACATTATCTACAAAATCGTTCGGCGCTCTAAAAATTGGTCAGCACCATCTATAAAATTGTTATAGTACTAAATGAAAAAAGTAGTTCAGAAAGATGTTTAATGTGATTTCAGTATATAATACTGAATTCGTTCAAGGGGTAAAGTGATACCTATATTAATCATATTAAGATGGGTTTCTAAAGTGCGATTTTCAAACACGCAAACTTTGCAGCCTCATGTCTTCCTCTTTTGGGGGTAGCTTAAAAAAATAAATTTTCAAATTTCAATCAATTGTCGTCAAAGGCATCTATATATAAATAGGCAAAGACAATACGGTTAGGTACTATTTTGTCCTCTGTCGCTCGACAGATTTGCTTTATTTTTGTTTTGTTTAATAGCTACAGACGACCTTCAGTGCAGAATGCTAAAATTAATTTATAATATTGTTTCAATAATTAAATAATAAAATAATAAAAAAATCATTATTTGCATGCATACTGTCAATGCCAAACAGTGCCGCCAGATAGCTGGAAGAGAAAATCATAAGATAGGTTGACTCCAATGTGAAAGACAAACTAAATTAAATGTAAAACTATGAATTTTGGCCCTTCGCTAAAGTTAACCTACATAGTCATGCTATTGAAATAGAACCAACAAAAAATTATAATACATAATAATCGGCGTTTATTGGACGCCTGAAAGTTTGCAGTTTGCAACTTTCATTGCATTGTAAATATGGTTTGTCAACTAAAATCAGAATTATGTTGCACCTCATCAATTTATTTCTGATATCGTCTTTTTTAACCTTATACTTTTAATTTAGAGTCCTTTTATTTTTGTCCGGTAACTTTCACATAAGTTTAACTAAGATTACAGAAAATTGTGAAATTATGCACAAGTCCACGATAAATAGATAGATCTGACAACACTGAATGCTTAGCCATCTCCGGAAATTTGTTATAAATTTTGACATTTTATTACTTTTGTAGCGGTTAGCTTGAAAGTTTTCAATTCACTCAGACAAGATTTCAAAGTATTTTCAAGGTTTCACTTTCAATTCATAGAAAAAAAAAAACTCACAAAAATAGGTGTATTTAACTACTACTAGCTGTCGCCCAGTGGTCGAAATTCGACCAATTGTGTCAATATCTGGCAGGTTAAGTAACATGAAAATTTTATCGTGACATTCTATCCTAGGACTTTAGGGAGAACAGCAATTACACAGAACGGATCCAGATTCGAAACCTCTGTGTGATAGTTTCCTCGAAAATCCTAGATGTCGGTCTTACATTTCGCTTCTACAAATAAGTAACGAAATTCAAGTTTTTTCAGATATAATTCATAGAACTTTATTTGTGTTCAAATTCGTAATTCTTAATTTAAAATGACAACAATTCAACTGCTAATGGGCTACCCTACATTTTTATTTTTTCTAACCCCCACTGTATAGCTATAATTGCACTCAATTCTCTAACATTTATTAAAATCCTCATTATAATAATTCCATCTCATTATATAATTCCACCACCCTATATATGCAACTGCTCATGGACCACGCATAATATTTTTTAACATTTTTGAACCACCCGGTAAACCATTCTGTATATGCCACTGCCTATGAGTCTCCGTATTTACTCTTTTTGTTTATGAAATTTTTAATTATCTTCTGTAACTATAATTCTACTCCGACCTATATTTCAATCATTATATATATGGAACTCTTCGTGGTCTACTCTATAAATCATTTCCTTTTCTAACATTTTTTATCACCATCCTGTATATCTATAATTTCTCTTACCCTATATTTCATCTTAACTATATATACAACTGCTTATGGGTTACGAAATGTGGCATTTCCATTTCCGCCATCCTGTATATGCATCTATGTATAACATTTTTGATCCACCCTGTATAACTGTAATTTTACTGCACTTTCTATTCCAAGAACCCTGTAAATTCAACCGCTAATGGGCTTCCCTATATAATTATTTTATTACTTATAATTGCACTATATATTTTAAACACCCTAAATATGAAACTGCTTATGTGTCACCCATTAAAAAAATGATTTCTAACATATCTGGAATCACCCTGTATAATTATGATATTCAACGATTACTTTACCCACTAAACAATAACAACGCTTGCATGCCACTTCCAGAAGTACATGCTCTAAGTATATAACAGCATTAATCTGTCTATATATAAAATATAATACTCAATGGTTTGAGTCTGGCGGCGGCACGCGGCACATTCATTTGTTTGGCATTGACATTATTGACGTAAATAATGAATTTTAATTATATTTTATTTAAAGAATGAACCAATATTATAAATTAAGATTAACATTCTGCACTGAAGGTCGTCAGTAGCTACTAAACAAAACAAAAATGAAGAAAATCGGTTGAGAAACAGAGGAGAAAATGGTACCTAATCTTTTTTTTCTTAGCCTATTTATATATAGATATATATAGATTAATTAACAGTATGTGATTCGTATTTCTTTATATTTCACACTTAAAAGAGAAATCGTCATGGGTTAATACATTGGTTGGTAAGTAAATTTTTTGTATTGAAAATCATTCTGAAAATTAATGTTTTCTGACAATATGGGTATCTTATAGTTAATTAATTTTACATTACAAGGTCCCATTACTGCAAAGATCTGACTGTTAAAAACATTTTAAAAATTTGTTTTAATATATTAGGTTAAGTTAGGTACATTTATTCTAAAGTAAAATATATTTTTTCTACATTCCTATATTACCTTTCAAATCGTACACTACTGGCTTTAAAGTTTACAACCTAAATATTCAAAAGAATTAAAAACCAAAACGCTATATAGGGCAATAGAAACCACTGCGTGATTATATATGCTAGGTTGGTTTTCAAATGATAAACACGGCAGTGGCTGGGTAACCCTCTTTCAGAGCAAGTGATGACCATATTTACTATCTTTGGAGTTGCCTATAGTTCAACAGCAAAATATTTCGTGTTTTAAATTATAGATCAGTATTGATGTTTCGGACAAGTAGTACTAACTTTCGTAGAAAATAATATTTGTAATTTTTTGTTGTGATTATAATTATGTCATTAATATAATATAATTATCGCAATATTCCGAAGGTCTTGTGCAACAAATCATCAGTCAGCGGATACCGAAAATGCCATTACATATTAGAGTTTTCATTGGGTGGTTTGTCATCTCTATTTTTAAAATCGGTTGTGTGTAAATGACGGAAACTTTTAGGTTACAAAAAGAATCCGCCCATAATTAGATCGAACATGTTGCATAGAGCTATTTATGCAAAAATAATCCTACAATTATATACACAAATAAAAAAATATTTCGTAAATTACTTCTATAAATGTAATCTAAATGAAATAATAGGGCTAGCAAATGCCTACTTTTTTAATTTCGCGTCAACTCTATATCTTATACAGACAAAATAACGTCAATAATTTTCAACTGGGCAAACCATAGTTTATATAAAAGTTCAAACCAATACTGCCAAGTTTCATATTATTTTAAGAAAATGTGAATTTTCGAAAATCCCTTCTTATTTGATGTCTACAACCTATCAAGAGCGTACCTGCCACCTTTTAGCTTCACGAATACGATTTTTCTACGTTATCTTTACAGACCTATTTCATCACCTTTTAAGAGTAGTTTAAATAAAATATTCATACTTTTGTTATTAATTATAAATAACAAATTTGCAAGTTTGAGTTCTTTGGGAATAACACCACATAAACTGTATATTTCAAATCTACAAACGTTTGTTTGGACTTTTGAAATATACAAACCTGGTAAACCTGGAAAAGTGACATCTTACGATTACAGTCTACGTTTTTGAACAAGAAAATATTTTTAGGAAGAATAACTTTTTCTCTAAATAATATCTATAAGAACGTTTTTCGTTTGAATCCAACTTATGAAGACACACTTTATATAAAAACCAAACCAGGACCTCCAACATGAAGTTGAATTACAGACATTTATTTCGATTTATTTCCAATCAACTTTCAATTTATTACAATTTTTAATAATAAAGCACAATTGTATGAAGTTTTTAATTCTAATAAACTTTGTTTGATTACAATTTGAGATATTATAAAAAAATAAAGGTACCTTACTTTTAAACAAAATTGATACATTTTTGAAACCTAGTATATATATTTGGAAAAGTTACATAAATACTTATAATGAAATTTTTAGTGCAGCGGCATAAGTAGATGCAGTTTTTAATTCTAATTACTTCTATTTGATAACAATTTAGATATTAACAAAAATAAAGAAGCTTTAAGTTGTAATCAAAACTCCTGCTTGATGACAAACTCTTCTACAGTTAAACAAGTGACATAAAGTGATTACTTTTTACATTTTAGACCATGCAAATCTGATTATGAAGAATAACTTTTTCTCATAAAATATTAATAAAAAAAATCGTTTGATTTATTAATACACAGTGTACATACATATTAACTGACATTTATTTTGAATAACTCAATTTACTTCCGAACAGTTAATACCAACAACTCTACCAAAACATACTATATAAGAATGTTTCTCGATTTTCTAAAAAACGGTACAAGCTATGTTGAATACTCTCTTCGAGGTGTCATTCCTTTGTACACAAGACAATATATATTATATATAAATATAATATAGATTATATTTATATATAATATATATTGTCTTGCGTACAAAGGAATGACACCTCGAAGAGAGTATTCAATATCTCTGACAGGTGAAGTAACCTGAAAATTTTATCGTGACATTCTGTGCTAGGAGTTAAGGGAGAACAGCAATTACACGGAACGGCTCCAGATTCGGAACCTCTGTGTACTGATTCTTTTGAAAATCCTATATGTCGGTCTTACATCTCGCGTCTTCACAAGCTATGTTATTGAAAAAAAACTATGGGACCATTTGGGATATCCCGGAACTAATCCAATTTCTTTTCAATTTATCCAATGTTCCGAATAGAAAAATTTCCATGTTTTTAATACCGGCGACTCCACCAAAGCATACGGTAAAAGAAAATCGGTAAAAAGGTTTTTCCCCATTTTCTAAGAAACGGTATAAGTTATGGTAATGAAAAAAATATAGGACCACTTCGCGATCCTTTGGAACAGGATGCATTATAAGCGGTCGAAATTCCTTGAGCTGTTTGCGAGTAATCGCCGAACAAACATAAAAAACCATAGATATTGACGAATTGAGAACCTCCTTCTTTTTCAAGTCGGTTAGAAATCAACCCAAATGATATTCTCCTTCCGTTTGGATCGGATATGAAAGCTGTCTGTAATCATAATGGCAAAGTTGATGTCCAATTTCTATTCTTTTAAATCTGATTTGGTGAGATTTTACATAACCCCCACCCCCATTGAGAGCTTACGTAAGTGACGTACGTCCCACATTTCTGTCATCATTTAAGATAATGTTTCGAACCGGACTATTTTTAGTTCATCACTACCAAAAGCATTTTTCCTTTGTCTCAAATCTCACGCCCGTCATAAGTTTCCTTACATTCACGCTGCCGCTTTTATTCAACAAATATAAATATTATCACATTGCCCCATTTCTATGGTGATTTTAAGAACCGTCCAAGATGTTTCACCACCCTCACCCTTCTCGCCCGACACTCGGACCCTTTTCCGTGATAAATAATCGCGTCTTCGTGCGAGTCTTTTGTGACGACGGGTTCGCGGCCACATTTTAAACATATGCAAATGCTACGGCTCTCCGTAGCCGAGAGAGCCTCTTAGTCCGTAGCAGCGACAGTTAGAAAGAAGCCTTCTGCTTTCTGCGTGCCTCGGCTGACCGTGATCTGAAATTCTAAAGAGTATGCGGACGTTGTGGACTAATGGAGGAAAAAAAAAGAGGATTACCGTGGACCTTCTAATGAATCACAATGACGGGATAATGAACGTCGGTCGTCGGCCGTCCGGGTGATGGGGGGGAGGTGGTTGTGGGTGCGAGTGTGAAAGACGTTTGGTTGGGATGTTAAGAAGGAGAGTGATTTGAAAAGGATTTTATGGTTTGCCAACTATTTTATGGTCCGGCTCGAAATTTCCATATATTTAGTTGAGAGGAAGTTTTTTGTTCGAGTCCCTTTGTGTTTGTCGTAGGATTAACTCGTAAAGAAAGTCTCACACACGACTTACCGATCTTGAAAATAATTTAAGAATTGCCTAAAGCAGTTTCAAAACATAATTCCATCTTAGTTTGCAAGCACTACTCCAATTGGCTGCAATATTTTTAATTGGAGACTTCACATATGTCAGAATTAAAAATACCATAAAAAGAGCATTTACTTGCCGTTAAATTTGTGCACTGAAGTTCATATAATAAAGTAAACACTTTACATTAGGTCTTCTCAATAATAACTGAAATTATTTTCAATTTGTAAGTAATTTCTTAGTATTACAACATGTAATGTTATCAATTATATGTTATATAAAATATTCACTTACACTAACTAACAGTGGAAATATAGCGATATAGCAAAAATACTCCATTCAACAAATAGCCAAACAGTAAAACGCTCCCAGTCGGTTAAACTGTTAAATCAGCGCAATGGATAATTAGCCAATCTCTAATAATATGCTCCAACGACAAATATTCACGAAAAAATATATGGCCTTACGGAGAATCACTGCCATCAAAAATATAAGGTACAGTAAAAGAATTGGCCATGTCAGGTGAACACAGACCCAGAGGTTGAAATATTTCATTGTGTTTACTTCAAAAGCACGTTACACTCACCTTCTAACAAAGGGTTGTAACCAAATCTCAAATATTGTAGTCTTTCGGTTCAAATTCCAAACGATGCCAGGAAATAAACGGCCTCCACAAATTTATTTTATGACTGATATTCAAAGCTAGTCGCTTTCCGAAAAATATTCTTAAAGTTCTCATATGGTGAACACTAAACCCTTTCTATCTAAAATTGTGTTGTTTTCATTTTAATGAAAAAGTAACCAATACATAACCTCAAAATATACTATCTATAAACGAAAACACCTTATCACAATATTTAAAAAATACAGTGCCACAAGAGTGATAGTTGTACACAATTTAGAATTGAGGTTCCATCAAGTTCAGAAATAAAGTTTTTGGTAGGGTTGATGCGTTCGCCTGCTTGAAGTCTAAAGTAAATGAAGTCTTAAATTAGTATATAATGTGGTCTTCTTGATTCATTTGAAAGATGGTGATATAGTTCTGGCTGACAAAGTTTCGGCACAGTGCTATTTGAAAGTGTCAAATAAATAATGGTGATTGCGCCTTTAATCTTAGGGTATGGCTATGAATTTCCTTTTTTTTTAAGTTGTAAATACCTTTCCAATTGTACATGGGGTATTAGTCAATCAGTCGCAACTACTTATAATTAATGACACGAATAGACCAAACAACGGTACATATAATTTAGTATTATTTTCACTCAGTTCCAGGTGCCAAGTAATTAATTCATATTAAGTTATCTAAATGTAACATGTGTATGTTTCACTGAATTTTGTTGCAAATATTAAATAATCGATCTTCTAATAAAACTTTTTTTATTTCATCACTAATATTTAGCAATATGTCATCTTAGTACTCAGTCAATCGATAGAATCAGGTAAAAATACACTAAAGAAATCAATATGGTACAAAAAAAGTTGAATATCTCTATGGCATGTATATCTCATAAAATCTTTAAATTAAATCAACGGTGTTTTTTTTAAATTTTATAAATTATATGTTATATAAAATATTCAGTATATAACTGACAGTGGAAATATAGCGATACAGCACTATTACTCCATTCAACAAATATTTAAATAGTAAAACTGACTAAATTTTTAAATTAGCTCAATGGATAATTAGCCAAACTCTAAAAATACGGTCCAACGAAAAATATTCAAACGAAAAAATATGTGGCCTTGCGGAGAATCACTTCTATCAAAAATATAAGCACAGTAAAATAAATGCCCACGTCAGGTAAACACAGACCCTGCAATTGTAATATTTTCAGTTCGTCATGACAATTTTACTTAAAAAAGGCATTACAGTCTCCTTCTAACAAAGGGTTGTTACTATATCTCAAAAATTGTGGTTTATCGGTTCAAATTCGAATTCCAAATGATGCCAGGAAATAAACGGCCTCTCCAAATATATTTTAACGTCTGATATTCAAAACAAGTCGGCTTCCGAAATCTATCGGAATTACTTATGTAGGAAACATAAAATCTGCTCAGCGGCACTAGTACTTAAGTTCATTAAAGCAAAAATTAAAAGAAAGACTGTTCCTTTCGTTTGAATTAAAATTTTGTTATTCTCATTTTCATGAAGTTCGTTAATAATGCTCTTTTTAAAATTGTTGTTCACTCAATAATATTCGATACCGATCCCAAATATGGCGAGTTTTGGGATCGACTTGAAATCTAACGCAGCTTGTGTTTGATTGATGTGTTTTACATCAATATTTTATTGAAGCATCAGTTTAGATGGGAGCAAATGGCTGCTTTACATTTTCGAGGCATATATCCAATTTTTATCTTCATAAGAACCCTCCTCGAACTTCAACGACTATTTGGCCCAGCTTTCTCAAAATTTGCACATATCACTACATTTAGCGATTTATTTTTATTTATACAGATATTT
Source organism: Octodonta nipae (assembly GCA_034190945.1). NCBI lineage: Eukaryota > Metazoa > Arthropoda > Insecta > Coleoptera > Chrysomelidae > Octodonta > Octodonta nipae. Next base: position 5,721,815 of record CM067219.1, on the reverse strand, counting down.
TAACCTATTCCGCACATTTTGTTAAGCATTTTCTTTCATGAAAACTTTTTTCTGACAATTACAAACATGATATAATAAGAATTAGCTAAATAGGTTCAGCCAAATATTCGCTAAATGATTTTTATTTACATAGATTGCACTCTAACGTAAATTCACAATCGATTCATCGTAAGAAACCCTAGTAGCATCCCTCACCAACTTAAACAGAACACTTAAAACATTTCACCTACCTGAACATCATTCATAAGTACTCCATACCGTACGTAGAACAGGAAATCATCCACCAACAAAAAAAAAACTTGTTCCAACAACTCGCCGCACGAAGATGACACGAGAGCAGCACAACACATAAAAATTCCAAACAAAAAATTTCATTCAATGATCTTCCAGACAGATTGATTTAGTACTGCGAAGGGGGGCTACCTCTTCAGGTATTGTATGGCAGCACACGCAACACCGGTTCTTAGATTAACCATTATCATCGACATCATTATCATCGGCTCGCTCTTCATCGTATATTTTGTCGCTGTTTTTGTCTGTTGCCTTTTTTGTCTTCGATGAACGCGTGGACAAGATACCCAGTCGAAAGGGTTGTTTGAATAAATTAATAAGCGCATCACCTTTTCGAATGCATTTAGAGGGAGATGCCCTTGCAAGAGATTATGTTCATGAAAGAGTTGGAGCGCGTGCTGGACCAGTGATCTGATAAAAACGGGTGAATTAATTGACATTGTAACGATGTAGAAAATTGTAATTAAGGGCTAAGCTTTTGTGTAGTATGCTATCAGTTTCGAATATTCATAATTGATTAATTTGGCAGATTAAATTAAAAAAATAAAACTACTTTCTCTACAGATTTACAATTAAAAGCAAATTTTAAAGTGGAATATCTGTATGTCATTAATGTAGTTTAAATTTGTTAACAACTAACTGATTTTGCAGACATGTTCTGTTTTGTCCTCCAGGTGGCGCTAGAATTATATTTGGTTATATTCCATATATAACGAGATTTAACATAATTCTTGGATCGATTAACGCAATAACACATAAATGGCATTCATGTGCATTCATTCAAACCCTTTATATCCCATACCATTTTTTATTTTGGGCACAATGTCACAGAAGATGCGTCCATAAACGTAGAAACCATTAACAAACTAAGATATGCAGATGACACTGTTCTTCTCGCGGACAGCACTGAATGACTCCAGAGTCTCACAGATAGAGTAACAGTAACTAGCGATAAATATGGGATGAAAGATAGGGTTGACAAAATTAAAATCCCAAAAACAAGATTTCATGCTAACGGAACAAAATTATTCATTAAATAACGTTCTTGTAAATCACCGCGGTGCACCGATAAGGTTTTGCTGGTAAAGCCAAATTTGTAATATCGTTAGTGTATACAAGTGGTGGTATTTCACTGATACATACTCTAATTTCGGCCTTCAATGGTTTGGTTTTCGCAGGCTTGTTGTACCAAAGACGAAAATCAAGAACTCACCAACAAAACCAGGGATCCAACTAAAAATCATCCTACGAAAAAAATCTTGCAATTATCCCAAATTATACCAACTGTCAAAAATTCACAACGAAGGTGTACACATCAGACAAACTGTAAGTGCAATAAACTCACCAACACAAAAACTGGAAGAATATCTGGCCCGGGCAGTGCAATCAATAGTTGAGAAGCAAATTCCTATATCAAAAATTCAATTTAATTCATAGAAAATAAATATACCATTAGAAGAAAGCGTCTTACTGGCAAACCTCCATGTTGTACCACTTTACCTCAGCATACTAGTCAAGTAAGCACTGGACAAAATAGCACATATTTCTGTTTCGATGGCAATTAATTTAAACAAGTTCAAGGTCCCCCTATGGGATCCTATATCTCCGGTGAACGCCAATTTGGTTCATGGTATACCTGGAAGAAGCTGCAATAGCGAACGTAAGTCTAAAAGCAAAATTGTTGATTCGCTACGTCGACGAAATCTTCATTGTATCGTCTGTCGGCCAAACAAAAGTACATAATTTCCTAATTTATATCAATTCCAGGCTCAATAATACACAATTCACGCTAGAATTAGAGCAAACAACTTCTTTTTAGACGTACTTACTAGAAGACAGGGTTCAAGGTTTCAAGACACTGTTTTCAGAAAAGTCACACATACCAACAGATACTTGCATTGAATCTTTGAGGCCGATTCATGAAGAAAATCCATCCTACACTAAATAACAAAACTAAATAGCTCAGAAATTTTTACCCACATGAAAAATATTTTTCACTAAACGTGTTTCCCCACTTTGTGGTTTCGTTAGGTGTACAATGTTTGATCTTTAATGCATTTACTTGAATGGTAGTTTATACTTCAACCAGGCACAGATACAGGGGTTGCAGATGCACTTATATCAGGATCAATACACCCAACAGAAAAAGTGGCTTTAGAAATTATATCACCAAAAAAGCAATAATTAAACACCAAGAAAATAAATGATAAAAATCTTATAACCTTATATTAAAAGCACAACCGCACCTGAAAAGATAAGGAGAATCCTTAGAAAAACATAACATTCATCTCCAGACCAAACACAACAATAGGAAAGCGGCTAGGAAACCCAAAAGACAAGACTACTGAAGAACCACCGAGGATCCTATCATTTGGAGCTGTCCGGTATCCTACGTCGGACAGACCTACAGACAATTATCTGCCCACCGGGATGAGCACACATTAAATAAAAAATGTACAGACACGACCCACAATTGAATTTAACAGTTGTAAAGAACTCGCGAACATCAACAAATACAAAATTCGGAATTATTAGAGAAGCCATCGAAATCGAAAGACAGGTTACCCTAAATTAAACACATGACACATTTTGAAAAACATTTTCCCAAATCGAGGCAACACGCAGCATACAATTCACTAGGTTCAGATAATAAATAGGTTAAATAGGATTAGAATATTCACATACGAAACAAACACCTTAAGATCCTATTAATGACCAGCGGCCATTACAACCACATAAACAAAATACATTCAATCCCCACAGATTCATAATAATTTACCAAACAATCAAATAATAATCAGAGTTTAGGAAGAAGGTACACAATAAGAACAGAAACACTTCGGTTAGATAGTAGGTTCTGAAAATATCAGATAAGATTTTGGCCAAACCTCAAGCAAGAATTCAACCGAATTTAACACTCGAACGGCAGTACAGCAGAAAAAACTTCGAGATATATATATATATATATATATATATATATATATATATATATATATATATATATATATTACATTCCTTTTGCGGAGGCCAAGAAACTATATTTTTATTAGTGATTATTTTTCCCGACGCCTCCACCAAAATTAATATTAAATTTATTCTAATTCTAATACGAAATTCGACACATGCGTCCATTTCCCACACGTGCTGGAATATTTCCACGTCCTGGCCGTGGTCGAGACTGCCATTCGTCATAAGTTTTCAATAGATCACTTCCCTAATGCGGAGATAAGAACCGAAATGACCGCGATATTCAAATTTTAAAGCTCCGCCGCCTTTGTGCCCTGTCCGAAGCTGTATCGTGAATTCAAAGGGCCGTTCGGTGAGGTTGTGTTGTTGTCCTTTTTTTACGGAAGGGCATAACACATGATGATAAATATGTTTGGGGAGCTGTGAAAATGATATATTGCCTTGGACGAAGTGTGGGGAAATTTTCATATTTTAGAACGGCCTTGGGATTAATTGTTTTACTTTCCATCGTATGTGGATGGTACAAAAAAATATGTTCTAACCATTAAATACTAAGAGGCTATCTATTCTTATAGTGGAGTGCAATTGGTTGTGAATTATGTTAAGCAAATATAAGATGTTTATTTCCTCTTTAAAGCTTCTTGAACACATAACACTAGACTTAATCCAAACGTTTGTATACAAACAGAGTAGGACAAAAAATTCCAAAGATCATATATAACCGTACATCTGCTGTCAAATTGGCAGAACTTGAAAGAGTTGTCTTCACAGTTTACATGTGGCTCGCAAAAATACGTTAAAATAATTCTGTTAATTCGGGAATTCCATTAAGGTCAAAGGGGAAAAGCTTTTTTTCTAATCTGGTATTATTCACACAAAACTGTAAAAAAATCTAACTATAAGATGGCTAAGTGACTTTTACACCGGAACTTCTCCTGACGTTTAAGTAGACATGATAACCTGAATACTGTGTCTGTGTAAATTATTGTCGTTGATTTCTATATCAATTTTTATACCTAAATTTAACAACACTTTTATACTAGTTTCTAATTATTCTATGATAAAATATTATTTTCGTTTACAATTTTCTTACTCTCAAAAAATAATTAAAAATACTCCTGAAAGAAATTAACGCAGTAGCTCCAAAATCCCGTAATGAACTAAAACTGCTCTCCGTCGAAACATTATGGTGATTGACAACCATTTTGATTATGATTTTGTTATACCAGGCGTTCAAATAGTTCTGGTCGGTTGAATAACTTTGTAAAATAGGTATGGAGAAATGGTACAAAAATGTAATTGCTCTTTGATGGTGATTTTGGATCTGACCATAAGCTTCAAGTACATTTCAAGATCATTTCGATTTTTTAAATCTGACAACTTCTATTTTTTACATCGTCAATTTTAGGTCTGGACAATTTTTGAAATCTTACCCTTGATATACTCATTTAAATCATATCTTGCATGAACATTTTAGATCTAACTGCCCAATATTAGTGGGTTACGGATAAATATGACAATCAAAACATCTTCGCAAATAATCCATCATGTAACTAAAGTTAAAAATGACTCTAGATACTTATCCCGATTTTATCTCTAAACTTTTTTTTAAATATTAAATATACAATCCCGTAGTGCATTATTTTAATGTATCTCATAAAGTTTAGTCAACTTTAGAAATATAATTGTCCGACCGAAATTGGCCCCAAAGCTACATTGGTCCTAACAACAGGCTTGTCAGCCATCGAATATATGAGCACTGTCTATCAGTTCGTAAAAAGATCCGACTTCAGCTCTCGGTCATCATCAAAATCAAATAAGACCCTCTATCTATTTCAAGGACAGCACAACTATCATATCCCTCAATTCTTTTAACGCATCAACCATTTGTGATGATATAAAAATAGAGAAACGACCACTCTCTCTTAACTGACACGATGATAGCACTCGTCTTCCTACGGGACACCCACCAACACCCAACCAATCACCACATAGCCATTTCATCACGTGACATCTTCTCCTAATCGATCGAAAACTATTAAAAAACGGAGCAGAACAGATTCCCACTCGGTTCAATGATCTAGTGAGATTTGCAGTGTAGACAGATTGTGACCCCGAGTTTCATCTATATTCTGAAACTCTTCTGAATTAATATTTTAGTAAAACTAGGGGAGTAAGCAGTTTGAAGCCTCGAGATCAATCTACCACCTGATTCTCTTAATTTGCATTTTCTTATTTATTTTGTCCCTTGGCAATGGCTCCAAAGCAGGTCATAAATTTAGAGGCGATTCTCACCAGGAACCTAGCCCAGTTCATAAACTGAACCCTCTTATCTATACCTAATAGAAAAACTTATCTAAATGATATTGAACATCGTATGAAAACCCGTTTCATAGCATACCGACCGATCTTTTTTTTTCCTTCTTCAAATTCATCGGGATTTGCTCTTTCGTATGATATACCCTATCTCTGAGAAAATCCCATACAAAATTCAAGGAAATTCGATTGGCCATTCTGTAGCTCTCTCACTCTCTGTTTACCTTCATGGAAATGGTTTATTTAATTAGCCTATAATGATTTAGTTTCGTCACCATTTGTTCCTATTACAAAGCAGAAAGATTTCCTTCCATGAAGAACGGTACAAGATTCTGTTAGTTTTTTTTTTGTACGAATGTGGATTTGAATGGAAAAATTGCCCAGAAAACTAGAAAATTGGGAAGAAAAATGTCATTGCTTTTTTCTCTGAAGTTTTGTACTTTCCATAATTTTAGTATGCACTCTGGGTCATGACTGAGAGTGTAGACGACAGTTTGGGGCGTTTTTTTTTGTTTTTTTTTTTTTTCGTTTATGCGATGTATGTAATATTTGTCTTTGCCTAGCGCCTTCACCAAAATAGCAAATAGATAAATAATGTGATTCTACATTTAAGAGCTAGAAAACTCACTGCAAAGCTATAGAAAACAATACGCTCCCCAGGAACAGCTAGAGAAGTTAGGCAACCGCTGATACGAACTGTTACCCGAGCGAAGATTGGAATGAATCAAAATCATATCGCAAACTATCAAAAATGGTGTACAATATTCGCCAATATAGCTAGTTAATAATAAGAAATTGTGATTTTTAGGTATAAACATAATTCAAATGGTTATTCTCGACTTGTCTATACGTAATTATCGTAATTATCGAGCAGATTTGTGGAAATTGGCCAGTGTAACAAGTGCTTAAAATGACCCCAAGTGAATAGCCTTATCAAAATTCTGTTCAAATAAACACCCCTCGTTGTAAAAGCCGAGTCGAACGATAGTTTTTCCATGTCCTCCTACCTATTTTACTTTTCAAATTTACTCCGATATTAAATTTTCAACGGGGAAACACAATACAAGATTATGAATCAATACGAGATTATGAAATCTCACCACATTTCGGTCCCCTAAAGGCAGTTATCGATACCCTTCCCTAAATCAATCAAAATGCGGACTTTCGCGAAAGCCATCATCAGGATTTTTAATAAACACGACAAGCATATTGACAAGTCGTATCGAGAAGGCAATTTTCATTCGATGTCTTTGTTTTTTTAATAAAACGGGATTTAGATGTCGCTGTCGTCGGTTGTCTCAAGGGGTTGAACGAGAGAAAATTTTAATATTCTTTGGAATCGCGTCAGAATGGAAGAAACGTCGCGACGCCGGTGCGTCGGAAGGGTTGCGGGTGTTTCGGGTTTCGATGTATTTGACGTTGGAAATAAATTAGCTCGTTGAATGTTTGCTTGAGTGATTTATGGTGATTTGGATTAGCTATTTATTAAGACTATAACAACATGTCTAACAAATATGCTCGTTTTTCTCTTTTCCAAAAGAACACGCAGCTTTCTGAACAAAATACGGTACTTGCTTATGTACTAATCTAAAAGTAGGAGAGATAGAGCGGGATGTTGGTCGTCATCTTAAAAATGTACAGAATGTATCGTATTAAGTTCAATTCCTGAACTTCATCACATTTCTAGACAGGCGCCAGTGAAAGTGATAACCGAGGATAGTTACAGGGTGTGAAAATGGTAATTTTTTTGGTCATGCTCATCATCGAGTAAACGTTCCAAAATTGGCTGCATACAAGATTGTGATATATTTAAGCAAATTCCCGAGAGGCGTCTGTCTAGAGCGTTGCGATCAAGGTGTCGTACAGGGGTAAACTTCTCAAGAATAGGGGAGAACTTCGTCATTTTAAGTAAAAAGAACGCCATTTGCACCATTTTTTTGCTTACACAAAAGAAATCATAATCCAAAAAGACGTACAGCTAAATGACATAGATAAATAGATTTTTCATGACGTCATTAATGTGGTCTGTATGACGTCATACACAATTATTTTAAATTCGAAGCCACATTTTTTATTGTGGATTTATGTTGATCTTGGTAGATTTTAGGTAGGCATCCTACATAGTTTACCAACAGAACTTATCAGAATCCCTTCTAAAATGTCGCAGAAACAGGGGACAGTCCGACCACCTACAAGATGGTCTCATGATTTAATTATACTTCCTGAAAAATGAAAATGGAAAAAAAAGTGCTAGTAATGGTGATGATGATGACGTACCGAAAATGACAACGAAATTATACTTTGTGTGTAAATAAGTACCCAAATATTTACAGACGGTTTAGTTTTAAAATTATGTATTTAGAACGTGAATTTGTTCAATTTTGGAAATAAAGTCTGTGTGTAGTCATAGTCTCATTGTTCTTCACGGTTTTCTAAAGATCTTGAGTACAGGTACACATCTCGGTGTAGATGGCGAGAGAAATAGGTATCTGAGGTCCTGAAAATACCCAGAAACATTAGCCCACACTTGGAGTTGAGACCCATTATCCAGTTGTCTACCTTATCCTGATTCATCAAATATCAAACCAACCAATTCTTGAGTTTGAAGTCATGAAATTGTACACTACATTTCAGTGAATGCTAAAACTAATGTTTTAATTCAACTGGGGTTAAAAAAATTGCCAGAAGCTGGTAGATCGCATATCACAAGTGGTAGAAACAAAATACACCATTGAATTAGATGAAATATCGAAAATATGCAAATACTTTCCGTATAATATACGATTGCTACAAAAATTGTTGTATAAAATGAAATTTTACCGACACTTGTACAAATATCGAGTATTTGGATCAAGTGAATAACCAAATTTTGCTTGAACTTCAACAAGATAGCCAGTTAACTTAGAATTCTTGGTTTCAATAATGTGGGCCTCCCTCCAATAAGACAGCTCAGTTTTTTTGAGCATTGTATTAAATTGAAGAGTTGAATTAAATATTGTGGCCTACTAGTTCTCTAGAACTGAGTACTTTGGATTTTTTCGACTAGAGTTACCACAATTAATGTCGGAAATTATTCGTCTTACAAAATATACTTTCAGGCCTTTCAGGGTACTTTCTTTTATCATAAAAAAGCAGGTAACAAAACTAATTCGACGAACTCCTTACATTTTCCGCAGTGGTTTCTTTTGATTTCTTTTAATAAATCTATTCTGTGTAGTTTGCCGTCCACGGTTGCATTCTATCGTAGTTAATTTTGACTTACTGGTATAAATCGAGGTGAAAGACAGTTTTACAGTGACGATTTTCATCTCACACTTGTACAAATATAAGAACTACTGCAGACAAAGATAGACACTTTCCTGATTTTTTCGACAAAACACTCTAAATAAAATGCACTGGGAAAAAATATCAATCAATATTGATGCAGAAAAAGTTAATTCGTCTGGCTTGACTGACGAAATTGCCTTAAGAGAGGCAATGCTATCCAAGCAAAGGTTGTTGGAAAGGAGTTTAGATGACACGTTTGCAAGAGAAGGTTTATAAATCTGGTCAAAACCCAATACGTGACGTGATGAATCTGACAATAAATGATGTCGCCATATTAAACAATACCAACCCGGAACAAGTCTATCGGTATAAGCATTCAGTATATGAAATCTGGACCGCGCAATAAAATAAAAGAAATCAAACGCAGGATAGTATCGATTAAGTTGGGCAGGTTTTTAATTAAAATCCGTGCTTCATCCCACTCTTCCAATGTGCTTAGAGAAAAGCTATGTAACCAATGCAGCCTTCCGTACTAAAATATGGTGCAGAGGCACTGGCAATGAGTAAACATAACATGGAAGGTGAAAAATCAGTGTTGGAGATTATTCGAGATGAAATCCCTAATATAAACTTAAACTTGAGATTTAACACACGTTGCTAGACTGACGGATCACCGATGGAAAGAGTTGTGCTGTGGAGGTAAAGAATAGAAACGAATAGCAAGCAAGGAACAGCTGCCACAATATATAATGACGATGTAAACAGATGTAATTAGCTACTTTTTGCCCAAGAATTGGTCCAGAACTGGCCGGGATAGGCTAGTGAAGATGGTGAATAAAACAACTGAACAGTGACGTCATATATATGACATATAAATCTTTGAAGATGTCTACATTTAATATTTCTAGATAGCTGGATTTATGATTTTTGACTTCTACTGTTCTTATATAATAAACGGAGGAGGCAAAAATGAGTACAAATGTTAATATACAAAAATGATTCTTCATTTAAAAAATCATTAAAAAATATTTTCTGCTAGATCGCTTTTATATGAACTCCCCTGTACACATTGCCGTGCGGAATTCGACTGTACATATTTCCTTACGGTTCCGCGTTCGCGGTATAATTTTCTTGATTTCGCGGCCGCGATTCTCGAAGGCCCGGTGTGTACCCGGGTGACAATAGTCGTCGAGAACGAGGATATACGGGTAAGTGAGCACTGAGACTATGAGGAGGTCAAACGGCAGGAAGTGATATCATAATGACAACGATGAGACTGAATAGGCTCGGTGCTGAAGATTTTTCTCGTACAGTGACGATCGTAAATAGTTTAGCCCTATAGTCCCACTTCAACATTTTAATACAGGGACATTCAATTTAGCACGAGTGGGATGGTGGTTTCAGTATGTGAGAAGAAGGCTCCAAAAATTTTTTAAGAAACTCACTAAGTATTCTCTCTGGCTCTATACCCAACATGGCTCACTTTACTCTACATACATAACGGTGTATTATAGAGGTGAAACGATGGTCTCAGTTCAAGAGTTCAAGAAGTTCGTAACCCCCTTAAAAACTACGGGAATCATTTTTTTTTAAGTGGCAAATAGTATTACATAACTATACACTATGAATAAATTTAAGTTTACATTAATAAGTTTTACGTCAGATGCCCAAATTGTCAGCATTTATTTACGAGATCAATTGATGTTTTATTTTGTGTTTTTATTTAATAATAATTAAATTATATAATAACGTTTGATTATAGAGAACAAAGTACTTTTAAAGCATTATTTTGAATAGGTAATTACTCAATGATTGAACTCGAAAAACTTAATTCTAAATATTAGAAAATATATGATTATTCAAGCCATTTCAATCATCTATATATAAATAGGAAAAGACAAAACGATTAGGTACCATTTTCTCCTCTGTTTCTCGACCGATTTTCTTCATTTTTGTTTTGTTTAATAGCTACTGACGACCTTCAGTGCAGAATGCTAATCTTAATTTATAATATTGGTTCATTCTTTAAATAAAATATAATAAAAATTCATATTATTTACGTCAATAATGTCAATGCCAAACAAATGAATGTGCCGCCGCCGCCAGACTCAAACCATTGAGTAACTATATATAGACAGATCAATGCTGTTATACACTTAGAGCATGTACTTCTGGAAGTGCAAGCGTTGTTATTGTTTAGTGGGTAAAGTAATCGTTGTATATTATAATTATGAAGGGCGATTCCAGATATGTTAGAAATCATTTTTTTCATGGGTGGCACATAAGCAGTTGCATATATAGGGTGTTTAAAATATAGAGTAAAGTGCAATTATAACTAATAAAATAATTATATAGGGAAGCCCATTAGCGGTTGAATTTACAGGGTTCTTGGAATAGAAGGTGCAGTAAAATTACAGTTATACAGGGTGGTGCAAAAAATGTTATACATAGATGCATATACAGGGTGGTGGAAATGGAAATGCAACATTTCGTAACCTATAAGCAGTTGTATATATAGTTAAGATGAAATATAGGGTGAGAGGAATTATAGATATACAGGATGGTGATAAAAAATGTTAGAAAACGAAATGATTTATAGAGTAGACCACGAAGAGTTCCATATATATAATGATTGAAATATAGGTCGGAGTATAATTATAGTTACAGAAGATAATTAAAAATTTCATAAACAAAAAGTGTAAATATGGTGGGTCATAGGCAGTGGCATATACAGAATGGTTTACCCGGTGGTTGAAAAATGTTAAAAAATATTATTCGTGGTCCATAAGCAGTTGCATATACAGGGTGGTGGAAATATATAATGAGATGGAATTATTATAATGAGGATTTTAATAAATGTTAGAGAATTGAGTGCAATTATAGCTATACAGGGGGGTTAGAAAAAATAAATATGTAGGGTAGCCCATTAGCAGTTGAATTGTTGTTATATTAAATTAAGAGTTACGAATTTGAACACAAATAAAGTTCTATGAATTATATCTGAAAAAAACTTGAATTTCGTTACTTATTTGCAGAAGCGAGATGTAAGGCTGACATCTAGGATTTTCGAGGAAACTATCACACAGAGATTCCGAATCTGGATCCGTTCTGTGTAATTGCCGTTCCCCTAAAGTCCTAGGATAGAATGTCACGATAAAATTTTCATGTTACTTAACCTGCCAGAGATATTGACACAATTGGTCGAATTTCGACCACTGGGCCACAGCTAGTAAGATGAATTTTATAATGATTTATAAATTAAGATATAATATTAATGCGAGGATATTGTCAGAATATATTCAAATTAACAATGAGGATTTATACATTTTGGTGTCAGAAGTTTGTACTGTATATAATTGAATGCACAAAGTTAATATTATAATACTAAATACAGCTTATATGAAATTTGTAAAGTAGTTATTTTAACACATGACTTAGAATTTCATACCACAAACAGAAAGTGTTCAGTTTTCTGGGCAATACAGAATGAAACAAAGCAAAAATTACCTGTTCATTATGTCTGGACTTATCTGTATGTATTATTTTTTTTTTTTTGTTGAATATTACAATTGGGTACCGCACAGTGGCAAAATATTTTTTAAAAAATGTACTGCAGGATATATTATTCCAACGCAACCAGGAACAGGAACTGAAATATCCAATGAAAAGGGCGCAGGTGGAACAAAAAATAAAAATGTCAAATAATTTATTATTAAAAAACATAAACACTTTAAAAGTCTAAATTCTTCTTGGAAATAACACCACAGTTAAGAAAATGGAGGATATATTCCAAACGTTTCGGGGTCTAGGTCTGACCCCGTTGTCAATGATTAAGAAGCTATGGACAAAAAAGGCACAATTCTAAGATGTAAAATTAAAATATTTGACAATATGTATTATTTTATTTCTGAAGTACTTAGACATTGAAAAATTTGACACAAATATTATTCAGAAAACAACTAGAAATCAGCCATGGGACTGCAGTTTAGGGACTTAGAGGACTTGTATAAGAAGCTTGCACGAACCAAGAATAGCTTGACATTATTGTCAGATGTCGGGAAATGAGGATTATTCGCAAAGGATTAAGATTTTGTCAACCGTACATAGGCAGAATAATAAGACGTCAGAAATCAAATAATACATATTGTCAAATGTTTTAATTTTACATCTTAGAATTGTGCCTTTTTCATCCATAGTTTCTTAATCATTGACAACGGGGTCTGACCTAGACTCCGAAACGTTTGGAATATACAGCAATTTTCTTAACTGTGGTGTTATTTTCCAAGAAGTACTTAGACATTGAAAAATATCCCACAAATATCATTCCGAAAACAATAAACACTTTATTGGATAACTCCATTTAGGATTCTGTTTTTGGGTTCTTATTCTGCTCTTATTTCTTTTCTGCAAGTATTTAAACTAAACTGTAGGAAGGGAAATTCCAAAAATTGCCAAGAATATTGGTTTTCCGTTCCAGAAGTGGTCCACAGTGAAATTCAGTGAGTAAGAGTTCTCAATTATTTGCTGTCGAGAACTTCTAAGTCGTTGTATATCACTATTCAAACTCTTTTTTTTTGCTTTTTCTTTTTTATTTTATATTTAAAAGTGACAAAACATTAATGAAAGAACAACATCCCAATGAATATAGGCAGAATAATCAAGCCATCCTTACTAATCATTTCGAATGAACTTCTGTGTTTTTGTTCAAATCTAGTTTATTTTTTAATATTAAAGCTATGAGAATGGCATCCTCGTTTTACAGAAGGAGTTGGCTATAATATAAAAATGGTGTTTACTCCACTGGGGCAGAAAAGAGTATTACTGAAATACGATTAATTTCTCTCAACAATTAACAATTAACCATTTTGTCCATTCTATCTTACGTATATATTGAAAGCTTTTTTTTCAGCACGACTCTCCATTTCAAGTCTGTGTTGACTAGGTTCCCTAAAACGCCTAAACGACAGTATATGTATCTCCTGTTAAAATATGCAACCGTAAGTTCTAAGTAGAGTACAACCGATGATGGGTTTCGACTAGAAACTGTATATGGGTATCGTAATTAACTTAAAATATTCAGTTAACAGTGAAATATATAGTAATATAACTTACCTAAAACAATTTAATACTCCATGATAGGCTCATCTTAGTATCATGGAGAAAAAGTAATCATTCGTAACTACTCGTTACTTGATAAGATACGAAATATGCGAATACCGACTACTTCGGCTAATAGTTACTTCGTTACTATCGTTACTTGGATGACGCACATGTTGAAAACGGCCCAACGAAACTAGATGAGATAACACACAGTGCATTGTTGGTTGGCGAATGTCTTTATATTATTTCTTTACTTACATTATAGTAACCCATTTGTTCTTTTTACCTATAAGTTGTAAGAATTTTTTGCGGTCACGAAATATTATTAACTAAAATTAAAATTACGAAATAAATAATGTGTATTACAAGGCTGCATTTTTGTTTCGCAACGAATAATAATCCTAGGTGTCAAACATGAACAGGAGAATGGCCTTAGGGGTGGAAACTGGGTATTCCCAAAACTGATATTCATCATACTTCGTAGGTAGAGATCAGTTCTTTGCTGTACAAAATTGGTTTTCCATTATATTTTCATGATAATCCTATTGTATTGTACCTTAATAGCCAAAGCTACATTTTTCCCACTCATCATCGACGATTCAGTCCAAGATGTCTGTGGTTGTTTATTTACTATGGTACGCATATTTCTTTAAGAATCTGGTTGCTATAATCGAACGCAACTGTACAGAAATCTCCTTTTAGAACCGCCGTCTATTGTTCTCGTTCTCGGGGCAAAGCAGCTATTATACAACAAATTGATCGGTTTTTAAACGATTCTATTTTAAGGACAAGGAAACAGTCACGGTTTCCGATAGTTTAATTCCGGATAATCTAGAGGAAATTCATCGCGCAAAAAAAAAGAAAAAACCCCTATCGTTACTATTCTGGAATCTGCACAACATAAAAGCGTATTCTCAAATAAACTCCTTGACTAAAGAACTTTCTGCTTAACAAAAACCAATTCTCAACTGCCATTGTCCACATAACTTCCTCCAACTTTCTCGCTTTTGCACGACCAGCCACCATCGCAAACACATGTCGGTGGGCTATTACCGCTCCCTCCGCCCCTTCCAAATGATACAGTGAAAATCGCGAATGAAAAATTGCCTGGACGTTGAGTTGGGAAATTTGGAGCGGTCCAGGCTGTGTCGGACGTGACCGGCTTAGAAATTCCACCTGAGTGGAAACTCGCAAACCCCTCGGAGGTATAATATAACTTTAAACGACGGCTCCAGGCTATTGTTAAAGAAATACTTTTGTAAAACAGACAACATTAACACGAATTGTGATTTTGTTTTATAATAATGTGTATCTTCATTTATTATATCACTAAAAAGTTCTTTTTATTACTTACATTTTTTTTCAAACATGTTCTTTATTTCAGAACCCAGCAACTACTTCTGCAGCACGTGCAAAGCCCGTCTACATTCAGCATGGCGCCTAATCCAACATGTCCAGCACGCGCACGGCATCAAAATCTACGTCGAAAGTTCTCCAACCAGTTCCAAAATTAACAACAACAGCGCCAGCAGCTCCAGTAGTAGTTCCTCAGCGTGTTCCGCCGCTGTAGCTCCACCACCTCCTCCCAATATGAGGCATCACCTGTTGCCACCGCCAGATCTGCACAACCCGTTCGGTGTTGGCGGTCTTTTAAGGCTACCAATACCGCCCCTGAACCACGGCCCGGTACCGCCAGCTCCGCTTTTTTCTCGTCCAGAACACCACTACAGAATCGATCAGTTAGTTAGCGAGCAGTTCAGACACCACGGATTGAATTTAGCGGCAGCTGCGGCTGCTGTAGCTGCAGGCAACGTACCGCCACCACCACCTCACGCGAATTTTCCATCACCAGCTGAAAGATCGAGTTCGGTGAACAGCCTACCACCGAGAGAAAGAAGTACTCCGAATCCACCTCTATCTTTGGAACCCCAGCTGGATTTTTACTCGCAGCGGCTGAGACAGCTAGCAGGAACGACCAGTCCTGGGGCGGCCCAGGCAGCTTCCCCTTCCCCTCGGAAGCACTCGCCGCCCTTCGCCAGTCCTTCCCCTTCTCAGCTGCCGCCTACTACTTTAGCTAACAATTTGAGTTCAAGCAGCAGCAACGGAAGCAACGGAAACAACAACAACATTATCAACAGCAGCACCAATAGCGGGAACAGCAGTAGCCGACCACCAAGCACTTCACCTTCCAACACAAAACCAGAAGACCAAATTATTAACACTCCCAGGTCAGCGTCAACACCTCCTGGAAAACCGGGCTCACCACGGAACTCAACCTCTGGGGATGCAATTCACGCCTGTGATTACTGTGGTAAAAAATTCAGATTCCAACATAACCTAGACATCCATCGTAGGGTTCATACTGGGGAGCTACCCTACAAATGCACTGTGTGTGATCACGCGTGTGCCCAAAGTTCCAAACTGAAGCGGCACATGAAGATCCACAAGACACCAGAAGACAGAGCCAGCAACGCCGGTAGCGTCGAAACTTTAGACGGCGACGACAGCGAGGAAGATGAAGAACTAGACGATGAAGAAGATGAAGAGGAGGAACTCGACGAGGAAGAAGCTGAAGATTTAAGCGTACCTAGCCAAAATTCAAAAAACGCGTCTAATCCATCAGCTTCACTTGTCGGTGAACTGATGGACAAATTTGGGCTAAGCAATATTGCGCAATACAACGAAGCTTATAAACAGGCTTTGCAGGAGTCGAGCACAGCTCTGAAGCTCCAGCTGGCTGTGAAAGACAGGGACAATAACAACACCAGCCTGTCGACTCAACTGAAGATGAGGGAGGAGTTTGCTAAGGGTTTGCTGCCAGTACCTCCTCCACAACCTTTACCGTTGTTTCCACCATTCAACGATTCTTACGATGCCACCAAAAGATTGAAGCTTGACATGGAGAGGAACGATTGGTGGTTGCCGGGGTTACCACGAGAGAATAAGGGTGTACCAGGACCTAGTGCTCTGCTGCCCAATTCCTTGATAAAGAAGGAATCACGCCGGAATGACACCTGTGAGTATTGTGGTAAAGTGTTCAAAAACTGTTCGAACCTGACGGTGCACAGGCGGTCGCATACTGGAGAAAAACCTTACAAGTGTGAATTATGTTCCTACGCATGCGCACAAAGTTCAAAGTTGACGCGCCACATGAAGACTCACGGCCGAATCGGTAAAGATGTTTACAGGTGTCGGTTTTGCGAGATGCCGTTTTCGGTACCATCGACTTTGGAGAAACATATGAGGAAATGTGTGGTTAACCAAGGTAAGGGACATCTGCTCAGCACTCTGCCGATGCTGTCCGGTGACGAGGATTCGTCAGCTAGTCTAACGTCGAAAGAAGCAGCATGACTCTTTCCTTGGGGTGGTATGAGATTTCCTCCACCACCTCCCAGTTTAACGTACTAGTCCGAAATAATGAACTTTTTTAGGTAAATTTATCGTGAAGTTGACCATGTTGGAGAGATTCTAGTGCTGTTTTAGTGTTTGACTACCATTCACACGGAATTGTACTAGTTCTTTAAGGATCTAGCTTGAAACTGATAAAAATCTAGAGGTGTAATCACTAAGTTTTATAATCTTTTGAAAATTGTAAGTGAAGAATAGAACTGAAATTACATTGAAAGCAATTGACAACAAGCTGAAACTAAAGCTAAAACTGGCCAGATGATTAGTGCTGCCATCTTGTGTTTGTTTGGTAGACATGGTGCAAAATAGAATTGGGATTGTCATTTGGATTCATTGCAAATTAATTATACTCACATACCTAATAGTCTAAGAGCCCATGAGGGCCAGACCTTCCTATCGTCCGTAAGTATGAAAGTTCTTCCGTGTGTGTCCCCAATACAGGTATGAATGATCCCCACCCATGAAACCTGGATTGTGGTTCGTTTGGCAGGTAACAGGTAACAAAGGTGTACAAAAACGCCAATTTATTAAGTTATCAAGCTCAATTTTTTTGTATTTTATTCGTAACAGCATTAAAACTCGCGATGCTCATTGCTAAACACATAGTTTGGTTACAACCCTCCGCAGGACACCCCTAAACTATAATGTTTTGTAATTATACTTACCTTACATTAGGAAAGCTGAATCTTATATATGTTATTCAGAGAATTATTAAATTGAGTTTTCTCAGTAGCCAGACAGTTTTTTGGGTTCTATAATCCTGCCAGACGCATTAAAAGTGTCTTATAGTTGCGAGAATGGGGCTCATATGCAACAACTGGTGCGAGTAAGACATAGCGCTCAGTTCATTCCGATCTTTTGCTAAACATATACTATCGCTTATTACGAATTCTTTAGTGATTTTTTTATAATTTATCAAGAAATTTAATTAAATAAAATTATTCTAGTCTGAATAATAAATTTTCTAATCTATTAAAAATTTTATAAAAATATCCTTTATATCAAATGTCTAATCACGTAGTTCATATTATTTCTTATTTTTATGCAGTTTATTCTAATTAATTGAAATTTCAAAGTTATTAAAATTCAATTGTTTATTATACGAAAGATGCATTTTTTAGAAGATAAAAAATTCACAGAAAAATATTTTTTTCAACTAAATATTCAATAATTTTCATCATTGTTGCCAATATCTTCAGATTCGTCATCACTGCAATTCCAGTTCGAGAATTGATCGTTTTCACTGTTATCTTCTCTGTCTGTTTCTACAACAGTAAAATAAACACTAGTTAATTCAATTTTAAATAGTCACTGACATCATTCGGTAGTTGATCCCCTTCAACCCATTTAAAATGGCGTTGGTCATTGTCCAGAATCCAACCATTATTTACTGGTTCATATGTTGTTGGATTTTTCATGTGGGCGTTGTTCCATATACTGCTTATGTAATTTGCTCTTAAAAATTGTTGTAGTAGTTCACTTTTACAAGGAGGTAAGCTACTAGTATCGAAGTTTTGCAACTTTTTTTTTAATAAAAGCTTCGTTTACATCTCAGACTGTATATGAATCAATGAACATCAATGAAATTTGTCAACATTGTATAAACAGCATACAAAACTTTCAGGAATACTGAAAATACGAGTTTGTTCTTCACACTCGTCGATAATTCTGCTTCCAGCAAACCTGATGAAGGCTTCTTGGAATTCTACATATTTTTCCAATAATTTAAACGGTTTTAATTTTCCCTTTCCAATAAATTCAGGATTGTATTCACATCCTGTGATTGCATGTAGTGTATTATTATTAAATCACATTTATTTTGTAAAGTATTAAAATAATCAAGGCACGTTTACTATGAGCATAAACATTCAGCATTTAATAATACGAGATCTGATGCGCAGTAAAAGATCGCAATGAACAGAGCGCTCTGTCTTACTCGCACCAGTTGTTGCATATGAGCCCCAGTCTCGTAACTATTAGACACGAATAATGCGTCAGGCAGGATTATAGAACTCAAAATACTGTCTGGCCACTGAGAAAACTCAGTTTAATAATGCTCTGAATAACATATATAAAATTCAGCTTTCCTGATGTGAGGTAAGTATAATTACAAAGCATTATAATTTAGGGGTGTCCAGCGGTGGGTTGTAACCATACTATGTGTCTGGCTATGAGCATCGCGAGTTTTAATGCTGTTACGAATGAAAAACAAAAAAGGGCTTGATAACTTAATAAATTGGAGATAAGATTTTGTACACCTTTGTTACCTGTTACCTGCCAAACGAACCACGATCCAGGTTTCATGGGTGGGGATCATTCTTACCTGTGTTGGGGACACAAATGGAAGAATTTTTATACTTACGGACGATAGGAAGGTCTGGCCCTCATGGGCTCTTGCTCTATATGATGTTGCTAAAATACTTTTGACCAATAAAAGTTCGTGGCCATTGACGTGATTTGAAACTCCTCTCAAACATTTTAAGAATGTTGGAGATTTTGAAGGCGGAATCCAATCCCAAACTTATTTCGCAGGTTCTCTAACAAAACAATTTCGGTTTTATTCTTTGCGATAGGGGACAAAATTTTGTAAAACTGTACAGATTCGCTCAGATTCTTCTGAGTTTCAAGATTTATCTAATGTTATAGCTAAGTTACTGTATAATATTAATTCTAAATAAATGATTACCCTGCGTAAAAGACATATTGATTGGGGTGGTCGATTATATTGTTCTCCGTAACTGATACCAAAGCAATGTTTACATTTTTTCTTATTATTATTGAGTTTAACGGTTATTTTGTATATGTATGTTGAGACTGAGGGATTTTTAAATAATAATATGTAGTTTCTCGTACCGAAATCTTCCCCACGAGATGGCGCGTCGGTGCTGGGAACATTTTTTAGCCTGATGTACATTCCCTACCATATCATTTTGGCCGCAACGAGGCATCTTGTACATAATATTTATTATTGCCTATTTTATGAGTTAGACCAGTGTAATATAAATACAAATGTTTTAATATAAAATATTTCCCAAAAATTAGTTGTCTATACCCTGATGTTTTGTACAAAAGTGTCTTTGTTGGTACCAAATTATAATAAACAAAAATTTCGTAAAATATTTTGTTTTTTTTTTTTTTTGGGTTAACGTAATTACCATGTCCTGAGTTTGAGACATTTTGATAAATCTGGCAACATTCCATACAATTGAATGTATTTTTTCATCTATCTGGTGCCAACAAAAATATACCTTACCTGTGCTCCTGTACAAAAAATGTTATGCAAAAAAATATAGATGTTAGATTCCTAAATAATTCCCCAGTTACAGGGTCAAAAATATAATTCAATAGATAATTAAATCAATGAGTTTGGGATTCTAGATATCTTTTTTTAATACAACTCTGAAACGACGTTTGTTAAAACTATCTTATGTTGTTACAATTTCATGTTTTCACTCTTGTTATACTTTGCTAAATATGGCCGAACAAACGATTTGTAAACTCATTTAAATTGGAAATAACCTTAACTAAATATTTTTTTCTTAAAACCAACGGACCAGGGTCTAAAAAAATTACTGTCAAAGCTGTTAGCTGTCAGAGCGAACATTTTTTGGATGTAAGCTATAATTATTATTAATGTTAAAAAATATATATGTTATTTCGAATATTCCTTTTTTATTTTTGAAGACTATGGCTGTAGAGCAATCCTACAATGTTCGTATGGGCTGCACTGTACTTAAAACAAAATAAATGTGTTCCTATACTAACATACTTCAGTGTGTATTTCAAATTAAATCTATTACAACTGAAATAAGTGAGTTTTATTTGTACACCTTTATCGTTTGGTATATATTAATCGGTCCCAGAAATATCAATCATATAAATGTGTGTCATGTCTGAGATCAGAATTCACCACACCTGATATATGAAGAAAACACAAATATTAAACATTATTTATTAATAAATATACACAAACGAAAAAAAAAGAGCCAAGTTTGATTTACTGAAATTGTTCCTTAGTAGAGACAATATACTCAGTCAGATTGCTTTTTATATTGCAATAAGTTGATGCTGTAATCATCTGTTCAGATTACACTCTAGTAGGCATAGTTGGAGCCAAGTAAATGTCATATCAAGGTATTTGCTTCCTTGTTTTCAAAAACTAGCTTAATCGATTTGAATGACTTTAACTGTATTGTGTCAAAGAATATAATGTCTATATGGTTCCTTTGACGTAATGTAAAGATTCTAAACAACTGTCATGATAAAATTCGACCTACAGTATTTTGTTTTAGTACTATATTTGAATCTTTTTACTCTCTCGGCTTTATTTGTTGCTAAATGATATGAACAATTTTCTGCCCCATCTTTCAAAAATGTCTATACAGTGTGAGTTTTTTTTAATGATCAGTATGGGGATCTCCGAAACTAGCGGAGATAGAGCAATGGTTAAATTGGAAAAGATTTGCAGTTTTACTGGCCCAATATAATGACACTTTCGGATTGTTGTAAAAAGTCATGGCATACTAGATATTTTGAAAAAACGAAACTTCGTCGATATAGTCAAATCCCTCTAGCTCCTTTGTTTTTGATTTTATAAAAACAGTATAAATATCAAAATTGAAGGAAATTGTATTCCGAATATAAATGTCATGTCTTCGTTTGCGTGACAGCTCTCGTTTTCGAGATATGACACAAACTTATCGTTTTTTGAATCGAAAACCATAGTTAGTTATGACCTCACAAAATCGGACATTTGTAGAGCTTTTCAACGATATATTACTCGATATAGTTATTCATAAAAATAACGGAGTTACGGATGCTCTTATTTTCACTTTTAAGGTAGGTAGCCATGAGAAAGATTGTTTTCACTTTGACGTTTCCTCATTTGAGAGTAATTCCATTAGTAGTGCTGAACTGACAGTCGATATTGACAAGTTTTCGTGATAAAATGGAATATTCTAACGAAGAAAAACTGAATGTGGTGGAGTGTTATATGCCATAAAAATTCAGTTCGTGCAGCTGAGGATACTTTCATAGATATTTTAATCGTCGTCAACCTCCCCTATGTACATTTAAGAGGCTTTAAGATAGTTTACGCAGATATGGATCTTTTACTAAACCACCAAAGGAGCGTAATCAAATTAACGAAGCAGCACAAATAAATGTTTTGGCAATGGCAAATTAAAATACATCTACATCAACTCGTGAGATTGCGGCAGAAGCTGGCACATCTCAACGAACTGTAGTTAAGGTACTGAAAGCGCACAAGTTCCACCCGTACAAACTTTCAGTTTCTCAAACTTTGCATGCTGGTGACGAACATCGACGTATTTTGTTTTGAACATGGTTTAGAGACATGTGCCTTGACAATCCACAGGTTCCATTAAAGCTGTTATGGTCAGATGAAACTAGATTTACTAACTGCGGTATGTTCAAACGACACAATGAGCATATCTGGGCTAAAGAAAACCCTTTCCATGTAGAACAAAAACGATCCCAGATAAAATTTGGTTTTAATGTTTGGTGTGGTATCATAGGGTCTACTATTCTGGGGCCATTTATCTATGACGAATCACTTACTGGGGAGCGCTACTTTCATTTCTTGTAATACACTTTTCAAGACATGTTGCATAATTTGAATTTGAGAACTCGTTTCGAAATTGAGTGGTTCCCACATGATGGAGCACCTGCTCATAACTCGTTATTAGTAAGACAACACTTAGATCCAAACTCTTGGATAGGAAGAAACGGCCCACGCGTATATCCACCCCGGTCTCCCGAGTTGGGAGTTATAGACTTCTATTTATGGGGTGCGCTAAAAAACAAAGTATACAAAAGAAAGTATGAGACAGTTGGTGACCTAAGGGAGGCGGTATTACAAGCAATTGAAGAAATTGATAGGCGGTCTGTGAGGAAAGCGGTAAAGTCAATCTTAAAAAGATTTGTCTAAATAACAATGGTGGACTTTTCAAATATAAATTGTAACCATTATTATGTATTTTAATTTCTTTAGTTATTAGTAAGTACCTACTTATTTAGTTTTTTTTATATCTGATATATTATATTTTTATGAATAACTATATCGAGTATTATATCATTAAAAACCTCTAAAAATATACGATTTTTTGAGGTCATAGCCAACTATGGTTTCTATTCAAAAAAAGATAAGTTTGTGTCATATCTCGAAAACGAGAGCAGTCACGCAAACGAGGACATGACAATCATATTCGGGATACAATTCCCTTCAATTTTGACATTTACACTTTTTTTATAAAATCAAAAACAAAGGAGCTAGAGGGACATCGACCGAATTTCGTTTTTTCAAAATATCTGGTAAGCCATAACTTTTGACAAAAATCCGAAAGTGTCATTAAATTGGGCCAGTAAAACTGCAAATCTTGCTCAATTTAGATTGCTCTATCTCCGAATACTGATCATCAAAAAAGTTACTTGCTTAGCTGAATTCTCTAAAACTATTCAATCGATTAGAACAGAGTAAACTTTGCGTTAAGGAAGAGCTATTTGTAACGTAAAACATACTGTTTCACAAAATCGTAAAAATAAATTCAGTTAAATATAAACGTTAACGAAGCAGTTAGTTAGTTCGGGAGTAGGGGACCAGCAATCTCTAACATACCACAGCACTGTGGAGGATACAGGTAGGGAGCGTTACAGCTCCCCTGCTGCGTAGAAAAAATGGAAAAATAGTAATTTTCATAATTAATAATAGAAAAGAGTAGACAGTAGACTAATGAACAAAGAGAGACAAGTTTTATGATTATAAACAAATAGGCAACTGGTAATTACTTTTATTATCAAAATTTTCATTTTGTGCCACCCCCTCACCACCTCTTTAAAAACTGTCATAGCTCCGTATTTGCTACAGCATGTGGTCTAACCTATAAATGGATCCAAGCATCTAAGTAGAACTAACAATTTTTAGAAGTAAACATATACGTAAGTAAGCATGTTCTTTCATAAAAACAAAAATAAAAATACATTGTGCCACATAACCTATAAAAGAATGCTGTCAAACTAAAACCATATGTTGAACGAATGAAGTGCCCTAAATAAATAAGGTTAGGAATCTCAATTTGTAACTGAATATATCATATTGAAATCAAAATTTAACTGAATATAGTATTGGTCGGCAAATTTTTATACGATACACTTCTAAATTATTCTAAAAGAAACGTTTATTTGACAGATTTTCTTCCGCGGGGTTAACACGCGTCTTTCTGCCCCAGCACTAGTATTCTTCTAATTCATTGCTTTTTTCCCTTCTATTCCGTGGCACATATTCCAATACTTACTTTGAACATCGTTGTTCTTCCATCTGGAAAACATGTCCATACCAAATTAGCTGACGTATTTCAATTCTCTCTATGACTGTGTCGTCCATCTTTGTTCTTTGTCTTATAGCATCAAGTTATAGTCTTGATATTCTTGACGAACGTCGTAGGTTTAGCAATTTCAACAACTTGCACTTCTGCTGTTTCTTTGTTGTTGACTTGGTACCCTGACCCAAATGTCATTATAGGTTCAACAATTGTTTGATAAATTCTTGTTTTTGTTCTTAATGTCAATCTGGGCTACCATAGGAGGGAATTCAGCATTTGTATATATCGTCTAGCAAGATGTAAAATTTATATACCATTAGCTAGATCAAATTATGACTTAACTCAAAACAAGTATTTTGCAAACTGTTTAAATCCTGAGGACAGTTTATTAACGCAACTAATATGTTCTTTCAACCTAATTCTAAATATTCTGCTGGTTCAAACGATATATAATGAGCAACAGGTTTCCTAAATCACAATAGCGTTTATAAGTATACACTGTTAGTTTCATAATGTTGATTGTATCTTTGTTATTTAAAATAAGTATTACGATAATGTCTGCACAAAATTCATTATTGGACAATTAAATTTTTTTAACCGACTTCCAAAAAGGAGGAGGTTATCGATTAGCCGGCATTTTTTTCATGTATGCTCAGTAGTTATTCAAAAACCGCTTGAGTAAGTTTGATGATTTAAACTTCATGGTATTAAGGAATATTAGTGAAAGGTACCATATAATTCTCTAAAACCTGAGATTAACGATTTCCAGTAAAAAAGAAAAAATAATAATTAGTGACTACATTTTGTTAAATTTCAATGAGTTTTCACCAAAACGGCGGAAGAAATTTAAATATTTTAAATTGTATTCTACGTTCCAGCTTGATTCCGTTTATTTTTCTATAACATAAAACACAACATTATCTAAAAATCGATAAAATATATGCAAAAAAACGGTAAACATCAATGTAAACGTCAAAATTCCATCATAAATTTCTAGCTTAAATGTCAAGTATGTTGTACAGGGTGTTTGTAACGGTTTTCATTTTGATTCATTCGGGAAAAGTTTTATTACGAGGCTTACAGTCGAGTGAAATTAAATATTCCTTTAGTGGACCACAAAGAAAAATTGATATGACGGCGACCTTTTCTATACGGTATACGATGTATGTACATGGAAATTCTGATTAGATATAATGGGC
This sequence comes from Octodonta nipae, assembly GCA_034190945.1. Classification (NCBI taxonomy): domain Eukaryota; kingdom Metazoa; phylum Arthropoda; class Insecta; order Coleoptera; family Chrysomelidae; genus Octodonta; species Octodonta nipae. Next base: position 5,695,927 of record CM067219.1, on the reverse strand, counting down.
GAAGTAAAATTACAGTTGTGCAGATAGGTTCTTACAGATAAATGTGATATTGTGTGGAACATAAGAGAGACAGAGCGAGAGAGAGAGAGAGAGATTGGAACCAAATTAGAGATATTGGTGGCCACTCAACTGGCCCACATTCACCAATCTATTTTTCAACAAATGTGGTGCTCACAAACCTTCTTACTTTTACACCATAATGCGGGGATGTCCCTTCCTCTGGCCCCAAATAGATATTATAATCACTAGACCATCCTATACTAACTCCATAAATACTGTTCTAATAACTTTTGCATACTAATTTTTAATAGCTATGAAAATACATCTAAAATTTACAACGCAATATGTTACCACCATCATTTGATACACGCGATTTCATAGCTATTAAATGTTCTCACATTCACGATATGGTTATGAATCTGTTTGTGGCTTAGTTGGTTTTAAAAAAATGATGTTCCGATTTTTCGTTATAAATACTTCGTTTATGAAAAATCTTAACCTGATTTGTTTTGACAGATTGTCAACTAAAGGTAATTTCTTCAACATGCTTTACCAGCGCATCCACCAAAATTTATTTCTAAGTATAGGAATCTTCTAATTATAAACTGCAAGAAAATTATTTAAGGAATGCTGACAACTCTTGCAATTTTTTTGAAAATATGTAGATGAAATAATTAGGACGAAACAGTTAGTTTTCTATTCATGCATATTTAGTTTAGCAGAAATGTATACAAAAAAAATATATTTTTATAACATAAGTTGTTACTTCGTTAAAATTGAATTTACAAACCCAAGTTTCAGGGGTTGTAATTCCCGAACCCTACTACCCCCTCCTTGCAAAACAACCTTGCTAAATCGTAACATAGTAAGCGACAAAAATTTATTATTCCACATATACATATAGATTCCAAAATGTAAGTGGATCCAAAATTAAATTTACTACAATGTTTAAAACTTTATATTCTTTTATATTTAACTTCGAACTGGCTAGACAAATGTGCTTATTTGACGTATTTATCTTGAACATTTTTTCGTTTGGTAATTTTCACATCGCATACATTATATGTCTACAACGATTTCTAAAAATACATTATTTTTCCCGTTTTCCATTTTTTTAGACATATTACATTTTAGAGGTTTGACATTTTCAACGTTTTTAACGTTTCCGACATTATTTAAATTTTTACGGTATTAAAAAGGAGTTCTTTTATAGTACGCTCTTAAAACATCCTGTTTCACTGTCGCACCCTGTAATAACACAGATTACAAGAAAAACACTAAATGTAAACATTCATTTATTTTACATTATTTTTTGCTGATATTTACAGCAAGTTTGTTTATCTGTTCTGACCTTTATTCCATCATTTGAAGCATTGCAAATTTATCTGTTAAATTATTATTAACTGATTAGTTGAACATTTAAAAGATAATTATGGTTTACACATTGCAAGAACGTGTTGAGCTGGTAAGTCTTTATTACCAAAATCAAAATTGTGGTCGATCTGCTGCAAGGGTTTTTAACCAAAACCATCCCGAACGTAACGTTAGTCATAAATACGTATTGGAGTTGATTTTAAAATTTGTTAAGACATTGGGCATGTCCAACTTATGCCAAACACGCAGTCTGTCCAGCAAATCTCTGCAGCTTCCGGTATTAGCAAAACTAACGTTTTTAGAATTTTGCATAACTATAAATTCCATCCGTACAAAATTAAATTACTTCATGAATTGAATGAGGATGATTGGAATATAATATAAGGGAAGAGTTTTGCAAAATTATGACCCAGCGTATGATCAAAGACCCAAAATTATTGTACAATGTTTGCTTTTCGCCTGAGTGCACTCTTTCACTTCATGGCGAGGTTAACCGACATAACTGTAGATTTTGGAGCGATACAAATCCTCATTTATTTCGAGAAGCGCACAGTCAACATCCGGTAAAACTAAACTTTTGGGCAGGGATTTTGGTAAAATTTATTACGACGGTATAGTTCGTAATAAGGGCTTTCAAATGATATACGACAACAGCTATTTTCCCGATCTCAAATCTCAAGGTCATTGAATTGGCCTGTTTTTCTTATTGCAATAGTTTTGAAAATAACCAAGATATTCAAGGTGGCTTGTTTGAGATGGAATATCCTCTATATCAAGATTTACACCTATACTACTTTCTATTTCGTACATGGTCAGGTCGGTTCGCATAATTCTCGTAGCCAGGATTTACACCCGTATTACTTTATATTTGAAAGATATTGAATTCTCCGTAAAAATAGTGACCTCTATTTCCCCCATTTAATATTTCAATTCTAGCAAAATAACGAATTACCCACTACTTCATTTAAAAAAGGAGTCAACCTGTTAATTCTCGTGACTCTATTCTTTACGTTCCCGAAAAATATTAACTATTGTAAAAAAGTTTTCTCAAACATGTTATCAAAATAAAATAGTGAAAGAATTTCTTAAATCGGTTCACTACCTCTAGAATTTCCCCCTACAAACATACAAACAAACAAATTGTACCTCTTTATTATATTAGTATAGACGTACTTTTTCTCCATTTATGAAACTTTTTGGGGCACGTTCTTATTCTATTGCATTCAAGGGAATACAATCCCCATAAGTAGTCTATACCTACCTTCCTTATATTCCCTAATGCGTTTTCAATAATGTTATGATCATTTAATTTAAGTACTTATATGAGACAGTAAATATAATTTTCCTAATTTGGAACACCTACTAATTATTAGGTGTCACTGGTAATTAACATTCAACAAATAATACATATTTAAATTAAACATATATCCTGTTCTCTACAGCGCCAATATAGACTTTGAAATTCACAAAATATATTGAACCATCCTCGTAGAATTAACCCCCAGTCGAATTTCCATCTACTGACGATCGGAGCTAGTCCTATTGATCGACAGATGGCACAACATCCGTAAAGGTGGTTAAGTTTCGACAGTATTATAGGAATATCCCCTTGAGCCTTAAAACTGATTTTATGCTTACCTGTTTTATAATAGTATGATGACCTAAATATATGCTTACCTGCACACTTTATTGTTATATAAGTTGCATAACTGCAATAAAAACTCCAGAGGGGACAAAATAATGAACTGTTTAGTTTAATAAAGCTTATGTTATATTATTGTATTTAGTTCCTAGGAAAATAGTTATTATAGAAATAAAATGTAAGCATGAAGATCTGTTTAAAACTAAGTTCTCTTAGTAGAAGTGATTTAAGATAAAACAGATAATGGTTTTTTAAACATTTTATTTATACGTAGAGTAAATAATAATAATAATAAGATATAATAAGATATTCAATTCTCTTATTGTCGGGTGTAAAATAGGACATTTTCGAAACTATTCAAACTAAATTAAGTATTTTAAAGATTTCGTATTTTAAGTTTGGATGTATCAGGTTTTTGTATTTTTCTGTTTTTTTGGAAATTACACCACAATTCCTGGAAAGTCTGTATATTTCTAATACTCCAAAAGTTTCAGGGTTATAGTCAGGGCACTATTTCAATGGCAATAGCAATTAACACAACTGCAGAAGAATTAAAAATTAAAAGATTCGCAATAACAAATTTAGGATTCACAATTTGACATTAAAAGTTTGACAATAAACCTGATGTAACTAAGAGAATTTACTTATAATTTAACATATACAGGATAACACTAAAAAATCTAAAGATCCCGTGAAATAACAAAGCTTCTTTCAAATTGGAAGAATTTGTTATAAAATAGTGCATTCGTCAAAAAATGAGATCAAAGAAATTCTGATCTTCCAGAGAATCCATTAAAGTCATAGGAGACAACATATAAAAACCCTATGAACTATCCCGATACAGGTTCGTTCAAATACATTATCATTACCGTCATTAATTTCTTCGTTAATTACTGGTAAACAGGAATGGCTAAATTGTACGGAACTACTTGCGACAGAACCGCTTTCATTTAATAAAATTAAAGCAAATTTTTTTAGCTTTCATTTTGTATTGTGTACTTTATTGCGTTATATGGTTCAATTTTTAAATTTGTTGTTATGACCAAGGTTCCAAGCATGTTCACAAATTTTACACTTTCGGAATTATCGTTTCTTTAAATAATTTTTGTGTTCATTTATTCGAATACTTATAGGTCTAGTTACTCCAATATAAACTCTATTACATTCGCAAGGAATTTTATAAATACGGTTTGAGTTTTTGGTTATGCTATATGGTTTCGTTTTTGATATAATTAATTTCAGTGTATTTCTTGTTTGAATGCTGTTTTAATAATAAATCTAGTGCCCACACTTTCCAGTTTTTTTGTAAGACCCTGTATGTATGGTGTGGCTATTATAGTAATGTGATTATCAAAGGTATTATTATTATTATCACAAAATACAAGCTAGAGAAGGAACAACAAATGTTCATACAACAAAAATATAGATGGGTTAGGTTAGAATACATCATAGAAGAAATTTTACACTATATGAGAGGAAATCAAATTAACAAAAAATGGAAATCTGAAAATATTGTATTTGGGAAATGTAACAAGATAAACTTTACCGACATTTGCATAGAAAATCAAGGAATTCAGATAAAAATCCTTTGACAAATCCCATATGATTTTTTTAAACTGTTGTTACCAATCATGTCTTTGATATATTTGTGGAGCAGTTGATTTCATTTATCAATCAGGCTAAATTACAAACAACAACAAAGATGTGTATAACCTTCAGCATCTTCCTATCAATAACAAGCAAAGAATGTGCTAATTTCATTTAACTAACAACAAAGAACAAGATTTCGGCAATTATTCAAGACAGAATGTCATAAAACAAACAGTCTAGCACTCCAGCTAATAAAGCTGTTGAAATGTTTTCAAGTCTCAACAAAACCTAGCCAATTTGAAAACTTAGTGCCTTTGAAATGAAGACTTAAAATTCATATCAAGATTTATGAAAAATTATTAAAACATCTGAAGATTCACTTTAGGCATTTAAGCAATCTATTATGTCAATATTTCTATATTAACTTTATTGAAATATTGTATCAATGCTGTCCGAAATCCCCATGACTAAAATATTAACGCAGTAATCATAACGATTGTCAAAAAATATTTACCAAACCCTGTATTTTTATTAGACACTTTATCGGAAGAATGGTGAATGCGCCAGTGTTAATTCCAGGATATTTAATATATAAAATTAATTGCCATTAAGTATAATTATACTTTGGTAGACTAATTTCATAACTTTTCTTACATATTCTGTCTCATTCTTAGCATCACAGGTATTTTTTAAAACCAGGAAATAAAAAATTATGCCGGAAATACTGTAACCAGTTTTTGTAAATCAATACTAACGAAACTGTAAACATGTTTCTTAATAACAAGCTAATATTTAAGGGCCACATTCTTGCATTCCTTTTTAACTTCATATACACATTTTTTCTAATGTCTTAACTTTTCAGATACAGGGTCATACGGTTTTTCAGAAAAAAAAATTATTTTTATAACAACAATAATACTTTGAAAACGCGAGATGTAAGAACGACATCTAGGATTTTCAAGAGAATCAGTACACAGAGGTTCCGAATCTGGAGCCGTTCCGTGTAATTACTGTTCTCCCTTAACTCCTAGGACAGAATGTCACGATAAAATTTTTAGGTTACTTCACCTGTCAGAGATATTGAATACTCTCTTCGAGGTGTCATTCCTTTGTACGCAAGACAATATATATTGTATATAAATATAATATATATTGTTTCTGGTGGGGAACCTTCCTCAGTTGCGCTTGAAAATCCTAGATGTCAGTCTTACATCTCACGTCCTCAAATTTAACGAAATGCATCAAATGCATAAAGAAGTGTTCGAGAGGACATTCAATTGTGGGAAGCGCAACTGATGAAGGTTCCCGACCAGAAACAATATATATTATATTTATATACAATATATATTGTCTTGCGTACAAAGGAATGGCACCTCAAAGAGAGTATTCAATATCTCTGACAGGTGAAGTAACCTAAAAATTTTATCGTGACATTCTGTCCTAGGAGTTAAGGGAGAACAGTAATTACACGGAACAGCTCCAGATTCGGAACCTCTGTGTACTGATTCTTTTGAAAATCCTAGATGTCGGTCTTACATCTCGCGTCTTCAAATTTAACGAAAGGTATCAAATGCATAAAGAAGTGTTCGAGAGGACATTCAATTATGGGAAGCGCAACTGATGAAGGTTCCCGACCAGAAACAATATATATTATATTTATATACAATATATATTGTCTTGCGTAGAAAGGAATGACACCTCGAAGAGAGTAAACAATAATACTATTATAATAATTTTATTATTTGTATCAGAGGCGTCCGTATGAGTTATAAATCGAATATTTTTGATTAAAAAATGGTACGCCACTGCTTTGTGTTAAAATAAAAATTATTTTTGATATTTCCATTCATTTCTGAGCAGACTTGATCTCTAAGTTTTCTTCAGCACATGATTTTCATTTAAAAAATGTTTTAGTGTATGAACAAATAGCTAAAAATATGATGTACCGTTCTTGAGTAATACAAATTAAAACTCCTTCATATTGGAGTAAGGACTAATAATTTTTAGACATATATGTATAGTTATTACTGTCACCCAAACAATGGCCAGCCAGTTCCCCCCTTTATAATAGTTTGGTACTCTCCTGAACGATGTAGTTAAGAACATAAATTGTTCCATGCTAGTAAGCACTTTATACGACGAATGTCAGCGAAATGCACATTTAGATATCAACGACATCTAACGTCATGATGAGTATGTATTAAGTAAATGAGTTCAGTCACATGCTAGTTACATATACTGCTCTGCTGACAGTCCCCGAGTTCACCATATCACCTACCTGAGTATTGGTGGGGCAGCCGATGCTGAAATGTCATCGTGTGATCCCCAGTTCCAGGAAGAATGTGGAACTGTGCGATTGTGTCCTAAAATATCCTAAACATCATAAGTAGCAAATATTTTATTGCACTATTTTTCAGCTATCAATAATAAAATTGAAATACGATGATGTGTTGGGTTATATATATAGGGCTTTCAATTCAAACCTAGCCACCCAAATAACTTTTAAAATATTTAAAAAAAGACAAAAAAAAACTTTAATTTATAATTACGGATGGAGACATTTTACACCTATCGGTCACCCTGCAGTTTCAATCTTTAACCGGGAGTGACTATCACTTCTAATAGTTTAAATACGAAAGTGGATCATGTACCCCTTTTTAAAAGTCCCTTTTTGCCAATCTTCTGCCACATCCTATATCAGATCAACAAACTTTGAAAAATGCGTGAATAATTAGAAATAAGTAAATTATTTCTAAATTTCATTAAATTCTGTAATTATCTCAAGACATACGTTAACGAAGGCATAACCAAAACAACATTTTCTATTTTTTGTGGTATTATGACTCCCGAAGGAAAAACAAATTCGAGCGAAAATTATTTCAACTTCGAACTCCACATGAGGTTTCCACACACGCCGATATATCGCGTTAAATAAAGAGCCTAACAATGAGGGGGCGGGTTACTCAATCTAAAGCTGTCTGGAACATTCAGTCGACAGCTCTCTGCCAATCCAACACTAGATGGAAAAACCTCTACCTATTATGGCTGATGACTACTGGATGGATTTGTAGCTTAGTCTTGATTGTTCTGTGTTTTGTTTTGCTTGTTCCATACCTCGTTTTGATTGTTCTATGCTGTGTTTGCCTATCAACCAGTCGGCGTTCTACACTGAGAAAACTATTAACATATAAATTTTATTTCAATAAAATCGAAAAATAAATACTGCACAGATTTTAAACCATAATCATGAACTCGATTTCTCATTATTTGGCAGATAATTTGATATTTAATTAATAATAGGAACTTGCTGAAAAATCTCCACGAACAAGTCAGTAGAGCCCCGATGAGTTTACCTCTTTCTCCAGTGCTTGCCAGCATTTTCATGGAACAAATCGAAACCCAGTCCATAAATTCGTCTAATTTAGAACCTTCTTGTTGGCTTAGACACATTGATGATACTTTCGTCATTTGGCATTATGCAGAAATTCATTATTAGACTTCTTTCTACAACACCTCAATGTTATATATTCTAACATTCAAATTACAATGGAAACGAGCCCGATTCTTGTCTCCCGTTTCTTGAAATCCTCATAACAAAAACCAACAACGATAGATTCTCACATACCGTCTATATGAAACCACCCCACACCAATCGATACTTAAATGCCCAATCATATCATCACCCTGTCCAATTGAGTTCTGTACTGAACTCTTTGGCTCTTAGTTCTATTTGCTTAAGACGTCAAGGTCATGTCTATATAAGTTATTCCACATCGTCAAGCTATTGAAATATAACCCAGGGAAATTTATATTATTTAATAATCGCTATTACTTACCTTACGCCAGAATTTTCATTCCTTAGTAAAAATAATATTAATTTTAATATCTTTTAAATTAGATTATGTTTATTTTTATATATATTTTTATATAATGTGACCGAAATTACAAAAATCATGAATTTATACACAGGCCGTAAGATTCAAGATAAGACCAATCAATAGAGATTTTTTCCTGCCTATGCCATCACATTAAGAACGATATGTAGTGATATTTTGCTACCTTTTCCACTCGTAACTATTTTTACTTTATTATAAACAACTGAAACAAGAAAACTGCGTTTTTTTTCGTTGCATGTTTATAAAATGAAAAATAATGTACTAATCTCAATGGTGTCAACAGGTGAATTGTAAAGCATGAAAATACCATTGAAATGAACCCAGGATCGATCCGATAAGATCTTTAGTAACACGGAAAATCAAAAAATACTGGAAAATTTAGCGGTTTTCTTTATATTATCAAAAATTCCGTCACTATCAAAGTTGTAGAACTGGGCTTGTGGGAACTGATAGTAATTGATATCTACCTTATGCGTGACTAAACCAGGCGCTATCGTTTTATTAGTTTTTGAATAATTGCGATCTGAAGTTTTTAGTCCACTATTCTTGCAGTGTGTGTCTATGCGACATGGATCGTCAAATATCAATTCAGAATAAAGATGTTGAAAATAGAGGTATCATTCTACAACGCCTCTATTTTCATTTTTCATGAAATGTCTGTGAAATATACGAAAAATTACCAAAATTTGGTCAGCGTATGAATGTGTTCGAGTAGTGGGGGGAACATGGTTGTTGAGGGGAACTGCTAACAATAATTATTATCGATAGTAACTGTTACTCTGAGAGATGGTGAAAGAATTTAATCGTTAAAAAAACTTCTGTACAGAGTGATTTGTTCGATTTTATTATATCAAATGAGAACTGTTTGTTTATTAATATATTTATATGTAAATGGTTTCTCGGAAACGTTTTTGCTTTAATTTGTGGATTTTGGGTTTACGGAATATCGAAGGAGAGCGGTCATTAAAAAAATTCTTACTTGTGAGGATTTTAAATATTAAAACGATTTATGTATGTGCCTCTACTATATATTACTATACGCTTCCCCTCAACAACCGTGTTTCCCCCACTCCTTGGATACATTCATACGCTCGCCCATTTTTTGTCATATTTGCTAACATTTTTCAGATATTTCACAGACATTTTGTGAAAAATGAGAATAGAGGCTTTGTAGAATGACACCTTTACTTTCAACAATTTTTTTCAAAATTGAAATTTGATTATCTATGACGCATAGGGGCACAATGCAAAAATAGTGAACAGAAAACTTTATATCACAATTGTTCAAAAACTAATAAACCGGTAGCGCCTGGTTTTGACATACATAAAATAGATGTAAATTACTATCAATTCCTACAAGCCCAGTTCTACAGCTTCTAAAGTGATGAAGATACGATTTTTTTTTAAAAATGCTACATTTTTCAGTATTTTTTGTTTTTTCCTGTTACTAATGATCCAACCGATCGAGCCTGGGCTCATTTCATTGGTACTTTCATGCTTTACAATTGACCTGCTGACACCATTGAGATTAGTTTATTATTTTTGATTTTATAAACATGCTAAGAAACAAAACGTCATTTTTTTGCTTCAATTGTTTATAACAAAGTAAAAAACCATAAATGCGAGTGAAAAACATAGCAAAATATCGCTAGGAATTTTTGTTAATGTGATGGCACAGTCAGTATCCTGATAGTATTTTTTACACATTATCAGTTAATTTTTGCTATATTGATTGGTCTAGATAAACAGTTAGATTTGGCAAATCTGGTAGTCATGACCATCTTTGGTGTAGAAATTTTGATTTACATTTTGACATTTCATCAAACTGTTAGCGTTATATTATTATACCACGGTGGTAAAGGTAAATTTTTAATGCAATGACTAAAGTTCAAGATTTGAGTTTCATTCTCTGAGAAAACCCTCCAACAAAAAATAGGTATTATTTATCATTAATTAACAGCAGATGCATTGTGTTTCTTCATATTTTCCATACAAAACAGAAATAGTCATTGCTTACTATGTGTGTTTCATTAAAATTACTGAAAACTATATTGAATCTTAACATATGTGGTTTATTAATACGTTCTTATGTTTTTTAGTTATTTTGTAATATTAATACAACCTTGTGAGTTGGTAGGCTGCGTTTTCTGCTTACGAGTTAAGTCGTTAACTGTGAAATAAAGATTGTAATTTGTTTTATTACTCAAATTAATGTTATTAAAACTTTTAAGTCTTATATCTCAAAAGATTTAACATATATTGACAATAGACGAAACGAACTGTCTTCTAAACGTTGTTTGTGGCATATTCTTGATTACTTTTATGCTTTTTTGGGCAACAACACCACAATCGAAATAAAACGACGTATATTGAAGGAGAACCAAACGTTTCAAAGTCTATTCTGACTTCGTTGTCCATGGCTTTATATTTATTGATGTAAATTGCATAATAAATCAAATTTTCTTTTTGTAATTTACATCAGTAAATATAAAGCCATTGACAACGAAGTTAGAATAGACTTTGAAACGTTTGGTTTTCCTTCAACATACTTCGTTTTATTTCGATTGTGGTGTTATTGCCCAAAAAAAAACATAAAAGAAAGTAGACAAAACGAACTTAATAATCTTCAACAAATCTTTCGACAAAACGATTATCATCTGAACCACATTGCGCACATAATTCCTCAATCTCAATAACCCCCGAAATACACTAGCTCCGTCAGAAACAGACCAACAACACAGGAAACCCTTCCTTCCGTTTATCTGAGGAGTCACTGCTCATTGACAAAATAGCACGGATTTTACAACGACATCAAATAAAGACAGTCTTCAACATCACTCCAACTATAGCCAACTTAACTGGGAACCCTAAACATAAAGTACCCAACGAGAATCGAAGAGTTTACGAAATTCCATGTCGCGATTGCACACAAAGCTACATCGGTCGTACCAACAGGCGTGTTAACCATCGAGTATATGAACACTCCCTGTCAGTTCGTAAAAAAGATCCGACTTCAGCTCTCGCGCATCAAGATATACAAACAGGACACTCTATCAACCTCGAGGTCAGTAGGACTATCATACCTCTTAATTCCCCTAGGGCATCGACTATTTGCGAAGAAATAGAGAAACAACCAGAGTCTAAACCGACGCGATAACATCTCCCGCTTTCATAGAGCATTGATTTCCGGAATATCCATATTAAATGGACCAGAGACGCCCATCAATCACCGCACAGCCCCTTCATCACGTGACGTCCCTTCCAATCGATCGATAACTATGAATTAAAGAAGCATAGCAGCTTCACACTGAGTTTAAGTACCTAGTAACTCTTGGAGAGTAGACAGATTGAAGCCCCGAGTTTAATCTAGACTCTGAAACTTTTTTTCACTTTTTTTTTGTCTTGGTAAGGGCTGCAAAGCAGGAGTCGAAACGTCGAGTGTTTAATAAATTCAGACCCAGTTCTCAACCTCCATTTTGAATTTTTTCACATCAGCGACCTCAAAACCCGCCCTTATACCGATTTGGGTGAATATCTATTAATTTTTCATTAAAAAGACATTTGACCTTGGTAGTGGTCAAGATCACGAACGAGGTCATGTTCAAGGTCATTTTGAACATAAAATTTTCTGCTCGTTCCGAAATAGGAATAAAAAATGGGTGTTCTCATTCGACAAAATGCATTTCACCTCGATATGACAGTCAAGGTCATGGTCAAGGTCATGTCACCGTTAGCCAAGGAGAAATGCTAAAACGTTTGTATCATTTAAAAAAATTATTCCTAACGAGTTATTTAAACGTTTCCATACGTTTGGCTCAACCTGTATAGATGTAGATTTAGACAGCATATTTTAAAATGATTTGTTGGTTAAAATTCTATACATTTACAGGGAAGCAGTTGTTTCAAGGATTATTTCCTCCAATAACCAAATTCTAATTAATTGGTGATGAGACTGATACTGGCCATACTGGCCAATACGACACGAACATATAAAAAGTTGTGTAACTGTTAGACACTTAAGAAGAACAAGTTTTAGGTGGAGGAAATAGTTAAATCTAAACAAGATTTCCCTTAGTGTAAATTTCTCTCTTATTTGTACATTTTCCCCCCTTCTGAAGCATAGCTTAGGAGAGTATATATTCATTGTTTGTCTATATATGTGTCTGCGGATTAATATTTGTGTATGGCACAGAAAATGAATGGAACTATCGCGAAAGTAATTATTAGGATGAAGTGGAAAGTCAGGATGTTGTAAATCAATCCGAAGAGTGGATTTCATATACAAGATGGCTTTATTTCGTCAATAAGGACCATTTTAATAATAGAAACTTGAGGTGCTTAATATATTATGACTTTATTGTTATCAATAACATTATTGAAAACATTTTATTACTTAAATATATGTAGAAAAATGGGCCCTCAAGATCTGTGTCAACTATTTTTTCTTTTACAAGTTTATGAATAAAGTACCTAGGTGATCGAGCTTAACTCGTAAATTGAATGTTTCATCATAAATGTACATATATCAAAGTTTATAACTATAATTCCGCTCCACCCTACATATACAACTTTTTATAGTCTACCAAATATAACATTTTTGTGCTAACATAATTGAAATCACACTGTGTAACTATAATTTCACACCACCATATGTTTTAACTACCTGGTATCTACATTTGCTTATGGCCATTTATTGTAATATTTTTTGAGCCACTATGTATAATTATAATTCTTATATTGATTTGATGTTATATTTTAACCATCCTGCATAGCCACTATTATTTATTAATTTTTTCACCTTAAAAACATTAAATGTCCAGCTATAAAAATATAATGCTCGGAAAATATGATGGAGGCATAAAATAGTTACATGTTCGGAATATACACACACAATTTGTATTGAAAGAATGTTTACAAGAACAGTTTTTCATTTATCTAGTCATCTAAAAAACAACAAAGACAAGACTGACAAAAATTCTAACTCGGGTGTCTATAGATTGAACAGTGGTAGTTGCCCCAATTTCTATATTGGTCACACTGGAATCAACAACGAAATAAATCCACATTTCCTGACCGCTTATTAAAAGAAATACCTCACAATCCATTGGAAATTTTACATTTACAAAAGAAAAGCAAAAAATTATACCTTCTTGAATCACTAGAAATTAATAAACCAAAAATTCTCGGAATCGATTAAACGACCAAATTGATACCAATTCATATCCATTACTCAATCTTAAAATCCATTTCTAAATAATATTATATTATATTATTAACATCTATTTTCAAGAATTTCATAAATATATAATTTAAGTGACCTACACCCAACCCACTTCCTCCGAAATTCCCCAGAATTAAAACCTTTAAATTATTTTATTACCTTACCTGTAGTTTTAAGATTTATAAATTTAGTATTCTCAATTTCTCATGAAGCCAGACTTGGCGAAACATATGTCAAATTTAAACAAATAAAAAGTGAAAATATAAACAAGTGTTTGTTGTCTTTAAGATATCATAAAATTATCTGTTTGTGAATATAAAATTGAGTGTGAAATTCGTACCACTTTCATTTTTTTTGGCCAAAACTAATTTTAAAAAATGTTATAAGGATTTTTGATTTATCTTCACTTGAACTATTATTCAAAATTTTTGCCCATATAGAAATAAAGGATGAATTGTCCATGTGCATCACTTTTTAAGTAGGTTTACATATAACTGATTGCGCTTATAATAAAATATCGCGATCGACAATTATGGCAGAAAACAAATTATAATAAATATATGAATTCATATCGGAAATATCGAAACCAATCTAGCGAATTTTTATGTGTAAGAAACTTCTGAACTATTTGTGTTATAGGTATGGTGAAGTAAGCTATAAATCTGGAAGAAGTAATATTACTAAGTTGATGAAAAAGTCCACGAGCTTATGACGAAGACACAATTTGGGTTCCTCATATGATTCCTATGTACCATTCCTTAGTGGTTGGCATGTTAGAAACTCCCGCCATTTGTAGTTTCAATAGCATGAAACTTACCGTTGTATAATTTCACCGGTAAGGATTGATGAAATATAACAACACCGACCAAGAAAACTGTTGTTTCCAAAGCTAGCTAGTTTCCAAACAAGATCCAGAAATCCGGTTACCCACATAAAATTAATCCATCTGAACTCAATATGAAAGTCATATTTTTCAAAATTTAAAACAGTCATTTGTTGTCATTTACGACTGATATGATATAAATCCACGTCACCGAAAAATATTGTATATCCAATCCCGTTTTATAAATGTTAATAATTACGTGAAGTTTGGATGATATGCCTGCTACCTGCTAAATACAATTGGAGTGGAATATCTCCTAAATGGTGGAGGCGCAGGTACTAAATTTCTACTCTGGTTTTAATACAGTGAGGACGCGTGGGTTGGAACAAATTCATTTAAAATTCAGGTGTTGGGTTTTTGGAAGTACGCTCGGACACGTCGGTTTCTTTTTTGGACTGCAGGTTTTGTGATGATAAACTCATTTATACAGGGTGGGCCAGAAATAAATTGCGACCTTCAACTTCATTTTTTCAAATGGAAACATTTATTTTTGGTTTCATTTTTGAATTCGCATTGGATTCTAGTATTTTTCATGTACAATGTACTATACCGAAAATTACCAGTTATTAAAAAAATTACATTTATTTAAAAATTGAATAAAAAAAAACATTAACATATCAAATTAAATTTGTGGCAGGATTCGTTGTATTTCGGTCCTAAATCTATTCTTTTAATTCCTCGATATTTTCCAGCTTATTGAAGTAGACTTTCGTTTTCACGAACCCCCAAAGAAATCAAACGGCCTTAAATCTGGAGAACTAGCTGGCCATTCGATATTACCTCTCCTTCCGATCCATTTATTTGGGGCCCTCCATCCTGTTGAAACCATACCGAATCTGCCAGTATAATGGGGTTTTCACCATTCGGGTAAAGTTCATAAAAACCAGACGTAAATACATAGGTTCAAACCCACAAACACCTTATTTTTACCGTTGTTTTCTTAACTTTAGAAAGAAATGTAATTTTTTTAATAACTGTAAATTTTCAGTATAGGACATTGTAGGTAAATATCAAGATATGCCATAAAGTTATATTGAATCATTTGAAGTTTTGGTATGGGGCTTACAGCCAAGTGAAATGGTAGAAAATATTCCGTTAGTGCATTGAAACGAATAATTGTTATGCCCGCAATATTTTCTGTATGATATAGGGTTGTAGGTGTGTGTGTGTGCGTGCGTGCGTGTAATAATGGGTGCTACATAAGCAATTGCATATATAAGATGGTTGAAATATAAGGTGGAATGGAATTATTGTTATAGAGAGTGGTTCAAAAAATATTGTATTGGGTACCACATAAGTAGTTCCGTGTACAATGTGGGTGAAATAAGAGTGGAGTAAAACTATAGTTTTACAGAGTGGATCAAAAACCGTTAAAAAATTGTTACGTAAACATATGCATAGTATACTTGCAGAATATAATTACAGTTATACAGAAGGGCTCCAGTATAATTAGAGTTACACAGGGCTGTTTAAGAAGTTATATGGTTTGGAATATAAATAGTTGCTTAGACAAGGTGTTTGAAGTAAGGGTGGGGTAAAATTATTGTTGTTCAGGGTGTATCAAAAATATAAGCATAAGCAGTTATAATATTGTTATAGAGATGGGTTAGAAGCAGTTACATATACTGGGTGGTTGAAATAAATGGTAGAGTAAAATTATAGTTATACAATGTGGTTCAGAAATCTGAAAAATTTTGTTATATAGGGTAGACCATGAGCAGTTGCATAAATAGAATACTTGACATATCGAGCGAAGTACAAATTATTAGTATAATTTAAATAATAGACAAACAGAAGTGTTGGAGAATTTATACGTATACAGGGTGGTTTTAAAGATATCAGGGCGGTTGCATATTGGATTTGACTTTCAGTTAAAAGGTTGATGTCATGTCTAGAGTGTAATTATTCCACTATCATATTCAATTATTTCAAAATGTAGGCATATCTTACATTAGTTGATTCATAAGTACACAAATTAATTTTAAAGTTGGTCCCAATATATCTCTATATGTGGTACTGCTGCACAGCTATCGTCAAATGGAATTCAACTAATCTCCACCAAATAATATGAGCGCAAAATTCCCAGTACATTATTAAAGGCAAATAATTCGCAAACTCCCAACCTCATTCCAAAACAGTCCACTTTCTCATTATCAGAATTCCACTTCAATCAGAACAACTAATTAAACCACTCCTCTGCTCCTCAAGACAATACCAGTTACTTCAATCAAAACAATAGCCTCGCTAACTTCTCGATTGATCGTTATCTTTTGACATACGACTGAGCTGGTCTCAGCATCGCGTATTATTTTAGCAATCGCGATTTCCATTTTGCTCGTTTATCGGCTGCAACCGTAGCAACCCGCGTATTATTATATGACAGACTACCATTGGAAATTCTTGATGGATTAATCCCATCACTAATGAGTGTGAGAGCGATAAGTCGTTCTCTTCTCGCATGCGAGATCTCCCGAATCGTAAACTAATCGCTAATTATATGAATGGATCACAATGGCGAAGAGAAGGAGCGAGAAACCGCAACAGATGGCGTTTTTCAGAAGTGGGATTGCTGAAATTCAGAAGCGGGATTGGGGAGTAATTCGTATTTTCAACATTGTAGAAATCCGAAGTAACTTTATAAATAAAAAATTATTCAAAGTTTTACTTGAGAGCTGATTGTTTGTTTTTTTTCCAAATTTCATAAGTTTAATAAACTGCCAAACGTTCAAAATTAACATGTTACGACTTAAGTGCTAATGCATGATTAGATGTCCAAAAAAGTATATTGGCCACCCTGTGCAATGTCAAATCATTTCGCTAGTGACGCTATTCGCGTCTTTTCTAATGCGCTCTATCAAATCCGTCAAGCTCATGGGCCAGTTGATATATGCTCCTACAAGAATAAATCTATTGGAGTCAAATCTAGAGATTTTAGTGAACACTTAATTGGTCCACGTGTACCAGTCCATCTTACATTAAAGATGAAATAGAAATGCTGTGAAACTTTTGGTGTGTCACAAATGTAAAAACACAGTTTTGCACCCTAACACCAAACCTTTAGTAAAACACTCAACGCCGTTTCAAAAACTCTAAGTTGTTGTCATCAAGGAGTAAACCACACTGTTTGGCTTATGACAACTTAGAGCATTGAGTGTTTAAAATAAAGGTTTGGTGTAGGGTGAAAAACTGTGTTTTTACATTTTAGATGAAGTCCAGTAACCTTCTTATTTCTTCACCATAATGCTGCAGTCTGCAGTCTCCAGTCCTGTTGGGAAAATAATCAAGGGTTAAAATGTTACACATTGTTGGGATCGAGACACTCCTGAATTAAGTCATCTGTCAACTTTCCACTCGTGATAGGCTCTGTTCGTAGTATAGACGATTTGTTCAGGGATTGGCCACCATTGCCTCACCTGTAAAATCCCTGAAACAGAAACCGTCCGTAAGAATCAGGAGTGTGAATCATCATTCAGAAGACTAAAGGCGGCACTATGTTCCACCCCATCCTCGCTTTTTCTACAGACCGACAAGTTCATCTTAGACACCGACACCAGCAACACAGGTTTGGGGGCCGTCCTATCCCAGGTGCAAGATGGTGAAGAGAGGTTATTGAGTACTACAGCCGTGGATTCTCGAAACCGGAAGGAAGAAATAATCAAGACTGTAGACCTTTTTCACAAATATGTCGTAATTTCTTTATCAGAACCGAACATTTCGCCCTCAAATGTCCGTTGGACATGAAGACAATGGATCCAGGTAGATGCTGGATGCATAATAATACCGAAATGCCGATGCCTTATCAAGAAGACCCTGTAGAGCAGAAGCGGACATTGTCTGAACACAGAACAGCGAGAGGGTATAGCCATCCGTAGGTTCGCGTACATATGAAGGAAGATTGTACAACGGAATAATGTATCCAGGACTAAATGGCTGACCCAAAAATTGAACCAATCCTGTCACTCAAGAAGGAGGACACTCAGACCACAATGGTAAAGGTAGCTAGATACTGGGGCCATGATTGTGGGCCCAATGGGACTCTCTAAGAGTAGGGAAAAAAATTACATAATGATAGTACTGGAGGTTATCTGGGCATGAATAAAATTTTAGATAAAATTCGCCAACGGTACTACTGGGTATATTGCTTCAAAGACGTCGGAGTTTGGTGCTCGAAAGATGACACCTGTGTATCCATTAAGGACCAGAAGACTTGGACCAATGGCCGTTTTTAATGCACAAAATTACGCAATTTTATCCATATTAAACATCTTTTTATCTCCTGTTAGAATTTGAATTACCTTGTATAATAATACTCAGAAGTTACAAGTAAACTCTACAGCATTGCCAAAATAATAATCCTTCAATATAATTATTACTAATTAATACAGCATGTCTATTAAACAAGAAAAATTTGATAAAGTAGTAAAAGATCGGACAAAACGAACTTTTAATAACATCCAAAATTCCTTTAGCTTCTTACACCAGCCAAACCATCACGTAGTTAGCACCACGCAATTTTATTAATCAATTTTCCTCCCTCGCCACTCGACAGATCTGCAAACGATAACACGACCCCCTATTAAGATTAATGAATTGAACTTCCATTTTACATCGTCCTCCTCAAACCGAAACTCAACTCCAGCTTCGAAATTCATGCCTCGGTAGTGCTTAACCCCGAGCCGCGCATACACATTCAAAACAAGAGGAGGAGGAGGAGGGTAGCTGCCGGTTCTCTCCATTTTTACTATTGCAATAATAAACCATAAAGGCATGCTCTCAGAATAATTGTTCGTTAGTACTTAAACTCCCATACACTCGGCAGAATTAAATGAAATGGTGTTTATTCTGGCGTAACACCTCGAACTCTGCCTCTGAAACAACAGCCAGCATGTTCCAGAAGTGGATGTGTGAATTATTAATGATGCTGGATCATTAGCGGTTTCGGATTTAGAGTTATTACTCTTCCTCTTCGCGTTTTAACGGAGAGCACAAGTAGATGAAATGAGTAATAAAAACTGGAATGTCTGGTGTGGAATCTCTACCTGAGTAAGACTGTTTTTATTTATCTACATTAATACTACAGTATTTGCTTGTGAACAATACAGTGTTGCTGCACAAAATTCAGAAATCGGAGAATTTTCTTTTTTCGAAAAGAAAACAAAAGAAATAGGTTTTTGAGAAACACCTGAACATAAATCAAAAAAAAAAGAAATAGTTATATACTCACTGATAATGAAATTGCAACACCTAGAAGGAAATTTAATATTGGTTTGATAAAACACGCTATAGTAAACAGTAACTGAATTAAATTTGAATAAAAACCAACTAGACCAATCAATAGATTTTTTCGTGCAAAAAATACTATCAGGATACTGCCTGTGCTATCACATTAAGAACGATTTGTAGTGATATTTTGCTACCTTTTCCACTCGCAACTATGGTTTTTTACTTTATTATAATCAATTGAAACAAGAAAATTGGGTTTTTTTTCGTTGCATGTTTATAAAATGAAAAATAATAAACTAATCTCAATGCTGTCAACAGGTGAATTGTAAAGCATGGATATACCAATGAAATGAGCCCAGGATCGATCCGTAAGATCTAGTAACAGAGAAAAACAAAAAATACTGGAAAATTTAGCGGTTTTCTGTATATTATTATAACTCCGTCACTATCGAAGTTGTAGAACTGGGCTTGTGGCAATTGATAGTAATTGATATCTGCCTTATGCGTGACTAAACCAGGTTGGGAATAATTGCTATCTGAAGTTTTTAGTCCACTATTCTTGCAGTGTGTCTCCATGCGACATGGATCGTCAAATATCAATTGAGAATAGAGATGTTGAAAGTAAAGGTAGCATTCTACAACGCCTCTACTTTCATTTTTCATTAAATGTCTGTGAAATATACGAAAAATGTTAGCAAAAATGACCAAAATTTGGTGAGCGTTTGAATGTGTTCGAGTAGTGGGGGAACACGGGTGTTGAAGGGAAGTGGTAACAATAATTATTATCGATAGTAACTGTCACTCTGACAAATGGTGAAAGAATTTAATCGTTAAAAAAACTTCTATACAGAGTAATTTGTTCGATTTTATTATATCAAATGAGAACTGTTTGTTTATTAATATATTTATATGTAAATGGTTTCTCGGAAACGTTTTTGCTTTAATTTGTGGATTTTGGGTTTACGGAACGTCGAAGGAGAGCGGTCATTAAAAAAATTCTTACTTGTGAGGATTTTAAATATTAAAACGGTCTATGTATGTGCCTTTACTATATATTACTATACGCTTCCCCTCAACAACCGTGTTTCCCCCACTCCTTGGATACATTCATACGCTCGCCCATTTTTTGTCATGTTTGCTAACATATTTCAAATATTTCACAGAGATTTAGTGAAAAATGCGAATAGAGGCTTTGTGGAATGACACCTCTACTTTCAACAACTTTTTTCAAAATTGAAATTTTATTATCTATGACGCATGGGGGCACAATGCAAAAATAGTGAACAGAAAACTTTATATCACAATTGTTCAAAAACTAATAAACCGGTAGCGCCTGGTTTTGACATACATAAAATAGATGTAAATTACTATCCGTTCCTACAAGCCCAGTTCTACGGCTTCTCAAGTAACGAAGATACGATTTTTTAAAAAAATCCTACATTTTTCAGTATTCTTTGGTTTGCCCTGTTACTAATAATCCAATCGGATCGAGCCTTGGCTCATTTCATTGGTATTTTCATGCATTACAATTGACCTGTTGAGACCATTGAGATTAGTTTAATGTTTTTGATTTTATAAACAAACATGCTAAGAAAAAAAAAACGAAATTTTCTTACTTCAATTGTTTATAACAAAGTAAAAAACCATAGTTGCGAGTGGAAAACATAGCAAAATATCGCTAGGAATCTTTGTTAATGTGATGGCACACTCGGTATCCTGATAGTATTTTTTACACATTATCAGTTAATTTTTGCTCTATTGATTGGTCTAACCAAGGAATTTGGACCAGGCACCTTTCTTATGGAAAAATGGAGCTCCGTCAAATTGTTTGAAATTTTGGTATGTTGTAGGGGTTAATGTTCTGACAAAAAAAGTCCATGGGCTCAAATAGATTCTATGACTAGTTTTCGAGATACAGAGTGTTAAATATAGAAAATGCGGCATTTTTGATATCAGATTTCCAATGACAGGCGGTCTTTATTTCCGGTTATTGGAGAAATCCTGATTTGTACATTATTGGACATAACTATTTTACAAAACAATTACCATAAGTTGTGGTGGATTACAGGGTATTTAAAAAATACGTAACGTGATTTTGGAAAAAATCTTTTTTTTTATTACAACGTCGAAAACATAAGATGTTATTGCACAATTAATATCTCGTTAAAGTAATAATTTCTTTGGTGTGTTACATATAATATACCGTGTGAGCCATAAATATAGCTAAAGAAGGCATATATCATTTTTCCTATTAATGAGTCACCCTGTACTACCATTGGTGCTGCAATTTTAATAAGACATCAAACAGATATATTATCTGTCTCTTTATACTCAACGGGATGTTAAACTGATTGCAAGAACTATACATATTCAAAAAAAAATATTTTTTTATACTACCCCGTAGTTTCAAATTCTCTCCGTCAAGTTTGTATATTATTACATTTTTACGTTAACAAATGTTCAGAGTTTTACTGAGCAGAATATTATTCAAATTGTATGACTAGTTTTTGAGATATAGGGTGTTAAACATCGGAAATGTCTCCTTTTTCTTATCAGATTTCTCATAATAGATGAGTTTTATTTCCGTTTGCTCAGTTAATATAATATTAAAGAAATATAATGTAAAAGAAATTAATTTTTGGACGTATTTATACATTATACAGTGTGAATTGTAAAATTGCTAAAGTGAGCATCTATTATTTTTTCCTTTAATAAGTAACACTGTATAAACATGCGTCCTAGAATTTTTATATTAAACTATACAAATCTACGACTCATCACACTAAATTCTACAAGTTTGCAAAAATTGACAAATTAAGGTATTGTAGTTTATACAGGGTTACTCATTAATGGTAAAAAATGGTATATGCCCACTATAGCTATATTTACGACTTACACTGTATAATATATGAACACGTCCAAAAACTCATTTCTTATTAATTTCATCGTTGTAATAAAAAAATCTTTTTCATGGCTACCTACGTTAAAAGTGAAAATAAGAGAGAAATGCATCAATAACTCCGTTATTTTGATGAATAACTATATTATATAGTATTATATCGTAGAAAAGCTCTAAAACTGTCCGAGTTTTTGAAGTCATAGAAGACTATGGTTTCCATTCAAAAAAAGAAAGTTTGTGTCATATCTCGAAAACGCGAGCTGTCACGCAAACGAGGACACGACAATCATTTTCGGGATACAATTCCCTTCAATTTTGATATTTACTCTTCTTTTATAAAATCAAAAACAAAGGAGCTAGACGGATTTGACTAAATTAACAGAATTTCGTTTTTTCAAAATATCCATGACTTTTTATAAAAATCCGAAAGTGTCATTAAATTGAGCCAGTAAAACTGCAAATCTTTCCCAATTTAACCATTGCTCTATCTCCGCTAGTTTCCGAATCCCCATACTGATCATCACAAGGAATCACTCTGTATACTTTGAATTTTATATCACAGGCTATGTAGTCCAAATGGTTAGGTCGGTATGATGAACTTGTTGTGTTGCCCTACCTATAGTTTCCCACCATGTATCTCGATCAATGTGCCACAATGTAACCCTTTATACGGTACAGATACTTTGTGATAGCTAATCATGTTCATTCTTATTTTGTTTTCTATCGTTAAATTGTATATGCAAATAGGTACATGACTATAGTTTTGCGACATAAATTTTGATACGGCAAAGTTTTTATATAGTAAGTTTTGGGAGCACTTCAACTTGTACGACTACATCAATATGTCAGAACTATTTTCAAGATCGCCTTACATTTCGTAATTTTGTAGTATAATGTTATAGGTATCAGCTAGATATGTACCTATAATCTACTTGACTATAGTTTCACGATATAAATTTTTATACTGGAATGTTTTTTTTATATTTTTAAGTTTTGTTGATAGATAATAATGAAATAGATGCCCCCTACAATTGGATGCTAACTCAAGATCACAGGTTACTGCCCAATAGAAAAAAAAATCTTGAAATGTACAACAATTAAAGTAAAATAATATTTCTATTGCAGAAATCATTGATTTGCGATAGTCAATCATAATCACAGAGAAACTATTTATGTTAGTTTCTATCACCTAGTTATACTCGAAAATACATGACTTTTAGAGAAAAAATGTATTTATAATAAAAATTATTTTCGGAATTCTAGTTTCTAGAAACATGTTCTTGAAATTTAAACTCCTGTGTTATTTGTAATAGCAAATAAAAATAACATTGTCACCTCGAGTTTTAGACTTCAGCAACATGAGTAAATTTTTAACCGAGTTCAAAAAGAAGAAGGTTCTCAATTCGTCTGTATGAAATATTTTTTGCTTTTTTATGTTTGTTCACCGATTACTCGGAAACGGCTCGAGGAATTTCGACAATTTTACTGGATCTTGTTTGGGTGGATAGCGAAGTGGTCCGATATTTTTTTCATTAACATGGCTTGTACCGTTTCTTAGAAAATGGGGAAAAACTATTTTTACCTATTCTGATATATTCTATGCCTTGGTGGAGGCGCCGGTATTATTATAAAAAATATTTGAAAACTTTTATTCGGAACGTTGGACAAATTGAAAAGAGATTGGATTAGTTCCTCGATATCTCAAAGTGGTCAGAAATTTTCATAGCTTGTATCGTTTCTTAGATAATGGTGAAAAACTTCTTACTTAATTTCTTAGAGTCTTTGCCTTGGTGAAGTCGCCGGTATTATAAGCTTTGATGGAGTTGCTGGTACTAACTGTTCGGAACTTAGGGTAAATTGTAAAAAGGATGAATTGATAATCAAAATAAATGAGTTAATATGTATATACAGTGTGTATTCATAAATCAAACGATTTCTTTTTATTAATAAATTTTAAGAGAAAAAAGTTATTCTTCACAAACAGCTTTTTTACATGGTCTAAAACGTAAACAGTAATCATTCCACGTCATTTTTTTATTAACAGTAGGACAAGGTTTGCCATCAAAGAGGACTTTATCGTATAAAAAGTTTTCTTAATACATATACATATCTACAAAACAAGTTATTCTGTTCCACAATAAACGAGGTTGGTCAAATTAATACATGACATTAAAATACCTTATGTTAGGCGATATGGAAGAAGTTAATTATGTTTGAAAACTGTATCCAATTAAGCCATTGCATCACTAAAAATCCATTAAAAAAAACAAAACCCGACTTCAAAAGAAAATTGACTAAAACGCATGAAATAATGGTTTGCTACAATTAAATACTTTTTCTGAAGTCGGTACCAAATTAAACAGCGGAGGTACGTAGTATAACTCATCAATGTATTTCCCAAAATATTTTCACTTTCGCTTGGCACCGACTTCATAAAAAGTATTTAATTGTAGCAGACTATTATTTCATGCCTTTTAGTGAATTTTCTTTTGAAGTCGGTTTTTGTTTTTTTTAATGTATTTATATTTAGAATTTTGAAAGTTTTAAAATTTGCAGCTGTTTTCTATCACTGAGTTATAAACCCAATATATAACTAAAGTTTTAGGGAATCCTAAATCCTTTGATAAAGTAAAACTGTCAGATTTAAGTTTTGGAACAGATAGTCTTTATAATAACAAATAGCTATTCCTTCAATTTGACACGTTTATTTACAGAATCTTGGTTTTTGGAATTCAGCTCTTTTCAAATACATCCTTTAAATTTTGAAATTTGTTGAAAAAAAAAATATATTGCAAAAATTGTTTGTGATAATAAAGCATAAGTAAAAAAACTGCTTAATTTGTTTTTAGAAATTTAAATATTTTATGCAATAATTAAAGTGAAAACAGTTTAATCCATATGGCACAACAATATCGACAATTTGTTAAAAACTTCAAAAAACACTTTCAAAACTTTTTCATCTAGAATTTAATTCGATATCCCTTTCAAACTGAATCTCCACAAATATTTATTCAAAGCATAAACTCATCGTTCACCATCATCTTATTGTTCGTCATCCTTAAAAGCATAAATTAAAAATCAACAAACCCGTCCATTGATTCGTGTCCCCTCATTTGCATATCCGATATCACAGCAGAATAATCTAGCAAGCTATAATTCCCAACAAAGGTCATCTCACTTCCCCTCCCTCACCATCGTAACGATACTCCCCTCCACTGCATCGTGGGAGTGTCCACTTCGACCTGTACGACACTTTCCATTGGTCGGCACTGGCCACCGGTCACTTTGATCCCTCTATGCCAAACAGAACGATTCACACTGGAGAAATTCATCAAGTCGGCCGTGTATCTGCGAACCGGCACCCAACGGATGAATTCTACATGGCACACCGCGATTGATGATTAGTTATTGTGATAGGAATGTTACAAGACCGTTAAATCGCTACGAGATACGTTGATTTACGTAATAACAGACAGAATCAAATGCACGAGAGTCATGAAATTATTGATTTTGCGTTTTTAAAACCCGCTGAGGCTCATGGCGTACTTTCTCTTGCGAAGTCTAAATTAAAACTGAGAACTTTTCGCTGGGAAATATTTTCTTATAACTCTGTTTGGTGAAGTTCTTCTCGTCGTTAGAATAAATTACAAATTCGCCTCATTACTTTTCAAGGTTTCTTCGTCTCTCGCTCTTAATGAACGCCAAGAATAAGATGGAAGAAAGTAAAAGAATAACGGGAAGATGATGGCGAATAAATTAGGTCATAAAAATGTGCACGCCGACGAAGCGAGAATGGGGGTTCGTAGGAGGGCATTCATAATGTTTTAATGATTTTCTTAAGGACGATGGATAATAACGTATTACTTCTTGTATCACCAAACACTAAGCAACAGTATTCGAAGGGAGGCTTAATACCAACTAAATTAAACGAACTTTATACAAATAGATTCAAGTATTAGTCCGAGGGCCCACTGTAGAAATCCCCTACGTTAAATCAACAGAATGAAATGTTTTTAAAATGGTATAAACAATAAGAAAATATCCCATTGCTTGTGCTGGGTCTGTTCAAATCATGGGTATCTGCTCGCCTATGAAACATTTTTCGGACCATAAGTTTCCAGTTACAGTAACACCTTGAAACTACGCCTGAAATTTTGTTCCAAGTGTATAAAATAATAAAACATTTTAAAAAAAATATAACCGACTTCTACCTATAACTAAAAAGTTAAAAATAATTATAACAAAATACAACTCTAGCAAATAAATAACACATTCAATGTTGTCAGGTACCTACCCAGGAAGTAAAAAATGTAAACATTAAAAGGTGCTCATTCTGTACAAATTAATTACCTACTAATCTAGTATATTTTGAAGCCGGTGCCAAGCAAATCTAAAATCCTTCATTGCGTACTTATCTACTAATTCATCAAACTTGATTGTTGCTTGGCACCGACTTCAAAAATATATTAGATTGGTAGGTAATTAATTTGTACAGAATGAGCACCTTTTAATGGTTACATTTTTTACTTCCTGGGTAGGTACCTAACAACATTGAATGTGTTATTTATTTGCTAGAGTTGTATTTTGTTATAATTATTTTTAACTTTTTAGTTATAGGTAGAAGTCGGTTATATATTTTTTAAATGTTTTATTTTCAACTATTTGGTTTCTTTTAACTCAGGTAGTTTTCATTCTTTATTTTTTATTTTGTATGTATAACCTTAATAGACAGAACCAGGTAACATCGAAAGCCTCAACATTACACAATGATACTTTCTCATTTAAATTGACAGGTAAATCTTTACGAACAAAAAACTAGTAGGCGTTGACTTAATAAGCCCAAAATATATTTATGCCTTATGGACTACGCCATGTAACCTTTTTTCAACTTTTTTTGACAACCCTGTATAACTATAGATAATTCCACTCCAACCTATGTACCAACCATCCTGTACATACGACTGGCCACGGACAAGCATAAATTTGTTAGCTGCCTTCTGTAGACTATAGGACGGAGTAGAATCCATCCCATATTTACGGAGTCAAATCCGTCCTATATTTCAACCATAGTATATAACTCCTTGTGGGCTAGCCCATAAATTATTTCATATTCAAAATTTTATATTGTCGCCCTGTGTAACATTAATTCCTCTCCACACTTTATGCAACTTCTTATGGGCTATAAAAGAAATAATTTTTTAATCACACTGTATAAATATAATTCAACTGCAACATATATTTCAACCATCCTGTATATGATTTGCTTATGTCCACATCGTATAACCGTTTTTTAATCACCCTATATAATTTTAATTTCACATTTTTTCCAACATTTTTATACTACCAAACGTCCAGTCTACCCTATATTCCAACCATCCTGTATATACGGCTACCTACGGACCACTATCATTCTAGTCCGTCCTATATTTCAATCTTTATATAAATGCAACTCCTTCTATCACTTTACTTTGTGATTTTGTTTGCTATAACTAAACACCCTGTCTATAAACGTACCAAATAGCAGTTAAAAGTTTGGCATGTGTTGCCGGAAGAATTTGACAACCAAAAGCACCGACTTCGCAAAATGGAAAAATTTGCATTTACATAGGTATTTGCCTGGTATACAAACAAAACCAGCTTGGTACTCAATGATTTAAGGAGCCGAAAATACTATGCTTTACTACCTATATGCTTGAGATGTAGGTACATAGAAAATTTTCAAATTCGCAATTAAAACTTCCAGTGCCTAAAATTACCGCACTATTACGTTGGAATTAAAATATTTATGACTAAATGTCCGTTATGTCATTTCGATGAAATTTTAGATAAGAATTTTGGAATTTTCGGCAATTTTCTGCAAAACTCGTCGCAGAAAAGTATATGAGATCACATAAGGATTTTCCTTAATAGATTAAACTATACACATCCATAAGGAGTTATCGAAAAATTGACTAAAATGTTAGGCATATTGGTCGATTTCCATGCACGCATGTGTTCATTCACAAATTTAATCACTTTACCAATAGAATTATTTTCCAAAATTTGAAGTTTCACCAATCCGGATATATATTATATTAAACAGGACCATTCATATTCAAAACGGTGCACCACAGGAGAAGAAATCAAGTAACATACAAACAAAAAAAAAGCGAAAAAAAATACGCGACGAATTGATAACCTCCTCCTTTTTGGAAGTCGATTAATAAAATAAATAACTGCTTTATTAAATCCTGTTCGGATATCTTGGCACAACCCTTTTTTACATTTTTTGTATGGTGCATTTTTATGCGAATCACCCAACAGCATAAAATAAAAACTAAATTAAATTTTAAATATTTTTCTATATGAGAAATTATTACTCCTTCGTTCATACCTGTTTTAAACATCTGGCACTACGCTTTTGACTTTTCCAAATCCCCTACTAAGGTTGATATAAAATATTGTATTCCCATATAGGGATGAATGATTGTTAAAAGTATAATAGCAATTTATTTGTTTAAAGTATCTATTTATTTAAACATTTGAGAAAATGCAGATAACATAATTACATATGTTTAATATTACATTAAATTAAATTATACACATTTAAAAACATACATTCGATCATACATATTCTTCATGAGAGCCCATCACTGGCCTCACTGTCCTCATGATAATCATCATCATCTTAAAAAGAATTGTTCTAATTTTTTTATATAAAAAAATGTGTAACCAATTGTGAAGAAGAAAAAAGTTATTATTTCTATATTTTTTTGGGCAATAACACCACAATCGAAATAAAACGACGTATATTGCAGGAATACCAAACGTTTCAAAGTCTATTCTGACTTCGTTGTCAATGGCTTTATATTTATTGATGTAAATTGCAAAATGAAAATTTGTTTATATATATAAACAAATTTTCATTGATTGATTAAAATTTATGTTCTGAAAAATGCAAATATAACTCCAAAACATTATCAATATTTCGAAAAAACTACTAATTTATTTTTTTTAATTCCAGAAAATTTCAAAATGGAATATTATTTCAAATCTTCAAGGAAATAAATTAATTAAATCACTTTGATTATTAACTTTTACTTAAAGTGCCAAAATTATAATTTACAAATAATGCTCTAATTGTATATCTTAAATTATCAATTAGGTACATAAAAAATTATAATTGAAAAATTAATTAATTATATTGAGCAAACTTGATATGCCTCTCGAAAATTTTCATTTAAATTTCCAAATTTTGCCACCCTAGAAAATCTGCCGCCCTGGGAACTAGCCCCGACTGCCCCTAGTGTAAATGCACGGCTGGCTCCAAGTAACACATTAGTAGCCATGAAGTGAAGTATGAAGTCCTTTCTGATAAAACTTAATGTTTCTTAAGACCTGTGCCATTTTATTAATGTGGTTTAAGGTACAATTCTAATGATTATTTTAGCGCATTTCTCTCTCTCTCTCTCTCTCTCTCTCTCTCTCTCTCTGATTATAGAGGGTGAGTTTTTTTATGATCAGTATGGGGATCTCGGAAACTAGCGGAGATAGAGCAATGGTTAAATTGGGAAAGATTTGCAGTTTTACTGGCCCAATTTAATGACGCTTTGGGATTTTTGTAAAAAGTCATGGCTTACTAGATATTTTGAAAAAACTAAATTCTGACAATTTAGTCAAATCTTTCTAGCTCCGTTGTTTTTGATTTTATAAAAAAGTGTAAATGTCAAAATTGAAGAGATTTGTATCCCGAATATGATTGTCATGTCGTCGTTTGCGTGACAGCTCTCGTTTTCGAGATATGACACAAACTTATCTTTTTTTGAATGGAAACCATAGTTGGCTATGACCTCAAAAAATCGGACATTTTTAGAGCTTTTCAACGATATAATACTGAATACAGTTATTCATTAAAATAACGGAGTTATAGATGCTTTTCTCTCTTATTTTTACTTTTAACGTAGTTAGCCATGAAATAGATTGATTTCTTAACAACGCAAAAACTAAATAAGTAGGTACTTACTAAAAACTTAAGAAATTAAAGTATATAATAATGGTTACAATTTATGTTCGAAAAGTCCACCATTGTTATTTAGACAAAAATTTCATCTTTTTAAGATTGACATTAGCGCTTTCCTCACAGACCGCCTATCAACTTCTTCAATTGCTTGTAATACCGCCTCCCTTAGGTCACTGTCTCATACTTTCTTTTGTATACTTTGTTTTTTAGCGCACCGCATAAATAGAAGTCTATAACTGCCAAATCTGGAGACCGGGGTCGCAATTCGTGTGGGCCATTTCTTCCTATCCAAGAATTTGGATAGATATTATCTAAGTGCTGTCTTACTAATAACGAGTTATGAGCAGATGCTCCATCATGTTGGAACCACTCAATTTCTAAGGAAGTCCTCAAATTCAAATTATGCAATATGTCTTGAAAAGTGTATTGTAAGAAATGCAAGTAGCGCTCCCCATTAAGTGATTCGTCATAGATAAAAGGCACCAGAATAGTAGACCATATGATACCACACGTCGATGTTCGTCACCACCATGCAAAGTTTGAGAAACTGAAAGTTTGTACGGGTGGAACTTGTGCGCTTTCAGTACCTAAACTACAGTTCGTTGAGATGTGCCAGCTTCTGCCGCAATCTCATGAGTTGATGTAGATGGATTTTGATTTACCATTGCCAAAACATTTAATTGTGCTGCTTCGTTAATTTGATTATGTTCCTTTGGTGATTTAGTAAACGATCCATATCTGCCTAAACTATCGTAAAGCCTCTTAAATGTAAATAGAGCAGATTGACGACGATTAAAATATCTATGAAAGAATTCCTCAGCTGCACGAACCGAATTTTTATGGCATATGATATAACATTACGCCATATTCAGTTTTTTTTCTTTAGAATATTCCATTTTATCACGAATTTGTCAATATCACTGTCAGTTCAGCACTCTAATGGAATTACTCTCAAATAAGGAACTATGATTTCCATTCAAAAAAAGATAAGTTTGTGTCTCGAAAACGAGAGCTGTCACGCAAACGAGAATTTCATTTTTTCAAAAATCCGAAATTGTCATTAAATTGGGCCAGTAAAACTGCAAATCTTTCCCAATTTAACCATTGCCCTATCTCCGCTAGTTTCCGAGATCCCCAAACTGATCATAAAAAAACTTACCCTGTATGGTACCTTTCTGTATTAATCTTTAATACAGTGCCATTTAAATCAAAATCAAAATTGCCCAAGTAAAAAAGTCGTTAAATTTTGAATTACTTTGCCTTAACTTTCTTTCAAACAAAACCAATCAAATCATCTGTCTAATTTCATGGCAAATATACAATAATTTAAATTCTTATGCCATTTTCAATAACCTTGATGAAGATTTTTTGTCCGGCCTCTAAAAAAATACTGACGACTAACAATCGTCTGGTTGTGTGTGACAGATATTAATAATGATACTTTTCACTAAATTTAGATGAAATTTTTATCGCTAAGCTACTCCACCTCATATTTATACCCAAACAAGAGCACTTTGTATCTAAAAAATTAATAAACCTTCATAAAGACTGCTCATCTCTCGCAAAGAACGTTGACAAAAACACACAAAAAAATACTGAAAACAAGGCAATAATCCTCAATACTTGTAGCCAAAGCCGAAGCTCACCTCCGCAGCATCTCCGAGGCCCTCTTAAGCTTTATTGCAAAATAAAAGGTAGGAGATTTCAAGAGAAAAATGTCAATAATTTAATATCTACTACCATCTTCGGAATGTGTATATTTCTTACATTTTAATATTGTATTTTGCTCGATGGCATTTAAGCACCGACCGACCAGGTGAAGTTTGAACGAAAACCCACACGAAACGATTGTAAACGTCGCCAACAACGATCTGGTCCGGCGATTTGATATGCTGATGTACCCACTAACTCTTCAGAAGATGAGGGATTGGTATCCTGGGCGACATACGCTTTTGTGACGTCACCCAGGTAACAGACTACTTGATGTGTACAACGGATGTTTTATATCCTTTGTACCGACCATGTAAGATTCTTTCGGTGTGCTTGTTGTGTCAGTTAATGGAGACGTCAAAGTAGAGTTTTTTTCCTAGTCTTTCACTTTCATCGGCAGGGCATGTTAGACACGATTTCGCGGTGCATATGACACATGCAATACCAGAAGATGTAAGTCGTGCATGGAAACGTTGTTACATAGTGAAGGATTTCGAATTGAGATGTAACTCGGATACATCGGTGAACACGGCTGTTGAAGGCAGAGGGAAAAAATGGGGAGAAAATACTTCGAGAGAAATATTCATGTTTGTATACAGGGTGGATCAAATAGGCAATTTCAGGGTGTACATCCATAAGATAAGAGTTATCCATGAACCTGTGAAGTGCTTATGAATCTAAATAATTTGATCAAGTGCAAGTTGGACTCGCATACTAAGGGGTCAGGACCACCTTCAAGATTCCAATATTCCAGTTTCAGACAAGCAGGGAATGAGTGCATTTTCTTATATTTACCCTAATATTTTTTAAAGGAAGCGTTTTACATTTATAAAAAATATACACACTGATTTTCCACATATAGACTTTTTATTTTATCTGCTTCAGGAT
Organism: Octodonta nipae; assembly: GCA_034190945.1. Classification (NCBI taxonomy): domain Eukaryota; kingdom Metazoa; phylum Arthropoda; class Insecta; order Coleoptera; family Chrysomelidae; genus Octodonta; species Octodonta nipae. The sequence continues at coordinate 5,662,602 of CM067219.1, read as the reverse complement.
TCGTTTGATTTTTATAAGAATACATATGTATTTAATTTTCTAATTTGGCCCCCAAAAATTAACATTAGACTTTTATTTTATTAATAAACTTTCAGGGAAGCCTATTATAATCTACTTTCTGAATTTTGAGGCTCTGTAGATTGGAAGATAAAGGGCAAAATAGTGTAGTTTCTAAAGTGGGAATTAAGTCGATGTTTAATATTTTTGTTAATGTATTGTTTCATTTTGCTTGGGAATATAATAGTAGAACACCTTTATAATGTAAAAAGGTTAAAACTATTTTTTTAATATATTTTTGTTTTTTTTTTCATTTCATAAATAAAAACCCTGTAATATATTTTAAACAAATGATTTAAAAATATGATATATTTGTAAATCACATAATGAGCCTTTTATCTGATATATTACATGATGCGTTTGAAAATTGAATTTTGATTTTCATTTAATTGTATAATTTGTCCCTAAAATTACTATGGGGGTTTTCTAATAATTTTTCTTATAAATTATAGGTGAGCCCCAGTACCCCCAATTATTTTCAAAATTTTAGGTAGTATGGTTTCGTAAATAAAGCGAGAAATGAGAATTTTTTATATCTTGTAAATAATTCATTTTAAAAATATGAAAAATATATATTTGTATTCCTCATAATGAGCCCTTTCGTTTGATGAACTGCATGATGCGTTAAAAAATATTTTTTTATTTTCCATTTAATTCTATAATTTGGCCCCCAATATTATTATTAGGGATTTCTTCGTATTTTTCTTGTAAACAAAAAAAATAGATCTTATAGTTTTGGGAAACAAGTTAAATTTTTATTTTTCATTTAATTCTGTCATTTGCCCCCCAAAATCAATATTAGGGGTTTTTTCCTTATTTTTCAGTAAAGATCATGTCAGGGGCAATACCTCTATTTTTTTCAAATTTTTGCATCTTATGGTTTCGGAGATAATGGGGGGTGAGTAAATTTTTTAATATTTTTGTTAATATCTTTTAAATAATTATTTATTTTAAAAATTTAAAAAAAAATAATTTGTATTCGTCATAATGAGCCCTTTGATTTGATATATTACTTGATCCGTTAGAAACAATTATATTTTTTATTTTCCATTTAATTACATTATTTGCCCCCCAAAAACGAATATAAGCGGTTTCTCCTTATTTTTCAAGTAAATTTCAGGTTTTTTCAAAATTTTACAGCTTATGGTTTTGGAGATAAGAGGGGCGATGTGTACAAATTTTTATATTTTTGTGAATAATGGGTAAATTATGGTATATTTTCGTTAATCTCTTTTTAACAATTTTTTTAAAATAAAAAATGGGATCTTTCATTTGATGTTTGAAAAACTTTTTATTTTTAAATTTTCATTTAATTCTATAATTTGTCCCCAAAATTAATATTAATGGTTTCACCTTATTTTTCCTGTAAAGTTCAGGCAACGTTCTATATTTCCTATTTATTTTCAAAATTTTAGGTTCAGTATTTTGGGAGATCAGGGGTGGGACCGTCGATTTTTTTAGTTTTTCCCCCCAGAAGTACCCCTAAAATCAAAATTTCTTCTTTTAGGATATGTACCCCTAATCGGGTCACCAAACTATACACTGATCCAAATTTCAACCTTCGTCGTCTAGTAGTTTAGGAGAAAATTGCTGTGATGTGACAGGGGCAGAAATCCGGAGTGATATTATAAGGGTATCCGTATATTCTATATACGGAACCCTAAAAACAATTAATTATCATTAAACATACAGAAACAAAAAAGAAATATATTAACTTCTCGTCAGCAATACTAAATCAACTGTGAAACATACAAATAAAACTACATAATACGTCTTGAACAATATTTAGGAACCACAAATGTACAAGACTAACTAAAGCCTCATCCATTAAACAGTAGTCATTGATCATAAAGTAATATAAGGATGTTAATAGACAGATTCTGTAATCTCAGAGTTGTTCTAAATAGAAACTTTTAAACTTACTGTATTGGTTTATGGGAGGCCGGTTTTTTATTTGGAGAAATCGCTAACGGCGTGAACATCTAATTCCTGTTATGAGATGTTGTCAAGCGTGGTTTGATAATATCTACCACGCTCTTTCCCCTGTCCATGATCCATAAACCCACTCAAATGAGTCAAAAAGTCGCAGTTTGCAGTCTCAGTGGATTTATGTGTAGAGAAAGTTTTTATGAGATTATTTTCAAATTAACTATTTAAGATGTTGAAGGCAGCAATGGAAAAGTAGTTTAATCTGCTATTTCGGTTGGTTGTGATATATTTGTATGATCATCTTTTAAAACAATACTATTACCACTTTTACTTTTACCAGTTTTTTTGTTCACGATATCCCATGTTTCCTTTTTGTTTATTATTAGACCGTTCTATTACTTTTTTACAATGTTGCTGCTTAGCTTTTTTGATTAACTTAACATACTCCTTTTATTGTTGTTCCTATTTAGCTTGAAGATTGTTATCCCTAGTGGCCTTTAATAGTGAAAAAATGTTTTTAAATTCAATTAAATTAAGATTCCGTATATACAACATACAGATACCCTTATAATATAACTCCGGATTTCTGCCTCTGTCACATCACAGCAATTTTCTCCTAAACTACTGGACGGAAGAGGTTGAAATTTGGCATCAATGTATATTTTGGTGACGCAATCAGGAGTACATATCGTAAATGAAGAAATTTTGATTTTAGGGGTACTTATTGGGGGGAAAAACTAAAAAAGTCGTCCCCCCTGATCTCCGAAACTACTGAAAAAAAATAGGAAATATAGGTCGTTGGGCGAACTTTACAGGAAAAATAAGGAGAAACCATTAATATTAATTTTGGGGGGCAAATTATAGAATTAAATGAAAATTTACATTTTTGAAATCATGTAATATATCAAATGATAGGTCCCATTCTGAGAAACACAAATATATTTTTTTGAAATTAAAAAAAAATATATTCAAAAAGAAATTAACGAAAACATACCAAAATTTACCCATTCCCCCCCCCCCGTTATCTCCGAAATTATAAAACATACGGTTTTGAAAGAATTACAGGTATGGGGCCTGACTTGAAGTTTACTGGAAAAATAAGGAGAAACCTCTACTTTTAATTTTGGGGGGCAAATTACAGAAGTAAATGTAAAAAAAAATAAAATTGTTTCTAACTTATCATATTACATATCAAGTGAAAGGGCTCATTATGACGAAAACAAATATATTTTTCCATATTTTTAAAATTAATTAATTAAAAGATATTAACAGAAATATAAAAAAATTTACCCATTCCCCCCTTTATCTCCGAAACCATAAGCTGTAAAATTAAAAAAAAATTCAGGTATAGCGCCTCACCTGAACTTTACTGGAAAAATAAGGAGAAACCCCTAATATTCATTTGAGGGGGGGGCAAATTATAGAATTAAATGGAAAATAAACAATTATAATTGTTTCTAACGGATCAAGTAATATATCGAATCAAAGGGCTCATTATGACGAATACTAATATATTATTTTATTTTTTTTTAAATAAATGTTTTAAAATATATTAAAAAAATATATATTTAAAAAATTACCCATTCCCCCTTTATTCCCCAAACCATAAGACCTAAATTTTTTTGTTTACAGGAAAAATACTAAGAAAGCACTCATTCCTTGCTTGTCTCAAACTGGAATATTAGAATCTTGAAGGTGGTACGGAATCCTTACTATGCGAGTCCAACTCGCACTTTACCAAATTATTGAACTTTTATTTGACTGTATATTAAACACCCTGTTTATAATTTCTTATACGTATTCTAAGCCTGCGTACTGGGCAATATTTAAAAGCGATAATTATACAAATCTAAAACAGTGGATACAACACAAACTGGAAAGACAACATAAAATTTTGAATATTGATTGGTTAGATGCACATTTCTTTGCTTTGCCTCCTTCATCGAAAGTTGACCCTCCCGAATCCCTTAAGCTACCGAGCTAACCTCGTCTAGAATGGCGATTTCGTTCCAACACAATCTAATCCATCCCAGCCAGAATGCCATCCGACAGCGGTAGTTCTTCCTAATTCGATCAAGTCCCTCTAAAACTACCCCGACCGCGAAGCCGAAACTGAAGACGTCAAAGGGCATTCAGGAGGCCGACGGGCGGTGGCGAGAAGCTTCGGAATTAAGAGAAGGTAGTAGGAGCGCGAGGGGGGAGGTGAAAGAGGAATGTGGTCAGCCGACGCCTCGGATTCGGTCCCTGCTAATGAGTTACCAGAGCAGAGTTTGAGGACTTGCAGGCAACAGAGAAACGATGGCCGCAGGACCTTTCTCCATCTCTCATCCCACCGATATTCTGCAAAGTGCCAAGTGCCAGTGCTGCGAGCTGCGGAAGGACGAGATAGTCGGGGTCAGTATTGTGAAGAGGCTGGATGATAGTCATCAGCGATTACAAATTTCGAATAAGTTGTTTAAGGAAATAGGAAGGAATATATTGTATGTCATGACCAAGGTTCCAGGCATGTTCACAATTTTTTGACTTTTCGAATTGTCGTTTCATTGTATATTTTTTGTGTTCATTTATTCGAACTCTTATAAGTCTAGATGTTTCTCCAATATAAAATTTGTTACATTAATAAGGAATCTTATAAATGCAATGTTCTGAGTTTGGTGTTACGTTATTTGGTTTAGATTTTGATAAAATTGACTATCTCAAAGACCCTGTATATAGGTTATCGTTATTGTAGTTATGTGGTTATCAAGGGTATTAGTATTGTTTGGAGTAGCTTGGTGTTGAATATTAGTGACTGTTTTGTATTCAATTTTATGTAACTCTTTATTGATGACCTTTTCAGGATAATTATTAGCAGATAATATTTTTTCCTTGTTAAATTTATCTATATCAGAATAGTTGATTTTTTCTCTGTCATATAAAGATTTAGTGATGCCTTTTTTACAGTATTTGTATGATTAGAGTTAAAATTGAGATATCTGTTAATATGAGTCGGCTTTCTGTAGACTTGTGTATCAAATAACGATTGTGTTTTTGTTATTAAAATATCTAAGAAAGGTATTGTGTTATTTTGCAAAATTTCTTATGTGAATTGTTATTTATGTCGTTTAATCATTTATGTAAGTCTTTAAGAGAGTGTTCCCAAGTAGTGTATATGTCGTAGTCATAACACCACCAGAAACTAAAGGTTTGTTCTCTTTTGTAAAAATTGTTTGTTCTTCAAATTTTTCCATGAAATGTTGCTTAAGGCAAGGGACAGGCAAAAACCCATGGCCATGCCAAAATCTTGTTGGTAGAAGTCATCGTTTAGTTGAAAATATTTTGTTTTCGTACAAAATGTTAGTAATTACATTATTGTGTCAATGGATAATTGTGTACGTGCGTTTACTAACAATGTTCTAATAGTTCTTTTGCAGTAGGAAATGTTTTGATGACAGGGACATTGTTGTATAGGTTTACAATATCAACACTTGCTAGTGTGGAAGTATTTTTGTATTCTTTATGGAATAATTTGTGTAAGAAATGTGCACTGTTTTTAAGATGGGAATTAAAATTACGTCAATTAAGTTTTATGAAGTAAGACACCAATTACAAACAAAAATTTTCAGAAAAAAATTCAGAGACTACTAATTACTCAGTTAAAGGGAAGTTGAATTTCAATTACAAACAAGAATTCAATATAGGACACAACACAGAGAGAACAACATTGGGATTCGTAAGATAAACAATGATTTTCAGGCTGCTTATAGCTATCGTCTATTTGAATTTACTTACTTTTTGTCTGCAACTGTGTCAAATGTCTTCAGAGGTTCCCAAAAATTAAAATTATGGGTATCTCCTTATTTTTTCTGTAAAATATGGGCATTGCCTATTTTTGCAAAATTTTAGCCTCAAGGCTTTTTTTATTTTCCCCCCAAAATTATCCCTAAAATCGAAATTTCTTCATTTAAGGTATCTACTTCTAATCGAGTCACCAAAATATACCATCATACCAAAATTCAACCTTTTCCGTCGAGTATTTTCGGAGAAAATGTTAAATAGGTATAAATCTGGACTGATATAAGAGTATCCGTATATTGCATAAACGGAACCTTAAATATAGCTCAAATAAGACTTATTTTAAATAGAACACCCTGTAAATATTCACTTATTCTGATAAAACAAAAAGAGGTCTTTAAATCCTTATTAGGGTATTTTATACATATCTATTACACTTTTGGCACAAATAAATCATAAACTAAATAATTTTTTTTTATTTAGATTAAAGTGTCTCGACTACATTATGGTCATTGACACAGTTACAGTGTTTATATATTAATAATACAATATTTGTTACTAGGGCTATGCTAAATATTTACAGTTGCTATTTACATTACAGGTATTTACAGTTTTTATTTATATTTTGTGGTATAGGTTGGTGCTGCGAAGAAATTGTATTGCTTTGTCCTGCTGCTCTGGTATACTAAGGATTTCTCTGAGAGTGTTCTTGAGGTTATGTTCTCTGCGTTCATCTCTGTACTGTGGGCATTCTACTAGAATGTGTTCAACAGTGAGTGGGCTGCTTGGGTCACAGTGCTGACATCTTGGTGGATTGTCCTTGGTCATCAGGAAGCTGTGTGTAAGGTGCGTGTGACCAATTCTTAGCCTTCGAATTTTTATTTTGTCGGACCTTTTCATTTTGGGGGCTTTCGCGGCGTTTACGAGTGGTTGGATGTTACTCAGTTTGGTGTTTGACCTGTTCCAGATTTCCTGCCATTTTTGTGGACTGTTCTCATTTATAACTTTTCTGAGGTCTCTGAGAATACATAGGTTAATATTTGTAGTGCCCCTCGATATTGCTTCTTTGGCAGCTTTGTCGGCTAACTCATTTCCTTTTATGCCTATATGTGATGGTATCCATATAATGACTATTTGAGTTCCTCGAGATTTTAGTTGATGGATGGTTTTGTGAATTTCTTGTACCAGAGGATGGTTTGTATAGATATCGTTTAAAGAGTATACTGCGGATAAGGAGTCGGTGCATATTGCTACTTTCTGGTTGTTTCGTTCAATTGTCTTCGATGCTTTTAGGTCGGTATCGTGTTTGCTGTGTTCTGTTAGAGTTGTGTTGAAGGTGGGCAACATGAGAGTCCATGGTGGGATATCCGAAGTTGTGATTGGAGTTATTTGTTGTAGGTCTATGTTTTCCATCAAAGGTTGAACGTTTTGGAGTATTGGATTCCACGGCTGTGATGGGGATTGGATGGGATGTGTGGAATGAAGAAGTTTATAAACTGGGTTGTTTGGAGTGGTCGATATTCTCGTTGCGTATGATAGGAGTAGTTTCTGTTGTCTGAGGGGGAAGCGCTGTGTTTTGAACAGTATTTAGTATTTTTCTATTTGTTTTTGAGGCAGAGATGAATACTGGACTGCAGTAGTCCAGCTTAGAGCGTATTAATGATGTGTAGATTCTTAGCAAAAACTAAATAAATTAAATTATTAAATATTCAAGCCCCAATATCAATAAATGTTCGAAATGTCCTCCTTTAACTTTCACTTCTGTGAAGTCTTTTTAATAGTTCTAATGAAATTTCTGAATGTTCGCAGGAGATTAAATGTTAAATGTCAGATTAATCCTACTAATCATGTTTTTCTTGGACGCTACTGGATAGGAATAAACACTACTATTATGCCTATTAAAAAATAATTTGTTATAAATTTTGTTCAAAATGCCTTCCACCGCTACTGATGCAATTGTGATACTTTTCTGATTGCTAGAGTCGTAGTCTCTAGTCGCCTCTCATTCCGCATTGTTTCAAACGCAATATTTATTCTTTCTCTTACTGCTCCTTGGTTTCTATTTCTATCCATGTAAACGAGTTGCTTGGCCAGTATAGGGCTACGGCTCCCAATCCACAAGTTTGAGAAAGAATTATCCAGTTCGTCTACAATGTACTACCTTTTGGTATATTATATGGTCTTCCAATGGGACTTCATCTAATAAGATAGAAACAGAAACCAAGGAGCAGTTAAGAGAAAGAATATATGCGTTTAAAACAATGCGGGATGAGATGCGTCTATAGATTAGACTATAGCAGTCAGAAAGATATGTCGCGTTTGCATCGGTAGCTGTGGAAGCCAGTCTGAACAAAATTTATACCAAATTATTGCAACTTGATGTATGTTTTGTTTTTTGTAGTTCTAACCTTGTAAGCTACAATTTCAAATTACTTACTTTCCAATGCATGTGGTATATCGTTGGTAAGGGGCTGAAGTATAGAAGTTTTTGTAAGCATTCGAAGGTGACAGAGTGTTTTACTTAATGACATTTTCTATGGAACCTTGACGTTTGTGGACTCATATTTTTTTCATTTAACTATTGGTGTCAAATATCGATTGCAAAAAACATCATAGATTAGATTTAAGGATATTTGGTGAAGGTACAGTGAATCATAAATAAGTTACAAAAGTTGATATGAAAAAATTTAATTAAAAATTAACAAAAACCGTAAGCTATCCAGATGTTATATGGGCTACATAATATAGCACATGTGCCCACCTATCAGTCCTCCGTGTTTGCCGAACCTTCTACAAAACACCTTGTATATTGACGTGTCCTCTAATATATCTGTTAGGTCTATTACAAGCAATATTAATATTTTTTGTTCAACTTAGTATACAAATGAAAAAGTGACATGTTTACTTCTTAAACAATTTTTAGCCATCTGATGCCGTTTTTATTCTAATTGCTTCAGACTTATTATACTTTTAGATATCATTCAAAATACAGGTACTTCACTTTTAAGCAAAATTCATATTTGAAGCTAAACCTCCTATACAGTTGAAAAAGTGACATGTAATGATTACAGAATACGTTTCAGACCATGCAAGTTTTTTTATGAAAAATAACTTTCGTCATAATATTATTCATCAGAAAGTTTTCCGTTTGTTTCCTGCTTATCAATCACACACTGTATATAGATACCAATTGAGAACCTCCATCTTGAAACTGATTAACTGACATTTATTTCGGTTTAATTCCAATCTATTTTAAATTTATTACACCTCAGGTTCCAACAAAGGAATTTCCTTTGTTTAATACCATCGCCTCCACCAAAAGTTACAATATGTGGGTTAAAAAGTTTTTGGCGATTTTCTAAAAAACTGTATGAGCTATCTACGTACTTGAAAAAAAGATGGGATCACACCTTAACAGATTCCAATTAAAATGATCCAAGTTCCTTGAGCCACGATAAACTATTCGCTGAACACACATAAAAAAACATGTACGAGGGTGAATCAAATATGAACCGGACTTTTCTGTTTCTCGCCCTGTAGGTAATTCGAGTGACGTGACCTCTCGATATGTGTTAGGTAGGGATGTTAAGAAGAGGGGAGTTCGTCGGTTTGGATAGGCGTAGTCGATGCGCTGTTAGTAGCATCATGTCAAAGCAAGAGGTGCATACGTCTGTCGAATTTTTTGCGCAAGAGACAGCTGCATTTATTTTATTAAATAATACGAGAGAATGAAATATTCTCAAGGCTTCTCACTCAACCTCTTTCATTTTTCGATTCGTCCAATTAGACGCAAAACAATTTTGAATTAATTGAATACGCCTTATTGTATTTAGGAAATGATATAAAGTATCCAAAAATTAAAGTGTGAAAGCTTGAACACCGTCTATGGCTATATATTAGTTTTAGATTAGCGCCTTATATGAGCAAAACCGCAGATCCTGAAGCAGTCCCAAATTTCTCGCACTATTGACGCCATGTGCCTATCACATGTCCAAATAATAGAGCCTGACATTTTCTTGGCTCGAGGCAGTGATTCATAGAAGCCACTTAAAGAAGAACGACATATAAATTTGCGTGTCATCTGCATACATATGAGGAGTATTTTGGCCAGTTGCCACTGGGAAGTTATATGAAAAAAAAGGACAACGAACATTTAAAGGTGTTTTTGGCGAGAAACGTTGAGCTATCTATGTACTTGCGCAATTGGTTATCGACACGACCAGTTTCATTCTTTGAGAAAGCTACTCTCAACATTTTTGCATATTAAAAAATAGAATTCCTACAAACCATTATTTGGTGGTAAATTTATTTAAAAATTTAAAAACATTTTTTCGACCACTAAATTAAATATGACGTAAAACTGACCATCCGACAGCTCACCATACCCATAAATCTTTCTATCGCAGCATCATCATCCACATCGCTCTGTAACACGCTTGAACTATGACCCGCAAACAGGTAAACACAACCGACCGTGCAAGAGCGAATCCTGTTTATACATCGTCATCCCTGAATCCCGTTCGGTCCAGTGTCAACAATTCCTCTCGAGTTGCCGCCAATTGACTGGTAGAACTGGATCCGAAGGACTTAAAAGTGAAGGATTGCCTTGTATAAGCAGATCGATGTAAATAATTGGATTTGTTGAACGACTGAAGAGATGAATGTACAGGGGGGTTGTGACTGGGATGAATCAGGTGGGATGCTGGGTGTGTACACGCGAGTGTAGTTAACCTTTGATCTTTCTTGTCTGACCTGTTAGAGTACAGGTTAGCATGTTAGATTGGGGAATAATAATGGTGTGCAGTGGATATTTATAACTAGAGGTTAAGTGAAATAAAATTCGTTTATAAAAAACGTACTTGTACTTTTTTCTAAAGTTTACTGTATATTTCAAAATCATTCAAATATTTCGTTGTCATTGGCATTAAAATCAAAATTATGACAATATGATTTTGAATTCGACAATTCTACTTGACATAATGAATGAAATCTAGAGCAGTAAATTCCAAAGCTGAAGAAAATTGAATTTTCTTGTTTCCTTGACGCCCATTAACTACATAAAAGAAAACCTAGGAAAAACTTGAACCATACCTATATACGGTTATTCAAAAAGAGCAATATTACTTTAATTCTTAATTATCGTTCACAAGATACGATTGAATTCAACGGAAGTAAAAGTTATACAATCGTTATCACTTAACAGAATTAGGCTGACTCTTTCAATTTTCATTTTGAGTTATGTTCTTCTTTCTGTAGTATTTTTGAATTATCAAATTCCATTTTATAGCCTAGGTCCCAAACATTGCTCACAAACAAAGGTTGTTACATATTTTTTGTTTATATTTAACTTCTAATGCTGTTTCTCCGTTGTAAAACTTATTGCATCCGTAAAGAATTGGGTTGAACACCAGCCCACCCCCCAACCCCCGGTGCCTAGGGGCTTGATAACATGGTTCTCGATTAGAGTATTTATAAATTAATAAAACACCGTTCTTGTAACGCTTTTATGGTAAGCTTCATATGTTAATAAAAGATTTTTAAAAAATATATAACCGACTTCTATCTATAACTAAAAAGCTAAAAATAATTATAACAAAATACAACTCTAGCAAATAAATAGCACATTCAATGTTGTTAGGTACCTACCCAGGCAGTAAAATATGTAAACATTAAAAAGTGCTCATTCTGTACAAATTAATTACCTACCAATCTAGTATACTTTGAAGCCGGTGCCAAGCAAATCTAGAATCCTTCATTGCGTACTTATCTACTAATTCATCAAACTTGATTGTTGCTTGGCACCGACTTCAAAAATATACTAAATTGGTAGGTAATTAATTTGTACAGAATGAGCACCTTTTAATGTTTACATTTTTTACTTCCTGGGTAGGTACCTAACAACATTGAATGTGTTATTTATTTGCTAGAGTTGTATTTTGTTATAATTATTTTTAGTTTTTAGCTATAGGTAGAAGTCGGTTATATATATATTTTAAATGTTTTATTTTCAAATTTTAGTATTTTTGAATTCAGGTAGTTTTCATTCTTTATTTTTTATTTTGTATGTATAACCTTAATAGACAGAATCAGGTAACATCGAAAGCCTCAACATTACACAATGATACTTTCTCATTTAAATTGACAGGTAAATCTTTACGAACAAAATGTACTAGTACGCGTTGACTTAATAAGCCCAAAATATATTTATGCCTTATGGACTACGCTATGTAACCTTTTTCCAACTTTTTTTGACAACCCTGTATAACTATAGATAATTCCACTCCAACCTATGTACCAACCATCCTGTACATACGACTGCCCACGGACAAGCATAAATTTGTTAGCTGCCTTCTATAGGACGGAGTAGAATCCATCCCTTATTTACGGAGTCAAATCCGTCCTATATTTCAACCATAGTATATAACTCCTTGTGGGCTAGCCCATAAATTAGTTCATTTTTTACATTTTATATTATCGTCCTGTGTAACATTAATTCCTCTCCACACTTTATGCAACTTCTTAAGGGCTATAAAAGAAATAATTTTTTAATCACACTGTATAAACATAATTCAACTGCAACATATATTTCAACCATCCTGTATATGATTTGCTTATGTCCACATCATATAACCGTTTATAATCACCCTATATAATTTTAATTTCACATTTTTTACAACATTTTTATACTACCAAACGTCCAGTCTACCCTATATTCCAACCATCCTGTATATACGGCTGCCTACGGACCATTATCATTCTAGTCCGTCTTATATTTCATTCTTTATATAAATGCAACTTATCACTTTACTTTGTGATTTTGTTTGCTATAACTAAACACACTGTCTATAAACGTACCAAATAGCAGTTAAAAGTTTGACATGTGTTGTCACTGAATTTTCTATTAGGCCGGGAGAATGTGACAACCAAAAGCAAAATGGAAAAATTTGCATTTAAATAGGTATTTGCCTGGTATACAAACAAAACGAGCTTGGTACTCATTGATTTAAGGAGCCGAAAACACTATGCTTTACTACCTATATGCTTGAGATGTAGATAGAAAATTTTCAAATTCGGAATGAAAACATCCAGTGCCTAAAATTACCGCACTATTACGTTGGAATTAAAATATTTATGAGGAAATGTCCGTTATGTCATTTCGATGAAATTTTTGATAAGAATTTTGGAATTTTCGTTGATTTTCTGCATAACTGCAAGTTGCACGTCGCAGAAAAGTATGTGAGATCACCTAACGATTTTCCTTAATAGATTAAACAAATTCACAAATTTTATCACTTTACCAATAGAATTCTTTTCCAAAATTTGAAATTTCACCAATCTGGATATATACTCTATTAAACAAGACCATATTCATTCAAAACCACAGGAGAATAAATCAGGTAACATACATACAAAAAAAAAAGCGAAAAAATACGCGACGAATTGATAACCTCCTCCTTTGTGGAAGTCGGTTAAAAATAAATATCTAACAAAATCTCAAGAAGAGAATACTGCATTAGTGTTTAGTTTAGCATGTAAATCCTTCTGACATCCTGTAAGGCTACGAATCAGCTGTATAAGCAAAACTAACGTTATTTTGTTACCTCCGCAAATATGGCAGCTGACTCTATTTTAGACACACTAGCGTTTGTAGAGTAGGAGTTTGATATGCAAATGCAGTATCAGCTTGACCCTCAATAACGGTCACTAGAATTTTACCTGGACTATCATAGGGACTCGATATGAAAATCAACTATCAATCCCTTCAATCCCTTTTCCAGGTAGTCGATCCCGAAGACCCTTTCTTTATTCCGTCCCACACATTTACATATTATTCCCGAGTAAGGGTATCAGAGTTTTTCGTATTACCAATTTATTGTAGAAAATTCCAAAAAAATGTATTTAAAAAATGTAATAATATATCCATATTTATATTTTATTTTATGAGCGTGTGTCACGACAGAATTTATGATTAATATCGGGAATGTGTTGACAGTCCACTAAACTATTAGGGGTTTCTGCGGCATGCTCACTCCCCTATAGCAGCGACCTACGTGACCTGGTGACCCGCGCACCCAGGTGATTTGATGACCGATGGTCAGTGAGACCAGTCCGACCAGTCGGGGACCGGTCACAATTTGCCAACACGAGTAATCCATGGTGTTGTGTTTGTCGACTGGTTTATTAACTTGAATATAATATGAAATGATTAAAGGGACACAATTTTCGTTCTGTTATAAAGAGACGGTTATGTAAGTAAAGGAAGAGAGGGATACAATTAAAAGTGATATAACACATTCTTGTTCGTTACTATGTTACGGATAAAAGGACTTAATAATTGGTGTGGGTTTGAGTTGTTAAATAAGAGCTTGTATCGAAGATTGTTGAAACTGAAGTTTTAATTTTTTAAATTCAAGCTGTGTTATTTAACACTTTTTAAATGTAAAATTAAATAAAACTAGCTGTCACCCAGTGGTCGGAATTCGACTAATTGTGTCAATATCTCTGGCAGGTTAAGTAACGTGACATTCTATCCTAGGACCTCTGTGTGATAGTTTCCTCGAAAATCCTAGATGTCGGTATTACATCTCGCTTCTACAAAGTTTTTTCAGATATATTTCATAGGACTTTATTTGTGTTCAAATTCGTAATTCTTAATTTAATAACAACAATTCAACCGCTAATGTGCTACCCTACATATTTATTTTTTCTAACCACCCTGTATAACTATAATTGCACTCAATTCTCTAACATTTATTAAAATCCTCATTGTAATAATTCCATCTCATTATATATTTCCACTACTTGTATATGCAACCGCTCATGGACCACTCACAATACTTTTTGAACCACCCGGTAAACCATTCTGTATATTCTACTCCGACCTATATTTCAATCATCATATATTATGAAACTTTTCGTGGGATACTTTATAAATCATTTCCTGTTCTAACATTTTTTATCATCATCCTGTATATCTATATTTCCTCTCACCCCATATTTCATCTTCCCTATATATGCAACTGCTTATGGGTTACGAAATGTTGCATTTCCATTTCCGCCACCCGGTATATACATCTCTGTATAATATTTTTTGCACCACCCTGTATAACTGTAATTCTACTGCGCCTTCTATTCCAAGAACCCTCTAAATTCAACCGCTAATGGGCTTCTCTATATAATTATTTTATTAGTTATAATTGCATTCTGCTCTATATTTTAAACACCCTATATATGCAACTGCTTATCTGCCACGAAAAAAATGATTTCTAACATATCTAGAATCGCCCTGTATAATTATAATATACAACGATTATTTTACCACTAAACAATAACAACGCTTGCATGCCACTTCCAGAAGTACATGCTCTAAGTAAATAACAGCATTGCTCCCTCTATATATAATTACTCAATGTTTTGAGTCTGGCGGCGGCGGCACATTCAGTTGTTTGGCGTTGACATTATGGACGTAAATAATGAATTTTTATTATATTTTAGTTAATGAATGAACCAATATTATAAATTAATATTTGGATTCTGCACTGAAAGTCATCAGTAGCCACTTAACAAAACAAAAATGAAGAAAATCGGTTGAGACACAGATACTTGAAAAACTTGCGATAGTAGATAGATAGTTTGTTGTTTTTTTGTTTTGTTTGAGAGACCGTTTTGGGGTGGTTGTTTTCGGGCAGACCTTGAAATTTCATAACTTCCAAGCACATTTTGAAAAACTCAAATCGGTTTATTTGTAGAGCCTAGGAATTAGTTTAAAAAGTACATTTAACAAATCCCAATAAACAATGGTTTAGATATCCAGCTCATCGATAACTTTGTAAAAAACAAAATGTTCCAATGGACTCTAAATTCAATTTATCCAACTGATAAAAAACCTAACGTGTTCTTCAAGCTTACAGTTCTATTTTCTGGATTTTTCTGTTTGATATTTTTTTTACTTTTTGTGAATTTTAATTTTCTAAAACTAAAAAATATTCTCATGTGAAAAAAAAAACAAAATAACTAACATTTCAAATGTAAATATAATACTTACCGAAAAACTTGAGAAAAACTACATCAGTCGCCACTTTTTTTATTTGATCTTTGATTTTTTGACCATGGAAGGTTCTTTAACTTACAAGAAGTATTCAAGGTCATTTCAAGGTCCAAAGATCAATTTGGCTCTATATAGGCCAATATTTGTTGTGAAACAATTTACATTTAAAAAAGAACGGACTTCAGCTGACTTAAAATAAAAACCTTTTAAAACCGTGTAGGTACTATCAATCACTATTTTCAGTCATATCTTCTTTTTTATATGATTTAATGTACAATTCTAATGAATATGTTAGCGTATTCGTATCCCTCTCTCTTTCTCTTTCTCCATCTCTTATTTGTATTCTTTTTCTAGATTTTCCAAATATTTTTAAACTTTTTTTATTTGATTTATTATTTGGACCATTTTCGATAGTTGTAACTCTAATTCACTCTATATTGCATCCATACTGTATATGCTACTGTGTATTGGTCTCCCCAATATAACTTATTTGTCGATCATTTTCTTAACCACCCTGTACAACTATAATTCAACTCAACACAATATTACAGCGGTCCTGATATCTTTAAAACCACCCTGTATAAGTGTAAATCCTCTCCACACTATTTACTGTAAATCTATGATTTTACTTCGCCCCATATGTCTAGTATTCCATTTATGCAACTGGTCGTGGTCTACCCTATATAACAAAATTCACATTTTTGAACCACATTTTATAACTATAATTTTACCCTACCATTTATCACAACCACCCGGAATATGCAACTGCTTCTAATTTTTTTTTTTGAACCCATGTCTATAAGTATATTATACCCGCCCTATAATTTAAATATCCTAACTGCTTATGGTTATATGACACATTTTACTTCAGACACCTACTTATGTTCCAAATTATATTACTTTTTTTAACCGCCCTGTGTAACTGTAATTCTACTCCACTTTATATTCAACCATCCTGTTATTCAACTGCTTCTAACATTTTTGAAATTCTGTACACCGATAATTATACTCCGTCCTATAACGCAAGTAACTACTCTGTATAACTATAGTTTTGCACCACTCTTATTTCAACCACCCTGTATACACAACTACTTATGTGCCACCCAATACAATATTTTTTGAACCACCCTGTATAACTAATTCAATTCCACCTTATATTTCAAACATCCAATGTATGCAACTGCTTATGTACCAACTAATATCACATGCACGCAGACACACACGTACAACCGTATACCATATGGAAGAGATCTCATAACAAATTTTCGTTTCGATAAACTAATGGAATATTTTCTGCCATTTCACGCGACTATAAGCTTATGTCATATACATGAACACAATATTTTGCACATTGATACCAAACCTTTATTGTTCACACTCAAGGTGGTTTACAGAATTAAATAGTCAACCTGGAGTAATTCAAAGTTTGTTGTAGGGGCGGCATGTAATCTAAAGGGTGTTCCAATTTGAGGTTAATTTTGAAATTTGCCGCCATTTATATTTTTTGTACTAGAATATCATATGTTTTTTGACAGATGACAAGTAGGAATATTCCGTTTAATAAAAATGGAGAGATATACGATTGAGCAACGCGTGTTTATTATTAAAAATTATTTTAAATTTAGTGAAAGTACTGCAGAAGTTGGAAGAAAATTTCGTACAGAATATGGAAGAGAAAATTGTCAAATGTTACTATTGGAGAAATTGTTAAAAAATTTGCGGAAACTGGTTCAGTAAAAGATGAAAAAAGCAAACATTGTAGTGGACGTTCAGAAAAAAATATTGTAGCTGTTACTACCAGTGTTGCTGAACAACCAAAAACATCAATTCGTCATAGTGCACAACAATTGAACATTCCAAAAACCACTTTATTCAGAATTTTGCACAAAGATCTTCATTTAAAGGCTTGCAAGATTCAGATAACGCAAGAAATAAAGCCAACAGACTTTGGTTTATGTCGTCAACTCGTTAATTGGGCCATACAACAGAAATTTGAAGTTGTAAATATTTTCAACAAAATCATCTTCAGCGATGAAGCACATTTTCAATCGGGTGAATTTGTTAACAAGCAAAGTTGTCGAATCAAATCCACGAGAAATAATGGAAAGACGAATGCATCCACAAAAAGTAACAGTTTAGTGTGGTTTTTGGGCTGGTGGAGTGATTAGTCCATACTTTTTTGAAGATGACAACGGAAATACTGTTACGGTGGTCGATATCGAACGATGATTACTAACTCTTTGTGGGATGAATTGGAGCATATTGATGTGCAGAATATGTAGTTTCAACAGGACGGTGCAACATGTCATTCAGCGGCAAAAGAAGAAACATTAATTGGCCCCCTAGACCTTCTCAAAATTTTCCTTCAATTTGATACAACTGAATACAAATTTTCATCAAGACAATGTTAATTGACGTCCTTATTCTATTGAAAAAAACAAAAACTGCACCAATCTCACTGAATGAGGATACATTTTCTCTGGTGAAATTTTTTTATACCCACCAGCGCAGACAGATCCTTCTACATTTTAATGTTCTTTAAATCACTGTCGTTATATTCACCAGTGCTTCACCAGTGAAGCGTGTTGTCTTGAAAACACAAGTGTAAATTTTTCAGATTATAAGTACATAGGTCAAACTCATCTTTAGTACACTATCACAGTCATTTTAAACTGGTGAATTAAGAAATGTTTTATTTTTCAATTTTAAACCAGTCAATCATGTAAATATAAATTTATGTATATATAATATTTATCTAACACCTCTAGATTTTTTCCTATGGAGCTCTTTGAAAGAAAAGGTCTATGCCAACGATCCACAAACAATTGATGACCTAAAGGAGAACATTATTGACTGTTTCCAAGTAATTGAACCGCAGTTATGCCAGAAAATTATCGAAACTTTTGGCAAAAGATTAGAAGCTTGTCGTACAGTAGCAGGTTATTATAAGATATTATTTTCCATTACTAAACCGAAACAATTGTACTATCATTTGAAATAACAGATTTAATCATTGTCAAATAATTTGTGTATTGAATTAAAAATTAAAAAAAAATTGAAGAAACGAGATGTAAGACCGACATCTAGGATTTTTGAGAGAATTAGCACACAGATGTTCCGAATCTGGAGCCGGTCCGTGTAATTGCTGTTCTCGCTTAACTCCTAGGACAGAATGTCAGGATAAAATTTTCAGGTTGCTTCACCTGTCAGAGATATTGAATACTCTCTTCTGGTCAGGAAACATTCATCAGTTGCGCTTCCCACAATTGAATGTCCTCTCGAACACTTCTATATGTATTTGATACATTTCGTTAAATTTGAAGACGCGAGTATTCAATATCTCTGACAGGTGAAGTAACCTAAAAATTTTATCGTGACATTCTGTCCTAGGACTGAAGGGAAAACAGCAATTACATGGAACGGCTCCGATTCGGAACCTCTATGTGCTAATTCTCTCGAAAATCCTAGATGTCGGTCTTACATCTCGCGTCTTCAAATTTAACGAAATGTATCAAATACATAAAGAAGTGTTCGAGAGGACATTCAATTGTGGGAAGCGCAACTGATGAAGGTTCCCTGACCAGAAACAGTATATGTTATATATAATATATAATGTATATTGTCTTGCGTACAAAGGAATGACACCTTGAAGAGAGTATTTAAAAAAACTCAAATTGGAAAACCCTATATATAAAAGACAAGGTTATTTGTCATTATTTCTGAGTTAGTATAAAATATAAACAATAAATTTAGTTCAGGGATAGACCTCCCCTCAAAATTCATGTACTTTAACATCATCTACCATTCATATCATGATCTGTAAATTAAATTTCGACTGTCCTATTTCCTAAGAACTTCAAAGGTAAAGAAACTTCAATCAGTACAAACAATCTTCCACAATCTCGATTGCTAAATATCCTACAAAGAATGTCAAGTAGTTGTAACATGAAACAACACCCTTCTCAACGACCATTTAAAAATATCCTAAGAATGCCCAACACCATACAATCGCTTTTCATTCCGCTTGCCCGAACACGAAAACGTTAGCACGCTCTGAAAGACCATTATTAGCCGTTCTCTCTTCAGCCAAGAGAATGGAATTCCATTACGGAAGTCCTGAATAATAAATTCAGAGTCCGAATATAAGGGAGGGCGATGATGAAGCCCCGAAAACGTCGGCGGCCATGATGGCGGTCCAGCGGGCACAGCGGACACCAGAATAATTCCCCAACTCCATAACTCTAACGCTGGAGCTGCTCCAGCTACTCAGCTTTTTGATTAACGATTCCGAAGTCCTCCCGGTCCCGAATTTAACCCCTTTGTTTCGGCCATCATCCCTCTTGGCATCGCAGAGAACACGGTGGGCTTTGTCGGGATCTTTGCTGCGTTGGAATATTCGTTTCGAGATGGCCACCGACTTTGTGTAATGTAATACGTAGACAGTGTGTGTTTCCGCTTCAAACCTCTTCAGGAATATGATTTAGTGGAATGGGAAACGAAGAAAAAGCGACGGTCATTGAAACAGAACGATGGAAGAGAAAGATTTTTAGGAATTATATTTCCGTCTTTCCTTATCTTCCTGTCTCTGTTTCTCTTTCTTTGAGTCATTCTTAGTACTCCACATAAATTTCATGAGAGTTAAAATAGTTGTCACTATTTTGTGGCTATCCCAATATTAATCCTAATGTTAAGTGTTTTCAGATTTATTACAAAAATTAACATTAAAAAAAGAAAATTATTTTATTTCTGAAATACGTTACATTACACTCAATACTTAATTCCCATTTAGCTCTAGAAATTGAGATAGTAAGCATGAAATAAAAAACAGTTTTGTTCATTTTAGGCAAAACTCATAGCCTTATCTTGTTGTCTGCTTGCATGATAGTGTCAGTGCTATTGTCATTTGAATTTCGTTAACTGTACGTAATAATGGCATAAAAAGGTTCATTTAATCTGATCAAGTAAACCCACAAGTTCCTGCCAATACAATATGGTTTCAGCAAAATGGAGCATCGCCCCATTACGAAATCAGCCTAGAAATTGACCAAAAGTTATTTCTATAAGTTTAGAATGAAAACGCATAACAACAAACATTCTACAGCGCAATTTTAATTTTTAGTGAACATTGTAGCAATTTTAATAAATATTCAACAACTGAATAATACAGTGTAAAAACAAATTTAAGCACATTTAAATTTAATAGAAAAAGTCTGGCAAAACAGTTAAGTACTGTTTTGCTTTTTTAATTTTTTGTATTTATTTTTGAAAGTTATTTATGTTTAATTTTTAGTTCATTGGGTAAATTATTAAACCAAGCTTCAAGACTTTTTAAGTAGGGCACTTTCGTGAGTAGACATATTTAGTCTTCTCTGTGGTCTCATGTTTAGTGTATGCACATTCTAAGAATATACCAACCTGTTCTTAATTGAAGATGGGAACTAGCACCATTGATAGCTTTATACACAAATACACCAAAATGCAAATTTCTTCTATTTTCCATATGAAGCCAATTTAATTCTCGAAACGCACAAGAAATATGATCAAATTTTCTGAGGCCAAACATAAATCCAACACAACAGTTTTGAACTTTCTGTATCCTGATCGAAAATGTTCATCCTAGAGGCTGTTGAAATTTCTGCATGTCATACCAATATAAAAACTGTTGCATTCCTAACATGAAAGCCTATAAACTCCAGAATTTAAATATTTGTTAACTGTTTTGTCTTTAGCATAGAATAAAAGATTACCAAGTTTGTGTTGTGATTTAAAACTGACTTGGATGTTGTGTTTGGACAAAATTTTGGCAATTTTGTCGCTCACGTTTCCAAAATATGTAAGGAAGACTTATTTTGATGGCTTGTCCACAGCCGATACAGTGGGATAATTTAAACGTTGGACTAATTGTTGTTCTTTATGGTAGATAAGTTTATTAATTAGCTTTTGGCCGTAGCCATTGTTACGGGCTATTAATTTAATATTTTCAAGTTCAATTTTTAAATTATTCTCAGAAAGAGGCAATGTTTAAGCTCTGTGAATCATGGATCTATACGCTAATAGTTTGTGACTCTAGAGGGTGAAGGATGAGAATGGAACTGTGGTTTCCGTAAAAGTGGGTTTCCTGTATATGTTGACTTCTATGATATTATTTTGGCGTGTTAGTGTTAAGTCTAGAAAATTCTCATCCTTCACCCCCTACAGTCACAAACTATCAGCGTACAGATCCATGATGCACAGAGCTTACACATTGCCTCTCTCTGAGAATAATTTAAAAATTGAACTTGAAAATATTAAATTAATAGCCCGTAACAATAGCTACAACCAAAAGATAATTAATAAACTTATCTACCATAAAGAACAACAATTAGTCCAACGTTTAATTTATCCCACTGTATCGGCTGTGGACAAGCCATCAAAAAGTCTTCCTTACATATTTTGGAAACGTGAGCGATAAAATTGCCAAAATTTTGTCCAAACACAACATACCAAGTCAGTTTTAAATCACAACACAAACTTATTTAATTATTAGTAATCTTTTATTCAATGCTAAAGACAAAACACTTAACAAATATTTAAATTCTAGAGTTTTTAGGCTTTCATGTTCGGAATGCAACAGTTTTTACATTGGTATTCAGCATCAATACAGAAGTTATAAACTGCGTCACAATTATTAGAGGTGAGACAAGACTAAAGTTTCACATAAATTTATTTTCAGTTTTCTGTTTAAAAAATGTGTACAATTATACAAGAGTTTCAAGGAGGAAAAAGTTTTCGAAATTGCTTTTTCAGCTACTCTTTAAATCTCTTTGTTCAACGAAATTCCAAAATTTTCTGTAACTCAGTTATTGCCAGTTGCATTCTGTTAATAGTTGGGGTTTTCTTTAGAAGTTTGACCTTATTTTCATAACCAAAAAACATGAAATAATTTATCCTAGTATTTAATTTCAGGTTGTGTTTATAACAATTTTCATTTACTTTATTTTTGACTCTTCCTTAACAATATTTTGAACTTGGATATAGTTCACTACATTAAAATAAAATTATAACTGTGTGTCATCAGCGTAAGCTTGCATTCTACAGGAACGAATGGAAGTTAAAATGCTCGTCGTATAAATAAGAAAAAAAGAGGCCCCAAAATAGATCCATGCGGCACACTGAACATTTGTTATCAGAAAAAAAGTGATCTCGCGAATACAAGTAAGATTTAATAATTTCAACTGGAGTTGCAGCGTGTTGGTTATGAAACATCTTATAAATAATATCAATACGAATGTATTGTAGGAAAAAAGCCCTCAAAATGCGAAACATATGTCGAGTTTTGAGTAAAATACTGAAACATTGAAAAGCTATGGTTTTTCATAAGTATTTTTATTATTAAGGTTTTATAAAGTTGATTCAACAATTTTGCTAAAAGAAGGTTTTGATTAATGATATTAAATTACGTAGGTATTGACTTTTGATTTACTTACCTTATTAAAGTGATATAAGTACGTCTGGTATCAAATATTTTCTGAGATGAGCGCCTCAAACTTGTATCAATTTTTGTCCATGGATCCTCAATCTTTCAAAAACTTTGCTGCTTCATTATAGATGTGATTTTGGAGCAGTGCTTGATATATACTTGCTTTCTCTTTGGTCAGACAGCATCAAGCTGACAACATATTAAACCTGTTCTCAGTCTTCACGTGACAAAATCAATCTATAAATTTTTTGCAATAATGATCTGCAATGGGAACCAACTGAAATGATTTCCGCCATATCTGATATGAACCGTTGAAAAGCTGCAGGCCCAGATAATGAGTACTAGGATGATTAACAAACTTATTCAACTATTTATACAGATATGTCCTATTCAGGTATATGGGGACTGACTGAGTCATTAAATTAATATCACTTGTGTCAAAAATAAAGAACATTGGAATTAGTTGCATTGGTCTGGAAAAGGAACATCTATTTTGGTTTCACATACCAGGAGGTTACAAATGATACAACAAAAGTTTTCAGATATTTTGGATCGGTTATAAATCCTATACCCTACATAGAATGGCTTAAGTGGAAGTCTCTCTTTGGTATTCTCCACCCATTAACATTAAACAGGCAGTAAGCATCCGATTGTTAGTGACGCCATACAGGGTGAATACAAAATACTGACCACAGATTTGGATATGTTGCATTGGGGTGGGGGAGGTAAGGTGTTACCAAAAACAGATCAAAAACATCAAGGAACCCCAAATGTTTCTGAAAGACAGATATATGATATATATTAAAGCATTGTCTTCGTTCCTATGAAGGCAAAACGCCAACTATGGTGATAAAGTATCAGGATAGGTAACTCTAGATAGGAAAGATCAGAAAGAAATGCCAACTTCCCTTTTTACTATATTAGTTACCACTACTGAAATATTTTGGCAAATTTGGTTGGTGGGGTTGAAGTGGATAAAACATTATACACCTTAATATCATATGTATTTCTGTCAAACGGCTGAAATTTTAGAGATATTTGATTGATATTCGATTGTCAAACTTTATTCACTTATTACAAATAATGTCTTAAATATTCTAATATAAATTATAATGTACAAAAATAAAACAAAAAACACTGCTTTACTCAAAGTCATTTGCCGTCCATTTCCGTGGTAACATAGGCGTTGAATCAGAGAGTTTATGCTCGTTAATTACCAGCAGATTTCTGTCTTCTCTAACAACAAATTTACTGCCAGCACTTTTTGATCTCCTCCTGTAACTATTATTGCTCGAAACTGATTTTCTTTTATCTTTCATAGTATTTTTGTCATGAACCCAATATGTGGGATTTTCTACAAAAACCTCGTCATCGTCCAATTTTTGAGTATTTGGGTGTCGGGTTTTGCCTTGAATTTGGCAAGTACACCCAAATAATACGCCTGAAAACAAAAAAAATACAAATAGTGGTAAATGATAGGCGTAATGCTTTATATGATAAAATATATATAGGAAAGATAGTTTGTTATTTTTTTCAATTTCTAGGGTAAATTTGATAGTTGGCTCTTTGTTATTTATGTCATTTAATAATTTATCTAGTTCTTCAAGATTGTGTTCCCAAATTACGAAAATGTCGTCAAACTAAAGGTTTATTTTCGTTTGATAAATATGTTACTTAATGCTGGTGAGAGACAAGAACTCATGGCCATGCCAAAATCCTGTTGGTAAAAGTCATCGTTTAATTGAAAGTATGTAGTTTTGTTACAATATGTTAGTAGTTCCATCATGGTTTCAATTGATAACTTTGATAACTGAGTTCGTTGATTTAATGAAAAGTCCCATTCTAGTAGTTGTTTTACTATTGGAAGTGTTTTGGAAACAGGAACATTGTTATAAAGTTTTATTATATCAAAACTTGCTATTGTAAAGGTATTTTTGTATTCTATATGAGACAGTTTTTTCAAGAAATGTACACTGTTTTTTAGATGGGAAACAGAACTTCCTGTAAGAGGTCGAATAATGTTTAAAAGAAATTTTGAAAGTTCACTACACGGAGAATTTATAGAACTGACTGTCCTGTCTTAAAGGAATATTAGGTTTATGAATTTTTGGTAACCCATAGAAATGTGGTGATTTAGTATAGTGTAGAGTGAGTGCTTTCCGTTCTTGTTCTGTGAATTCGTGTTTGTGGTATGTATTTTTTGTTTTCTATTGAGCTTGTTGGATCTTTTGTTAGTTTAGTGTATTGTCCTTGGTTAATTATTTTTTGAATTTTGTCATCGTAATCAGTTTTATTTAAAATTACTGTTGCATTGCCTTTGTCAGCAGGTAAAATTTTTATTTTTTTTAGAATTGTCATTTTTTTAAATTTGTAATTGCATTGCATTATTAGTAAGGTTATTTTTAGTATTCAAAGGTTTTTCGAGTTAAATTTTTGCTCTTATTCTATATTCTTGAGCATCACTAGGTTTGTTCTATAGCACTTATTATATCAAATTTAGGAATTATTTTTGGAGTAACTGCAAAGTTAAGTTCTTTTTGTAATACTGAAGTTTCAGTAGCCTTTAGCTGTTTATGTGAAAGATTTATGAGAGTTATTGTTACAGTAAAGTTTTTTTAGGTACTTTTAATATTGATTAAAGACGATTTATTGTTCTTTTATTATTACGCCAGATGATTTTTTTAAGCAAACTACAGATGTTTCTTAGAGTTTTATATTTTATTTATATTTTATATTTCCGTCTTATTGGTATTTTATGTAGACCACAACAATGTCTAATTACAACAATTCCAGCATTATGTTTGTGGAATGTGGTCATTTCTTGAATCTTGAGGATTTTTGAACACATCAAGTTAAACAGTTTTTTAATTTTTTTTTCTTTATTTCTAAAAATAGAAAATATTTTCGAAAAATAATTAATTATTGTATTATAAATCATCAATTTTCTTAGTATTGATTATAAGCCTGTCTTCTATTTATCATGTACCTAACTATTAAATATAAAGTTTTATTAGCAATAATGTATAGAAATATTAAAAAATAATTGGAGGAAATATTCCCCTGTAATTCATTTTGATTGCAATTTTAAAAAAAGCATACTGTCTTGTTATTCATAACCTTCCAAGAAAAGATTTTAATTATAAACTTGTATTAATTTTAAGAAGTTCTGTCATTGTTCTTTTAATGTATATATGACAATATTTTACTGTCTTGTATCTTTGTGACTTGATAATAGGGTGTAGTTATTCAAAGATTGTGGGTTTGGGACCTTTCATTTCCTTGGTATCATGATGTTAAACTACTCTCTAAACCCAAATCAATGTAAGTTTTAAGTCAAAACACAAACTTATTAATTTTTTATTTAATGACAGAGACAGAGCAGTTAACTAATATCTAAACTCTAAGCCTTCATGTTCGGACTGCAATAGTTTCTATATTGGTATGGCATGCAGAAATTTTACCACCCCCTACGATGAACAGTTTCGTTTATTTAGATTTAACAACACGAATTCAACATTCAAATTACTGTTTACAAACAGGTCATTTCTTCCAAAAAATGGCAAGTACAGAAATTATTTAAGTATATAATTTTAACTGTAATCAACCTGTGAACTTTTCGAGGGTATTTAGTATATTTTTGAAGTCGGTTCCAAGCAAATCTAAAATCCTTCATTGCGTACTTATCTACTAATTCATCAAACTTGATTGTTGCTTGGCAACGACTTCAAAAATATACTAGATTGGTAGGTAATTAATTTGTACAGAATTAGCACCTTTTCATGTTTACATTTTTTACTTCCTGGGTAGGTACCTAACAACACTGAATGTGTTATTTATTTTGAGTTATATTTTGTTATAATTTATCTTTTTAGTTATAAGTTGAAGTAGGTTATATATATATTTTTTAAGTTTTATTTTCAACTTTTTAGTTTTTTTGAACTCAGGTAGTTTTCATTCTTTATTTTTTATTTTGTATGTATAACCTTTATAGACAGGACCAGGTAACATCGAAAGCCTCAACATTACCCTATGATACCATCCTGTATATACGGCTAAACAGCCTTACCTATATTTCAATCATCTTATAAATGTAACTCCTTCTATCACTTTACTTTGTGATTTTGTTTGCTATAACTAAACATCCTGTGTATAAACGCACCAAAGAGCAGTTTAGAATTTGACATGTGTTGTCACTGAATTTTCTATTAGGCCGGGAGAATGTGACAACCAAAAGCACCTCTTCTCAAAATGGAAAAATTTTCATTTAAATAGGTATTTGCCTGGTATACAAACAAAACGAGCTTGGTACTCATTGATTTAATGCGCGGAAAATACTATGCTTTACTACCTATATGCTTGAGATGTACATAGAAAATTTTCAAATTCGCAATTAAAACTTTCAGTTCCTAAAATTCCCGAATTACGTTATATTTATGAGGAAATGTCCACTATGTCATTTCGATGAAATTTTTGATAAGAATTTTGGAATTCTCGGCGATTTTCTGCAAAACTGCAAATTTCACGTCCCAGAAAAGTATATGAGATCACCTAGGCATCTTCCTTAATAGATTAAACGTTAAAAAACTATACACATCCATGTGTTCATGCACAAATTTCATCACTTTACCAATAGAATTCTTTTCCGAAATTTGAAGTTTCACCAAGCCGGATATATACTCTATTAAACAAGACCATATTCATTCAAAACGGTTCACCACAGGAGAAGAAATCAGCTAACATACATACAAAAAAAAAAAATAAAATAAATACGCGACGAATTGATATCCTCCTTTTTGGAAGTCGGTTAAAAACTAAGTTAATTTGTTTTCATTCATTATAATTTAAATAATTATAATTAAATATTCTATAGTACAATTTGAGAATTTAATGTTGATATTTCTTTATATCATCACCGTATATGATATTTAATTCCTTCAAGAACAAGAATCCATATAAATTACCAATCAATTTACTTACCCATTGCAAATCCAAAAACAAACAAAAACACCACAAACAATGGCGGTGATAGTTCAACAACTCTCATCAGATGATGAACATACAAATTGTCTGTTTTATTAACTGATTTTTCCTCCGTACAGGTTATAACAGTATCGTTGTCTACTGTTTCAATATCTTCATCGAGTAACCATCCGTTCTGTTGATGAGGTGGTTGATTCATCATTACCATTCTTTCAAATTTCTGGATATGTTTATTCTTTAAGCATGTTTCTTCAACCTCAACCCTGTCGATGTGTCGTTTAAGTTTCTTTATCTCAGTACTGAAGTACTGAGTGCACTCAAATGGATTACTTTGTAAGTTCAAATGGTTTAATAGCCGAAGGGGTTTCAGAACTTCAATTTTTAAGTGTATGAGATTGTTTTTTGATATATCTAAAACTTGAAGATTTGGTAAGCGTTCAAACACATCAGCTCTGAAGTTGTCGATAGCGCAGTTACTCAAGTCTAGTACCTAGAAAACAGAATCATTACCTATTGATTCAATTCTTTCAAACGGATTTATAATCAGTTATGTTTGAAGACGCGAGATGTAAAGACCGACATGTAATGGCTGTTGTCGGTTTTTACATCTCGGGTCATCAAATTTAACTAAATGTATCAAATACATAAAGAAGAGAGGACATTCAATTGTGTGAAGCGCAACTGATGAAGGTTCCCTAACCAGAAACAATATATAGTATATATATATATATATATATATATATATATATATATATATATATATATATATATATGTCTTGTGTACAAAAGAATGACACTCGAAGAGACTATTCAATATCTCTGACATGTGAAGCTAACTTGAAAATTTCATCGTGAACTTCTAACCTAGGAGTTACGGGTAACAGCAATTACATGGAACAGCTTCAGATTCGGAACCTCTATGTGCTAGTTTCCCAGAAAAATCCTAGATGTCCGTCTTTACATCTCGCGTCTTCAAATTTAACGAAATGTATCAAATACATAAAGAAGTGTTCGGGAGGACATTCAATTGTGGGAAGCGCAACTGATGAACGTTCTAACCTAGGAGTTACGGGTAACAGCAATTACATGGAACGGCTTCAGATTCGGAACCTCTATGTGCTAGTTTCCCCGAAAATCCTAGATGTCCGTCTTTACATCTCGCGTCTTCAAATTTAACAAAATGTATCAAATACATAAAGAAGTGTTCGGGAGGACATTCAATTGTGGGAAGCGCAACGATGAAGGTTCCCTAACCAGAAGCAAAAGAAATGACAGCTCGAAGAGAGTATTATATTTAGTTCTATTTTCAAAAAATTATGTAGTATTCCTAACACGATATACATCACAAGATTTGACAAACAATATAAATTTTGGTCTAGAGTAAAGTACTTTTATTTTGGATAAATTTGCAAACTGTTATTACTAAAGTTTATTAAAATTTAACTATAACCATCTACCATAAAAATCAGGTTTTGCTCTTTGTTGTGAGAGAAACATGTTTAGCATACTTTTTCAAGAAATGTTAAAATTCTGCTGCTCGCGTCATTATGATATAATTCCAGTTATACCTCTTTGTCATCTCCTGTCACTGCTCTGAAATTCATACATTAGTTGTATATATATATATATATATATATATATATATATATATATATATATATATATATATCTGTTGTATGTATATATAGATATAAATACTTTAGGTTATAGCGTAAGCGTTAATGATAGGAATGTGTAGTTAGTATCACCTGTACACATAAGGAGTGGTTCCATGGTTAAATGTAAGAGTAGCATTAGCTAAATCTCGCCATGTTGAATCAATTTGTAAACTCTCATTAAATAAAGGCAAAAAATATTTAATTTTTTAAATTTGATTCCAAAAATTTGAAGAAAAATATTTATTGACTAATTCGCCTCACTTGTCTCGGCACACCACCATTCACTTTCTCTATACATTTAACCGTTCTCCTAAAAAATGTTTTAAAACATTTCTAATGAAGGCAATTGTCTCAAAAATTTCTCTCTCCAAATGAAACAAATTTTGAAATAGCCTCCGGAAGTGTACATTTTCTTTTAAGTACATCCACAAGAAATATTCCAGACAACTCAAGTCCAGATACCTAGCTGGCTAAAAAAGGTTAGGTATCTATAGATACAATAGAATAGCTGCGTTATTATCCAACAGTCTCTCAGTTAGAGGTTAAAATTGCGGTAACTATTTCGTTGATTTACAGTACATATAAAAATATATTGCACGTAACATAAACTGGTGATTTCAATAAAATTAGGTGAGTACATTAAAAATAACTTGACTTAACAATTCCTTTCTGGATATAATCCATTACTTTTTCTAAGTATTTCTTGGGAAATAACACCACAGTATCATTAAATCTCTATATGACAGAGCAAAAACCAACTGTTCTAATATCAACAAATTCAATGAAGAAAAAACGTTTATAAAAAATGTACTTTCTGCCAATCAATACCCAAATAAATTTATTAATAACGAGTTAAACAAAATGGAATATCAAGCAATCCCTAACAACCAACATCAAACTTCACCAAGCAACACTGACTCCCAAGATAATCACATCAATACAATAACTATACCATACATACAGGGTCTATCAGAAAGACTAAAAAGAGTGGGAAACAGATATAATATCAAAACATCATTTAAAACAAGAAATACACTAAAATCAATTATATCAAAAACCAAACCAAATAACACAACTCAAAATACAAAAAAAATGCATTTATAAAATCCCGTGTGAATGTAATAAATTCTATATTGGAGAAACCTCTAGACCTCTGAATGTTCGAACAAACGAACACAAAAATTACATAAAATAACGACAATTTGAAAAATCCAAAATTTGTGAACATGCTTGGGACCTTGGTCATAAAATACAGTTTCAAAATTCAGTTATATTACACAAAGAAGAACACACCACAAAAAGAAAACTAAAAGAGCCTGCTTTAATTTTGTTAAACGAAAACGATTGTATCGCTACTACCTCCGTAGAATTCAGTCGTTCCTGGTTGCCGATGATTAAGGAAGAAATTGCTAATGGTCATGTCCTTGTGAACAACCCAATATCGGGATAGTTCATAAGGTTTTTCCTAGGTTTCCCTTATGATTTTAATGAGATGACTGAATCAACAAAGTTCTTTCGTCGCATTTTTGGCGAATGCACTATCTTATAACAAAGTCGCACCTAGGAGCGCCACATAAAATTCTGAAGATCCCCCTTTCAAATTCTTCCAATTTGAAGGGATCTTTATGATTATATGATCTTTAGAAATTTCTGTGCTACCCTGTATATTACAAATAAAATTCTCTTAGTTACGTCAGAAATCAAATATTATGTTTTGTCAAATATTTTAATTTCAATTCACAATTGTGCCCCCTTTTTTATCCGTAGTTTCTTAATCATTGACAACGGGGTCTGATCTAGACCCCGAAACGTTTGGAATATACAGCAATTTTCTTTGAACTGTGGTGTTATTTCCCAAGAAGTACTTAGAAATTGAAAAATATGCCACAAGTATCATTCAGAAAACAATAATCCATTACTTTTGAGATGTAAAAGACTTTATAGGCATGGCGTAGTTTTTCTTGACAGTGAAGGAAATGCACGAAGTGGCCTTTCATCGCAAAATTTCCAAATTCACTTATACTTATTTATAATAATATATTTCGTTCGCCATTCTGGCATTCCCTTTGATCAACTTTATTTAAAAATTGAGTAAAATTGTATTTAAGAGAACTTTCACAAAATAATATTGAAATTTATTTTAACTAATGCTAATACCTAACAACTGCCAATAATACTTGCCTTCATATAAATAAAACAACATCTAACTAATTATAGAAGATGCTTTTTTCTTACCTTCAGGTTTCCCAATTTTATAGGTTCTGAATTTATATCTCGTAACAGATTTCCAGCTAAATACAATTCTTCCAAATTGCTTAAGCTTAGCCACCAGTTTTCTAGGAGATATCTCAACATGTTAAAAGAAAGGTCTAAGGTTTTCAGAAATGATAAGCCTTCGAAGCTTTCGAAGTGTATCTGGCTCAGCTTATTGTGGGATACGTTTAATAGTTTCAAATTGGTCATGCCTAGTTCCTGAAACAAAAATTTCAAATGTTAATCATAAATAAGTTGATATATTTAAAAGTACAAATATTTTGATACTATTTAGTATTTTTAGAAAATATGGTAGTTCATTTGTTTAATAAGATTTGTAAATTTAAAGACTTTGTTAATATACAGGGTGTCCCAAAAGTCTCGGAACGGCATTTTATCTCGGCGGGAACGCATTTTAGAGAAAAATGTTTCAAACAAAACTTATAGGATTCATCCCTGGCTATCGACTTGTGACCTTGAATTGGACCTTGACCTTGACCTTCAAGGTCATTTCAAGGTCAAGTCAATTTTTTCAAATAGGACAACATATTTCTGACCTCGGAAATGGAAAGACCGGAACATTTTACGTTCAAATATGTCCTTGAACATTTTTAAAACTTGACCTCTGGTGGTCAGTAAGGGTGTCTCAAAAGTCCCGGAACCGCATTTTATCTCGGCGGGAACGCATTTTAGAGAAAAATGTTTCAAACGAAACTTATAGGATTTGTCCCTGGCTATCGAACTGTGACCTTGAATTTGACTTTGACCTTAAGTTCAAGGTCATTTCAAGGTCAAATTGATTTTTTCAAATGGGACAACATATTTCTGACCTCGGAAATGGAAAGATCGGAAAATTATAGGTTTAAATATGTCTTTGACCATTTTTAAAACTTGACCTCTGGTGGTCAGTAAGGGTGTACCAAAAGTCCCGGAACGGCATTTTAACTCGGCGGAAACGCATTTTAGAGAAAAATGTTTCAAACAAAACTTATAGGATTCGTCCCTGGGTATCGAATTGTGACCTTGAATTAGACCTTGATCTTAACCTTCAAGGTCATTTCAAGGTCAAATTGATTTTTTCAAATGGGACAACATATTTCTGACCTCGGAAATGGAAAGATCGGAAAATTATAGGTTCAAATATGTCCTTGACCATTTTTAAAACTGACCTCTGGTGGTCAGTAAAGGTCAAGTCAAGGTCAAGAACAACTTCGTTACGTAGCTCGTCAAATATGGGTTTAAAAAAATTTTTCAAGAACTAAGGATTTTTCCACGGCAATGCAATGCTTAGTATAACTACGCAACGAAGTTGTTCTTGACCTTGACTTGCCCTTTACTGACCACCAGAGGTCAAGTTTTAAAAATGGCCAAGGACATATTTGAACGTAAAATTTTCCGATCTTTCCATTTTCGAGGTCAGAAATATGTTGTCCTATTTGAAAAAATTGACTTGACCTTGAAATAACCTTGAAGGTCAAGGTCAAGGTCAGATTCAAGGTCACATTTCGATAGCCAAGGACGAATCCTATAAGTTTTGTTTGAAACATTTTTCTCTAAAATGCGTTCCCGCCGAGATAAAATGTCGTTCCGGGACTTTTGGGACACCCTGTATAATAATATATAAATATCTCAACAAAACAGAAGCACTTAAAGCTTCTAATACTAGAAAAATAACTGGCATTGGTTGCATATACACAGAATTCGGGCAATTACATTTCATGTATTTTATTTGTATACAAAGGACCTGTAGGTACTTTGTGAAACAGGTCTGCCTTAAGGATTTTGCAAATTATTCAGGTATAATGTAAGTATACTCTTTTCGAGGTCTCACTCTCTACGCAAGACAATATACATATTCCCCGAAAATCCTAGATGTCGATCTTTACATCTCGCGTCTACAAATATATGTACGAGGGTGAATCAAATATGAACCGGACTTTTGTTTTAAAAATTTTATTGGTACGATCAATACAAATTTTAATACATATTATTTTTCTACATAGTCTCCTCTCTTATGTATACATTTTTCCCACCGAATCGGAAGTTTTTTAACACCTTTCTCAAAGAATGAAACTGGTCGTGTCGATAACCAATTGCGCACAAACGTTTCTACACCTTCGTTGTCCTCAAAGTGGTGGCCTCCCAGTTCTTCTTTAAGTGGCCCAAACATGTGGTAGTCACATGGCGACAAATCAGGACTGTAAGGCGGGTGTTCAAGGGTTTCCCAATGCATTTTGTTCAATTTTCCTTGAGTCAATGCAGCTGTATGTGGCCGAGCGTTGTCATGCAACAGAATCACACTTCTGATAGATATATCCCGCCTCTTTTGCCGATAGGCAAGTTTCACTTGTTGGAGTAGTTCGCAGTAATACTTAGCATAAATTGTACGGCGTTCGTGCAGAAAATCGATCAGCAGTACGCCTTCAATCAGCTCACGAATTGCTTAGATATTCGCCTCATTGATGCTTTTCGTGGGACGGCGTTCATGAGGCTCATTTTCCAATGTCTTTCGGCCATCTGAAAACTTTTTGTGCCAGTCGTACACTTGGGTCCTTGAAAGTTGCCGAACTATGCAGATAGTCGACGCAAAATTTCAGAGGGTCTAACGCCCTCCCGCGCAACACGTTGCGCAACAGACGTATGCACCTCTTGCTCTGACATGATGCTACTAACAGCGCATCGACTACGCCTCGGCAAACCGACGAACTCCCCTCTTCTTAACATCCCTACCTAACATATATCGAGACGTCACGCCACTCGAATTACCTACAGGGAGAGAAACAGAAAATTCCGTTTCATATTTGATTCACCCTCGTATTAATATAAACCTGCCGAAAACGGTCAAATTTAGCTCGACTGGTAGAGCTACAGTACGATGCAAGATAAATCAAACGAGATTAGATTAGCAAATTGTCCCCAGGAGAAAAACAAGAGAGAGTACCATCGTAACTGAGCATCTATTTGTAACACCAAGCAACATTACCTGAAAAAACTTCTGTAGTAGTATTCCCCCATATATAAAATGACCAATAACATCATCGGAATTTACCAAAACTGGACACTCTCAATCTCACAGGAATACAGATAGATAACAACAAGCTGAACCAATACAATACTATACCTTATTAATCAACACAAAAAAGAATGAAATAAGAAGTAAAAAACAACGAAACCAACCCAAGAAACAGGCAATAAGGAATTTGAAAATAGCAGCAGATCTCGAACTTGTAGAATATACCTATGGAAAAGGAATGAAGAATGAAGAAGACATAAAGTGTTACAGTGAAAAACTGGTAGATCCTACAAGTAACTCCACCTCAAAATAAGACCAAGATAACAATGAAATGCTATTCGCAGAATAAAAACATTTTTAAGACAAAATGACAACAAGTGAACATCAAAATTAACACACAGATGTTCTAAGTTCTAAGGGCAGCAAAATCTTCATTCATATAAATTAAATATTTTAAATTGGATGAATAAAGGAATAATCAGTGTGTCAAAATTTATATGAAGACAATATTTTCAATGCTTAAACCCCCT
This sequence comes from Octodonta nipae, assembly GCA_034190945.1. Classification (NCBI taxonomy): domain Eukaryota; kingdom Metazoa; phylum Arthropoda; class Insecta; order Coleoptera; family Chrysomelidae; genus Octodonta; species Octodonta nipae. The sequence goes on along the minus strand of CM067219.1, from coordinate 5,626,901 downwards.
TCGAGAATATTGATAAACTGTTTATGAATTCTGTACCTGTCACAACAAGTTCAGTACATTAAAATGAAAACTGAAAAATAATGTTTTATAGTCTTTACTAAATATTGAAATTATCATTTAAATCGGTTGATGACGAACATACTTGACTATTGTTTATAATTGGAAATTCTTTATCTATTAAACAGTACACTTTTCACCATATTCAATTTGCTAAGTCCCATAAGCTCATCGTATGTATTTTTATATATAAATCAATAACTTGAATTCCTATACCACTGAAAATAAAAGCTTTGTGCAACTTAACAAGTACGTACCACAAAAATATTTTTGCGGAATTCCTTTATCAGATTACATGACACATCCAGAATTTCCACTTGTTGAGGCATGTCTAACTCAATGGACACTAAGGTTTTGTTTTGACATGTTGCTCTTTTTAACGCAAAATGTACATCACACACACAAGATTTAGGACAATCTATTAGCGTCGGTTTAGCCTCTATGTTATAGAGTAATAACAAAATATAAATAAGGATGAACTTAAACCACAACATGTTGACGATATCGCACTAAATTATCAACTATGACAATATCGGCTGATATTAGACTCGTATGAAAAGATAACAGACAATGAGGAATGATAAACAGATAAGCACTATAACACTCTGAACGCACTTGCAATATGTTGCGTAAAACTAAAAATGTTTGTTTCTATAGTGTAATGAAATGGGTATTTATTTTAGTTAACTGCAGGCAGATAAAACTGACCTACACACAATATACTGAATTTTTGACGAAAATAAGGCGTACTAGTTAGTTTAGTGTCTTGTGTTTACATATTAACCTATTTCTCTGAATAGAAAAACAGAACATTTCACTAATGGAAGCAACCAGAGGATCTGCTTGTGGCATCTGGCTCCCAAACGGGTAAAGTGATTAAGATTAGGAACTAGTTTTTTCGTTGAAAAGTGAGGTGATGTTGTTTTTCTTGATTTTCTTGGAGAATAAAACCAAACTGAGAATAAAACCTGTATATACAAACAAAATCACTTATCAAAATGTTATTTTAACTTCCTTATCAGTAGCTTTAAAATCTGAACAAAATGTCAAATGTCAAAAATGTCAACAATGCTGAGAATACTCTCTTCGAGGTGTTATTCCTTTGTACGCAAGACAATATATATTATATATAAATTTAATATATATTGTTTCTGGTCGGGAACCTTCATCAGTTGCGCTTCCCACAATTGAATGTCCTCTCGAACACTTCTTTATGAATTTGATGCATTTCGTTAAATTTGAAGACGCGAGATGTAAGACCGACATCTAGGATTTTCAAGAGAATCAGTACACAGAGGTACCGAATCTGGAGCCGTTCCGTGTAATTGCTGTTCTCCCTTAACTCCTAGGACAGAATGTCACGATAAAATTTTCAGGTTACTTCACCTGTCAGAGATATTGAATACTCTCTTCCAGGTGTCATTCCTTTGTACGCAAGACAATATATATTATATATAAATATAATATATATTGTTTCTGGTCGGGAACCTTCATCAGTTGCGCTTCCCACAATTGAATGTCCTCTCGAACAGTTCTTTATGAATTTGATGCATTTCGTTAAATTTGAAGACGCGAGATGTAAGACCGACATGTAGGATTTTCAAGAGAATCAGTACACAGAGGTTCCGAATCTGGAGCCGTTCCGTGTAATTGCTGTCCTCCATTAACTCCTAGGACAGAATGTCACGATAAAATTTTCAGGTTACTTCACCTGTCAGAGATATTGAATACTCTCTTCGAGGTGTCATTCCTTTGTACGCGTACAATGACAGCTAAATTCTGAGATGAATAAAAAGCTTAAGGAAATTACTTTGTTTTCTGTCACTCACTTGATTGGACACGTATAAACGTGACTATAGTTTCGACAAAGAAATTATGGGATTAAATGCACGTTATGTAGCACTACGATATTAACAAATCGAACAAAATACTTCTCATACAATTTAATTGATCATTTAGGATGGTATTCTTGGAAAAAGTTAAGCTTTGTTGAATTTCTATCTGTACTAATATGGTACAGGCTTTGACAATGCAAAAATGTTGTATCCTCTAGTTATAGAAAAGATTGTCCTGAATATAACTCCAAAATGTGGAATGTGTTTTTGATATTTGAATTATCTTTACATAAAGTCAATATCATTATCATGATTTATACCTCCAAAAAAAACACCGCTTACTTACATAAAACTTATGATCTAGAGTTATTATTTTCAACACAACAACTGCACCAAACTAAACGATTTAAGCCAAGATACCTGCGCAATATCTTTTCGATCACGGTTCAAAATATCGAATCTGTTTTTTTTTTGAATGAGCGGAAATATTCACTATAACGGGTGATAAAATTTCTTGTAGTCATTCTTACACATAAATTATTACAGTCTGGACATATTAGCTTATAAACTCCGGATTTACTATATAAGTTATCTCTATCTCTAGCGATAAAAATAATATTTGAAAGTTTATTCTAAAATTTGAAACTTACTTTAATGTTATGAAATTTCAATAATTTTGCGATATTGTCACTAACCTTCAGAAAGTATGTTAGTGAGAATTATCTGAATTGCTCTGTAGATTTTACAGAGGGAAAATATTTAGATACACTAATTGTTGTTCTTTGCGAAAAATTAACTTATTGATACACTAGTTTGAAAACTGTTATTTGCGGCTATAGACCGGATAATATTTAATTCATTAGTAAGATAAGTTTTTGACAAGGGAACTGAAAGTGCTCGGTGAATCATATAGTACGAGATCCGGCTCCAGAATTAGTGCACCCATACAGTGTTTGCTAAAAACCAAATTTTTACGAATATTTATGATTAGGAGAATATATATCTACCAGGTTGCCTATCAAAATGTGACCGCTAGTATTTTTAATTAAATTCTTATTTATTGAATTTTCGTAAAAAAATTCACTAACTGTTTTTTCAATAAAATATCCACTTCAGGGCAATATATGGTAGATAGGTGCACACAGGTATGCTTTTATTACATTTATACACTCATAAGGTACGTTTATTATTTATTTATCAAATTAAAGCTATTTTTCCGTTTATTATGATATTCGGTTGCCTAATTAAATCTCGCCACAAATAAGGGTTGCTGGCTGTGAAAGATGATAAATATTAAAGGTAGAGTGAAAGAAAGTTAGCGCCTAACATCACCAGTCAGACAAGGATAGCGATTCCTAGCTGTACGACGGTTTAAAGACATTGTGCATGCGTCGGATGCTAGTGTTCTAACCCCCGGTTCAAACAATAGTAGGTACGACTTAATATAATAAATTCTTCAAAAGAAATGTCTTTATTTTTAAAGTGATAAATTAAAAAGTTATAAAAAATGACCAATTCAATAATTACAAAAAAATACAAATTAAAAATTACAAATATACTACTTATTTTAAAGTTCGATTTCAAATTTTACTTACGGTTTGTGTTTTGCAAAAATCTTCGATTCATGATATTTATATTTTTTCTTACGACGAAACACTTTTTTAATGATGCTTTATCAAAGTCCAGTACATTGCATTTTTTGTCACTCAGAAAACAAGTCTTCATCTGTATCAATTTTATTTCAGTCCAAAACAGCGTGGTTTTTAATTTATGCTGTGTCCCATGTAAACGCGATTTGCCATCGGAAAGCCTCTTAAATGTACATAGAGCAGGTTGACAACGATTAAAATATCTATGAAAGTATTCCTCAGCTGCACGAACTGAATTTTTATGGCATAAAATAGAACATTCCACCATATTCAGTTTTTCTTCGTTAGAATATTCCATTTTATCACGAAAACTTGTCAATATCGACTGTCAGTTCAGCACTACTAATGGAATTACTCTCAAATGAGGAAACGTCAAAATGAAAACAATCTTTTTCATGGCTACCTACGTTAAAAGTGAAAATAAGAGAGAAAACATCCACAACTCCGTTATTTTTATGAATAACTATATCGAGTATTATATCGTTGAAAAGCTCTAAGTGTCCGATTTTTTGAGGTCATAGCCAACTGTCGTTTCCATTCAAAAAAAGATAAGTTTGTGTCATATCTCGAAAAGGAGAGCTGTCACGCAAACGAGGACATAACTGTCATATTCGGGATACAATTCCCTTCAATTTTGACATTTACACTTTTTTTATAGAATCAAAAACAAAAGAGCTAGAGGGATTTGACTAAATCGACAGAATTTTGTTGTTTCAAAATATCTAATAAGTCATGACTTTTTACAAAAATCCGAAAGTGTCATTAAATTGGCCCAGTAAAACTGCAAATCTTTCCCAAATTAACCATTGCTCTATCTCCGCTAGTTTCCGAGATCCCCATACTGATCATCAAATTTGGTGCAGGGTAACCGTAAGTTACGTTGGTTGTCCATTTCTAGTTGTTTTCTGAATGATGATTATTAAAATATTTTAATTTACATCTTAGAATTGTGCCTCTCTTATCCATAGTTTCTTAACCATTGACAACGGGGTCTGACCTAGACCCCGAAACGTTTGGAATATACAGCAATTTTCTTAACTGCAGTGTTATTTCCCAAGAAGTACTCAGACATTGTCCATTTCTGTTTCAACAGTAAATTCGATATTGGGTTGTAAACTATTGATAAAATTTAAGAACGAATGCAATTGTCTCTTTGTGCCTGTTAATTTAAGGTAAAACATCATTCCTTCAGACCCACTTTACGTTCTTTATCAAGGTCTCTTAACTGATGGAAAATTGAATTGCTAGGCTATAGGTAATTTATGAAAAAAGAAAAGTTACTGAAGCAAATGGTCTATTGCCCTTCATTTGTTTTAAATAAAAAAAAAACAAAAATATAAAACAAAATTAAAATAAACTTTCTGTTACCTGTTTTGATTTCTATGACACTTAGAGGTTTCAACATTGTAATATATCAGACTAATAGTACTAATACAAGTCCGTGTGACATATCTAAAATCTGAAAACGCTTATAATGTGCCGCTCCGTTATCATAAGGGTGAGTTGAGTCAACCCCTCGCCTTCGAGTGTCCGCAGATGTAAATTAGTGCCAGAGCCGGCCGAATTAATTGCAATTGGAGATCAAGCTAGCCGTGGTGGTGGCTTCACGATCTTCAGTCGTCCGCCACTTCTGACCCCCTCTAACACCCCACCCCCGTGTAACTCTCTCTATCACCCCTTTGCAACCCCATTTTCTATTAACGTCTTAACTCTCTGTTTTGCTGACGTGTCCGAGATGATGAGATTGGGAAACATAAAACTGTGTTTTAGTTCCTATCGACAAGGTCGTTATTCTTGTCGTTTGTGATTTACGTCATTGCCTAGGGTACGCAGAAAAAAACAACTGTAATTAGCATTAATTAATATTGTTTAAGATGAAGTTTTATGAAGCATGTCGTAAATAATTTTTGTTAGACACCAATTTCGTTTGTTTTATTTTTTTTTTTTTGTTTTAAATGCCATTATGGTTATTTTTGCCCCTAAGAAATTATATATTACACCCTGTATACAGTTAATAATAATTAAAATACACTAAAAACGCTAAAAAAGGTATTTAGTAAATTATTGTCAATGCGGCAACGTTGTAAACTACGCGCAGTCTTACATAAAACTCTGGTGCGAGATAAAAAGAACCATAAAAATGAACATCTCTGTAGTTTATTCAATAATTATTATTGTTCATTGTAAATTAAATCAATTTTGGAAGAAAAAATTGCAAATGCAGAAACCTACATATTACTTAGAAATCTATATTCAGGGTGAGTCAGTATGGGGATCTCGAAAACTAGCGGAGATAGAGCAATGGTTAAATTGGGAAAGATTTGCAGTTTTACTGGCCCAATTTAATGACACTTTCGAATTTTTGTAAAAAGTCATGGCTTACTAGATATTTTGAAAAAACGAAATTCTGTCGATTTAGTCAAATCCCTCTAGCTCCTTTGTTTTTGATTTTATAAACAAAGTATAAATATCAAAATTGAAGGGAATTGTATCCCGAATATGATTGTCATGTCTTCGTTTGCGTGACAGCTCTCGTGTTCGAGATATGACACAAACTTATCTTTTTTTGAATATAAACCATAGTTGGCTATGACCTCAAAAAATCGGACACTTCTAGAGCTTTTCAACGATATAATACTCAATATAGTTATTCATAAAAATTACGGAGTTATGGATGCTTTTCTCTGTTATTTTCACTTTTAAAGTTGTTAGTCATGAAATAGATTGATTTATTAATAATTATTCCAAATAACATTGAAAGATTATTTCATTAGGTATATCAGATATAACAAAAAAAACTAAATTAGTAGGTACTTAATAAAAACTCAAGAAATTTAAGTACATAATAATGATTAGAATTTATGTTCGAAAAGTCCACCATTGTTATTTAGACAAAAATTGCATCTTTTTAAGATTGGTATTACCGTTTTCCTCACAAACCGCCTATCAATTTCTTCAATTGCTTGTAATACCGCCTCCCTTAGGTCACCAACTATCTTATACTTTCTTTTGCATACTTTGTTTTTTAAGACACCCAATAAATAGAAGTCTATAACTGCCAAATCCATTTTTTCCTATCCAAAAGTTAGGATAGATATTATCTAAGTGTTGTTGTTACTAATAACGAGTTATGAGCAGATGCTCCATCATGTTGGAAACACTCAATTTCTAAACGAGTTCTCAAATTCAAATTATGCAACATGTCTTGAGTGATTCGTCATAGATAAAAGGCCCCAGAATAGTAGACCCTATGATACCACACCAAACATTAAAACCAAATTTTTTTTTGTTCTACATGTAAAGGGTTTTCTTTAGCCCAAATATGCTCATTGTGTCTATTGAACATACCGCAGTTAGTAAATCTAGTTTCATCTGACTATAACACCTTTAATGGAAACTGTGTATTGTCAAGGCACATGTCTCTAAACCATGTACAAAACTAAATACGTCGATGTTTGTCATCACCATGCAAAGTTTGAGAAACTGAAAGTTTGTACGGGTAGATTTTGTGCGCTTTCAGTACCTTAACACGAGTGAATGTAGATGGATTTTGATTTACCATTGCCAAAACATTTATTTGTGCTGCTTCATTAATTTGATTAAGTTCCTTTGGTGGTTTAGTAAAAGATCCATATCTGCGTAAACTATCGTAAAGCCTCTTAAATGTACATAGAGCAGGTTGACTATGAAAGTATTTCTCAGCACAGTACATTATCGTTTTATCTTAGCTTAATATTAATGTACTGCTATCGTTCATAAGTGGAGCGGTCACCCACTAAGAGAGACAGCAGATTATACCGTTTTGCGGTACTTGCCGTGTTGTACGCAAACGTTTTGAGTGTGCTGTGTTGAGAGAATGTACAAGTGATGGGAAATCACTAGCCACAGACGTTTAAACCTTTAGAAATGTACATCATTTTCAAATATGTGAATGTAGTGTTGTTATCAAAAGTGCATAAATAATAAAACTGTCTTAGTACTCTAACTTAACTAGCCGAAACAAATAACTATAATAAACAGACTTGAGAGAAGTGTTGAACGTACCCGAGATGTTGCAATATCCTTTCGGTATAAGTTGAGTTGTGTTTTTTTAATACAAAAAATTGCATTTATAAAATCCCTTGTGAATTTAATAACTTTTATATTGGAGAAACCTCTAGACCTCTAAATGTTCGAATGAACTAACACAAAAATTACATAAAAAAACGACAGTTTGAAAAATCCAAAATTTGTGAACATTCGTGGGACCTTGGTCATAAAATACAGTTTCAAAATTCAGTTATATTACACAAAGAAGAACACAACACCACAAGAAAACTAAAACAGTCTGCTTTAATTCGGATAAATAAAAACGATTGTAGATATCGCTACTACCTCCGTAGAATTCAACCGTTGGTGGTTGTCGATGATTAAGGAAGAAATTGTTAATATTCATGTCCTTGTAAACAACCCAATATCGGGATAGTTCATAAGATTTTTCCTAGGTTTTCCCTTATGATTTTAATGGGATCACGGAATCAACAAAATTCTTTTATTTATAACAAAGTCGCACCTAGGACCGCCACATAAAACTTTATGATTATATGATCTTTAGAAGTTTCTGTGCTACCCTGTATATTATCAAATAAAATTCTCTTAGTTACGTCAAAAGTCAAATAATAGATATTGTCAAACATTTTAATTTTCCATTTAGATTTGGCCTTTTTGATTCATAGTTTCTTAACCATTGACAACGGGGTCTGACCTAGACCCCGAAACGATTGGAATATACAGCATTTTCGTGACTTTTGGGGTACTTAAACACTAAAAAATATGTCACAAATATCATTCAGAAAACAAAGAGAAATAACTAATCTGATAAGCACATTGAACAAACTCAAATGAACCTTTTTGCAACAGGCTTTGCCTGATATTTTCTTGGCTACTCTTGTACATCCAACTTTGCACATGGGAAGGTTGAACAATGTCTTCAAACTATACACAAAACGTGTCTCTGCGTTTGTCATGAAAGGGGTGATGTTGTAGGCGTGCAAGTTTAACAGGAACGGTTTCAGAACAGCGTTCAGAGTGTGACATCATGATTTATCTTAACGGAAGCATCATAATTAGTAAGCAGAAAAATTAGTTTATAATGCAGAGATTCAAAGTGTAAAAAGTATTTAAATGAAGACAAATAGTAGAACACCAGAAGAAGCTTTTCGGAAACATGTAAAATAACTTGTTTATGTTAGTTTTGATACGTATCTAATGCGTGCGTGACCACAAGGATGGGTTTTCTCTAAAACCGCTTAAGAAATTTCAATATTATAAATTGTATTCTACAAAGATATGCTCCAGTATTCCGTATATTTTTTTATAATGTAATGTAACTGGTTAGGGAACCTTCATCAGTTGCGCTTCCCACAAATGAATGTCCTCTCGAACACTTCTTTATGCATTTGATACATTTCGTTAAATTTGAAGACGCGAGATGTAAAGACCGACATCTAGGATTTTCTATGTGCTAGTTTCCTCGAAAATCCTAGATGTCGGTCTTTACATCTCGCGTCTTCAATTCATGGTAAATGTCAAATTTTCATCATAAATATATGGTTTAAATGTCAAGATATGGCGTGAAAGTATTATCATACAGGGTGTTTGTAATGGATTTCATTGCATTTTGTTTGAAGTAAGTTTTTTTAGAGACGAAGTTAAGTTAGGGGGCTTATAGTCACGAGAAATGCCAGAAAATATTCCGTTAGTTTATCGAAACAAAAATTTGTTATGTCAGCAATATAAATGGCAGCAAATTTAAAAATTAACCTTAAATTGGAACACCCTTTAGATTACATGCCGCCCCGACAACAAACTTTGAATTACTCCAAGTTGACTAATTAATTCTGTAAACGACCTTGAGTGTGAACAATAAAGGTTAAGCTTACAATCGAGTGAAATGGCAGAAAATATTCCATTAGTTTATCGAAACGAAATTTTGTTATGTGATTTCTTCTATATGGTATACGGTTGTAGGTGAGTGCGTGCGCCCATGTAATATTAGGTGGTACATAAGCAGTTGTAAACACAGGATGGTTGAAATATAAGTTGGAATTGAATTAGTTAGACAGCGTGGTTCAAAAAATATTATATTGAATGGCACATAACTAGTTGCGTATACAAGGTGGTTGAAATAATAGTGGAGCTAAACTATAGTTATACTGAGTGGATATTTGCGTTATAAGACGGAGAATAATTACAGTAATACAAGACATTTTAAAAATTGTCAGAAGCAGTTGAATATAAGGTGGAGTATAATTACAATTATACAAATTATACAGGGCGGTTTAAAAAAGTTATATAGTTGGGAACATAAGTACTTGCTTAGACAAGGTGTTTGCAGTAAGGGTAGGGTAAAATTTAGTGTTATTCAGGGTGTATCAAAAATTTGTTATACAGGATGAGTTTTTTTTTTTATTAACAGTATGGGGATCTCGAAAACTAGCAATGGTTAAGTTGGGGAAAGTTTTGCAGTTTTACTGGCCCAATTTAATGACACTTTCGAATTTTTGTAAAAAGTCATGGCTTACTAGATATTTTGAAAAAACGAAATTCTGTCGATTTAGTCAAATCCCTCTAGCTCGTTTGTTTTTGATTTTATAAAAAAAGTGTAAATATCAAAATTAAAGGTATTTGTATCTCGAATATGATTGTCATGTCCTCGTTTGCGTGACAGCTCCCGTTTTCGAGATATGACACAAACTTATCTTTTTTTTTGAATGGAAACCATAGTTGGCTATGACCTCAAGAACTCGGACATTTTTAGAGCTTTTCAACGATATAATACTCGATATAGTTATTCATAAAAATAACGGAGATATAGATGCTTTTCTCTTTTAACGTAGTTAGCCATGAAATAGATTGATTTATTAATAACTATTGCAAAAAACATTGAACGATTTTTTTATTAGGTATATCAGATACAATAAAAAAACTAAATAAGTATGTACTTACTAAAAACTTAGGAAATTAAAGTACATAATAATGATTACAATTTATGTTCGAAAAGTCCACCATTGTTATTTAGACAAAAATTGCATCTTTTTAAGATTTACATTACCGCTTTCCTCCTCACAGACCGCCTATCAATTTCTTCAATGCTTGTTATCGGGAGACCGAGGTGACCATTCGCGTGGGACATTTCTTCCTATCCAAGAGTTTGGATAGATATTATTTAAGTGTTGTCTTACTAATAACGAGTTATGAGCAGGTGCTCTATCATGTTGGAACCACTGAATTTCTAAACCAGTTCTCAAATTCAAATTAAGCAACATGTCTTGAAAAGTGTATTGCAAGAAATGCAAGTAGCGATCCCCAGTGACTCGCCATAGATAACAGGCCCCAGAATAGGAGACCCTATGATACCACACCAAACATTAAAACCAAATTTTATCTGGGCTCGTCTTTGTTCTACATGGAAAGGGTTTTCTTACAAGTGATGGGAAATCACTAGCCACAGACGTTTAAACCTTTAGAAATGTACATCATTTTCAAATATGTGAATGTAGTGTTGTTATCAAAAGTGCATAAATAATAAAACTGTCTTAGTACTCTAACTTAACTAGCCGAAACAAATAACTATAATAAACAGACTTGAGAGAAGTGTTGAACGTACCCGAGATGTTGCAATATCCTTTCGGTATAAGTTGAGTTGTGTTTTTTTAATACAAAAAATTGCATTTATAAAATCCCTTGTGAATTTAATAACTTTTATATTGGAGAAACCTCTAGACCTCTAAATGTTCGAATGAACTAACACAAAAATTACATAAAAAAACGACAGTTTGAAAAATCCAAAATTTGTGAACATTCGTGGGACCTTGGTCATAAAATACAGTTTCAAAATTCAGTTATATTACACAAAGAAGAACACAACACCACAAGAAAACTAAAACAGTCTGCTTTAATTCGGATAAATAAAAACGATTGTAGATATCGCTACTACCTCCGTAGAATTCAACCGTTGGTGGTTGTCGATGATTAAGGAAGAAATTGTTAATATTCATGTCCTTGTAAACAACCCAATATCGGGATAGTTCATAAGATTTTTCCTAGGTTTTCCCTTATGATTTTAATGGGATCACGGAATCAACAAAATTCTTTTATTTATAACAAAGTCGCACCTAGGACCGCCACATAAAACTTTATGATTATATGATCTTTAGAAGTTTCTGTGCTACCCTGTATATTATCAAATAAAATTCTCTTAGTTACGTCAAAAGTCAAATAATAGATATTGTCAAACATTTTAATTTTCCATTTAGATTTGGCCTTTTTGATTCATAGTTTCTTAACCATTGACAACGGGGTCTGACCTAGACCCCGAAACGATTGGAATATACAGCATTTTCGTGACTTTTGGGGTACTTAAACACTAAAAAATATGTCACAAATATCATTCAGAAAACAAAGAGAAATAACTAATCTGATAAGCACATTGAACAAACTCAAATGAACCTTTTTGCAACAGGCTTTGCCTGATATTTTCTTGGCTACTCTTGTACATCCAACTTTGCACATGGGAAGGTTGAACAATGTCTTCAAACTATACACAAAACGTGTCTCTGCGTTTGTCATGAAAGGGGTGATGTTGTAGGCGTGCAAGTTTAACAGGAACGGTTTCAGAACAGCGTTCAGAGTGTGACATCATGATTTATCTTAACGGAAGCATCATAATTAGTAAGCAGAAAAATTAGTTTATAATGCAGAGATTCAAAGTGTAAAAAGTATTTAAATGAAGACAAATAGTAGAACACCAGAAGAAGCTTTTCGGAAACATGTAAAATTACTTGTTTATGTTAGTTTTGATACGTATCTAATGCGTGCGTGACCACAAGGATGGGTTTTCTCTAAAACCGCTTAAGAAATTTCAATATTATAAATTGTATTCTACAAAGATATGCTCCAGTATTCCGTATATTTTTTTATAATGTAATGTAACTGGTTAGGGAACCTTCATCAGTTGCGCTTCCCACAAATGAATGTCCTCTCGAACACTTCTTTATGCATTTGATACATTTCGTTAAATTTGAAGACGCGAGATGTAAAGACCGACATCTAGGATTTTCTATGTGCTAGTTTCCTCGAAAATCCTAGATGTCGGTCTTTACATCTCGCGTCTTCAATTCATGGTAAATGTCAAATTTTCATCATAAATATATGGTTTAAATGTCAAGATATGGCGTGAAAGTATTATCATACAGGGTGTTTGTAATGGATTTCATTGCATTTTGTTTGAAGTAAGTTTTTTTAGAGACGAAGTTAAGTTAGGGGGCTTATAGTCACGAGAAATGCCAGAAAATATTCCGTTAGTTTATCGAAACAAAAATTTGTTATGTCAGCAATATAAATGGCAGCAAATTTAAAAATTAACCTTAAATTGGAACACCCTTTAGATTACATGCCGCCCCGACAACAAATTTTGAATTACTCCAAGTTGACTAATTAATTCTGTAAACGACCTTGAGTGTGAACAATAAAGGTTAAGCTTACAATCGAGTGAAATGGCAGAAAATATTCCATTAGTTTATCGAAACGAAATTTTGTTATGTGATTTCTTCTATATGGTATACGGTTGTAGGTGAGTGCGTGCGCCCATGTAATATTAGGTGGTACATAAGCAGTTGTAAACACAGGATGGTTGAAATATAAGTTGGAATTGAATTAGTTAGACAGCGTGGTTCAAAAAATATTATATTGAATGGCACATAACTAGTTGCGTATACAAGGTGGTTGAAATAATAGTGGAGCTAAACTATAGTTATACTGAGTGGATATTTGCGTTATAAGACGGAGAATAATTACAGTAATACAAGACATTTTAAAAATTGTCAGAAGCAGTTGAATATAAGGTGGAGTATAATTACAATTATACAAATTATACAGGGCGGTTTAAAAAAGTTATATAGTTGGGAACATAAGTACTTGCTTAGACAAGGTGTTTGCAGTAAGGGTAGGGTAAAATTTAGTGTTATTCAGGGTGTATCAAAAATTTGTTATACAGGATGAGTTTTTTTTTTTATTAACAGTATGGGGATCTCGAAAACTAGCAATGGTTAAGTTGGGGAAAGTTTTGCAGTTTTACTGGCCCAATTTAATGACACTTTCGAATTTTTGTAAAAAGTCATGGCTTACTAGATATTTTGAAAAAACGAAATTCTGTCGATTTAGTCAAATCCCTCTAGCTCGTTTGTTTTTGATTTTATAAAAAAAGTGTAAATATCAAAATTAAAGGTATTTGTATCTCGAATATGATTGTCATGTCCTCGTTTGCGTGACAGCTCCCGTTTTCGAGATATGACACAAACTTATCTTTTTTTTTTTGAATGGAAACCATAGTTGGCTATGACCTCAAGAACTCGGACATTTTTAGAGCTTTTCAACGATATAATACTCGATATAGTTATTCATAAAAATAACGGAGATATAGATGCTTTTCTCTTTTAACGTAGTTAGCCATGAAATAGATTGATTTATTAATAACTATTGCAAAAAACATTGAACGATTTTTTTATTAGGTATATCAGATACAATAAAAAAACTAAATAAGTATGTACTTACTAAAAACTTAGGAAATTAAAGTACATAATAATGATTACAATTTATGTTCGAAAAGTCCACCATTGTTATTTAGACAAAAATTGCATCTTTTTAAGATTTACATTACCGCTTTCCTCCTCACAGACCGCCTATCAATTTCTTCAATGCTTGTTATCGGGAGACCGAGGTGACCATTCGCGTGGGACATTTCTTCCTATCCAAGAGTTTGGATAGATATTATTTAAGTGTTGTCTTACTAATAACGAGTTATGAGCAGGTGCTCTATCATGTTGGAACCACTGAATTTCTAAACCAGTTCTCAAATTCAAATTAAGCAACATGTCTTGAAAAGTGTATTGCAAGAAATGCAAGTAGCGATCCCCAGTGACTCGCCATAGATAACAGGCCCCAGAATAGGAGACCCTATGATACCACACCAAACATTAAAACCAAATTTTATCTGGGCTCGTCTTTGTTCTACATGGAAAGGGTTTTCTTTACCCCAGATATGCTCATTGTCTATTGAATATACCGCAGTTAGTAAATCTATTTTCATCTGACCATAACACCTTTAATGGAAATTGTGGATTGTCAAGGCACATGTCTCTAAACCATGTACAAAACAAAATACGTCGATGTTCGTCACCAGCGTGCAAAGTTTGAGAAACTGAAACTTTGTATGGGTGGAACTTGTGCGCTTTCAGTACCTTAAGTACAGTTCGTTGAGATGTGCCAACATCTGTCGCAATGTTCATGTAGATGGATTTTGATTTACCATTGCGAAAACATTTATTTGTGCTTTTGAAGACGCGAGATGAAAAATTTTATCTTGACATTTTGTCCTAGGAGTTAAGGGAGAACAGCAATTGCATGGAACGGCTCCAGATTCGGAACCTCTGTGTACTGATTCTCTTGAAAATCCTAGATGTCGGTCTTACATCTCGCGTCTTCAAATTTAACGAAATGCATCAAATGCATAAAGATGTGTTCGAGAGGACATTCAATTGAGGCAAGCGCAACTGATGAAGCTTCCCGACCAGAAATAATATATATTATATTTATATATAATATATATTGTCTTGCGTACGAAGGAATGACACCTGCTTCGTTAATTTGATTACGTTCCTTTGGTGCTTTAGTAAAAGATCCATATCTGCGTAAAAACTATCGTAAAGCCTCTTAAATGTACATAGAGCAGGTTGACGATGATTAAAATATCTATGAAAGTATTCCTCAGCTGCACGAACTGAATTTTTATGGCATATTCCACCATAATCAGTTTTTCTTCTTTAGACTATTCCATTTTATCACGGAAATTTGTCAATATCGACTGTCAGTTCAACACTACTAATGAAATTACTTTCAAATGAGGAAACGTCAAAGTGAAAACAATCTTTTTCATGGCCACCTACGTTAAAAGTGAAAATAAGAGAGAAAAGCATCCATAACTCCGTTATTTTTATGAATAACTATATCGAGTATTATATCGTTAAGAAACTCTAATAATGTCCTTTTTTGAGGTAATAGCTAGCTATGGTTTCTATTCAAATAAATATAAGTTCTTTTCATATCTCGAAAACGACAGCTGTAACGTAAACGAGGACATGACAATCATATTCGGGATACAATTCCTTTCAGTTTTGAGATTTACACTTTTTTTTAAATAAAAAACAAAGGAGCTTGAGGGATTTGACTAAATCGACAGAATTTTGTTTTTTCAAAATATCTAGTAAGCCATGACCTTTTACAAAAATCCGAAAGTGTCATTAAATTGGGCCAGTAAAACTGCAAATCATTCCCAATTTAACCACTGCTCTATCTCCCCTAGTTTCCGAGATCCCCATACTGATCATCAAAAAAACTCACTCTGTATAAGCATAAGCAGTTATGTTATTTGAATTATAGGACGTAGGAATGGGTATAATTATAGACATGGTTTCAAAAATTTTTAGAATCAGTTACATATACCAGGTGGTTGAAATAAATGGTAAAGTAAAATTATAGTCATAAAATGTGGTTGAAAAAGGTAAATTTTGTTATATAGGGTAGACCATAAGCAGTTGCATAAATGGAAGTAAAATCGTTGGTATAAGGAATAATTTAAACAATAAAAAAATATAAAGAGTCAATAGTGTGGTGAGGATTTATACTTATACAGGGTGGTTTTAAACATATATGGACCGTTGTAGTATTGTGTTGAGTTGAATTATAGTTGTACAGGGTGATTCAGAAAATGATAGACCAATAAGTTATATTGAGGTGATCAATACACAGAAGCATATACAGTGTGGATGCAATATAGAGTGAATTAGTTACATATATAGAAACTGGTCCAAATAATAAAACAAATAGAAAAGTTAAAATATATTTGGAAAATATACACAAAAATACAAGTTAGAGAGGGAGAAAGCGAGAGAGAAATAAAAATACGCCAAATTTTTCAATTGAATTGTAGCTTAAATCAGATAAAAAAGAATATTTGTCAGGAAATAGTGATTGATTGCACACAGTTTCTAAAGGATTTTTATTTGAAGTCCGTTGAAGTCGGTTCTGTTTTAAATATAAATTATCTATAAACGAAGAGAATCCTAACCTGGTTCCTGATTTTTACACAGGGAACTGAATTGTATGTGTCATGACATCTCTGTTAAGAATCTTTCGTTTCAATACAATATGCACAAACTAGTTAAAAGTAATTTAAATTTTGCAAGTGTTAATTAATTAACTAATCAACATTGTAATGGTTTTAACCGTTCCAATGTCATTCCATAGTTCTGGTGGACATTCTCTATATTACTTAATCACCACAATATTTCTTTCTAATTAACAAATAGTTTGCTTCACCTAATCAAATATTCCGAACCGGTCCTGGTGTCGTCCTCAACCCGTTCCATCCGCAAACTGGGAACTCGGTCCGTCGTCGTCCGAGTGTCATTACAAGAAGCGGCCATGCCTTGCCGGACCCCCTCCCCCGCTCTTCGCTCGCCCCCTCGTCCACCCTCGCATCGCCGACGGACGGGGTGAAACAAAAGACGGAATAATCCATAGGGTTGTTGACCAATGGGGTGCCAGGCTTGTTCTCTCTCGCCTCGTCGAGAGAGCCTTTGTACTCTCTACTAGCTAGTTTGAAATTTGAAAGGTCGCTTTTGCCTTTCTCTATTCTCTCTTATTCTGTCTCTATATCTACTGTATGTATGTCCTTTTCTCTATTTTCTATGCCACGGCTCTATATGTCGGTGTGCTTAATTAGTATAGTAATGGTCGCTCGAATATGGCTGATGTCTCTTATTCATTTGTCATCTGCATTGAATAGCCTGCTTTGTTTTATGCATTTTTTTTAATTTTTACTGTGAATGAGTTCTGTTTTAAATTTTCGCGTTTATATCTCTTTTTGGTTTTAATTAACAGGGATTGTGATGGGCATTTGTTGTATTTTCAATGAGAGAGAGCACAAAGTTGGAACTGAATTGTAAAACATTCACTAGTTCATTTTTGTCACTCGTAGCTTTAGCGTTACAAAAAATGACAACTGTTGTTGAAAAAGAAAATTTATCAGGCCTACATTTTCTTTTTCATATAATTTGGTCAAGTGCAAGTTATCTTGAAATTCCTATAGATTTCTTTCAACATCTGTAAATTTTTCTACATTTTTAAAGCAAAAGCTTCTTAACGAAGATCCACCCTTACAACTAAGACAATAGATGAGTATTAAATTATTAAATTAAAAAAGAAGCGATTTCAAGTGATTTCAAATAAAAACAGTTTAAAAATTGTTTAAAAAAAATCACTATTTTCTGATATATCTTCTTTTTAAATCTGTTTAATACAGGTACAATTCTACTGATTATATTCTATAGGGTCATTCCATGTCAAATCGACAAATAGTTGGACGTGACCCTCACCGATTCGGATGAATTTTGGTGGAGAGTTTTGTCTCATCATAAAACGAAGTTCTGCCAAAGGAAAAAAAATTAAAAAATTTTTCCTAAGGGATATTCAAAATTAAAAATTTCACTGTTTTTTCCGATTTTATGAGTTTAGTTATTTACTATTTCTGAAACTACTGAATATTAAAAAAAACTGGTATATTTTTAGAAGACACTTAGAGGTATGAGAAAAAAATTTTGAAAATTATAAAACTTTTTTTTAATTTTTTAAAATCGTGGAAAGTAACCATCGCGGGAAAATTCTGGCCTCAAATTTTTTTATATTATACCTCTAACATATCTAAAGAAATTCTGCAATTTTCAGAGGGGTGTTCCTTTTCGTTTCAAAGATATGAATTTTTGAATTTTGGCAAAATAGTTTTTTTCTATTTTTTCAACTTTTTTTGTTGAATATCATTATTCTACCACATGATTACCAAAATTTGAGGTCTAAAATATTTTCCTTATGTTAATAGGATGTAAAACCATAAATATCTCAAAATATATTATAGATTTAACTTTAAATCAAAACTTAAGTAATGTTAAAAGTGTCACACTCCGCCATCTATTTCCCCATCAGTGAAATTACTACTATCGATAGAGCCCATTCCAGAATTCACTAGAGGGTCCTGTTTCTTATGATTATTATTACTAGTACCTGGGTGAACGAGCTTCACTAGTAAATTCAAAGCTCCATCATAAATATACATATATCAAAATAATCGGACATTTACTATGTAAACTTATTTTGAACTACCTAATATAATACGTTTTTCTTACATTTTTTTAAATTACATTGTGTAATCCTACAATTCTGATCTCTCCTGTATTTCAACAACCCTATATATGCAACTGCTTATGGATAATACATTCAAACATTTTTAAATCACCCTGTATAATTAAAATTCCACTTGATTCCATATTCCAACCATCCTGTATATGCGACCGCTTTTAGGCCACTCTATAAGCAAGCTACCCTATAATACATTTATGTTCAAATATTTTCTTAACCACTTCCTATAATTATAATTCCGATTCACCCTCTATGTGAAACTTTTTATAAGCTACCAAATATAACATTTGTGTGCTAACATATTTGTATAACTATAATATTACACCACCATATGTTTTTAACTACCCTGTATATGCATTTACCTATGGCCACTCATTGTAATATTTTTTGAACCACCATGCATAATTATAATTTCAGTACATCCAATATTGTAACCACCCTGTAAATGCAATTACTAATGTGTTACCCTATGGGTATAACATTCTGTTAACATTTTTTAACCACCCTGCAAAACAATACTTTTATCCGCCCTGTATGTAAGCTATCATTAATTTCCAAATAAACAAAGAATTACATACAATTTTGAGATATTTTTGTTTGTACAGTGCATCCCATTTTGGTTGAGATTGCCAGGTTACTCGGTTGTTATTGAAGATAGAGTCTTGCGGTTTTCACATACCTGTTCTACTTTTTTGTGAAACTCAGGATGGCCATATCAGATTTTGCATAAGTGTTTCCATTTATAAGATACAGGGCGATTTTGATAATTTATACTTTTTGGACCCCTTCTATATCTACGAAGTTATTAGAAATACTCTTGCGCTAAGAACTACGTCTAATAGAAAATTTTGCATAGAATCCAGTGGAGTACTCAATATTTTTTTCCGAGTATGGTTTTGTGGATACTACACAACATTATATATTTTTAAATGGAACACCCTGTATTTTATTATTTCATTGAATTCGTTATTTTTTTCCCTTTAAAATAATGTATAATACAATACACGTGGTATTATTAGAAATGCTAAAAAACACTAAAAAGCTGAGTTTTTTGCTAGTAGGCCATGTATTTTCCATTTAGAAGGATAATCAAACAAATAATTCCATTTGAGATTTTTTATAGGAGTTTATCAGCAAAGAAAAATAATGTTAACAATAATTCAATAACATGAAACACGAAATTTAGGTACCTAAAAGCAACTAATAAATAGTTATACATCGTTCATTATGTATAACAAACAGAACAAGTATTACAAATCAAATATCTATCTTAAAATTAATTTTGGACATTATTTATTACCTTATTGATTTAACTGTTCAAATTGTTGTCCATTTTCCCTAACACATAATTGGCAACCCTTTTCAATACGCCTGAGTGCATTTAAAATTATAACAGGTCGTCTTTGTAAATCCCGAAAAGCTGCGTCCGTTGCATCACGAAATTCTTCGCGACTGTTGTGTCTGTTGGTATATATTTTATTTTTCAAATAACCCCACAAAAAAAGTCCAATATAGATATAGATATCGGGTAATCTTGGAGGCCACCTAATTGGTCCATGTGTTCCTATCCAACATCCTTGAAAATTAGTTTCTAAAAAGCGCCCAATTAATCTAGAATTGTGGACAGGGGCGCCATCTTGTTGAAAGTATATAGAATTGCGAAAGGCGAGGGGAACATCTTCCAATATTTCGGGTAATAATTCTTCTAGGATTGTCAAGTACCTATTGGCGGTAAGGGTTCCTTAAAAAAGCGGTACTTTATTTTTGTCCCCAGTATGAAACAGGCTACATTAAAACCAAATCGACCCTGCTGTTGTCGCTCAAAAATTAATGCCAGTATCTTGTATTCTGCCTGTTAAATATACCGGCACTGCATATATGACATTCGTCTGAGCAAATAACTTTCCTTACAAAATCATTGTCCCTTCGGGTTTGGTCTAAAAACCAATTGCAAAAATTTAACCGTCTTGCTGCATCACCAGGATATAAATGCTGGGCAATATTGACTTTGTAAGGTTTAAATTTATATATTTTTTTAAATTCTTTGGACCCGTGATTGAGAAACTCCAGTGTAATTTTCTAATTTCGCACAAGGAGTCTGGGTATAGGCATGAACGCTAGCTAACACATTTATTTCACTCATTTCTCGATTTGCTTTGTTATACACCTTTGATCGAGGTTTAGAATATGCACCAAAACTTAGTAAATTATTCTTTAGTCTAAATATTGTTGCTCGACTAGATTGATGCCTCTCTGGATATCTGAAAGTAAAAAAAAACGCGATTTCATGAAATATCTTATGGTAAAATACTCATACTTTATACCCTTGGAAATATAGTTCTAAAGCTTCTTTAACATTCTCATAACATTGATTTAAACATTGTATCATATCGTATTTTTCGTTATTTTGAAAAACGAATTCTCTTCCAGCCCATATCAATTATCAACCAGCAAACTCACGAATAATTATTTATATAATGATCTTGTAAACTCAAACACGATAAAACAAAATAGTTACTAACAATGACAGCTTGATCAGATTTGCGTTTTTCTCTCCAGCGCTCACTAGATAAAATATTGTTCCGAAAGGTGGAATTCTATAATAATTTTGAATGGATTCATGCGAGATGTAAAGGCTTGCCAATTATGGGTTAGGGAAAATGGACAACAATTTGAACAGTTAAATTAATAAGGTAATAAATAATGTCCATAATGTCCAAAATTAATTTTAAGATAGATATTTGATTTGTAATACTTGTTCTGTTTGTTAAACGATGTATAACTATTTATTAGTTGCTTTTAAGTACCTAAATTCCGTGTTTCATGTTATTGAATTATTGTTATCATTATTTTTCTTTGCTGATAAACTCCTATAAAAAATCTCAAATGGAATTATTTGTTTGATTATCCTTTTAAATGGAAAATACATGGCCTACTAGCAAAAAACTCAGCTTTTTAGTGTTTTTTAGCATTTCTAATAATACCACGTGTATTGTATTATACATTATTTTAAAGGGAAAAAAAATAACGAATTCAATGAAATAATAAAATACAGGGTGTTCCATTTAAAAATATATAATGTTGTGTAGTATCTTCAAAACCATACTCGGAAAAAAAATATTGAGTACTCCACTGGATTCTATGCAAAATTTTCTATTAGACCTAGTTCTTAGCGCAAGAGTATTTCTAATAACTTCGTAGATATAGAAGGGGTCCAAAAAGTATAAATTATCAAAATCGCCCTGTATCTTATAAATGGAAACACTTATGCAAAATCTGATATGGCCATCCTGAGTTTCACAAAAAAGTAGAACAGGTATGTGAAAACCGCAAGACTCTATCTTCAATAACAACCGAGTAACCTGGCAATCTCAACCAAAATGGGATGCACTGTACATCCCATTAACATAAGATAAATATTTTAGACCTCAAAGTTCGGCAATCATGTGGTAGAATAATGATATTCAACAAAAAAAGTTGAAAAAATAGAAAAAACTATTTTGCCAAAATTCATATCTTTGAAACGAAAAAGAACACCCCTCTGAAATTTTCAGAATTTCTTTAGATATGTTAGAGGTATAATAAAAAAAAATTTGAGGCCAGAATTTTCCCGCGATGGTTACTTTCCACGATTTTGAAAAATTCAAAATTTTTTAATTTTGATAATTTTCAATTTTTTTTTTCAATATGTTTTTCTCATACCTCTAAGTGTCTTCTAAAAATGTACCAGAGTTTTATTTTTAATATTCAGTAGTTTCTGAAATATAAAATAACTAAACTCATAAATTCGGAAAAACGGTGAAATTTTTAATTTTGAATCTCTCTTAGGAAAAATTTTTTAAATTTTTTTCCTTTGGCCAAACTTCGTTTTAGGATGACACAAAACTCTTTACCAAAATTCATCCGAATCGGTGGAAGTCGCGTCCAACTATTTGTCGATTTGACATAGATTGACCCCTAATTTGTATTACTTTTCTATATTTTCCACATATTTTTTTAACTTTTTTCTATTTGTATCATTATTTGGACCACTTCCTATAAGTGCAATTCTAATTCATCCGATATTGCAACCACCCTGTATTGGTCACCCAATATAATTCATTTCCGAACCACCCTGTACAATAATAATTCAACTCCACACGATGTTGCAACCGCCCTGTATAACTCTCCAGCCTATTGTCTGTTTCTATTTTCATCTTGTATGAATCATCCTGTATACCTATAATTCTGCTTCATATCTTTCCGATTACATTAACACTTCTGAATAAAATTCCAGTCTATTGTAAATACCCTATATTCTTTTTGTTTATTTTTAAATTCCTTAATATTGGACTTTAGAGCATATACTTCTGGAGGTAGCGTGCAATGCACATTACTAACCTTAGACCTTAGAAGAATAAATCTGACACACAATCATGACAAAGTTGAAAAGACACTTTTTGTTTGTTTTCAAAATCAAAATTTTCTTTGAGAATACCTAATACCACAAAACGATGATTTTTTATTTAAGGTCTTAAAGTTAGACGTAGTATAATATGACTTTAAGAGCATAAATAAAAAAATTGTGGTTTTGTGGTAGGTATTACGTATTCTCGAAGAAAATTTGTATTTAGAAACTAAACAAAAAGTGTCTTTTCAGCTTTGTCATGTTTGTGCGTCATCATCTATAAATAGGCAAAGACAAAACGATTAGGTACCATTTTCTTGGTGTCAATTGTTCAAGTCAATATTTAACAACTCGGCACACAAATATGCAAAATAGCATGTAGCGGGCTCTAATAATCACAACCTGATTTTCACGTTGGTAATAGTAATCTGATTTCTATATTAATCTTCAAACTAGAAAAATTGTGACTGCCTCTCAACCCATTTTCTTCATTTTTGTTTTGTTTAGTAGCTACTGACGACCTTCAGTGTAGAATGCTAATATTAATTTATAATATTCGTTCATTCATTAAATAATATATAATAAAAATTCATTATTTACGTCCATAATGTCAACGCCAAACAATGAATATGCCGCCGTCGCCAGACTCAAAACATTGAGCAATTATATATAGAGGGACCAATGCTGTTATATACTTAGAGCATGTACTTCTGGAAGTGGCATGCAAGCGTTGTTATTGTTTAGTGGTAAAGTAATTGTTGTATATTATAATTATACAGAGCCATTATAGATATGTTAGATATCATTTTTTCGTTGGTGGCACATAAGCAGTTGCATATATAGGGTGTTTAAAATATAGAGTAGATTGCAATTATAACTAATAAAATAATTATATAGCAGTTGAATTTACAGGGTTCTTGGAATAGAAGGCGCAGTAGAAATACAGTTATACAGGGTGGTGCAAAAAATATTATAGAGAGATGTATATACAGGGTAGCGGAAATGGAAATGCAACATTTCGTAACCCATAAGCAGTTGTATATATAGGGAAGATGAAATATAGGGTGAGAGGAATTATAGATATACAGGATGATGATAAAAAATGTTAGAAGTGGAAATGATTTATAGAGTAGCCCACGAAGAGTTCCATTTATTATGATGATTGAAATATAGGTCGGAGTAGAATTATAGTTACAGAAGATAGTTAAAAATTTCATAAACGAAAAGAGTAAATATGGTGGCTCATAGGCAGTGGCATATACAGAATGGTTTACCGGGTGGTTCAAAAATGTTAAATAATATTATGCGTGGTCCATGAGCAGTTGCATATACAGGGTGGTGGAAATATATAATGAGATTGAATTTTTATAATGAGAATTTTAATAAATGTTAGAGGATTGAGTGCAAATAGAGCTATGGGAGGTTAGAAAAAATAAATATGTAGGGTAGCCCATTAGCGGTTGAATTGTTGTCATATTAAATTAAGAATTATGAATTTGAACACAAATAAAGTCCTATGAATTATATCTGAAAAAAACTTGAATTTCGTTACTTATTTGTAGAAGTGAGATGTAAGACCGACATCTAGGATTTTCGAGGAAACTATCACAGAGGGATTCCAAATCTGGAACCGTTCCGTGTAATTGCTCCCTACCGTCCTAGAATAGAATGTCACGATAAATTTTTCAGGTTACTTAACCTGCCAGAGATATTGACACAATTGGTGGAATTTCGACCACTGGACGACAGCTAGTTAATTAAAAAAATATATATGCTCTATTTAAGTTTTCTTCTCAAACACAGCGTAGCTATAGTTGTAGAGTCAGTAATTTTGGAGATAAGTTCGATTGTTTTATAATTTCCTTAAAATCTTTCAAATATTAATATGTATTAAGATTTGATCTGTACCATAACTTTACATTTTACACGTCGTTTTAACATAACGATTTTTTTAATTAGTAGTGTTTATTTAATGTTTCAATTTTCGCCTATATTTTCCTGTATATTTTCGTTTCTCTATATTCCCCGGTTTTTCAAAATTTTGGCTCGGTAGTTTCGGAGATGAAGTGGGTGATCCACACACGTGCTTCCGGGGGGGAGATTTCATGTTTCAGGGGGGCGAACGTGTACACAACTTACCAACATATAATTTTGAACCCATATTTTTTGGACTATTACATTAGAAATAGTCGTTATGTGCTTTAAACCCATAGAAGTGACCTTCTCTTGAAGTTAAGATTACCTCGTTTTAATAATAAATTTACTAACTTTGAGGCTCTCAGTGGGGGCAATCACCCCCAGCCCCCCTCCTTTGATCCCCCCATGAGGTAAAGGTTGATTTTTGTTTAAGTATGTTAAAAATATGTATTAAAATTATAGAAAAATAAATTTGTATGTCTCATAATGACAGTTTTCATTTATAGGGTTACATCTAACGTTTGCAATTTCTTTATTTTTCAACCGACTTACAAAAAGGAGGAAGTTGTCAGTTCGTCAGTATCTGATTTTATACTTCAGCAATTCTGATGATTTATACTATACTGTGTGAAGGAATATTACGGAAATTTTCTATTACCTTAGATCTGTTACAAAAATCCGAAAAATCAGTTATTATGGAACTCTTTAATGAATCTACATTGATTCTTCTATCAACTATTTCCATTATCTCGATTCTTTTTTAAATATAAATTATTTTTTCCAATATAATTCTCAAGTTTGCTCTCCATAATTAACGATAGTATTTTTAATGAGGTTTTGACCCTTGAAATCCTTTATTCCGTAATTTTTCAAAAATTTTGGGCTCAGTAATTTCGCTCAATATAGGTTGATGTTTATATGTTTCTATTAATATCTGTTAAAATATGCCTGCTTTAAAATTTAAAAAAAATATGTATTAGTAATTCTTATAATGAAACTTTTTATTTGATATCTTACATCAAACACTAGATAATTTTTTGTGCAAACTTTGGGTGAGATCCTACATTTTCTGTCATATAAGAGTACGATAAAATAAACATTTACATTCTGAAAACATTACTATTCAATTGGATTTGGCACAACCGGCTATTAAATGACATATCTGAAAACTCCCAAATGTGTTGTAACAACACGTTAGAAATAAACAGTCAATTTGATATTTGGTCAAAAATATATATTAATTTTCAAAGATTAATTGTTTGAAATTTGGTACACAATTTTGCTGTTGACGAAAGTATTCAGCTCTTGTAGGACAAGAGAAATATTGGTGGATGAGCGGTAACATAACTAAAGTGCTTGTTGAACAAACTTAAGGTCCGAAATTAATTTCAGTTAAGTGGTTACGTTGCGGTTCCAGTACAAAGTGTGTTTGGGTTTTCGACATATATTGTCGCATGGCAACTTTGTCACAAACTCCATTAGATTTATTTTGGTTAGTATCAACTTTATTGAAAGTATACACGATATATTGTGAAAACAATTATTATAAAACATAATGCATACAAATATAGTAGTGATAAGTAACGTCGAATGAAGATGGATTATGGAACTTGAACATCCAATATCTCCAAGTCATTTAACGGAAAAAAAATCTTTATGTGTTTTTATAGTTTATTCAAGAGCCTTTGATAGTATTTACCACCACTGGCTCTGTAAATCTTTAGAGAATATGGGAATAAAGGGAAAGTGCTTAAAGCTATTCAAAACAATCTAGTTTGGAGTATGACAGGGAACTGTTCTGGGGCCTCTTTTATTTAACATTTATATAAATTATTTATTGTGCATAGGTAAAGAAAAGATTAATTGTTGGTTTCGGTAATAATGCAGATAGTGTTGATACCGGGGACAATACGAAATGGTTGTGTAACAAACTGCTTACAGTAAACTTACATAATAAAACTATGCTCGGTTTAGTTGTAACAGATATGATTTGCCTAATTTTAACCATATAAACATCAATATGTATGACTAATTATAGTAATAAAGCTGTAAATAATAATAAATAGTGTTTAAAAAACTACTAAAGGTCTCTCTATAAATCGTTTGCATTATGCTCTTGTTCAAAGTCATCTTCGTTACGGAATAATGGGGTATGGGGCAACATCTTAACTTAAGACATTTAGTACATAATTACGTTGAACTTGGACATGTCGATTTGTATTTTTAAATGCGCAATTTTTCAACAACATTCTTATTTTAAATGCAAGCCCATGTATATTATTTATTTTTTGAATTCTCCACAAAACTCTAGATATAATTCATGTACAATGTCCTACACCTATCTTCAACTGTTTCGGAAATATTAAGTGTTTTCAGATTTATTACAAAAATTAACATTAAAAAAAGTAAAATATTTTATTTCACAAATTCGCTCCATTACACTCAATACTTAATTCTCATTTAGCTCTTAGTTTGGCGAGCTTAGTCATGTAAGACAGATAAAAAAAGTAACTGCCAGTGCTCTAAGTGATAATACGAAATTGGATATTATGCTTGAGTTTCAAGAAAACACTAATATTTCTTGTCGAAAAGCAGCCCCACTGTTCAACTTTAGGAAACACATCAATTTTTCGAGTTTTAAAGGAAAGTAAAATTCATACCTATAAAATGATGTCGACTTAGGAGCTCATGGAAGACGATTTCGATAGAAGAATGTATTTCTGAGAACAAATGATGGTAAGATTAGAGAACCATGTGATCCAATTAGAAGATGTTTTGTTTTCTGATAATAGCACATTTACACATCACGGTCATGTTAATAGTCAAAATTGGCACTATTGGTCTAATGAGAATCCTCACTGGATGACAGAAAAACATAGGCAGTATCCTGAAAAAGGTTATACTTGGGCAGAAATTGTTGGAAATCATATTGATGGCAACTTAAATGGAGAAAAACATTTAGAACTGCTTCAAAATAATGTCAAGCCAACTTTGACAAACTTATATCCTGATTCAGTAAACCCACAAGTTCCTGCCAATACAATATGGTTCCAGCAAGATGGATTGTGAGGCGCGGATCGACAGAATGGCCAGCACGATCTCATGATTTGACGCTATTGGAGTATTTTTTGTGGGGATATGCTAAAAGTACTGTATACAAAACTAAACACCTCAACTTATATGACCTAAGAGGAATAGCGCTTGCGATTACATCAGCCACGCCTGAGATGTTGAGTAGCCTTAGAAGTTCTTTCTATAACAGATTAGCATGTTGCCAAGACGTTCGCGGCGAGCATTTTAAACATTTCCTACAATGACATTAATAGTTTTTTGTTTTTTTTTATATTATTACTTATCATGTTTTTAGTGTAGCGAATTTGTAAAATAAATTAGTTATCTTTTTTTAATGTTCATTTTTGTAATAAATCTGAAAACACTTAATATTTCCGAAACAGTTCAAGATAGGTGTAGGGCATTATACATGAATTATGTCTAGTATTTTCTGGAGAATCCAAAAAATTAATAATACACAGAGGTTTGCAATTAAAATAAGAAAGTTGGTATTGGTCACTGTCACATGAATTAAATTATTAATTTGATTTACTCCTATATTTTATCTAATCTTATGTTAAACTTCTTATACAATACCTAGTGTTTTAAACTTTCTATTTTAATTATAGTTTTACTTAAAACGAGTGTTCACTCAATTATGTGTTGTTTTATATTCAACTACTTATATCTTATTGTTAAATAAATAAATGATTTTGTTATCCAAATAAATATTGTTACAATACCCCATGAGTATGATTAGTAAGAAGCATTGAAGCGCTTATAGCTTGCTTTAGTTATAACGTGCTTTTAAACCAACTGACTCGATATAAACCGTCTACGAGACGTTTCTGCTCTGAAGACGACCACTGGTTTGGAATGCTTAAAGGAATCGTTTCAAGTTGAAGAAGCTCTTCCAGAACGACGATGTTTCGGCCATTTGGCTTGATGGACGGTGACTTTATATGTATGGACGGGAAGGTGTTAAATGAGCCGAAATGCTGGCAAGTTGAGACCGAAATAAAGCTGTCGAAAGAGTAGACTGTTGAAACAACACAAGCATAACCCTTAGTTTATACGAAAAACATTTTTAACTAAATTGGAATTGGTTTTGTAAATATACTAAATTTAAATTAGGTGGTTAAATAATTTAAAAATTACTCAAAAATTCATCTCAGCCAAAAAATGAAATTAAATCGTAAACATTTTCGTGCGATTATTTTTTACAACTTTCGACGTGGATTAAGTCAGCAAAAGTGCATTGATGAACTTAATTTTTGCCGATGAAACTCCATCAAGGACCAATGTTTATCGATGGTGTGGTGAAGTCAATCAAATTTCGTGAAGGTCGTCCAAAAACAGTTGTTGTTCCGGAAACCATTGATGCTGTGCAGGAACTGATATTGCAAGATCGTCATGTGACCTATCGTGAGATTGAATCAACCTTACACATTAGTGGGACCAGCATACATTCAATATTGAGTAAACATTTTAATGTCAAAAAATTTGTTCGCGTTGGATCCCACACAATTTGTCAATCGTTCAAAAAAAGGCTAGTGTCGATTGGTCAAAAGAAAAGCTCAAAAAATACGATCGCGGTGCTTCAAAACACGTTTATGACATAGTGACAGGTGATGAATCGTGGATTTACCCATATGAGCCCGAAAGTAAACAGCAGTCGACTGTATGGGTGTTTCAAGATGAGCCAAATCCAACAAAAGTTGTTCGCGCACGAGGCACTTCCAAGCAAATGATCGCCTGTTTTTTCGGAAAAACTGGACATGTCGCAACCGTACCACTAGAATAACGCAGAACAGTCAATTTTAAGTGGTACACAACCATTTTTTGCCAGTTGTCTTCCAAGAAATGATGAAAACCAACCGCCGAAGACGGATCACTCTTCACCACGACAATGCGAGCTCTCACACATCGGCTCAAACAACTACATT
This sequence comes from Octodonta nipae, assembly GCA_034190945.1. Lineage (NCBI taxonomy): Eukaryota > Metazoa > Arthropoda > Insecta > Coleoptera > Chrysomelidae > Octodonta > Octodonta nipae. The sequence goes on along the minus strand of CM067219.1, from coordinate 5,596,768 downwards.
TTTGACTTCTTTTTATTCCCGTACGTAAAAAATAAACTGAGAGGTCAACGTTTTTCGACACCTGAAGAAGCGGTTGCTGAGTTCAGAATGCATGTTTTGGAGATACCTCAATCAGAGTGGAAAAAGTGTTTCGACAATTGGTTCAAACGCATGCAAAAGTGTATAGATCTTCATGGGGAATACTATGTAAAACAATAAAGCGATTTTCGATGATTAATATTTGTTTTTGTTCTCTAATCCCGAAATATGAAAGGCAGCCCTCGTAGTTAGTATAGAAAAACTAGAATTGCGAGAAAAAATAGTTAGAGTTTTGATTGTTATATGATACCAAAAAAGAAGGAGAATTGAAGTCAGAAGATTTTGGTTTTTTTGAATCCTTTATTTCCTTGGTAACAGGAGTACATGGTCACGCTGAGTGGCTGATGGCCTTAAGTATGAGAAGACATAAGAAAAATGCCCTATATTAAACACTAACTTTGTTTGGCCATCAAAGCCCTGACAACGCAACTCATTCAAACGAAAAATTTACCTAACTATTCTGACTAGCTGACTAGATTTACTAGCTATATAAACAACACAGGAATTTTACATCTTTTGTCAGCTCCATTGAGCTTATTATACTATTAAGCAAAGAATATTAGCCGATACTTGAAACAGCCTATAAGCTGCTATATGTGTTTATTAAACTAATCCAGATTGCCATATAAGCAAGTGATCATGAAAAAGTTGTGAAGTGTCTTTTTGTCCAATTTTACCTATTTTACATAGAATAGGTAACTGTAAATTATATCTGCATTTACGCGTGTAAGAAGATAACTCTACTCTTCTATTATATGCTTCAAATTATGTTCTTTGATCCACACAATGTGTGATGCATGCAAATTATCACTTATCCCAAATTACTTGCTTATTATCGCAGTTTTAATACCAACTGTCATGACAGACACTATTGAAGTATATTGAAAGAAGATCCGATTGTCAAGTAGCTGCTTGAAAATATATGCCAACATGACTTTGAAGAAAATAAATCTACACATACTGCTTTATTGGAGTTATGCAATTTTAAATACGACTCATTGAACAATAAAATATTAAATATAACTTGCTTCTTTGATTTATCAAGAGCATTTGTCTCCATAGATCATTATTTGTTACTAGATAAACTTAACAGAATAGGCATTAGTAAATGAGTGGATTCGATCATAACTTACAAACCATGAACAAGCTGGCGACACTAGATCAAATTTCAAGACAGGCCATACGGGGTGCCACAAGGCTCAATATTGGGCCCTATACTATTTATTATATTTATTAATGACATTTTATTATCATGTTCCACTTCTGATTTGAAAATACGCTATGCTGTTGACACAAATTTTCGTATATTTGGAAAAATTGATTCTGAACTTGAAATTTGATGACTATTGTAATTCACATGAATTAACGGTAAATGCTAATGTTGTTGGTCCTCTCTTTTCTTTAATATTCCTGAACTTGATTGAAACCGCAAATGACGAAAACTTTTAGGTTGCAAAGAACAATCTTCCAATTATTATATCGAATATTTTGCCAGAAGCGGTCCCAGCCAAACATTTGGGGGGTCATTCATTTGTCAAAAATATTTCGAATACTGATATTTGATCGATTTTGTCATATGCCCTTATATTTTGGGCTGTTCAGTTCATAATCACAAAATCTTCTCTACACAAAAAAACATCTTACGATGTATAGCTGGTGTTCCCCCATTAACTAGTCACAAACAATTTTTAATTAACTTTAATATTCTGATGGTCCATTCCCTATATGTTTACCTATTAATAATAAATATTAAGAAACAAGTATCACCTACTAGAAATCATCAAATACTCAATTATTCAACACGTAGCAGCAATGAACAACATCAGTCTTTCTCTAGGCTCTCAGTTGGGCAAAATTCCCAAATCTACAGGGGCACCCTAAGCTTTAATAAATATACGCGAACTAGGGGGAATGAGAAAAATATAGTGAAGTTTGGAAAGGAATTCTATACATACCTAGCCACAAAAGCATACTACTCGCATGAGGAATTTTTTAAAGATGCTGAGTGACGCGGGTGGTGATTTTTTGACAAGGCAAATGAATCATTTGTTACCCAATTTCTTCTCCTGTGGTGAACTGTTTTGAATGAATATGGTCTTGTTTAATAGAGTATATATCCGGATTGGTGAAACTTCAAATTTTGGAAAAGAATTCTATTGGCAAAGTGATGAAATTTGTGAATGAACACATGCGTGCATGGAACTCGACCAATATCCCTAATATTTTAATCGATTTTTCGATAACTCCTTATGGATGTGTATAGTTTTTTGACGTTTAATCTATTAAGGAAGATCCCTAGGTGATCTCATATACTTTTCTGCGACGTGCAACTTGCAGTTTTGCAGAAAATCACAGAAAATTCCTAAATTCTTATCAAAAATTCCCTCATAAATATTTAAATTCCAACGTAATAGTGCGGTAATTTTAGGCACTAGAAGTTTTAAATTTGAAAATTTTTTATTTACTTCTCAAGTATATAGGTAGTAAAGCATAGTATTTTCTACTCTTTAAATCAATGAGTACAAAGCTCGTTTTGTTTGTATACCAGTCAAATACCTAGTTAAATGCAAATTTTTCAATTTTGGGAAGATGGTGCTTTTGGTTGTCACATTCTCCCGGCGTAATAAAAAATTCAGTGACAACACATGCCAAACTTTAAACTGCTATTTGGTGCGTTTATACACAGGGTGTTTAGTTATAGCAAACAAAATCACAAAGTAAAGTGATAGAAGGAGTTGTATTTATATGATGATTGAAATATAGTACGGAGTAGAATGATAGTGGTCCTTAGGCAGCCGTATATACAGGATGGTTGGAATATAGGATGGGCTGGACGTTTGGTGGTATCAAAATGTTGGCAAAATTTGAAATTAAAATTATATAGGGTGATAAAAAAACTGTTGTACGATGTGGACATGAGCAAATCATATACAGGATGGTTGAAATATATGCTGGAGTTGAATTAAATTTATACAGTGTAATTAAAAAAATATTTCTTTTGTAGCCCATAAGAAGTTGCATAAAGTGTGGAGAGGGATTAATGTTACACAGGGCGATAATATAAAATATTAAAAATGAAATAATTTGTGGGGTAGCCCACTATGGTTGAAATATAGGACGGATTTGACTCCGTAAATATGGGATGGATTCTACTCCGTCCTATAGTTTACAGAAGGCAGCTAACAAATGTATGCTTGTCCGTGGCTAGTCGTATGTACATAAGACGGAGTGGATTTATCTATAGTTATACAGAGTTGTCAAAAAAAAGGTTACATGGCATGGTCCATAAGGCATAAATATATTTTGGGCTTATTAAGTCAACGCATACTAGGACATTTTGTTCGTAAACATTTACCTGTCAATTAAAATAAAAATTTATCATTCTGTAATGTTGAGGCTTTCGATGTTCTGTCTATTAAGGTTATAAATACAATATAAAAAATAAAGAATGAAAAAGTTGAAAATAAAACATTTTTATAAAAAAAATAACCGACTTCCACCTATAACTAAAAAGCTAAAAATAATGATAACAAAATACAACTCTAGCAAATAAATAACACATTCAATGTTGTTAGGTACCTACCCAGGAAGTAAAAAATGTAAACATTAAAAGGTGCTCATTCTGTACAAATTAATTACCTTCGAATCTAGTATATTTTTGAAGTCGGTGCCAAGCAACAATCAAGTTCGATGAAGTAGTAGAAAAGTACGCAATGATAGATTTTAGATGTACCTGGCACCTACTTCAAAAATATACTAGATTGGTAGGTAATGAATTTGTACAGAATGAGCACCTTTTAATGTTTACATTTTTTACTTCCTGGGTAGATACCTAACAACATTGAATATGTTATTTATTTGCTACAGTTGTATTTTGTTATAATTATTTTTAGCTTTTTAGTTATAGGTGGAAGTCGGTTATATATTTTGTTAAATGTTTTCTTGTAAATGCAGTGTTTTTAAATGTTGAATAAAGGTCTATTTATTTATTTATTAATTTATTTATTCAGTGTCTAATTTAAATACCAGTCTGCTACAGAAAAAAGTATCAGAAAAGATAAATTGATATATGATACTGAAATGTTAATCACATCTCCATTAAAGAGCGATTTCGGAAGTACACATGAGTTGTGTATTGTGACTACCGTGACAATTAAACTATAACCGATCAACATTTTCTTTTTAAATTTGACTTTTGGCAGACAGCAGACTTTGGGCAGTTTCAGTATGAATTTGCAATTGAAATGTCTACGCCATTGAACGCATAATAATATGTATATATGTATCGCGTAGCCAGCAAAGGGTTAAACCACTACCGTTACCGTCTCTGGGGTGTCCCCTCGGCACAAGAGGGTGTGACTCGAGTGTTAGATAACGCGGTGTGGGACGACTATCACCATTGGCGTGAAGTCGAGGGACTAAAGGATAGTCGGTACAGCAAGTAGCTGCCCTAAATGTGCCATATAACCCTTTAGATACATTTGATACGAAGTGATTATGTATTAAAATGTCTGCTAATTTAATATCTTATGCGCCGCTTTAGTTAATATTAATGTGTTAACAGAGATTCTGCTATCGCAGAATTAATTATCATAGCCTCAAGGAGTATGATTAATGAACCAGTCGGGCCAGGAGTCAGAACTGTCGGGAAGGTTTTCCGTTTCCAGTAATAGGATGACTTCGAAAATCGGAATCGTTGTTGATAAAGATAGGGAACGTTCAAAATCCTGAACTGTCCTTGAATAAGAATTGTTTTTTGAGTATTGTTTTAATTTATGTCATCAACTTATTCTGCTTCTGTTGAGAAATTTGTGGTGTGGAGATGTACTAATCGAAAAGCTTAGCCTAAGCACATACAGTTCTTTTACTGCTTCGTTTCGAGAAATACGTTGACTTCATAAATGGAAATCGTTGCTCAGATGTAGACAAAATTGTTCAGAATCTCAAGTTGTCCATGTACAAGATATTGAATTCTCTTCGAAATGTAAAAAAGAGGTTATGTCTGTGATTTCTCGAAAGCAATTGAAGCCAACATTCTTCCAGAAATTTTCAAGATCATCTGCAGATTATCATAATAAACGATTTTGTATAGATAACATCTACATCAAAATCCACTCGGTTGAAATTAAAACTGTTAAATTGTCAAACTTATTTATATACGCTAGTAAAGTATCTTTGACAATAGATATTTGCGCCATCTGGTGTTTTATTTGTGGAGCGCTGGTTCTGTCAAAGCTATCTATAACACAGAAAACATAAATTAGTTTTCTGTGTTATAGATTAAAATTTAGTTATCTCATAAAATGGAAAGAAAAACACCAAACCGAAAGTGCGGTGTAGTTGATTGTAAAAATACACCAAGAAAAAATCCAAAATTACAATTATACCACTTTCATGGATTTCCATAGCAATTAGAGATGAAGAAAAAATGAATTGCACCAGTTCGACATCATGGGTAAATAAATTTGATTTCCACGTTGTTAGTCATTATTGTATGTATAAAATTAATGATAACTGTTGTTTTATTAACAAAAATGTGATTTTTAATTACAGCAGTGGGGCAATCCATCTCAACCAGAAACAAATTCAATGATTTGCAGTGGTCAAATTGTTTGGAAAAAAAGTAAACAATGCACATAACAAAAGTTAAAATCCAACTATATTTCCTGCAATATGTATATAAAAAAGCAAAATCTTCATGCTGGTTTGTGGGCTGAAAGATTACGAGTACCTACGACAAGAAACAATTGCACCTTCAGGAGTCGATGAAGCTCCAATTGAGATTAACAATAGTAAGTAAATATATACAAGAAAAAAACAAATTAACCTTATACATTATATATAATTTATTGGTAGATTTCACTGACAATGAAGTTTTAATGGACCAACCTAAAAATTTTGAAGTTCGAACAAGGATAATAAAGCAACAACAGATGCAAATATACATGTTAATTCACAAAGAAATGAATTTTGATTATATATTATTTATAGCTTTTGTAATAACTAAAAATAAAGAAGCGCTCATAAAAAAATTAAAATAATGAGAATATAAAGTGTTATTCATTTAAAAGAATATAAATATTGATATATTGCAGGTAAGATAGTTGAATTGTACATTTTGTTATGTATCTACATTGTTTGATTTTTCTGCTCCATCGAAATGAGCAAATCCTTGAATATGTTCCTGGTTGCCCTGGCTTATCATCACTCCTATAACCAAAAAGTTACTTTTTTTCTTTATTGCTAAAATAAAATCTTATTAATTAAAAAACTAAAAACTATGTTAACCTCAAATTTCAATTTATTTTGGAAAGAAAAGTATTTACATTATTAACTTATCTGATTACAAGAGTTGTTGAATCTCATTTTTGTTAACAGAACAACAATTGTGATTAATTTTATATATTTAGTAATGACTAAAAACGTGGAAATGTAATTTAATTGCTCTTGACGACGAACTGCTGTAATCCATTTTTTCCTTCTTCTCCGATTGCTATAGAAATCCAGGAAAACGGTAGAATTGTAATTTTTTATTTTTCCTTGATATATTTTCAAAATCAATTACACTGCACTGCACTTTCGGTTTGATGTTTTTATTTCCATTTTATGAGAAAACTAAATTTTAAAATACAAAATAGAAGAATTCATATTTTTGTAACAATAAATTTTATAAATTATTTATTTATTATACTTTTGTGGCATAAATAATTAGCATCTAGGTTGATATAGAAAATGTATTTCTATCATTAATAATTTTCCCTTGGCTTTCTAAGTGACCATGACCTCGACCTTAACCTAGACCATTACACTGATGATCAAATCGAGATCAAATGCATTTTTTCAAATGAGATCTCCCATTTTTTTATTCGGGTTTCGGAAAGAGGGGAAAATTTTACGTCGAAACATAACCTTCACCATAACCTTGACCTTCAATATCATTTCAAAGTCAATAGTGTATAATTGTACTTACGAAAATTATCTTGACTACAACCGAGAAGATCATCAATTTGGTGTAAATTTGATTGATTTTTCAAATTTTTGTCCGCCATCTTGGATCCGCCATTTTGAATTTTGTAAATCTAACCTCAAATTCGTAATAAGCAACCTCAAAATCCCCCCTATACCGATTTTGGTGAAAATAGGAGCTCTCGTTCGATACAAGGGCTTTTGTCCTTGGTAGCGGTCAAGGTCATGAACGAAGTCACAGTCCAGGTCATTATGGCTGTAAAATTTTCCGCTCTTTCCAAAACCGAAATAAAAATGGTGGTTCTCATTCGAAATGAGCTTCAAGATCAAATTCATGGCCACCGTTAGAGAGCCGGGGAAACTTTTGAGTTTATAATTTAAAAAAATATATTCCTGAAGAGTTATTGAAAGGTTTCCATACGTTTAGCTCCCTCTAAATAAAAACAGCATAATAAATGGAAAACTGTATGATGATATATTTAAGAAACAACCAGATAGTTTCACAGATGGCACTGAAAAAGTAAATTGAAAAAGAATATTTCTGATTACTTTTATGTTTTTTTGGGCAATAACACCACAATCGAAATAAAACGACGTAAATTGAAGGAAGACCAAACATTTCAAAGTCTATTCTGACTTCGTTGTCAATGGCTTTATATTTATTGATGTAAATTGCAAAATGAAAATTTGATTTATAATATTTCTAGACTCAAATAATCTTTGAGATGCTAGCTTCGCTAAATTTTTGCAATAATATAGATTGATTGCAAATAATGCAGTCAGATGTGTTTTCACAAGTGTTACCAAGTACAAAAAGATCATTATTGCATTTTCACTCTTGGCTACTCAAGATGTAGATGAAATCCTCATCCTCATAATAGGGAGTTTGAAATAAGTGAAACCAATATTGAAACATTTTAGGTATGGAAACAGAGTAGGACCTAGATGGATCTAGTTGTTTACATCAATCTGCTAATATTAAAAGAATTATTGAAGATGACACTATTCCAACTTATTTGAGTAGTATATCCAATACCAGGACATGTCAAGCTACTAAAGGACTCACGTAGATTAAAAAACTAGTGACAGAGTTATGTAACATATAGAAGATATTAATTTCACTTTAGATAGACAATTTAAATGCAATTGAGTTAATTAAAAGTCCATCTATATATCACAAGAGTAGCATAAAGATATCCAATTTTACGATGTAAGCAAAATATTCAAGAAAACAAAATTACACATTATGCTATGAACCCAAAGGATCAATTTGTAGATCTTTTTACTAAAATATTACAGAAAGGACTGTCTGAGGCCTTACGAAGCAACATGTGCCATAATTGTCATGAAGTGTAAGTTATCTGCTTTATCAGTTATGAACCATTAAATTTCTTTCATAGTGCTAAAGCAAAAAAATCACTGGTCAGATTATTTTTAAGAAACTTTAATTAACATTTGAAGTGTCAAATTGTGTTCATCAAATTTTGTGTGTTAGGCAATGAGGGGTTATTATGAAAATGTTAGTTAGTTGATTTAATAATGTCAGTGGTAATCAATAAAAATCTTTTATTATTATTAACATCAACATCAACTATTCAAGAAACAAAGTTATGTTGCAATACTTATCAGATTCAAATTCAGAACAGAAAGTTATGACCCTATATTATAACTGCAGGCTACGCATAGGAGGAAATTAAAACTCTAGGCTGTTCATGTATGGTTTTTACGAGAATACAAAATAGTCAGAAGTTAACTATATAGCTCTTCATTCTTCTTCAATCTCCAGAGATTTCATGCTTAGGATCAACTTAAAACAAACCTAAAATGATTGAAATAATAAGACTGAACTAAATTGAATGAATTTGAAGACGCGAGATGTAAGACCGACATCTAGGATTTCCGTGTAATTGCTGTTCTCTCTCAACTCCTAGGACAGAATGTCACGATAAAATTTTTCAGGTTACTTCACCTGTCAGAGATATTGAATACTCTCCCTAACCAGAAACAATATGTATTTTATTGATATATAATATATATTGTCTTGCGTACAAAAGAAGAGAGTATTCAATATCTCTAACATGTGAAGTAACCTGAAAAATTTTATCGTGATATTCTGTCCTAGGAGTTGCGAGAGAACAGCAATTACACGGAACGGCTCCAGATTCGGAACCTCTGTGTACTGATTCTCTCGAAAATCCTAGATGTCGGTCTTACATCTCGCGTCTTCAAATTTAACGAAATGCATCAAATGCATAAAGAAGTGTTCGAGAGGACATTCAATTGTGGGAATCGCAACTGATGAAGGTTCCCTAACCAGAAACAATATGTATTATATTGATATATAATATATGTTGTCTTGCGTACAAAGGAATGACACCTCGAAGAGATTATTCAATATCTCTAACATGTGAAGTAACCTGTAAAATTTTATCGTGACATTCTGTCCTAGGAGTTGAGAGAGAACAGCAATTACACGGAACGGCTCCAGATTCGGAAACTCTGCGTACTGATTCTTTCGAAAATCCTAGATGTCGGTCTTACATCTCGCGTCTTCAAATTTAACGAAATGCATCAAATGAATAAAGAAGTGTTCGAGAGGACATTCAATTGTGGGAAGCGCAACTGATGAAGGTTCCCTAACCAGAAACAATATGTATTATATTTATATATAATATATATGTTATATAAGTATTTAAACAGACTTTATATTAAATTAACTTCTAATTATAAGGTCAAATACTGTCATTATTCCCACATTGTAATATGATACTTGTTAGTAATTTTTATCACGTTCGACCTTTTTCATTTATACTTGGTAACCAAAACTGTACACTTCTTATTTTTCAGTTCACATAAAAACTGATGACCATCCATTTTGAAACGACACGCTTAAATTGTCTTTGCTTAACACGCGTGTCGACTCATCATTTTGTAATGTTATAAATACTAGTGTAGGACCTTCAGTCGTTAGATGATTAGTTGACTTATATTCTTATATTTGAAAGTTGTTATTATTATTTTTTGTATTTAATTAAATAAATTGTTTTTAAAAAGTGAATTTTGAAAATCGTAATATAAAATATATATTGTCTTGCGCACAAAGGAATGACACCTCGAAGAGAGTAAATTGAATGAAGTCGATCCTAAATAAAGATTACATAGAAAATAATATGTAAAATTTACGTAATATTACATTATATACTTAGAGCATATACTTAAGGAGGTAGCCTGCAGTGCACATATCTTGGCATCACTAAAATGAGAGGGAGTTTCATGTTATCTTACTTGGTGGAATCTTATTTGGTGGGTGAAAACTGTCAATGAACTACACACAAGACATATTTTCTTGGAAACAGCTCCCAATCGAGTAAAATAGCCTCTTCCTGTTTATATTGCCTCCTCTTTTCGTCATTTAAAGATACTTGTGAATTGCACACTACCTCCAGAAGCATAAGATTACACAATGATAACGTATTGTAATATTATGTCAAATATTAAACTGTAACTCAAAACTGACGAAACTGCAACCTCGGGAAGCAGTTGCGTGCAACGGATTTTAATCTGATTGCAAACCATCTCATTGCAATCGCCTGTGTGAGGATGCCGACCGGTATACATTGCAAAACAGTTGCAGGTGCAACTGGTTTGCATTCGTAGTTACAAAACAGTTGTTCCGTGTGGGCTGGCCCTAAAAAGTAAATTTACCTTAATTCACAGTTGATGTTATACGGGTTGTTACTTTTAGACGTCCCTGTATAACGATTAATTGTCTAGGACTATGCCATAAGTTTACTGCCTTCACATTTTCAGGAACAAAAAGAGATTACTCTGCAGTGGATGTTCGAGTTATATGATATGTCAACAACAAACCCTTGTCGGACAACCAATTAAAAAATCGCGTGTAATCTTGACGTAAACAGAAGGTCATAGAGTAAAGTCACGTGCGTTTCCGAGTGAAAAAACAGCTTCGCCCGTCCACTGACGGCACTGAAGTCTTAGTGAAACGTTCCGAAAGAAATATAAGGCATCACCACGTGACAAGAAAGCTTTCGGGCTCCGGCAGAACGGCGATAACACCGCGACTGGAAACACAAGGCGTCGAAAGGAATGCAAATAGAGCACATTCCTGGAGGTAATTTACAGAAATAGCTGGGCTTATGGAGCGTCCACTACGCTGTCGGCATAACGCAATTCGCTTCTATGGCTGTTCCTCTAGCAAAAGAGCCTCCGCATTTTGCGGGAAATGAAACAATCGAGGCAGTTTTCGAGAAAATTCAGCAAAATTAGTTTCGATGTTGTAGGAAATGGTCTCACATACTTGATAATGTTATTATATAATTTTTTTTGTATTATGTAAATACTAAATACTACATTGTAAATGAAAAAGTGGGAGAGACTTCTAGATGTGCTCATTTTATGAAGAAAAGTTCCCCTTTACGGATGTACAAGGTGTTGAGATTTTTTTTAGTTTTTTTTCTTCTGGCTTCTAAAGTTTTAGAAAAGTTTTGTTCAATTTTGGAGCAAATCTGAAATGCTGCAATGGGTACGAATCTACAAATTCATCAAACTTGATTGTTGCTTGGCACCGACTTCAAAAATATACTAGATAGGTCAGTAATTAATTTGTACAGAGTGAGCACCTTTTACTGTTTACATTTTTTACTTTGAGTGTAGGTACCTTACAACATTGAATATATTATTTATTGTCTAGGCCTAGATACTTGGAAGTCGGTTATATATTTTGTAAAAATTTATTATTTAGATCTTTTTAGTTTATTTCAACTGGAATATAAATATTCTTTATTCTTTAACCGACTTCAAAAAGAAGGAGGTTGTCAATTCGTCTGTATCTAAGTTTTTTTTATGTTTGTTCACCGATTACTCGGAAACGGCTCGAGGAATTTCGACCGTTTTCCGGGATCCTGGTTGGGGGGATAGTGAAGTGGTCCCATATTTTTTTCATTAAAATAGCTTTTAACGTTTCTGAGAAAATGGGGAAAAACTATTTTACCTATTCTTATATACTCTATGAATTGGTGGAGGAGCCGGTATTATTATAAAATTTGAAAAATTATGTTCGGACAAATTGAAAAGAGGTTGAGTTAGTTCCGTGATATCTCAAAGTGGTCAGAAATTTTTTTCAAATAACATAGTTTGAATCGTTTCTTATAGAATGGGGAAAAACTTTTTACCTATTTTCTTATATTCTGTGTCTTGGTGGAGTCGCAGGTATTATAAGATTTGATAGTTACTGGTATTAACTATTCGGAACTTGGGGTAAATTGTAAATAAGATGAATTAATCAAAATAAGTGTCAGTTAATATGAATATACAGTGTGTATTCATAAATCAAACGATTTCTCTTTACTCACAATTTTAAGAGAAAAAAGTTATTCTTCACAAACAGATTTTGTACATGGTCTTAAACATAAACAGTAATCATTCCATGTCAAATTTTATTAACTGTAGACAAGGTTTGTCTTCAAAGAGCACTTTCGATTACACATTAAAGTATCTTCATTTCTGTTAAGATATAAAATTGTTATCAAATAGAAGTAATCTAATACTATAATACGAACAAGGTTTATATATATATATATATATATATATATATATATATATATATATATATATATATATACATATATATAATAAGTATGTATATATGTAATTGAGTTCTAACGATTTCGATGAAATTTTCCTATTTGGAAGTTTCAATGGATAGAAATCGATTGGTTAGGGTCTCATATTTGGGAAAATCGATTTGCAGAGAAATTAAATAATTAAAAAAGTTATTCACAGTTTGCGACAATCAAGATAGCTGATTTGTAATTTAAAGGTGTTCAATACAGGGTGATTTGGTAACCTACGTAAGAGTGAGATTCGTCTTGTAAAAATTCTTTCAATACAGGGTGATTTGAGAGTGAAACTGCTCTTGTAATCATTTTTTCAATACAAATTGTATTTGTATGTTCCGAACAAGTAATTATTTAATGCCTCTCTAGTATTACATTTTTACACCTGTGATACAAAGTGATAAAATTGCCAAGGCAGGCAATTTTTGGACGAGTAAAATCTTGAATTTGCATATTAATTTCACGCATATAAATATAAATTTGAGGTGTAAAAATAAAATTATATAGGGTAGTTATTAAAATGTTAGGAGATCTATATTATTTGCTATGCAAGATGGTTAAAATATAGCGTCGAATGTAATTATAGCGTACAGGATGGTTAGTAAAAAGCAAGAAAAAATAATTATATAAGTTAGCTCATAGCAGTTGGAAATATATGGTAGCTGACATACAGGGCGGAGTACAATATTGTTATGAAGGGTGGTTAAAAAAATGTTAATAGAATGTTACAGCTGTAGGATAACTCATTAGCAATTACAGCCATTGCATCACTGAAAATTGTAAAATAAATACATTTTTAAAAAAACAAAAACCGACTTCAAAAGAAAATTAACTAAAAAGCATGAAATGTACCTCACAAAATATTTTCACTTTCGCTTGGCACCGGCTTCATAAAAAGTATTTAATTGTAGCAAAATATTATTTCCTGCTGTTTAGTTAATTTTCTTTTGAAGTCGGTTTTCGTTTTTTTAATGTATTTATTATTTTGTATGTATAACCTTAATAGACCAGGTACGCTTAACTTAATAAGCCAAAAATATGTTTACCTCACTGATCAGGCAGACATTGTCTATGGGCCACCATAAATTTTTTTAACTGCCTTCTGTAACCATCTAGCTACTCCGCAAGGATATGATGATTGAAATATATTCACCCTGTATAAAAACCTACACCCTAATTGAAACTTCGGCTACGCACGAAAAGAAAAAAATCTACTTATTGCCACCCAATATAACTTTTTTAATAACCCTCTATACCCGTAATTTCTTGCCAATATACATTCTAAGCAACTTGTAAATTCAACTGCTAATGGTCTACCTTATAGGTTATAGCTTTATTTTAACATTTTTTAACCACCCTGTGTAACAACTATTCTACTCCGCTATATAATTTCACTATCATATATATTCAACTACTAATGGCAACCTTATATAATTATTTGCTCTGTATTTATGTGTATTATATACCTTGTGTTAGTCAATCATAGCAGTATATCAAAACTTCCCAAAACTACAAATTAAATTAAACTATTAATATTAGGAGTGAAAAGTTTACTTTATAATTGAAAGTTGCACTAAGAAATGATAAATTAGTTATTTTATATAGTGTTACGAAATTTACCCAAAGCCGACCCTGTGTCATTTCAGCACGACAACAAACGCTTTAAGATAAAAAAAATACGATTCTCGAAAAGGCTCGGCAGCGGAAGGAACGATGTTGATTTCTACTGGAGAATTCTACGCTGGTGATATAAAAGAAGAACGCCACGATCGCCAGGCAGTGATACCGCGTCGACTAGCTTATATGGATTGTTATTGTATTTGAATCAGATGTTTGAATGTAAATAAAGTTCTAGAAAAGTGACAGTGAATACTAGTTGTTATAATTTTTAAATTGAACCCACGAAGTATATTGCAATTTGGTGTTAGAAGTGAAGGATTAAGTGCAGTTAACATCCTAAATTGATTTATGGAAACTCGTAGTATGGAAAAGATAGACGAAAAAAATTGCACAGATTCTAGAAAAACGTGACAAGAAGGAGAAACAACATCAAGAAGAAATTCAACAAAGGTTAGTGAAATCTTTTGATGATAAACTTAAAGTTGAGTTAGAAAATCTTGTCACTACGATGAAAAGCGAACAACAAAATCTTGTTTCCACGATGGAAGAAAAACAACAAAATCTTGTTTCCACGATGGAAGAAAAACAACAAAATTTAGTTTCTACAATGAAAGGCGAACAACAAAATTTAATGGAAGGGTTATTCTCGAAATTTGTAGAAAAACAAGATCAAACTGAAGAAAAAACACAAATGCAATTTGAACAACTAATGCAAATAGTAAGACAAGTTAATGAAACAGTTAATGAAAGGATGCAAATAGTTGAGTCTGATATAAAAGAGATAAATGATGACATTAAGACCATAAAAAATACCGTGGACACTCTTGAAACAAAAGTAGATGACCTCGATTCCATCCAAAGCCAGGTAAAAGTTGAAATCAGTTCAATTCAAAACTCAGTTCAAGACCAAATCAGTGCTATCCAAGACAAGGTAGAAACAGAAATTAAAAAAATGCAGCAGGACTTACAGCGAGGAAAATACCAGAACACCGTGAGTACCAGAGGTTCCATTAGTAAACCACCCACATTTGATGGCAGTTCATCTTGGCCCATGTATAAACGGCAATTTGAGGCGGTGGCTAAAGCTAATGGATAGGATAATCAAGAAAAATCCACTTCTCTGGTAATTTCGTTAAGAGGTCCGGCCCTAGAACTCCTCCAAAGCATTCCAGTCGATGAACAAGGCAATTTCGAGAAGATCATCGCTATCCTGGACAAACGATACGACAATCAATCCTTGAGCCAGGTATACCAAGTCCAACTGAGTGGAAAAACGCAAAAATCCGGTGAAAGCCTCCAAGAATTCGAAGCAGAGATTAGACGGTTAGTTCACTTGTCCTACCCAGACCTGCCTGAGGAAACGAAAGACCAGTTGGCCACACAAAGTTTCATAAACGGCATCAGAGATGTGGAAGTACAAAGAAATTTAAGACTGAGTGGCGTCAAGAAAAGTAGTGAAGCTCTACTTCGGGCTTTGGAAGTAGAGGCCGTCATGAACATGTCCAAGCCGAGGGTTCGAGCAGTTTCCTTCAACCAGGAGGAGTCAGAGTCACCATTTCAAGCGCTGCTGGCTGGTCTGAACAAAATATTAGGCCGGTCACAAAGAACTGGCACCAGAGGGGCATGTTACCGCTGCGGACGGACAGGGCACTTCCAACGTGACTACCGAGTAAGGCTACCGGAACGATCACCAACCAGGGGTAGCCAACAAACCGACCTTACCAACCAGGGAAACTCCAACCAGTCAGCATAAGGGGGCGAATGCTGACTCACCATCCACCAGCCCCCAGGACAGTTTCCATCCGGGGATTTTGCAGAGATAGCGGCAGCCTAGTCATCAGAGCCACCATCAACGGGCGAACAGTTACCATCACCATCGATACCGGCGCCGCTGTGTCCATTGCCAAGTCCAGGGTTTTGAGAGCATCAGAAATTCGGCCAGTTACCAATAACATCCAGCTCAGAACAGTCACCGGCGAGTCCATGTCAATACAGGGTGAGGCAGATGTCGTGCTACAGATAGGGGACAACATGATCCGGCATAGGGTCCCGGTAGCGAATATTGAGGACGATTTTATACTGGGAATGGACCTAATTAGCCAGCATGGATTTATGTTCGACCCGAGATATGATGTTCTTCGGTTCCTGAATGAGGAATTTGTATTGACACGGCCCGTCAACACATCATTCACGCCCATAAAAATTGTGGCAAAGTCTTCAGCAAGAATTCCCGGTCGAACGGAACAGATTATTCATGGGCAGTTAGACAGCAATCCTGGGAGCTGCGTTGGAATGGTGGAGCCCGTACACTCAGCTCATGACTACTTGGTTGGACGGGCTATAGTTAAAACCGGACGAGATATACCAATCAGAGTCCTAAATCTGTCCAACAACGACATCCGAATTACCAATGGTCAAGAGATAGCTTGTTTCGAGCCAGTAGAGACCATCATCAATTGCGAAGAAGAGTACCAGACGTCGGTGAATGAGACAGGGCCCGATAAAGAGTTCCTACAACAGTTTGCTGACCACTTGACACACTTGACACCAGAGAACCAGAAGAAAGCCAAGCAATTTATCACAAAACACTAGCAAATTTTTAACAGTAAAAATGGAACTGCCGGTCGCACCAACATCATCCAGCATCGAATAGATACCGGAAAGGCTCAACCCATCAGAATACCACCTAGACGACTACCATTGGGGCAACGACAGGCAGTCGAGGAAAACATCGAGTCCATGTTACAAAATGGAGTTATTGAGCCATCCATCAGTCCATGGTCTGCTCCCGTCGTGCTAGTTAAAAAGAAAGATGGAACCACCCGATTTTGCGTGGATTACAGAAAGCTGAATGATGTCACGAAGAAAGACAGCTATCCACTACCCCGAATCGATGACACTTTGACCACACTAGCAGGCTCCCGTTGGTTTTCCACACTAGACCTAAAAAGTGGATATTGGCAGGTTGGTCTACACGCAAACGACAGAGAAAAGACAGCGTTCTCCACCAGTAAAGGGCTGTTTCAGTTCACGGTCATGCCCTTTGGGTTATGTAATGCACCCGCTACATTTGAGAGACTAATGGAGTATGTACTGAGCGGGTTAACATGGAGGACGTGCTTAGTATACCTCGACGACATTCTAGTCATGGGCCAGACATTCGACGACCATCTGAAGAACCTGGGCGAAGTATTCTCCAGAATTAATAACGCCAACCTGAGACTCAATCCGAAGAAGTGTTCCTTGTTTCAAAAAGAAGTAGAGTTTTTGGGCCACGTAGTGTCCGAGTCAGGAATCCGCACCAACGAAGACAAGATAGAAGCCATCCGTGATTGGCCAGTTCCAAGAGACAAACATGAACTCCGAAGCTTCTTGGGCCTCTGTTCATACTACCGGCGTTTTGTTGAGGGATTTGCCACCATCGCCGCCCCTCTACATCGGCAGACCACTGATAAAGAGACCTTCCATTGGAATCAGGATTGCAAAACATCATTCAGGCGACTGAAGGCAGCACTATGTTCCAGCCCAATCCTAGCCTTTCCTACACAGTCCGGCAAGTTCATCTTAGACACAGACGCCAGCAACACAGGTTTGGGGGCCGTCCTATCCCAGGTGCAAGATGGTGAAGAGAGGGTGATCGAGTACTACAGCCGTGGATTCTCGAAGCCAGAAAGAAATTATTGCGTTACCAGAAAAGAACTTCTTGCAATAATAAGGGCTGTAGACCATTTCCACAAATACCTGTATGGTCGCCATTTCTTAATCCGAACAGATCATGCCGCACTCAAATGGCTGCTGGACATGAAGACACCGGAAGGACAACTGGCCAGATGGATGGAGAAATTACAGCAATACGACTTCAAGGTGGAAAACCGTGCCGGCCGGTTGCACAATAATGCCGATGCCCTATCCAGATGACCCTGTAGAGCGGAATGCAAGCATTGTCTGAAGACGGAACAGCGAGAGGGTATCTCCATCAGGCAGATCCGAGTGCAGGCCAATGAAGACTGGACAACGGAACAGTGCATCCAGGACCAAATGGCTGATCCAGACATCGAACCAATCTTGTCACTCAAAATGAGAGGGGCACCCAGGCCACGATGGGACGAGGTAGTTAGATACTCCGGCGTGCTGAAATCGTTATGGGCTCAGTGGGACTCTCTACGAGTAGACAATGGAATGCTGAAGCGAGTTTGGGAAAGCGCTGATGGACGAGAAACCAAGTCCCAACTGGTAGTTCCGAAGAAAAAGGTACCAGCCATCCTGACCGAAGTACATGATGGAATTACCGGAGGCAACCTGGGCATGAATAAAACCCTAGACAAAGTTCGCCAGCGGTACTACTGGGTGAATTACTTCGAAGACGTCAGAGTTTGGTGCCGCAAATGTGCCACATGTGCCGCCAGTAAGGGCCCGAAGACCCGGACCAAGGGCAGAATGCAGCAGTACAATGTGGGCGTCCCATTTGAGAGAATTGCCATCGATGTCGCCGGTCCGTTTCCCGAGTCTGAGAGGGGGAACAAATACATTCTGGTCGCAATGGATTACTTTAGCAAATGGCCTGAGGCATATGCGATACCCAACCAAGAGGCAACCACGGTAGCGACGGTGCTAGTAGAACAACTATTCAGCAGGTTTGGCGTCCCGATGGAATTACATTCAGACCAGGGGCGTAACTTCGAATCGAATGTATTCCAGAAGGTCTGCACGATGTTGGGGATCAGGAAAACGAGAACAACACCATTACACCCACAGTCAGACGGAATGGTGGAAAGATTCAACCGGACCTTGGAACAACACCTATCCAAGGTCGTCAGCAATAACCAGCGTGATTGGGACGAGCATATTCCCCTATTCCTGTTGTCATATCGCTCTGCTGTACATAATAGTACAGGCCTGACCCCAGCCAGGGTCTTATTCGGAAAGGAGCTGCGATTACCATGCGACTTGGCATTTGGCTCCCCCGAAGAACCTCCCCAAGACATCGACGATTATGCCGACCAGATCCGACATAACATGCTGGCAATACACGACTTAGCCCGAACACAGATGTTGGCCACCAGTGACCGGATGAAGACGCGATACGACCTCAAGGCCAATTCAGCCGGGTTCCAGGAGAGGGACAAAGTCTGGCTGTACAACCCCCAACGGAGCAAGGGTAAATCCCCAAAGCTTACACCCGCCTGGGATGGTCCATACAAAGTGGTCAAGAGGCTGAATGATGTCGTCTACCGGATCCGTCGAAACCCCAAGGCTAAATTGAAGGTGGTCCACTTAGATCGACTCGCTCCCTACCATGGAGGGGATGTTTCTGATCGGGACGATCAGAATTAAAGGGGGGGCAGTGTTACGAAATTTACCCAAAGCCGACCCTGTGTCATTTCAGCACGACAACAAACGCTTCAAGATAAAAAAAATACGATTCTCGAAAAGGCTCGGCAGCGGAAGGAACGATGTTGATTTCTACTGGAGAATTCTACGCTGGTGATATAAAAGAAGAACGCCACGATCGCCAGGCAGTGATACCGCGTCGACTAGCTTATATGGATTGTTATTGTATTTGAATCAGATGTTTGAATGTAAATAAAGTTCTAGAAAAGTGACAGTGAATACTAGTTGTTATAATTTTTAAATTGAACCCACGAAGTATATTGCAATATCGATATGAATTCGACTGATGCATCGGTGCTATTGTACGAAGGCTGCCTTTTATATTTCGGGATTGGACAACAGTAGTGTTGCAATCTGACATCTGACAGCTCCATCGTAAAGTTTGACATTTTTGAGGTTACACGTACTCAGAACGTTTTGACATACGAGCGCTATGTGTTGTTTACAGTAACTGAAAGGATTCATCTCGGCCAAAAAATGGAATTAAATCGTGCCAAGTAAATCTAAAATCCTTCATTGCTTACTTTTCTACTACTTTATCGAACTTGATTGTTGCTTAATTTGTACAGAATGAGCACCTTTTAATGTTCACATTTTTTACTTCCTGGGTAGGTACCTAACAACATTGAATGTGTTATTTATTTCCTTGAGTTGTATTTTGTTATAAGTATTTTTAGCTTTTTAGTTATAGGTGGAAGTCGGTTATTATACTTAGTTTGTTAATTCTTGTGGCAGTAATAATAATAAACTGCTGTTTGTTGTGTTTGTACGAAGCAATTGTTTTAACAAATCATTTGTTTCTTAGTGTAGTGCCAGTCACTACCATACCGCCACCCCGCCCAACATATAGTGGTTGTCATTTCCTCGAATTTGCTCAAATTAAATTTGCAAGAACGCCCGAAACACCCACGGGAAATGGATATTCACGCATTTTCATTTCCGGCCGAGCGAAAATTTTCTCTCTGCTGCTGTGCGGTGAGGCGTGCGGCTTTTCCAGGGGGAAACTGTTATTTACCTTCTGTATGAAGTTATTATGAGCATGGAGAACGTCCAACAGATGATGACAGAGATGGAGTTGGCGAAACATTTTTCCAGGCGGGTTTCCACGGTAATGAGGTTGGGCTGACAGCCGGCACGGTGTGAATATTCCTCCAAATTCGATATATGTAAATATATGAGATGGTTAAATGGAAATTTCTCTGATAACGATGTTACGACAAGCTGATTGACGGAAAATCTACGGAGCGAGCCTTTTTCGAATACGGCTTTTCTTCTGTTTATTTGCCCACAGGCAGAAGTGGGTGTCATATAGAAATCGGAAATTCTAACGAAATCTGAATATTGTTGGAAGCAATAATGCAAGAAAAAATAATTTAAAAAAAAGTTATAACCGACGTCAAGGTAGAACTAATTAGTCGAAATTAACCGACAAAATATAACACTACAATAAATACTAATAAATAGCACACTCACTATTGTTAGGTAACTACAAAAAACGTAAGGAATGTAAGCAATGAAAGGTGCTCGTTCTGTACAAATTAATTACCTACTCATCTAGTCTACTTTTGAAGTGTATTTACTACTTCACCAAACTTGATGATTGCTAACAGTGTGTACTAAATCTACATGACCGACAATATTAATCTTGAACTTTAATATGAGCAAAGCGAATTCTTTTTCAGTACCTATATGATGTGATAAATCTTATTTGGCCTTAGATTGTCATAAATCAATGGTAACTGTGGGCACACAATAAAGATGGTTCAGTTTTTTGATATTTTCCCTGCAAGTTTTTCTAAAATACATTGAGAAACGGCAGGTGTCAAAAACCAGACTAAAAGTGAAGAAGAACGCTGTTAAATTGAAACGAATGAGTAACAACAACGAACCAATAGAGAAACAATCCCGAATCTCGAAAAGAAACTTAATGAGAACCAGGGCGCAGAAAGAAAACATAGAAGAACGACGCAACCAAACAGCTTGAAAATGCCGTCAAATGTTTTCCAAAAGTTTTGCTTTAAAATGTCAATGTGATTTTATGTTTTTAGTGGAGAGGATGGGTGATAATGTTTAAAGTACATATTCCTTTAATGTTAATCAATATTTTTATCTTTTTGTTCTGGCTTTTATCTAATCCTTCATTTACTTTCCATATTCAACAAATTGGTCATAAAAATGCTCCAAATGAGCTCTGAAATACAACCACCTTTCAGAAATATTCCTTAACTGCTTGGAAAAATGTCAGTATTCTGTTACTATTCAGTTAAAAAAAATTACTAATATGTCACTATTTCTATATAAGATAAGTCACCATTCTACTATTTTGATCGTATACAGCCTTGACAAAACTGCATCATCACTGCATCCTTCTGCAGGTAGATCTAACAGTCCCAAGGGTAGCATAGGGGAAACAAATACATCTTGGGACAATAACCAAACTCTCCAGCTTGTTATATTGTATGATTTGAGCAACTCGACGATTTGATATTAAACACCTAGCATGAATAACATATAACATTTCAGTGGCTTCTTCTTTTCTTGCTATAATTGCTTACTTGTTCATTCAGTCCAGTCAAGTTGAATTTATCCTTTATACAAACGTCTGCTACCTGTCAAAAAATGAATATCCTATTAATCCGCAAAAACAGTTAACTCACGATGTACCCACGCAACTGCTCATTTTGTTTTTGTACCTTGATTTGCAAATCCAAATTGCTGCCGAGTGAGAATTTTGAACAACCTAGTTTTGCTTTGTAAATGTAACTATACAGGTTTATTTTTTTAATAAGAAACCAAAGATGGTGCGACAGAAATATCGCTTCCAGACCTGCTAGCATTACTTGTTATAAACTTGTTACAATTAATACAATTCCCGTTTCTTTCAGCTCCCTTTAGTTTAACGATTGTTTTTCTACCATTCTTACAAGATTTCTCATAGATCATTAGCATATGGACAAATTCTTTAAACAAAAAAAAAACAATTTTGTACTAATAAAATTATTTTCAAATATAAGTACAACTGTATGTTTTTATTTTCTAATATATTTACTCCACCGCATTAAAAAAATTAAATACGAGAATGAAAGATGCGCCTAACCTCGATAGCACGTCACTGTTTACATTATTTAGAAATCTATATAAAAAAAATCATATGGGCAATAAAAACTATGAATTTTTTTGAATTATAGCAGATTTTCTATCTTAAATTTAGAAATATAACACCCTGTATGCTTTGCATCGACAACTACCCGATTTGAGTATTCATCAAGATTTCTTAATTAACGAGAAGTCTTTTAGAACAGAGTATTGTCGGTCCTATATAGTGACACGCTGTATATCTTAATATATAAAAAATCCGTGTCACTGTGTATGTTCCGAATAAACTCAAAAACAAGTCAACCGATATTCATGAAAGTTGGCATATATATGTAATTTGGTCCAACTTAGATGATAGGATAGTTATTATTTAAATTAATGGTCTTAATAATTAATAATTAATAATAAACTGATAATCAACGTTGGTTGTTGTTACGCATCGTACGTTCCATAAGTCAGGAACAGATGGCGCCTTCAGCGAATTTCTTTACAGAGAACTTTGCAATTTGCACCTCATAGATGGCGCCACACTTGAATGCGATATATTTTCTTAGACTACACACTATAGATGTCTTATTTTGCGTTAAATTTTGTGCGTTTTGTGTTAAATTTGTCTTTCAAATCTGTCTTAAATCACTCAGCCACAGCAACGCGTGGCCGGGTCTGCTAGTAAATTATATATTTTAATATAATATTTCATACCTTTAGGAATAGAATTCCATTCTCAAATTGAAATAAGACTAGAGCTTCACACGAGACAAGAGTAGGCGAGAGGATCAAAAATCTCATCTCGGTCTCGTCAATTCCTAAAATTGAAGTCTTGTTCAAGTCTCGGTCTCGTGCTGTTACCAGTTGTCTCGTCTCCTATCGTTTAATTTTATATAATGATAATAAATATTAGATAAACTAAATAATGATTCATGATACAAATGTTTTGAGCTATATTTATTACGCTATTATACAAAAATATTTTAACAAGTACATAAATGTTTTTATCTAACGAACTCTTAATTTTAACTTATAAATTACTAGACTACAATTTTTGGTCACGCAGTTTAACATAAATTTTATCTCCACAGAATACTTGAAACTTTTTGTGGATCTAAGTTTGTTACCAAATACTTGCGTATTCGACCAGTTCTATTATATATACTTCCATAGATGTATACATTAATTGTTTACGTCTTTTCTAAAAGAAATACAAAAAAAAATAAAAAATTGCTGAAGTTGTACAAATAGAGACAAAATTTTCAAAACATGGGTATTTAGAAGCCATAAAATTTGTCCGTTAAGTATTGAATTTATAATGGGATCAGTCGTATATAAGAAAAGTTTACTGTATGTCTGCTGTCACCGCCATAGGATGCCAAACTTGGACAAAACTCAGCCCTGTTCGTCAAGTAGCCGCACGATCGTTCCGACAGTAAACCTGACCGTCAATGACAGACAAATTCCATGGAACGAAGTCAAATACCTTGGAGTCATCATCGACAGGTGGTTGACTTTCACGGGGCATGTCCAAGAGACTCGTAACAAAGTCCGGGCTGCCCGGACTCTTAAACAAGCTGACTCTTACCAAGATAGTCATCTTGCCAATCCTGACGTACGCTTCAATAGTCTGGGGACACACCAGCAAGAGCAACAGCCAAGCCACCCAAAGGTAGGAGAACCTATGCTTTTCAACGATTGCGAATTACTTGCGAACACTCCACTCCAAAGGTAGAAGCTGCACGGACCAAGTGATAAGCCTGACAACATTCATTGAATCAGGATACCAGGAATGTCTTAAAACCACGGCTGTATTCATAGATTTAACAGCTGCCTATGATACAGTCTGGAGAGGAGGTCTCCTTTATAAGTTTCTGCATGTGATTACCTGTAAAAAACTTGGAGGGCTCTTGAATAACATGCTTCTGATCGAAAATTCCAAGTGATCATGAACGGCAAAGCCAGCAAACACAGAATTCTAAATAATGGCCTTCCTCAGGGCTCCGTAATTGCTCCTGTCCCTTTTAATTTATACACCGCTGATCTTCCTGCAACAACTGCACATAAATTTGCGTACGCCGATGATCTGGCTATAGCCGTGAAAGTTAATTCTTTTGATGCAGCAAAGAGAATGTTAGAAAAAGATCTCGAAACTTTGGATGTGTATTATAAAAAATGGAGACTAGTTCCAAGTCCTAGCAAAACAGAGTTTTCCTTTTTTCACCTAAATAATAAACAGGCTAATCAAGAGCTTGGAATATTCTGGAATGGTGAACGCCTTAGGTACAATCCGAACCCAAAATACCTGGGTATTACACTAGACAGAACGCTCTCTTCTAGGAAACATATAGAGAACACGGCTGCAAAAGTTCAAACGAGGAATAACATTCTGGAAAAGCTCTGTGGAACCTCATGGGGAGCAACTGCCGATACCTTACGATGTTCGGCAATGGGTCTCGTCTTCAGCGCAGCTGAGTATGGTGCTCCAGTATGGATGAACAGCCACCATGTCTCAAAAGTTGATGTTCAGCTCCGTAGGAGCATGCGTACCATAACGGGATACATAAAATCTACACCAACTTACTGGCTCCCAACTCTCAGCCATATTATGCCGCCAAATATCCGACGGAAAGAAGCTCTCCTACGAGAATACGAGAAAATAATGGATATCCCGGAGTTGCCCATCCATGAGTATATACCAACTGCTTGACTCACCAGACTGAAATCCAGACATCCACCATCAGGACTGCGAAAGCGTTACATGAAAGTGATTTCAGGGGTCTCCAGGAATGGGATGCAGGTTGGAGGGAGGATGCCCCTCCAGAGGTACTCGATTATGTGAGCATCCATGAGGAACCTGCGGGTTTCGATTTACCTCGCAATATATGGAAGACGGCAAATAGAATTAGAACGGGACACGGCGTCTGCGCAGATATGCTGTATAAATGGAATAAACAACCCACTCACAATTGCGAATGCGGGGTAGCCTATCAAACAGTTAAACATATATACCAAGACTGTAAACTTACGGCCTACCAGGGAACAATAACGGATATATATAGTCTCCCTCCTGCAGCAACTGAATGGATAAAGAACCTGTCTGTTAGTTGGTGATTACTATGTGTGGAATTGTTATTTACAAATGCTCTGTTTCTGTTTTTACTCTGTACTATTCTTGTTCTTGTGTATTGTTAGTGTTTAAATGTAATTTCGTATTTTTATATTATAAGACCAGTTCATGTATACAATTGCCATACGCTAAATAAAATAAATCAACTACACAAGCCAGTGCTTGCAGGCGTATATCAAAATATCGCAAACAGAAAATCGAAATGTTTACCCAAAACGAAAAACATATCTTGTGTTGGTATTATATATTAACTGGATGTTATATTTATTTATTTACAATAAATTATTGATCTTCTATAAACGAAGAGACTCGTAATATATAAATTGGTCCCATTTCACAGAAACGTAAGTTGATAAGTATTTCAAGATCAAGCAAGTGTCGCGTCGGGACAAGTGTCGAAACAAATGATGTTTCAGTTTTTGCAGTTCATTACCATACTTTTATATTTACATATGTGTAAGTGCGGATCTACCTTCAATATATATCAAAAATATAAAAACGAAAATATCAGCCAAACTGATAACCTCGTCCTCTTATGGAAGTCTGTCAAGAATATACGAGGGTGACTCAAATATGAACCGGACTTTTGTTTTAAAAATTTTATTGGTACGATCAATACAAATTTTAATACATATTATTTTTCTACATAGTCTCCTCTCTTATGTATAAATTTTTCCCACGGAATCGGAAGTTTTTTAATACCTTTCTCAAAGAATGAAACTGGTCGTGTCGATAACCAATTGCGCACAAACGTTTCTACACCTTCGTTGTCCTCAAAGTGGTGGCCTCCCAGTTCTTCTTTAAGTGGCCCAAACATGTGGTAGGCACATGGCGACAAATCAGGACTGTAAGGCGGGTGTTCAAGGGTTTCCCTTTGTTCAATTTTCCTTGAGTCAATGCAGCTGTATGTGGCCGAGCGTTCTCATGCAACAGAATCACACTTCGGATAGACATATCCCGCCTCTTTTGCCGATAGGCAAGTTTCAGTTGTTGGAGCAGTTCGCAGTAATACTCAGCATTAATTGTACGGCGTTCGTGCAGAAAATCGATCAGCAGTACGCCTTTCAAATCCCAAAAAACTGTTGCAAGAATTTTCTCTGCAGAAAGACGGGTCTTGGCTTTCCGCGGTGCTGCCTCTCCAGGTTTTCGCCACTCCATGCTTGCACGTTTGGAGTACGGAGTATAATGATGCACCCATATCTCATCACAGGTGACAATATGTCTCAAAAACTCATCCCCCTCTGCTCGATATCTTGCTAACAGCCTTTCACATACAGCAAGACGGTTTGCTTTCTGATCTTCCCTTAGAAGGCGAGGAACCCATCTTGCACACACTTTTCGGTAACCCAACTCATCTGAAATGGTTGATTGAGCACTCCCATATGATATTTCAACGTGTTCAGCAATTGCCAATACTGTAAGATGGCGGTCACCTACAATCAGCTCACGAATTGCGTAGATATTCGCCTCATTGATGCTTGTCGTGGGACGGCGTGCATGAGGCTCATTTTCCACTGTCTCTCGGCCATCAGAAAACTTTTTGTGCTAGTCGTACACTTGGGTCCTTGAAAGTGTTTCATTGCCGAACTATGCAGATAGTCGACGCAAAATTTCAGACGGTCTAACGCCCTCCAGCGCCAAAAATTTGATAACAACACGTTGCGCAACAGACGTATGCACCTCTTGCTCTGACATGATGCTACTAACAGCGCATCGACTACGCCTCGCCAAACCGACGAACTTCCCTCTTCTTAACATCCCTACCTAACATATATCGAGACGTCACGCCACTCGAATTACCTACAGGACGAGAAACAGAAAAGTCCGGTTTATATTTGATTCACCCTCGTATAAAAATACTGATAAATCTGCTCTCATTTTCTACCAACACACATTATTGCAAACTCCAACCTTCCGAGTCTTTCAACAAAATTCCATCGTCATCATTCACTTCCACTGATTTCTCTCCATCATACGAAACGCAAGAACTCAAGCGTGTGTAACAACACAATCCATAAGTTAGTCGAAACTCGAGAGAAGCCCTGCCACTGACACAGTGAAAGCAGAGCTGCTGCACCCCCGAAGAGCGTAGGGCGAAAAGGGCCACAGGTTTTGCAACCCTTTACACCCTCTACGTTGTAGTTTCAGTTGGTTGTCAGACCACTTTTCTTTAACCCCCACCATCGGCGTTTTGTCTTCAGAGCGAGCGGACCCTCCTTGAATAATTACCGACTAAGGGCTAAGGGCAAGCCTGACCTCTAGAGACCAACACACGGAAAGGGATAATGTTATGCTGGTCGTATACTCGTCTTTAATTTCGGACCACCATTGCTGGAGAGGCGAGAGATGTTATTTCCTACATTAGGTATTAAGGGCTGCGAAGGATGCCAAGAGGCAGGGTCTTAGTTTATTCTGGGGCGAATTGAATTATAGTGGTTTTAGTATTGTTGTTAAGTTTTAGGTTGAGTTGAATGAGGGTTTAATTGCGCTACGAATGAGTGGGAGGGTTCACTTCTCAAATGCCAGAAACATTTTCTTGGTGTTTCATGAATTTGAACATATCATCTTAATGATAACTGCAGAAACTTCGGTATGTCATTTTTATATCAACTTTCCATTATGTTACTCTGTAATTTTCCGCAATAGCAAAGATTTCGTTTGCTAATGTAGTTCTTATTCACATACGTTGCGTAGGTACATAAGGTATGGGATACATTATTTTAGCTATATAAACAATTTTCGGGAAAACTCTAGAAACAGGTTTAAATTGTCTTCTAAACATTGTTTGTGGCATATTCTTGATTACTTTTATGTTTGTTTGTGCAATAATACCACAATAGAAATAAAACGACGTATATTGCAGGAATACCAAACCTTTCAAAGTCTATTCTTTCTGACTTCGTTGTCAATGGCTTTATATTTATTGATGTAGATTGCAAAATGGATAAATCAAATTTTCATTTTGCAATCTACATCAATAAATATAAAGCCGTTGACAACGAAGTCAGAATAGAGTTTGAAACGTTTGGTATTCCTGCAATATACGTCGTTTTATTTCTATTGTGGTGTTATTGCACAAAAAACATAAAAGTAACAGGTTTAAAGTTTTGATTTTGATTTAATATACAGGGTGTTCCTAAATTGGAGGTGCAAACGAAAAGGGGAGATTCCCTGAATAGTTTTAGGAAGAAAAAGTCCCATAAACATGGGTCCGCAAACGTTTCGTTTTCAAGATACAGAGTGTTAAAGTTTCAATTTTTTTCAAGTTTTTTCTCATAGTATCTGCACTTCAAAAGATATTCAAATGAAATTTGGCATAGATATTACAATTAAGAGTTTACACCTTGTGACATGCCAATTTCGATTGCAAATCTACAGGGTGATATTTTTTCGGGAACACTGTTCACTGTTGTCCTTCAAAATTTTTTTTTGGTGAGCCACTGGTACTTTCAAAAATTATAAAGAAAAGCTTTGTTGTTACACCAAACTTTATGTTCTCTTGTAGTTTTGTCGTATCTACTACCGGTATCGAGAAAAAAAATTTGAATGATTCTCTTGAAATCCTCAGAAAATTCCGAATTGTCATAGAAATCTAGTTACCTACCTAGTAGGCTGTGGTGAATGAATAAATATATTGTTAGTTTTGACACATGAAATTAAACTCCTGTGTTTTGAAAATTAAAGATGGTAGCATTTTAATATCAAAACATGCCGAATTTTACGAATTCCGAAATGGCTGACATGCATTTCATGTATTGTCTTGCAAATGGTAATTCAAGAGAAGCTAAGCGTCTTTACATGGAACGCTATCCCAATAGAGTGATGTCTGGTCATCGGATGTTCTCTAATATTCACAGGCGTCTTTCAGAAACTGGATCTTTTTCTGCGAAAAATATTAATGCAGGAAGACCACGAAGTGTGAGAACACCACGACTCGAAGAGGCAGTGCTGAAAGAAATAGAAGAACATCCAGGAACCAGTACAAGAAAAATTAGTGTTACCTTAAATACAAGTCATCAAGTTGTTTGGCGGATCTTGCGGGATTCTTTGCTCTATCCTTATCACATTCAGAGGGTGCAGGCGCTCTTGCCTCGAGATTGTCATCCAAGAATTATTTTTTGTCAGTGGTACCTCAACAGACTATTGAACAATCCTTATTTTGATTGCCAAATCCTATTCACTAATGAAGCCCGTTTCTCAAGGACTTCAAATCTAAATTTTCATAATGAACACATATGGGCAGAGGAGAATCCACATGAAATTTCGGCAATTTCTGCAGCTTATTTTCAAGAGGAATTTTTATTAAATGTGTGGGGTGGTAATATTGGCGATTATTTGATTGGTCCTTTCTTCTTGCCAGGGCGACTTACTGGTCAATCATACAGACATTTTTTTAGAGAACGATTTGCCCTTGTTATTGGATGATATACCTCTTATGATGCGACGTGAAATGTGGTTCATGCAAGACGGTGCTTCTGCTCATTTTTCACTTTTGGCTAGGGAGTATTTGAACGAAAATTATGTAAACAGGTGGATTGGACGAGGTGGACAACAGCCATGGCCCGCAAGGTCCCCAGATTTAAATAGTTTAGATTTCTTTCTGTGGGGCCACCTGAAATCTCTAGTGCACATAACGCCAGGGAATACCATGGACGAACTGAGAAATCGTATAATAGGCGCGTTTGATACAATTAGGAATACTCCAGGAGTGTTTGAAAGAGTTCGATCGTCTATGAGAAAAAGAACAGAAGCTTGTATAAGGGTTGGGGGAGGGCATTTTCAACAATTGCTGTAGTTTAGTTCCTTTGTTGTTATTTAGTTTTTTTATTGTAATTAATAATTTTTGAGTTGTACGTTTCTTGCAGTAATACATTTTTTCTGATGATTATACCAGTTTATCGAATCTTTAAGAATCATTGCTATTTTAATAATTCAATTTTTTTTTCTCGAAATCGGTAGTAGATACGACAAAACTACAAGAGAACATAAGGTTTGCTATAACAACAAAGCTTTCCATTATAATTTTTGAAAGTACCAGTGGCTCACCAAAAAAATTTCTGAAGGACAACAGTGAACAGTGTTCCCGAAAAAATATCACCCTGTAGATTTGCAATCGAAATTGGCAATTCACAAGGTGTAAACTCTTAATTGTAATATCTATGCCAAATTTCATTTGAATATCTTGTGAAGTGCAGATATTATGAGAAAAAAACTTGAAAAAAATTGAAACTTTAACACTCTGTATCTTGAAAACGAAACGTTTGCGAACCCATGTATATGGGACTTTTTCTTCCTATAACTATTCAAGGAATCTCCCCTTTTCGTTTGTACCTCCAATTTAGGAACACCCTGTATAGGCTGCTCTATGCAGTATCACCAAACATGGAAGGCCCATGTGCTTTATTATTTAGCCCATATAACATATGTGTAGCTTACCGTTTTGTTTTTTTTTAATTTTTTTTCTTAATTCCCATATGATTTTTTCACGAACTTTTATAACGTTTATATTTCATTGCAACTTCACCAAATAATCTTAAATCTAATCTCTTTTGCAATTGGTATTTAAGACAAGTAATTGGGTGAAAAAATGATATGAGTCCACAAATGGCGAGGTTTCGTAAGAAAATAAGTCCGTTATATACTTTTTTACATTACAAAAGAAGAAGAAGGACAACTTCTTATGCTTACAAAAACTTCTATAGTTCAACCGTTTGTCAACGATATACCACATGTATTGGAAAATAAGTAGTAACAGAATAAAATTTAAGATTGTAACTTACAAGGTTAGAAAGACAAAATAAAACATAAAACCAAAGTGTTCTTTCTTACTTCAATTCTTGTTCTTTTACGGTATCATATAACAATCAAAACTCTAACTATTTTTTCTCGCAATTCTAGTTTTTCTATAATAACTATTTTCTGCTTCATGTTTTATCTTATATTTATGATTCTGATTTGTGACTGATAGAATTTTTGAGTAATTTTTAAGTAATTTAACACACCTAATTTAAATTTAGTATGAGAACGGAGGTTTTCGGGGCCAGAGTCATAGCTGATTCTGCTTTTTCAGGATTTGGACCACGTCATTTTTTTCCGAATTGATTTATTTAAATACCTAAACCGGCATATAAACAAAGTTTTCCGACGTTTCGCCCAAAAGTATAAAGGACTTTTTCAAGGATGAGGAAAAACAAAACAACAAACAAGCGACTCCATTCATTTAGTCTTTTTCTCACAAACACACTTTGAAACTTCACTTTTATTAAACTTGTCACACTGACGCACAAATTGTAAATGACTAATAGGTACGAAGAAATAATAATAATTGGCCCCTCGAAATTTCCTGGTAAAAGAAGGTTAGGAGGCACTCACTGGGAATATTTTTGATTGCTTTATGATTGTGTGTACTCTCCAAGATGCACCATCGCCAAATATTTAGCGGGCAATCTTAGGACATTCACTGGAAAATCGCCTTCACATGTTTTAAACTCATCCCATTTTGTAGCTCTTCTGTCAGAGATATCAATTGAACCCAAAGACAATTTAGTTATTTTTGATCTGACATCACTGTTCACCAAAGTTCCTATCTCAGACTCGCTATCGATTATTAGAGAACTGCGGTCGAAAGACGGATAAACCTTGGATTTACTCATGTTGATCGAAAAATGTCTTCCGTCGACGTATTTTCTTTTTCAAAATAAATATTACATGCAAATTTCTGGTACCCCTATGGGTTCGCCGCTATCACCGGTAGTGGCAAATATCTTTATGGAAGCTTTTGAAGCAGTGGCTCTGAAGACTTCAAGCCACAAACCCAAAATCTGGTTGAGATATGTTGGTGAAACTTTTGTCATCTGGCCACATGAACAAGAGGCTCTCCAATTGTTCTTTAACCACATTAATACCCAAGATTCAAACATCAAATTCACAATGGAAATTCACTCTAATGGATCTTTGCCGTTCCTGGACGTGGTTTCACGGTTGCCAAATAGTCGCCTGAGCCACTCTGTATACAGAAAACCAACACATCCCGACAGATATCTGCACGCCCATGATCATCCATCTCAGAAATGGTCAGTCGTGTATTCCCTGGTGCATCAAGCTATATCTATTTCCGAACCCAAAAGTTTGAGAAGGGAATTAGCTTGGGTAGAAGGTAGCCTACTAAACAACGACTACAATAAACGAGAGATTCGCAATTCCATTTCCCGTCACCTAAATCCCCTTCCTAAGAAAGAACTGTTACTTAGTAAATCAGTAGTAGAATATTTGCCATATATCAGCAAGATCACGGATATGATTGGGAAGGTTCTCCATAAGCACAAGGTGAAAACAGTCTACAAATCGCTATCCAAAATCTCACAAATGTTACCCACTCCAAAGGATAGACAAAATCCTCTTTCATCTAAGGGTGTTTATTCCATTCCATGCTCATGTGGGGCAGTATACATTGGTGAAACAGGTCGATCTATAAACACTCGTCTGGGTGAGCACAAAAGTTGTTTGAAAACGGGCCTGCTTTCAAACTCTGCTGTACCTGAACATCATCACCAAACGGGCTCCCAAATCCTCTTCTACAGCTCTTCTAGCGTGGCTAAATCTCCGTATTATTTTAACTGAAAATTCCGTGAGGCCGTTGAAATCGCCAAAAATCCCAAGAATTTCAACCGAGACAAAGGTTTCGAACTTTCGCCCATACGGTAACCCTGCATAAACATATCAACAAAAATCTCCTCAACAAATTAAATCACTTACATTACCCACTAATAAAATTTCAGGAACGTGGACAAAAATATCATCACAATCATAAAACAATCCAAAATAATCCCATTAAGTGCCCTCACCCTTCTTTTACCAGAAAATTTAGAGGGTCCAATTATTATTATTTCTTCGTACCTATTAGTCATTTACAATTTTTGCGTCAATATGACAAGTTTTATAAAAGTGAAGTTTCAAAGTGTGATTGTGAGAAAAAGACTAAATAAATGCAGTCGCCGCAAGGTAAGTAACACTTGTTTTGTTCTTTCTCATCCTTGAAAAAGTCCCTTATAAGTGTGGGCAAACGTCGGAAAACTTTGTTTATATGCTCGTTTAGCTATATAATTAAATTAATTCCAAAAAATGAGGGGGTCCAAATTCCGAAAAAGCAGAATCAACAGAAGAATTGTTTGTTTCTACGGTACACATGAAACTCCATATTTTTTTATACAAAAAAAACAGTGGCAGATACGAAAAAACCACAAGAAATAAAAAAGATTGCAAATTCATAAGAAATTCATCTACAATTTTTGTCAATTGCCAGTGGCGTACTGAAAAAAAGTGTAGGGTTAGAAAGAACACGTGACCCCAGAAAAAGTACCACCCTGTAGATTTTCATGACTTTTTCTCTGATCTTAGAATGAATATTTCATAGAGGTATTAATACTCCAAAATTGAAGTAAATATCTCGGAAACTTTAGTGGTCAGAAGAAAAAAACTGAAAACACTGTACATCCCTAACGAAGCTGTATCAACAAAACACTGTATTTTTAGTTTTTGGAAATAAAATTATTAAGAAATCTGATTTTTTTCAATTGCATAAGCAATAAATTATGAATTTTATATTATTATTATAAAATATTTTGAATGATTTTGTTTGAATTAGAGTTTAATTCCGTAAATTTGTTGGTAAACCGAACCAGATTCAATTGCTTCGGTTTTTAGCAAAATAATTGTTTGTTTTCTATTAAAGTTGTCAATGTATCCTAAAATAACATTCTAACTTTGAGCACAAAGATCAATAATTCAAGTTTCTCGTTCCATTAACGAGACAGGAACTCACTAAATACACATTTAACATTATAAACTTGGAATTTGAAAGGGCCCGCTTCTTGTATATGAGTTGATAAAGTTTCCAGTGTGGACCACCCATCATCAAAGACGGCAAGACTGGAGACGTTTTGTATACCCGAGACCAGAGAACTTCGAAGGCCTTCGGTTTGGAGAAACAAAAGCTTGAAACGACTTCTCTAACAAATTCTCGACCAATTTCGAAGCTGCGACCTCTTTGAGGGCTCGGAGACGGAGACACCAGCTTTTAGACCGTTGACATTCCTCGTTTCTGTTAAGAGGGGTTGAACGATAGGAGTGCGGGGTTGCCTTTATGGAGTCTCGCAGAAATTAGGAACACACATTTATTTTTTTCACAATGCGACGTTTTAGTAACATTTACACGCAACAATATTCGATATAAATCGGAAGAGTATAAAACTTTTTTTTTAATATATAACCGACCTCCACATATAACTAAAAAGCTGAAAAAAATTATAACAAAATACAACTATAGCAAATAAATAACACATGCAATGTTGTTAGGTACCTACCCAGGAAGTAAAAAATGTGAACATTAAAAGGTACTCATTCTGTACAAATTACCTACCCATCTAGAATATTTTTGAAGTCGGTGCCAAGCAAATCTAAAATCGTGCATTGCCTACTTACGAGGGCTGCCTTTTATATTCGGTATTGGACAAACCTAGTGTTGCAATCTGACAACTGACAGCTCTATCGTAAAGTTTGACATTTTTGAGGTTATACGTACTCAGAACGTTTTGACATACAAGCGCTATGTGTTGTTTACAGTAACTTAAAGGATTCATCTCGGTCAAAAAATGGAATGAAATCGTGAACATTTTCGTGCGATTATTTTTTACAACTTTCGACGTGGATTAAGACAGCAAGAGACAAAAGCAAATGGTGGATTAAGACAGCAAGAGACAGCACTTCCAAGCAAATGATCGCCTGTTTTATCGGAAAAACTAGACATGTCGCAACCGTACCAATAGAACAACGCAGAACAGTCAATTCTGAGTGGTATCCAACCATTTGTTTGCCAGTTGTCTTTCAAGAAATGAGGAAAACCAACCGCCGAAGATGGATCACTCTTCACCACGACAATGCGAGCTCTCACACATCGGCTCAAACAACTGCATTTTTGACCACTCAAAACATCGATTTGATGAGTCATCCGCCGTATAGTCCTGACTTGTCACCAAATGACTTCTTTTTATTCTCGTACGTAAAAAACAAACTGAGAGGTCAACGTTTTTCGACACTTGAAGAAGCGGTTGCTGCGTTCAGAATGCATGTTTTGGAGATACCTCAATCAGAGTGGAAAAAGTGCTTCGACAATTGGTTCAAACGCATGCAAAAGTGTATAGATCTTCATGGGGAATATTTTGAAAAACAATAAAGCGATTTTCGATGATTAGTATTTTGTTTGTTCTCTAATCCCGAAATATAAAAGGCAGCCCTCGTATCTACTACTTTATCAAACTTGAATGTTGCTATACCTAATATTGCAACCACCCGGTACAACCATAATTGAACTCACCACGATGTTGCAAGCGTCCTGATATCTTTACATCCACCCTGTATAAGAAAAAATTCTTCCCACCCTATTGATTGTTTCTATTTTTCTATTGTTTAAATCACCCTGTAAATCTATAATTTTACTTCGTGTTATATATCAAGTAGTATATTTATGCAACTGCTCATGGTCTACCCTATATGACGAAATGTTTCACATTTTTGAACCACCTTGTATAATTATAATTTTCCTCTACCTTTATTTCAACCACCAAGTATATGCAACTGTTTCTTTTGTTCACCCATCCCTATAAGTCCATTATACCCCGTCCTATAATTCGAATTTCTAACTGCTTATGCTTATATAACAATTTTTTGACACAACCTGAATAACTATTTTATACCACCCATACTTCAACCACCTTGTATAAGCAACTACTAGTGTTCCAGGCTATATAACATTTTTTTAACCACCCTTCATAATTATAAGTCTACTCTACCTCATATTTCAGTTCTCCTGTATATGCAACTGCTTCTAACATTTTTTGAACTATAATTATACTCCGCCCTGTAAGTCAAATATCCTTACTGTATATGCTTATTTAACGTTGTTTTAAAGTTTGTTATCCACTGTGTATAACTATAGTTAAGTCTAAGCCGTTTTTAAACAATCACTGAGCATACATAACCTCCTCCCTTTTGGAAGTCGGTTAAAAAAAGGGATGCCGACGAACTGATAACCTTACCTTTTTGGAAAGCGGTTAAAAATGCTGGATTTATCTGATTCTATTATCTATATATAAATAGGCAAAGACAAAACGATTAGGTACCATTTTCTCATCTGTCTCTCAACTGATTTTCTTCTACTTGTTTCGTTTAGTAGCTACTGACGACAGTCAGTACAGAATGCTAATATTAATTTATAATATTGGTTCATTCATTAAATAAAATATAGAAAAAAATTCATTATTTACGTCCATAATGTCAACACCAAACAACTGAATGTGCCGCCGCCGCCAGACTCAAAACTTTGAGTAATTATATATAGAGGGACCAATGCGGTTATATACTTAGAGCATGAACTTCTGGAAGTGGCATGCAAGCGTTGTTATTGTTTAGTGGTAAAGTATTCGTTGTATATTATAATTATACAGGGCGATTCCAGATATGTAAGAAATCGTTTTTTTCGCGGGTGGCACAATAAGCATATATAGAGTGTTTAAAATATAGAGTAGAGTGCAATTATAACTGATAACATAATTATATAGGGAAGCCAATTAGCGGTTGAATTTACAGAGTTCTTGGAATAGAAGGTGCAGTAGAATTACAGTTATACAGGGTGGTGCAAAAAATATTATTCAGAGATACATATACAGGGTGGAGGAAATGGAAGTGCAACATTTCGTAACCCATAAGCAGTTATATATATATATATATATATATATATATATATATATATATATATATATAGGGAAGATGAAATATAGGGTGAGAGGAATTATAGATCTACAGGATGATAATAAAAAACGTTAGAAAAGGAAATGATTTATAGAGTAGGCCACGAAGAGTTCCATATATATGATGATTGAAATATAGGTCGGAGTAGAATTATAGTTACAGAAGACAGTTAAAAATTTCATAAACAAAAAGAGTAAATACGGTGGCTTATAGGCAGTGTCATATACAGAATGGTTTACCGGGTGGTTCAAAAATGTTAAAAAATATTATGCGTGGTTCATGAACAGTTGCATATACAGGGTGGTGGAAATATATAATGAGATAGAATTATTATAATGAGGATTTTAATAAATGTTAGAGAATTGAGTGCAATTGTAACTATACAGGGAGGTTAGAAAAAATAAATATGTAGGGTACCCCATTAGCGGTTGAATTTTTGTCATATTAAATTAAGAATTACGAATTTCAACACAAATAAAGTCCTATGAATGATATCTAAAAAAACTTGAATTTCGTTACTTATTTTCAAAAGCAAAATGTGAGACCGATATCTAGGATTTTCGAGGAAACTATCACACAGAGGTTCCGAATCTGGATCCGTTCCGTGTAATTGCTGTTCTCCCTAAAGTCCTAGGATAGAATGTCAAAATAAAATTTTCAGGTTACTTAACCTGCCAAAGATATTGACACAATTTGTCGAATTTCGACCACTGGGCGACAGCTAGATTTCAAGTAAATGCTCAAAATTCGCTCCATCTGTTGCTGGCAATAGCTTAGTGTACTATAAAGCTCTTCCCTAACTTAATAACAACAATAAAGTCTCTGAGATCATCACAGAAACATCCAACAGCCTTAGGTCTGATGATCTAGCTGGCCACTCAATGGGAAACCGTCCTTTTATTTGTGAAGATGTCGTTTCAGTACCATCTTTTTGCTAGGTTACCTGCACAAACGATAACTTTTTGAATCAATTGAGTATCTCTCTCATGCATCACATGGATATTCTCTACTTGTACAGAGTGTTTTAATAACTCCTAACAGCTGTAAGCGATTTTTTTGAATACACTTTGAAAGCCTTTGTTGTAGCTGTTAGAATTTGACATTTCGAGGATCTGTAGGGAAAAAACATCATCGTTTGATAGACAAATCAATAGAGCAAAAATGAACTGATAATGTGTAAATAATACTATCAGGATACCGACTGTGCCATCACATTAACAAAGATTCCTAGCGATATTTTGCTATGTTTTCCACTCGCAACTATGGTTTTTTACTTTGTTATAAACAATTGAAGCAAGAAAATTACGTTTTTTTTTCTTAGCATGTTTGTAAAAACAAAAATAATAAACTAATCTTAATGGTGTAAACAGGTCAATTGTAAAGCATGAAAATACCAATGAAATGAGCCCAGGCTCGATCCGATTGGATCATTATTAACAGGGAAAAACAAAAAATACTATCGATAATAATTATTGTTAGCAGTTCTCTTCAACAACCGTGTTCCCTCCACTACTCGAATACATTCATATGCTCACCGAATTTTGGTCATTTTTGCTAACATTTTTCGTATGTTTCACAGATAATTAATGAAAAATTAAAATAGGGGCGTTGTAGAATGATATCTCTACTTTCAACATCTCTATTCTGAGTTGATATTTGACGATCCATGTCTCATGGAGACACACTGCAAGAATAGTGGACTAAAAACTTCAGATCGCAATTATTCAAAAACTAATAAACCGATAGCGCCTGGTTTAGTCACGCATAAGGTAGATATCAATTACTATCAGTCCCCACAAACCCAGTTCTACAACTTCAATAGTGACGGAGTTAAGATAATATAAGGAAAACCGCTAAATTTTCCGGTATTTGTTGTTTTTCCCAGTTACTAAAGATCTTATCGGATCGATCCTGGGCTCATTTCATTGGTATTTTCATGCTTTACAATTCACCTGTTGTCACCATTCAGATTAGTTTATTATTTTTCATTTTAAAAACATGCAACGAAAAAAAACGCAATTTTCTTGTTTCAATAGTTAATAATAAAGTAAAAAACCATAGTTGCGAATGGAAAAGGTAGCAAAATATCACTACAAATCATTCTTAATGTGATGGCACAGGCATCCTGATAGAATTTGTCACGAAAAAATCTCTATTGATTGGTCTACGATTCTATGGATACGTCGTAAAGAAAAAATAGTTCTTTGATAAATTTTAGTTTCTCAAATATATTAAGCCTTTCGAAAACCGTACACGCGGTAATAGAATTACCCCCAAGAACATTCGCAAAGGCGTCGAAGCGATCTTGGCAAGTTGGAGTTCTTGTCTTTGCGCCGTTAGATTGCCTTTGGAAATTATTGTACAAATTGCAATAATAGATGCATATTGGCAATCGAATGAGAACATCTCGGTGCCGAGTAGTTGCATCTGGTGCCTCAAGCGTTCACCCGCTAACTTGATTTCCACTTGCTCTTCCACATATAGCCTTTCGATTCTATTTTGTTCCTGCTGCAGCAGCCTCCTCAATCCTCTCTCATCTCATCGCGTTCGCATCTTCTATCCAGCTCCGCAAACTATCTTAATCATCTCGGTTTGCCGTGATTGGGACGAGGAAATTCGGTAGCCGGCGCCCGGAATTGGGTTTCGCGAATTAAAAATTAGGACTTCTTGTTGATTAGCGAGGCTTTGATCTCAGTAATGAGATGGTTGTTCGAAGGTTTGGGGAGAATTCTCTTTTGAAACATCTCAGTTTGTGTTCGTGTGGTAAACCTAAGAACGACATGTAGTAAAACTTCTTACTGCGTAATGAAAGTGTTGCCGAAAGCAAAAAGTCTAATTTTTAACCGACTTCCAAAAAGGAGAGGTTATCAATTCGTCGCGTATTTTTATTTTTATTTTTTTTGTATGCATGTTACCAGATTTCTTTTCCTGTGGTGAACCGTTTTGAATGAATATGGTCTTGTTTAATAGAGTATATATCCGGATTGGTGAAACTTCAAATTTGGGAAAATAATTCTATTGGTAAAGTGATGAAATTTGTGAATGAACACATGCGTGCATGAAAATCGACCAATATCCCTAACATATTGGTCAATTTTTCGATAACTCCTTATGGATGTGTATAGTTTTTTTTAACGTTTAATCTATTAAGGAAGATCCCGAGGTGATTTCATATACTTTTCTGCGCCGTGCAATTTGCAGTTTGGCAGAAAAACAGTGACGTAACGAACATTTCCTCATAAATATTTTAATTCCAACATAATAGTGCGGGAATTGTAGGCACTGGAAGTTTTAATTACGAATTTGAAAATTTTCTATGTACATCTCAAGCATATTAGACCAATCAATAGAGATTTTTTCGTGCAAAAAATACTATCAGGAACCATCAGGATACTGCCTGTACCATCACATTAAGAATGATTTTTAGTAATATTTTGCTACCTTTTCCACTCGCAACTATGGTTTTTTACTTTATTATAAACAATTGAAACAAGAAAATTGCGTTTTTCTTTGTTGCATATTTATAAAATGAAAAATAATAAACTAATCTCAAAGGTGTCAACAGGTGAATTGTAAAGCATGGAAATGCCAATAAAATCTTTAGTAACAGGGGAAAACAAAAAATACTGGAAAATTTAGCGGTTTTCTTTATATTATCATAACTCCGTCACTATCGAAGTTATAGAACTGGGCTTGTGGGAACTGATAGTATATCTACCTTATACGTGACTAAACCAGGCGCTATCGGTTTATTAGTTTTTGAAAAATTGCGGTCTGAAGTTTTTAGTCCACTATTCTTGCAGGTGTCTCCATGCGACATGGATCGTCAAATATCAATTCAGAATAGAGATGTTGAAAGTAGAGGTATCATTCTACAACGCCTCTATTTTCATTTTTCATCAAATGTCTGTGAAATATAGGAAAAATGTTAGCAAAAATGACCAAAATTCGGTGAGCATATGAATGTGTTCGAGTAGTGGGGGGAACACGGTTGTTGAAGAGAACTGCTTACAATAATTATTATCGATAGTAACTGTCACTCTGACAGATGGTGAAAGAATCTAATCGCTAAAAAAACTTCTATTCAGAGTGATTTGTTCGATTTTATTATCTCAAATGAGAACTGTTTGTTTATTAATATATTTATATGTAAATGGTTTCTCGTTTTTGCTTTAATTTGTGGATTTTGGGTTTACGGAACATGGAAAGAGAGCGGTCATTAGAAAAATTCTTAATTGTGAAGATTTTAAATATTAAAATGATCTATGTATGTTCCTCTACTATATATTACTATACGCTTCCCCTCAACAACCTTGTTTTCCCCACTCCTTGGATACATTCATACGCTCGCCTATTTTTTGTCATGTTTGTTAACATTTTTCAGATATTTCACAGATATTTAGTGAAAAATGAAAATAGAGGCTTTGTAGAATGGCACCTCTACTTTCAACAACTTCTTTCAAAATTGAAACTTGATTATTTATGACACATAGAGACACGGTGCAAAAACAGTGTACAGAAAACTTTATATCACAATTGTTCAATAACTAATATACCGGTAGCGTCTGATTTTGGTATACATAAAATAGATGTAAATTACTATCAGTTCCTACAGCTTTTAAAGTGACAAAAATACGATTTTTTTAAAAAAACTGCTACATTTTTCAGTATTTTTTGTTTTTCCCTGTTACTAATGATCCAATCGGATCGAGCCTGGG
Organism: Octodonta nipae; assembly: GCA_034190945.1. Lineage (NCBI taxonomy): Eukaryota > Metazoa > Arthropoda > Insecta > Coleoptera > Chrysomelidae > Octodonta > Octodonta nipae. Next base: position 5,554,340 of record CM067219.1, on the reverse strand, counting down.
CTCATTTCATTGGTATTTTCATGCTTTACAATTGACCTGTTGACATCATTGAGATTAGTTTATTATTATTGATTTTAAAAACATGCTAAGAAAAAAACGTAATTTTCTTGCTTCAATTGTTTATAACAAAGTAAAAAACCATAGTTACGAGTGGAAAACATAGAAAAATATCCCTAGGAATCTTTGTTAATGTAATGGCACAGTTGGTATCCTGATAGTATTTTTTACACATTATCAGTTAATTTTTGCTGTATTGAATGGTCTATATAGGTAGTAAAGCATAGTATTTTCGGCTCCTTAAATTAATGAGTACCAAGCTCGTTTTATTTGTATACCAGGCAAATACCTTTATAAATGAAAATTTTTCCATTTTGCGAAGATGGTGCTTTTGGTATCACATTCTCCCGGCCTTATAGAAAATACAGTGACAACACATGTCAAACTTTAAACTGCTATTTGGTGTGTTTACACACAGGGTGTTTAGTTATAGCAAACAAAATCACAAGGTAAAGTGATAGAAGGAGTTGCATTTATATGATGATCGAAATATATGACGGAGTAGAATGATAGTGGTCCACAGGCAGCGGTATATACAGGATGGTTAGAATATAGGGTGGAGTGGACGTTTGATGGTATAAAATGTTGGAAAAAATTTGGAATTAAAATTATATAAGGTGATTAAAAACTGTTATATGATGTGAAGGTAAACAAATCATATACAGCATGGGTTGAAATATATGCTGGAGTTGAACTATATTTATACAGTGTGATTAAAAAATTATTTTTTTCATAGTCTATAAGAAGTTGCATAAAGTGTGGAGAAGAATTAATGTTACACAGGGCGATAATATAAAATGTTAAAAATGAAATATTTTAGGATGTAGCCCACAAGGAGTTATATACGATGGTTGAAATATAGGAGGATTTGACTCCGTAAATATGGGATAGATTCTACTCCGTCCTATAATTTACAGAAGGCAACTAACAAATTTTTATGCTTGTCTGTAGGCAGTAGTATGTACAGAATGGTTGGTACATAGGGTGGAATGGAATTATCGATAGTTATACAGGGTTGTCAAAAAAAGGATACCTGGCGTGGTGCATAAGACATAAATATATTTTGAGGTTATTAAGTCAACGGGTACTAATACATTTTGTTCATAAACATTGACCTGTCAATTTAAATGAAAATGTATCATTATGTAATGTTGGGGCTTTCGATGTTACCTGGTCCTGTCTATTAAGGTTATACATATAAAATAAAAAATAGAGAATGAAAACTACCTGAGCTCAAAAAAACTAAAAAGTTGAAAATAAAACATTAAAAAAATATATAACAGACATCCACTTATAACTAAAAAGCTAAAAATAATTATAACAAAATAAAATTATAGCAAATAAATAATAAATTCAATGTTGTTAGGTACCTACCCAGAAAGTAAAAAAATGTAAACATTAAAAGTTGGACATTCTGTATATATTAATTACCTACCAATCTAGTATAATTTTTGAGTCTTCAAAAATATACTAGATTGGTAGGTAATTAATTTGTACAGAATTAGCACCTTATAATTAAAGTTGGAATCATGTGAATAACTTCCTTATTAATAATATTTAGAAAAAACGTTATACTTCAGAAAAAATCTACATGATCTAAAACCTAAATCGAGATCTTTACATGTCACTGTTATCAATATTTGTATACGAGAATTGTTAAAAATGATAATGACAACATAATATCGAAACTTTTGAATTAGTTAACTAAAGTTTTTAAAGAAAAAAAGGCAAGTTAGGCTTATGTATATTAAATTAGTTACTTATATATAGTTGAAATAAAAGACGTTGTATAGTTATAATTATACAGGTTGTTCAAAATAAACGTTTTATTGAGAGGGCCCTCATCAGTAGGATATATATGAAGATGAGAGGAATTTTCAACATTTTTAAGAGGATATAATTAAACATTAATTGCTATTAAGGTAAACCAATGTTTACTTCGAAAATCGCGATTTTTATACATTACATTTCTAAATCATGTCCACTTTTCTAAAGAAACAACATTTGCTGATATTACAGTTATAGACGGTCAAGACAAACACGTCAGACTCTACAAAATTTTCAAAAACGCAGTAAAGTAAAATTAAAACTTCGAAGTCCCCTCGTAACGAAGCCTGGAACAGAACCACATAATCTCTCCTCGTCATCCTCTTTTCACCCGTAGCAGTTCGTAGACGAGCCTCAGCTATCGCCCAACAGATGGCAGGACAACGCCACTGCAATCCTGAAGGGTTCGTAACCGGACTCTGACCACCCCTCGACGTTTTTTATAACCCCATTTATAGGGGTAGCGTATGTTATTTGAATCCTAACTCACCCTTATAAAAACATACCGGTTTCAGGTAGAATGAATACGACGCGACGTATATTCGGAACGTCGCCCTGAAAAAGGGAGCACACACGACAGGCCGGGGCGAATATGGGAAATATACAAACTGACGTTTTCTGAATTGTTATTAAAGTTTCAATGACTGGTTCATTCGATTCCTTTTGCAGAGATTCTACATGATTTGAATGTTGGGAATTTGAGCAAAAATGAAACAGATATTTATTGAATAACTTTCCTATATGAACGACATGTGCAATAAAGTAGAAACTTGTCGTGAATTGAAATCAGCAATATAATTAGAGAAATAAAAAATAGACCAAAGAAGCGGAAAATATAAATAGCATATTTTAAGACAAATAAATATTAAAGCCGACTTGAAAAAGCTGCAACAAAAAATTTGTAAATTAATTTTCAAAATTTGTCATTGCAAACCTTTCGATTTTTAACCGACTTCCAAAAAGGAGGAGGTTATCAATTCGTCGCGTTTTTTTTTTGTATGTATGTTACCTGATTTCTTCTCCTGTGGTGAACCCTTTTGTATAAATATGGTCTTGTTTAATAGCGTATATATCCGGATTGGTGAAACTTCAAATTTGTTAATGGACACATGCGTGCATGGAAATCGACCAATATCCCTAATATTTTAGTCGCTTTTTCGAAAACTCCTTATGGATGTGTATAGTTTTTTAACGTTTAATCTACTAAGGAAGATCCCTAGGTGATCTCATATACTTTTCTGTGACGTCCAACTTGCAGTTTTGCAGAAAATCTCCGAAAATTCCAAAATTGTTATCAAAAATTTCATCGAAATGACAAAACGGACATTTCCTCATAAATATTTTAATTCCAACGTAATAGCGCGCGAATTTTAGGCACTGGAAGTTTTACTTGCGAATTTAAAAATTTTCTATGTACATCTCAAGTATATAGGTAGTAAAGCATAGTATTTTCGGCTCCTTAAATCAATGAGTACAAAACTCGTTTTGTTTGTGTACCCGGCAAATACTTATTTTAGTGAGAATTTTTCCATTTTGCGAAAACAGTGTTTTTGGTTGTCACATTCTCCCTGCCTAATAGAAAATTCAGTGACAACAGATGTCAAATTCTAAGCTGCTTATTGGTGAGTTTATACACAGGATGTTTAGTTATAGCAAACGAAATCACAAAGTAAACTGATAGAAGGAGTTTATATGATGATTGAAATATAGGTAAGGCCGTTTAGACTTATATACAGGATGGTTGGAATATAGAGTGGATGTTTGGTGGTATAAAAATTTTGAAAAATATGTGAAATTAAAATTATATAGGGTGATTAAAAAACTGTTATATGATATGAACGTAAACAAATCATATACAAGATGGTTGAAATATATGCTGAAGTTGAATTATATTTATACAGTGTTATAAAAAATATATTTATTTTATAGTCCATAAGAAGTTGCATAAAGTGTGGAGAGGAATTAAACTTACACAGGACGATAATATAAAATGTTAAAAATGAAATGATTTATGGGGTAGCCCCCAAGGAGTTATATAATATGGTTGAAATATAGGACGGATTTGACTCCGTAATGTAGTTTACAGAAGGCAGCAAACAAATTTATGCTTGTCCGTGGGCAGTCGTATGTACAGAATGGTTGGTACATAGGGTGGAGTGGAATTATCTATAGTTATACAGAGTTGTCAAGAAAAAGTTGAAAAAGTTTACACAACGTGGTCCTTGAGGCATAAATATATTTTGGGCTTATTAAGTCAACGCGTACTAGTACATTTTGTTCGTAAACATTTACCTGTCAATTTAAATGAAAATGTATCATTGTGTAAAGTTGAGGCTTTCAATGTTAGCTGGTCCTGTCTATTAAGGTTATACATACAAAATAATGAATGAAAACTACCTGAGTTCAAAAAAAACTAATAAGTTGAATATAAAACATTTTTAAAAAATATATAAGCGACTTCCACCTAGAACTAAAAAACTAAAAATAATTAAAACAAAATACAACTCTAGCAAATAAATAACATATACAATGTTGTGAGGTACCTACCCAGGAAGTAAAAAAATGTAAACATTAAAAGGTGCTCATTCTGTACAAATTAATTACCTACCAATCTAGTATATTTTTGTAGTCGGTGCCAAGCAACAATCAAGTTTGATGAAATAGTAGATAAGTATGCAATGAAAGATTTTAGATTTGCTTGGCACGGACTTCACAAATATACTAGATTGGTAGGTAATTAATTTGTACAGAATGAGCACCTTTTAATGTTTACATTTTTTACTTCCTGGGTAGGTACTTAACAACTTTGAATGTGTTTTTTATTTGCTAGAGTTGTATTTTGTTATAATTATTTTTAGCTTTTTAGTTATAGGTGGAAGTCGGTTATTTTCTTTTTAATGCTTTATTATTTATCGTCTTCAGTTAGACCCTAATAAGTTTGGACTAATTGATACATACAGACTTTCAAGACATTCTGGTGTTATTCCCAAAAATAAGAAAAATATAATTTCATCACAGATTACCAATAACGTCAATTAGATTCATTTTAAATTGTCTCCTCTGCTCAAATTTTATCGTCATTTCGTTAATTCTCATATTTATTTAAATTTTATTTAGTTTACTATTTTAGTAATTAGATTAATTTAATGAATTAATTAGATGCAATTTTGAACCTTAATTAACTTCGTTTTATTAAAAGACTCGGTATTGCCGAAAATCAAGGTATGTGTTTCAACTCCAAAATTCATATTTTTAGATAAACCTTGAATTAAATTTAAAAAAATTATACGTTTAAATGATATTGTTTTAGAATACGATGTTCATGTAGCAAAATTAACTGAAACTAAATTAAATGACCAAATGAAGCGTAAGTATCAATGCAGAAAATTAATTAATGATATTAGTTTTCTATATTTTATTGCATTTTAAATCTGCATTTTTTCCACAAACCTGACTTGCAAACAATTTTTATATAAACACAACTGTGTCTAGCGCATTCGCCAGATATTAGAATTTTAAGTAATTCAGTTTGTTATATCTACAGTGGGATATTCAATAAATAATTAAAATTAAACTAATACCGACTTCAAAATAATTTATTTTGACTACGGTACTAAGCACAACTTATAAAAATTGATTAAACTGGTTGCTGAAAATTCTCTGCTTTTTAGTTCTACTTTTTAAACGGTTTTTGTTTTTTTTAATTAACTTATTTAACAATTTTTAGAGGTGGGTATACACAGTTGGATTGAGTTTAAAAGTCTAAACAACTTTTATCATATTGCCGAACTTAAGGTATTTTATCTCTAAGAAAACTTCATATGTTTTGACCAAGCTATTATACAGAATAACTTTTTTTCTAAATAATAATATTGATTAAGAAATTTTGCATATGACTTCAACATAAGTAGACCCACTGTATATGTAGACGAACTGATCACCTGAATTGATTCTGAAGATCGATTTTTTGGAAAGAATCGAGCATAGCTAGTTTAAAGTAAGACCCTTTAAACTCGAATATTACTTCTTTCACTGTTTACTTACTTATTAAAACATAAAAGTGCATAACCGACATTTAAAACGGTATATTAGCTCTATTTCCAACTGTAGAAAAGTAGATGGCATAACCGACAAAATTAGCTATTACAATTATCTAAAACCTTATTCCTTTTACGGTACATCAAAGAGTATTTGTCTGTTATCGCCAACGTCATAAAAAACTAAAATATTAAGAAAATAACTAGTCTCGTAAAATTTGGACAGCATCGATATACTAAAATCATTTATCTATATATAAATAGGCAAAGACAAAACGATTAGGTACCATTTTCTGCTCTATTTCTCAACCGATTTTCTTCATTTTTGTTTTGTTTAGTAGCTACTGAAGTGCAGAATGCTTTTCTTAATTTGTAATATTGGTTTATTCATTAAATAAAATATAATAAAAATTCATTATTTACGTCCATAATGTCAATGCCAAACAACTGAATGTGCCGCCGCCGCCAGACACAAAACATTGAGTAATTATATATAGAGAGACCAATGCTGTTATATACTTAGAGCATGTACTTCGGGAAGTGGCATGCAAGCGTTGTTATTGTTTAGTGGTAAAGTAATCGTTGAATTTATAATTATACAGGGCGATTCCGGATATGTTAGAAATCATTTTTTTCGTGGGTTGCACATAAGCAGTTGCATATATAGGGTGTTTAAAATATATTAGTAGAGTGTAATTATAACTAACAAAATAATTATATAGGGAAGCCTATTAGCGGTTGAATTTACAGAGTTCTTGGAATAGAAGGTGCATAAGAATTACATTTATACAAGGTGGTACAAAAAATATTATACAGAGATGCATATACAGGTTTGCGGAAATGGAAATGCAACATTTCGTAACCCATAAGCATTTGTATATATAGGGAAGATGAAATATAGGGTGAGAGGAATTATAGATATACAGGATGATGATAAAAAATGTAAGAAAAGGAAATGATTTATAGAGCAGCCCACGAAGAGTTCCATATATATATATAATGATTGAAATATAGGTCGGAGTAGAATTATAGTTACAGAACATAATTAATAATTTCATAAACAAAAAGAGTAAATATGGTGAGTCATAGGCAGTGGCATATACAGAATAGTTTACCCGGTGATTCAAAAATGTTAAAAAATACTATGCGTGGTCCATGAGCAGTTGCATATACAGGGTGATGGAAATATATAATGGGATGGAATTATTATAATGAGGATTTTAATAAATGTTAGAAAATTGAGTGCAATTATAGCTATACAGGGAGGTTAGAAAAAATGAATATGTAGGGTAGCCCATTAGCGATTGAATTGTCATATTAAATTAAGAAATACGAATTTGAACACAAATGAAAGTCATATCTATTATATCTGAAAAAAACTTGTATTTCGTTACTTATTTGTAGAAGCGAGACGTAAGACCGACATTTAGGATTTTCGAGAAAACTATCACACAGAGGTTCTGAATCTGGATCCGATAAAATTTTCAGGTTACTTAACCTGCCAGAGATATTGACACAATTGATCGAATTTTGACCACTGGGCGACAGCTAGTTTAAATAATTATACTAGTTCATTAATATATATTAAATTTAAGGTGAATATAAAAACAATACCCCTATTTTGTCTTTATTTTAAAAAGGATTTAATGAAGTCATTTGAAAGATACAGTGCGAAAAAAGTGAAGAATATATAAAAAACATTTATTTAATTCTGTTAAAGTACATAAAATACAGATAAATAATATTACTCCTTACTATACACTTACACTAAATAATTCTTTTCTATTGATTTAGGCCGCTATTGAAATGGTCTGAATTTAAAGCAGTTTTTGGCATCTTCAGAAGAATCCTTGTGAAATTTTTTAACTGGATCAGTCAAACATTTATTATTTAGAGATTCTATAACTAGTTGATGATTTTGATTTCAGATCTTCACGATCTGAATATGGAAATTCTTAATGAAAGCATATGAAACTGTTGCTGTATGATCTTTTATAAAAGATGTGACTTACTGCCCATATTTTTTGCTTATTTATATTACATGTACAATGCATCCCTTTTTCGTTGAGATTGCCAGGTTACTCGGTTGTTATTGAAGATAGAGTCTTGCGGTTTTTACATACCTGTTCTACTTTTTTGTGAAACTCAGGATGGCCATATCAGATTTTGCATAAGTGTTTACATTTATAAGATACAGGGCGATTTTGATAATTTATACTTTTTGGACCCCTTCTATATCTACGAAAGTTATTAGAAATACTCTTGCGCTAAGAACTACGTCTAATAGAAAATTTTGCATAGAATCTAGTGGAGTACTCAAACTTTTTTTTCCGATTATGGTTTTGAAGATACTACACAACAGTATATATTTTTAGATGGAACACCCTGTATTTTATTATTTCATTGAATTCGTTATTTTTTTCCCTTTAAAATAATGTATAATACAATACACATGGTATTATTAGAAATGCTAAAAAAACACTAAAAAGCTGAGTTTTTTGCTAGTAGGCCATGCATTTTCCATTTAAAAGGAGAATCAAACAAATAATTCCATTTGAGATTTTTTATAGGAGTTTATCAGCAAAGAAAAATAATGTTAACAATAATTCAATAACATGAAACACGAAATTTAGGTACCTAAAAGCAACTAATAAATTGTTATACATCGTTCATTATGTATAACAAACAGAAGAAGTATTACAAATCAAATATCTATCTTAATTTTGGACATTATTTATTACCTTATTGATTTAACTGTTCAAATTGTTGTCCGTTTTCCCTAACACATAATTGGCAAACCTTTCCATCGCGCATGAATCCATTTAAAATTATTATAGAATTCCGCCTTTCGGAACAATATTTTATCTAGTGAGTGCTGGAGAGAAAAACGCAAATCTGATCAAGCTGTCGTTGTTAGTAACTATTGAGTTTTATCGTGTTTGAGTTTACAAGATCATTATATAAATAATTATTCGTGAGTTTGAGTGGTTGATAATTGATAATGGCTGGAAGAGAATTCGTTTTTCAAAATAACGAAAAATACGATATGATACAATGTTTAAATCAATGTTATGAGAATGTTGAAGAAGCTTTAGAACTATATTTCCACAGGAAGATAAAAGTTTTCGTCATTTGTGGTTTCAATCAGGTTCTGGAATATTAAAGAAAAGAGAGGACCAACAAGCCTAGGAGAACTTAAATTTTAATGCATTCTCTATTGTCCGCTGTCCGACAATTTTTTACACAACACCTTCGGGAAGGTTGTGTTAATAATATATTAATCAAATAATTAAATTCACATTAAAAACAGATTATTTAATATGAAAGTTACGGCAACGCCTCCAATAAATCAATACTGATCTACTACATTGACTATTTTACCACTAAACAATAACAACGCTTGCATGCCAGTTCCAGAAGTACATACTCTAAGTATAGAACAGCATCTAACGATCGGTCCCTCTATATACAATTACTCAATCTTTCGAGTTTTGTCGGTCTGACGGCGGCGGCACTGTCAGTTATTCGGCGTTGACAGTATGGACATAAATAGTGAACTTTTATTATATTTTATTTAATGAATGAACCAATATTATAAATTAATATTAGCATACTGCATTGAAGGTCGTCAGTAACTACTAAACAAAACAAAAATGAAGAAAATTGGTTGAGAGACAGAGGAGAAAATGGTACCTAATCGTTTTGTCTTTGCCTATTTATATATAGATAACACAGAAAAATCAGTAACAATTCTTCTCATTAGCAATTTAAACACAAGGGAAATTTTAAATGACAGGTATTGATTCTGCGCATAAATTTGACAGTAGTTTCATTCCTTGACTAAAAAAAACAACTCATCAAATTTTACGGATTAAATAGAGTAGCAGCTTTTGATAATTCAAAATTTAAGAAAATAGTAAACAAGGTCATTTAACAAATGACGAAGGATGATTACAAAATATCTACTTTATACTAAAGTCTCAAACGGGATTATCATTTATCTTCATTTATGTTAACTGTAGTTTCTGCAATGAATTACAATCTGATTTCTTTTTCTCCTAGCCCACTTTTTTCCCCATACCCTTAAGGAATGAATTACGAATTTAAACAATTTATTCCAATAATTATATATGAAAAACACGTTAAATTCGTTACTTTATAGACCCAATTAGTCGAATTTCGAGCATAGCCTACTACATATACTACAACATATAAAAATAAAATATATTCTAACATAATATCAATAGTGTTCGACCTACATGAACTTAGTTACGAAATACGTACCTTAAATACTTTACAGATGTAGGGTGAATAAGTGAAGTTGTTTTAGAGTGGAAGGGTCGGGGTGGTGATTGGCTCACCCCAATGCCTTCTAGCCACTACCACCACCCGAACTGGACATTCATCCTCATACAGCCCCTAAACTGCCACGTCTCGAGTTCGTTTTTGTTTCGCATTGTTCGTCTAACAGGAATGACGCACAAAATGGACGAATCTGAAATGTGAGAAATTGGTTTTAATATATTTTTGTTTTTTCGTATTACTATATTTAAATTTATCTAGACGTTATTACTATTAATTTGTTAAGAAAACATTTTTTCATTATAAAATTTGATAACAGTACAATAGTCATAATAATTATGGTTAAAAGTCTATCAAAGTAAGAAATTACACAAATAATAGATCCTAAATCACAAAACAAAATAATTAAAATCAAAAGAATAAGTACGCCAATATAGACAATATTTTAATACTCTATAAGTAATTGAATTGTATATCACACACATCCATATATTATTATAACTTATGTAAAACAAATGTATGGAGTTATTATAAAAACACAGTGTTTATAGAGTTCATATGATTATAAGGTTAGTATTATAATTGTAGTATCAAATTTCGCAAATCATTTTGAAATTGAATCTCACCAGAAGGGCTCTGATAATATTGTAAGCAAACAGAATCATATTAGTTTGGTGACGAAATATGAAATAATTGTATTTATTGATATAACGCAATCTACTCATTTAAATATAAATAGATTTTTGTATGTAAAATCATTAGCAAACAAGAATAATTTATCCAAATAGATACAGTTATAATAACATACTGAGCTTTTGATTTGTTCTAAGAGTTGTAAATTGTTTTTAGGAATATCAAGACATGATAGTTAAGAAGAAGTCTCTGATGACTCACTTTATTAAAGACTTTCGAAAAGTTAAGTAGATAGATAACCAAAAGCTTGTCTTTCGCTTCCTACTTTTTCAAAGATTTTGTGCACACAGCCAGATTACTAGCTGTTAAAAGTAATTTCGTTAGTACATGTTGGTGTACGAATTTTTTTCTGCAGATTGGTATAAGCTATTGTAGGCAATATTCTCTGAAATATTCGAAAAATCTTTGAGGTAGAATTTGGTCTATAATTTTTAATACCACGGCTGAGAAAAACATCGCGATAATCAACTTTAAACTACTAAATTACGGCTATGATAACAATAGCTTTATCCTAACAAAAAATATTTAAAGTACCATTTGGATTTAAATCACACAGAATTTATCTACCAAGTGATCATTATCAAGTGTACTCTGTTGGCAACACCAAATTCCCTAGATTAGGACATTTTTAACTTTGTCTATTGGAGACACTGTTCTAAGTTTCGACAATACAAGTGTCAACTACATAAAATGTCACCAGCTTTACTGTGATATTTGGCGGATTTTTGCTATTGTTTGATTTCTTCGCAATTATTCTCTTGATGGGTTATGATTGATTAAAAAATATCTTTTTCAAGACAACCCAATTCTGCTTGCAGTGGAAAAGGCTACTTTTATTGTGATGGCACATTTCTGTAGTGCTACTTGAATAAAGATGGGTCCTGGACATATCTGCTGCAGTCATGTTTTGAACAATTTATTACTGAATATCCTGACGTAGAAGTTGCTATTGAAACATTTTTACAACAAATTCATATTTATTATTATTTTTTTTATTAAACAGTACATCAGTGTTTAAACTTACTGTTATACCTGAATGTATGACTGATTATAACATTTTAAACTAAATAAGTTACTTGCAGCAGTATCCAACATTATTTTCTTCTTTTCAGGATACTCTTAAGAAAGTGCCTTCCAGCACAGTAATGACAGACAACATTGTTTCTACATTTGTTAGAACTGTGACCATAACAATTGATGCATTAATTTGTACCAAAATCCTCAGTATTTTTGCATCGATTACCTTCAATGTTTATGAAAACAGTTCTTTATGATTATCAATGCAATTCCTGTCCTTAATTAACCGACTTCCAAAAAGGAGGAGGTTATCAATTCGTCGCGTATTTTTTCGCTTTTTTTTGTATGTATGTTAGCTGATTTCTTCTCCTGTGGTGCACCGTTCTGAATGAATATATTCTTGTTTAATAGAGTATATATCCGGATTGGTGTAACTTCAAATTTTGGAAAAGAATTCTATTGGTAAAGTGATAAAATTTGTGAATGAACACATGCGTGCATGGAAATCGACCAATATCCCTAATATTTTAGTCGATTTTTCGATAACTCCTTATGGATGTGTATAGTTAAACCTATTAAGGAAGATCCTCAGGTGATCTCGTATACTTTTCTGCGACGTGCAACTTGCAGTTTTGCAGAAAATCGCCGAAAATTCCAAACTTCTTATCAAAAATTTCATCGAATTGACATAACGGACATTTCCTCATAAATATTTTAATTCCAACGTAATAGTGCGGTAATTTTAGGCACTGGAAATTTTAATTACGAATTTGAAAATTTTATGTACATCTCAAGCATATAGGTAGTAAAGCATAGTATTTTCGGCTCCTTAAATCCAAGTACCAAGCTCGTTTTGTTTGTATACCAGGCAAATACCTATTTAAATGCAAACTTTTCCATTTTGCGAAGACGGTGCTTTTGGTTGTCACATTCTCCCGGCCTAATAGAAAATTCAGTGACAACACATGTCAAACTGCTATTTGGTACGTTTATAGACAGAGTGTTTAGTTATAGCAAATAAAATCACAAAGTAAAGTGATAGAAGGAGTTGCATTTATATGAATATTGAAATATAAGACGGACTAGAATGATAGTGGTCCCTAGGCAGCCGTATATACAGTATGGTTGGAATATTGGTGGTATAAAAATGTTCGAAAAAAATATGAAATTAAAATTATATAGGGTGATTAAAAAAATGTTATATGATGTGGACATATACAAATCATATACAGGATGGTTGAAATATATCCTGCAGCTGAATTATATTTATACAGTGTGATTAAAAAAATATTTCTTTTATAGCCCATAAGAAGTTGCATAAAGTGTTGAGAGGAATTAATGTTACACAGGACGATAATATAAAATATAAAAAATGAACTAATTTATAGGCTAGCCCACAAGGAGTTATATACTATGGTTGAAACATAGGACGGATTTGACTCCGTAAATATGGGATGGATTCTACTTCGTTATATAGAAGGCAGCTAACAAATTTATGCTTGTCCGTATGTACAGGATGGTTGGTACATAGGTCGAAGTGGAATTACCATAGTTATACAGAGTTGACAAAAAAAGTTGAAATAAAGTTACATTGCGTAGTCCATAAGGCATGAATATATTTTGGGCTTATTAAGTCAACGCCTACTAGTACATTTTGATCGTAAAGATTTACCTGTCAATTTAAATGAGAATGTGTAATGTTGAGGCTTTTATATGAGAAAGTATCATTGTGTAATGTTGAGGCTTTCGATGTTACCAGGTTCTGTCTATTAAGGTTATACATACAAAATAAAAAATAAAGAATTAAAACTACTCGAGTTCAAAAATACTAAAAAGTTGAAAATAAAACATTTAAAAAAATATATAACCGACTTCTACCTAAAAAAAAGCTAAAAATAATTATAACAAAATACAACCCTAGCAAATAAATAACACATTCAATGTTGTTAGGTACCTACCCAGAAAGTAAAAAATGTAAACATTAAAAGATGCTCATTCTGTACATATTAATTACCTACCAATCTAGTATATTTTTGAAGTAGGTGCCAAGCAACAATCAAGTTTGATGAATTAGTAGATAAGTACGCATTGAAGGATTTTAAATTTGCTTGGCACCGGCTTCAAAATATACTAGATTGGTAGGTAATTAATTTGAACAGAATGAGCACCTTTGAATGTTTACATTTTTTACTTATTAGGTAGGTACCTAACAACATTGAATGTGTTATTTATTTGCTAGAGTTGTATTTTGTTATAGTTATTTTTAGCTGTTTAGTTATAGGTTGAAGCCGGTTATATATTTTTTAAATGTTTTATGTCAGTTATCAAGTGTACCTCAGCTATTTACAGTTATTAGTCAATACACGTAACGCTTATTCTAGTTCTTCTAATTTTTCAAATTTAACATTTATTTGCACCTTTTTAACAGAGTTTAGTTTTTGAATATGATCAATATGAAATTGGCGCCTTATGCTGATTATCACTTAAGATAATTTTATCAATATAGTTTTGTTTTCTCAGTTCAGTATTATGAGCGTTAGGGTTTCTCTGGTATTAAAGTCAATCTATTGATTTATACCGAGTTCAATCTATTTATTTTTAAATAACAAAACTTTAGGTTCTTTAAATACCTTCAAAATTAAGAGCCGAAATCATTTTCTTGGTTGCGTATTCTGCAATATTTGAGGTTATGTCTACACAAAGGTTTCAAATGTCTACACAAAGGTTTCAAATCATTCACATGTCAGAAATTATCAATTGAGCCAACTGACTATTTAAGTGTCTTTATTTTCAATACCCACTGCACACTGTTGCCACAAGAATTTACGTATTGCCAACTCAGTAGACTTCAGATTGATCACCCGGTGTTTTTTCGTTAACGTAGGCACCCAATTACTTTAAATGTCAGAACAACCAAGGTTAATTGAATTTAGCTTCAAAATTTTATTTCTCTTTTCAAATACTAAGATTTTAGTACATTATTTTTATTTAAATAGTGGATATTCATGTGGTTGATAGATATTATAAACTTGTTGATGTTTTGGCCCAAACATTTATTACTAACCATAAATGAATACAACTTTATTTTCACTAGAACGTACCATTTATTTAATTAACTATTGTTGATTTTAATGTCACAATTAAATTAAAATAAATGAAAAGTATCTATGATCCATAATTTTCAAATAAAGCAAACCGGACAATGAACAACGATTAGAAATTACTAATATAATAATATTAACTAAAACCTTATAAAACCTATATTAGTCAAAGAGCTCTGATCATGTATGTAGCTAGTTAACTAGATAACAGTTATCTAGTGAGACCTGTAGTAATAAATGAACTCTTTAGTGAGACTTGTAGTGAAACCAGATTAGACCGCAGGCCCTATCCAGAACTTGATTTTAATTATTTTCATTACTTTTTTATTTTGTCTCTTAAGAATGACTCCAAAGCAGGAGTAGAAACGTCGAGTATTTCATAAACCTAGAAGCGATTCTCACCCTCTCAATTCAGAACATAAGTTGTGTACATATTCTGTCTAAAAAAATCTCACTACGTTCTAATATAGTAAACCTGGAGGTTGCATATTTTTTACAGTCGGCCCAATAAATAAGGAAAAATCCCCATAATTACAGCCAGCAAAAACGGTCTGCCTTACCAGCCCTGAGCATCGTAAATCAAGCTCCCACCAACAGATAGAATATAGATAAACGTCTGTCTCGGTCCCAGGCTGGCCATCAGACGATAAGTTTTTGCGGCCTTTAAGCTCATCAGGAAACGCTCACAAGAAGGACGAAATAAGGACCAACGACGACGAAAAGGACCGGCCGGGACTTTAAAGACCATTGTCCGAATGCCGGAACGACAAGATAAGAGGGAAACGCTGACATTTACAAATGTACTAAAGAGCCAATATTGGGTTGGCACGACGGGGTCGGGGGGTGGTTGGCGGTGGCGGAAATGGCCGTCTTTTGTTAGGGTCTGGATTTTCTGGCTCAAATATATCATTTTATTAAGCAGATACACTGTGCGTTTGTATGGGTTTAAAAATAAAACCGTCGGAACGTTAACATGGGTCCCCATAAAAATTATAATAAAATAGCATTAACTATATTATTGATTTTTTATTTCATTGTTAGTTGAATTCCGAATATTACCTTAATGTTAAGCCAAGATCCTATTTGGCATTTTCAAAATATCTTGGACAACGCATACATATAACATAATTTTAATTTGATGTATAAAGCTTGGTATTATATAAGTATTACAATATATTGTCAATAATATTCCACACCACTTTCCTGACATCATTTGTTTGTGTTTGTACGAGGGCTGCTTTTTATATTTCGGGATTGGACAACCCTAGTGTTGCAATCTGACAACTGACAGCTCTATCGTAAAGTTTGACATTTTTGAGGTTATACGTACTCAGAACGTTTTGACATACGAGCGCTATGTGTTGTTTACAGTAACTTAAAGGATTCATCTCGGCCAAAAAATGGAATTAAATCGTGAACATTTTCGTGCGATGATTTTTTACAACTTTCGACGTGGATTAAGTCAGCAAGAGTGCATGGATGAACTTAATTTCATTTTTGGCGATAACACTCCATCAAGGACCACTGTTTATCGATATTATGGTGAACTCAATCGAGGTAGTAGTTCACTCCAAGACGAATTTCGTGAAAGTCGTCCAAAAACAGTTGTTGTTCCGGAAACCATTGATGCTGTGCGCGAACTGATATTGCAAGATCGTCATCTGACCTATCATGAGATTGAGTCAACCTTAGTGGGACCAGCATACATTCAATATTGCATAAACATTTGAATGTCAAAAAAAATTGTTCGCGTTGGATCCCACACAATTTGTCAATGGTTCAAAAAAAGGCTCATGTCGATTGGTCGAAAGAAAAGCTCAAAAAATACGATCACTGTGCTTCAAAACACGTTTATGACATAGTGATAGGTGATGAATCGTGGATTTACGCGTATGAGCCCGAAAGTAAACAGCAGTCGACTGTATGGGTGTTTCAAGATGAGCCGAATCCAACAAAAGTTGTTCGCGCACGAAGCACTTCCAAGCAAATCATCGCCTGTTTTTTTCGGAAAAACTGGATATGTCGCAACCGTACCACTAGAACAACGCAGAACAGTCAATTCTGAGTGGTACACAACCATTTGTTTGCAAGTTGTCTTCCAAGAAATGAGGAAAACCAACCGCCGAAGACGGATCACTCTTCACCACGACAATGCGAGCTCTCACACATCGGCTGAAACAAGTGCACTTTTGACCACTCAAAACATCGATTTGTCACCTGACCTGACTTGTCACCAAATGACTTCTTTTGATTCCCGTACGTAAAAAACAAACTGGGAGGTCAACATTTTTCGACACCTGAAGCAGCGGTTGCTGCGTTCAGAATGCATGTTTTGGAGGTACCTCAATCAGAGTGGAAAAAGTGCTTCGATAATTGGTTCAAACGCATGTAAAAGTCTATAGATCTTCATGGGAAATATTTTGAAAAACATTAAAGCGATTTTGTATGACTAATATTTGTTTTTGTTCTCTAATCCCGAAATATAAAAGGCAGCCCTCGTATCAATTGAATATGAAAATTCGTGAAATTTTCTTACTTCTCAAGATTTCTTCAAAAACGATTCGGAGAATTGTCAATAATTTCTAATTTGACTATATTTGGTAATACAATTATAATATACTCACTGACAAAGAAACCGAGTTTGACAATTACTCTGTTCTTAGTTATTAGGCCAAAAAATGACAAAAATCTGTTTACTATGACAAATAAAAGGCTGACGTTCCCACAACACTTTACAATGTGTATTCTTTAGTCAGTAAAAGTGGTGATTGTAGAAAAAGCAGTTTTGTTTGAGTCCTTTTAAAGGCATATAAGTTCATATTCCTAATTTAATGAGTTCTATACATAGCAGAAGTTTGGATCCTTTTTTTTAGAAACACCCTGTATAGCTTGAATCAGAACACAAATGCAACATTTTCTGTTATTTTTGTAGTATTGCACATTTTTATGTAAATAAAACTCTGACCAATACTAACCTTCAATGAAATGTGTCTTCTTGTTTATAAAGATATATTTAGATATAACTTCATGGTTTTTTGAAATTATCCCCAAAAATCAATTAGTTTAATATTACACTATACCTTCAAAGTAAAGCATATTTCCCAAATCCTTATTATGCCATTCGCAAGTTGAAAAAATCATTGATTGTTATTAACTTGGGTTGTTCAGATTTTGAGTTATCCAGTATAAAATCTCTCATATTTGCTGAGCTCAGTTCATAACAATGATACAGAAAGCGTTGTTCATTTAAAGAAAAAAGATGTTTGTTATAAAGTAAAACATAATATTGAGAAAAATACAATTGCTAAAGTAAGTTAAATTAGATATACTCACTGATAAATAATTCGCAACACCCAGAAAAAGATGTTTAAATTTAATATTGTTTTGATAAATATAGATACCATGAAGTAAATTAATAAAAAATACGGACAAGGAGTCTAAAAGTTTTTTATAAGTTTGTTAATAGTGTGTTTGTTCACCGCGGTTATATATGCGCCCCCAACACGTATTGACATTGATTCAATAAGCTCCAAAGTCCGTGGGGCGGGGGTAAATTTCCAAGACTTCTAACCATCATATCCCTTAAGATGTTCTGTAGGCGAAAACACTTTAAACTACCATAAGCCCGAACATTATCTTGTTGAAACATAGGATCGATGAGTCTAAACGGACCTGTGGTCTTGGAACCTTTCCATTTCTTCTAAAGATGAATCCATCAGAATCATAAACGAACAACATTTGAACCGTCCTGAATTTTTCAATCCCTTAGGAACCACAGGTAATCTAAACGTTTTTGTGGCTGCCTGTCTTGAAACCTCATGGTCGGGCAACGGCCTGAAACAATGTGCCAGCTAATGGGCATTAAGCAACTGGCTCTCCGACCCTCCAGCCACATGGACGGGAAATACCTTTATCAAGGCCATTGAACTCCGCCGCAATCTTCTACCGACTGGAGGCCTTTCCTACAACGAGGCTAATCAGAGACAATGCAGAGACAGATGTGACAGGAGGGAATCCAACTGTCACATCCAACATAACACATAGCTCTAGAATTGCCAGGCATAACAACATCGCCAATATTATTAAGAAGAAAGCGTCGAATAAAGGCTGGTCGGTTGAGGCAGAACCCCGTTTACGTACACCCAGAGGCACTTTAAAGATACCCGACCTTGTACTTAGCATCGGAGTTCAATGGAAGGGACCTCGCTCCCTCGCAGAGAGGTCAAATAACAAAAGGGTATACCAGGAGGATTCTGAATTTACCGTCTTGTCTGTGATAGTGGCTGCAAGAGGTGTTTGGTGCACTAGTAATGAGCGTTTGCTTGAAAATCTGGAAACTAGTCTCATTATTGGATCTATTGCCAGTTAGGCCTTTTTCAACCAAGCAGTATGGAGATAACAAAATCACACCAATCTTTCTATTTCATTCACTTTCCTTCTCCCCTTATATACCTTTCTATTAACCTCTGTATAGATTCTATCTCGTTATCTTCTGTCGTCACCATTTATAACATTCTCTATCACATTAACTTTTATAGCATCATCCAGTTACTTCATCTCTTAAAATAGCATATGCTCCCCTACTATTTTTATTCTCCCATAAGAGAATCGGACGCGAAATCAACTAACATTCTGGCGCGGCTAACCGGAACGAACGAATTGTCAATCAGGGACTCAAATAAAACGACTCCAAATGTATTATTGAAATTGTATTATAATAAACGTCCTTTACAAGGTATATTGTTTTTAACAGTTTTATTGATTTAACTTTAATTTTTATATGTACACTTGTTTGTTGTCTGTAATGGCCGTTGATTTATTAATTCTATGGTGACAACACTAAATTTGACGACAATAAAATGCTACTTTTATCTGGTTTTATTAAATCTGTATTATGTATTTTTAAGTTTTATATATACATTTTTTATCTAGTGCTATGTTAGTGACTCGTTGATATATAAAGTTTGTGTGATACAAGATGATAATAGTGAACTTTTTAAAACTGTATAAATTTACCTTTACGTCGTTTAGTAATTAAGTTAGTTAGTGACCCACTATAACCAGTTATACATGGTTATCCCAATGGCCGGGGTAACAAGATGGTCGAAATGTCATAACTGCAATTGTAAAAATTAAGAAA
The DNA here is from genome assembly GCA_034190945.1 of Octodonta nipae. NCBI lineage: Eukaryota > Metazoa > Arthropoda > Insecta > Coleoptera > Chrysomelidae > Octodonta > Octodonta nipae. Next base: position 5,534,166 of record CM067219.1, on the reverse strand, counting down.
ATAAACAATTTAATATAACATTGTCTTCTAAACGTTGTTTGTGGCATATTCTTGATTATTTTTATGTTTCTTTGGGGAATAACACCACAATAGAAATAAAACTACGTATATTGCAGGAATACCAAACGTTTCAAAGTCTATTCTGACTTCGTTGTCAATGGCTTTATATTTATTGATGGAGATTGCAAAATGAAAATTTGATTTATGACATTTAAAATTGAATGTCAATTTACTCGAATACTAACTAGAAGCGAAAGCAGAAGGCTACGAGAATTATGCGAACCGACCTGAAGAGGGCAGATGTGACTCTGCCGAAACGTCGTCATTTAACCATCGATCCCAGCAGGGATCAGTTATCAACTACGCGGATGAATTCCCGGAGTTACGTCAGAAATCAAATAATAAACATTGTCAAATATTTTAAATTACACCTTAGAATTGTGCCTGAAACGTTTGGAATATACAGCAATTTTCTTTAAACTGTGGTGTTATTTCCCAAAAAGTACTTAGACATTGAGAAATATGCCACAAATATCAGTCAGAAAACAACTATATGTTTCAGATGTACATAGAAAATTTTCAAATTCGCAATCAAAGCTTCCAGTGCCTATAATTCCCGCAATATTAACTTGGAATTAAAATATTTATGAGGAAATGTCCGTTACGTCACTTCGATAAAATGTTGGATAAGAATATTGGAATTTTCGGCGATTTTCTGCAAAAACTGCAAGTCGCACATCGCAGTAAAGGGATCTTCCTTAATAGATTAAACGTAAAAACCCTATTAAACTATACATATCCTTAAGGAGTTTTTGAAAAATCGACCGATATGTTGGAATTTTGGTTTATTTTCATGCACACGTGATCATTCACAAATTCCATGACTTTACCAATAGAATTCTTTTCCCAAATTTGAAGTTTTACCAATCCGGATACTCTATTAAATAAGACCATATTCCTAACTATATATAGCATATATGTTATACAAAAACAATATTGAATTTAAATATCTCCTTATGGGTGTTGAGATTTTCTTTGTCAGTGAGTGTATTAATAATACATAAAATTTAAATTATATTTTATGGTATTACATTTTAAGTGGTAAAACTTGATAATAATACGTGTATAAAAAAATAACATAACTTAAAATTATTGTAAAAGGGTGAAATAATTCCCAAAAAACACATAAAAAAATCACATTTTAAGATTAAAAATATTGTGTTTGAAAGAAAAGAAAATTTATTCTGAAACTTCTTCCCTAAAGTTTGTAAACTTGCGACAATTTCCAAACAGCATCAACCAAAGTGCATCTAAGTTTTCATTTTATTATTTCACTAACGCTGAACAGTTCCTAAAACCACCATCCTGATATCTCCGGTCGACAGTTCTCGAATCGCAAACCTATTAAAACGTCTACTTATCCCCGAGCGAGCCTAAAAGCAGCAAGACAAGGGTCTGCGGTTATTTCCATCGTTATCAGCCAGTAACTGCTGGATGACCCGTCCGCATTTCTGGCCCTTATGGCCTCCGGGAAAGCCAGTGCTATGAGATGGCGAGAACTCCATTGCCACATTGTAATAACGCTCAATCGTTATCGCAAAGTGTTTTGCATAATATCCACCACAAAACTTGCATACAGTCCATTCCGCCGACGGCTTCGAATGGATCCTTGAGGTGCTGTACATTCGATAAGATGCGGTTTGGTTTGGTTACGATTCAAGAACGTGCAAAATGCAATTTCATGAAGTTTTACTAATTGTGGCAATCTTGTCGACCGTAGGAGATCTGGTTATCAGTTTTAAAATTAAGGACTTCTCAGTAACCGATATTTTGAGTCATTCCTGTGCCAAAATCATGCCAATAATTGTTTTGATTAGCGTACTTTTTGTAAGAGTGCATTTAAAATTTTTTATGAACTAGTTATCATGAACCAAAGAAATTGTCTAAAACTTGTTGACTCGGTGTAATTAGCTATACAGTGATGGGCAAATGTGTGGAACCAAGTAAATATCTCTGGAATTATTAGAAATATCAAAATGAAATTTGGAAGGTGGATTCTGCAGTAGATTGCCTATTTATTTCCAAATCTTTTTACAATTTTGAGCTTCCTGTTTTACCGGAAGTAATGTCGATTTTAAAATTTGCAATGAAAAACCCTGTATAGTATTTTAGTTTCTGATGAAACATTTTATTGCGAATACAAAAATATCGGGTTTGATATTGTTTACTTCAATACCTACCGAGATATTAACAGTGAAAGTAACTAAGGAAAGGAAAAATTCGATGGTAGCTAAACTCGGTTCAGATTTAATTTACGCCCGACATAAACAAACCGCTCGGTAAGGATTTGTATTTCTATTGGCCAATCGGTGGCATTATACCGTCACAGCCAACAGCACTGCTTGTTCCATAGTCGAATACACGTGCGTTTGTTTAAATCAGGCGCAAATTAAATCTGAATCAAGCTTAGTAGTTCATGAAATTCATTGCAGAAGTGATAGTAGTTGTCAAAGTAAGTTATTAGTTTTTTTATTTGAACGTAAAAAAAAATTTACCATAAAGTGGACGGTTAAAAAGTGCAAGTAAAGAAGGTGTAGCTCAAAATGTTGCTATATCTTTGGAAGAAAATCCTCACTTATCCACTACCGACCTTGCCAATATGCATAGAATTAGCCGTCGTTCAGTAGGAAGGATATTAAGGCGAGAAAAATATCATCCATACAAAATTCGCCTCGTTCAAGAACTCTCCGAAGACCATTTCGACTTAATTTTTGTCAAGAAGTAAACGGTGCTCAGTTTAAACATCTAATACATTAAGTTTAGTTAAGTTAAGTTTCAATGTTTTGAAAATCACTTTGATTTAGTTAATAATTATGATTGTGTATTTCTTTAATGGATATTAGATTTTTCCTTTTCTTAATTACTTTTCTGTTAATATCTCGGTAGGTATTGAAGTAAACAATTTCAAACCCGATATTTTTGTATTCGCAATAAAATGTTTCATCAGAAACTAAAATACTAGACAGGGTGTTTCATTACAAATTTTAAAATCGACATTACTTCAGGTAAAACATGACTTTCAAAATTGTACTGCAGTATTCACCTTCCAAATTTCATTTTGATATCTCTGATAATTCCAGAGATATTTGTTGGTTCCACACATTTGCCCATCACTGTATATAAATAAAGATAAAAAGGTTCGGTACCATTTTCTCCTCTGTCCATCAACCGATTTTCATTATTTTTGTTTTGCTATATAAAGAATCTTTATTTGTGTCTTTTAAAATAAGTGATTAAAAGATAAATAATTAATAAAATTCAAGTGCGTGGCTTAAGTAGCTTGAGCCTTAATCTAAAATTTGACAGTAGTCGACAGTAAAAATCCAATTGTGTACAATTGTGTAGGAAGGTAAAAGAAATATTACTAAAATAATCGACTTTTACTTACAAAGATGTATGCACTTAAGCCTTGTTTTCTATTCATTTATGATGTTACTTTTTTTCAAAAACGATGACCAAATTGAGTGTGTTTATAAGGAGTTTGCGCATTTACAGAAGAATCCAATGAAAAGTTTCATGTATATACACAATCTAGAGATTCTCAAGCTACATACATTTGATTTCCGAACTTCAAGAGTTGAGTCATGAATACCTCACAAATCTAATAACAACTTACGAGTATTTTGGAAAACCATATGCATCCAATATCAGAAGGTAGTAAAAGACTAACGAGATGTGATATGCAAATTTCTTTTTAATTATTTATATTTATGTCATGTGCAAATGAATATAAATGATATAAAGTAATCTTTTAAATTCATTTTAACATCTCATTTAAGAAGTAGGAGTCAGTCAAAAATTGTTTAATATTCTTTTAAAAAGATGTGATACGCTACAAAAATAAATTTACTTATTTATCTAATAATATAAAACATGTAATCTTTGTCTATTGTATTACATCTTATTTATATGTAATTCTCGCAAACGGCACTAGGATTTTGTCGCAATTCCATTACGAGGTTTTAGCGTCTACAAATCGGGATAAATCGTATTACCGAGAAAGAATGAGATTGTGACAATTATATTTCCTTAAATACAGGGTGATTTTGTGATGTTCTTTAGAATGAAACTACTCTAGAAAATTTCTTTTAATGCAAGTTGATGTGCAGGATCTTTGAACCTTTAAAGATTTTTAAATAAAAATTGCTGTTTTCTGTATAACTTTTGATTCCATAATGTCCTTCGGCAAAGGGCTAAGAACATATTTTTCTTTCTTTTTCTAGACTGCACCAAAACCTATTGCTTTCTGTAAAATATTGAAAATTTTCACGATGTCATTGGGATACTTTGGATGTTTTTCTTTGTTGAAATAATGAATTTCTCTTAGAGGCACACCTCTTGAATTCTCCAGTTGATTAAGAGCTGATAAAGAAAGTTTAGCCAATCGAATACTGGCTTTGTTATTACATAGCATAACTGCGAAGTAAATTTACAAACAATTTATTCGACACTGAAGTAGCACAATAATTTTCAAAATTTTACAGAAAGCAATAGGTTTTGGTGCAGTCTACATGTTTAAATTTAATATTGTTTTGGTAAAACATAGGTCTATAGTAAGGACTAAATGATTAATATTTGATTTCAACTGGATGGAGCACCGATCCATTGCAATTAGGCAGTATCTTCAGAGTGGCTTGAAATACTCAACTATCGTTGGTATAGACGTTTGTGACCGTGGGATTGGCCTGCTAGATCACCTGATCTCACGCCACTTTATTTTTACTTGTGTGGTGAATTGAAAAAAGTATTTAGGACACTTGTACTCAGCAAACAATACCTCCGCCAACAAGTGACCAATTGGAAGGGAGACCTAGATGCCATTAGGAATAAAACTGAATCTACGGGTATTCGGAACGCGCAAATATATCCAACTAATTGTTAAAATTTTACTAATGACATTTCTCGTCAAGACATTTTAAGGCTATCTAAACAAATATTTCAAAATAATCCAATTCCTACACAAACTTGATTTTATTTCCGAAACCTTCGTATTTAGGTATAAGATTTTGATTACCTTTCAGGTTAATTGATAATATGCAGGCTTATATTTAACAAAAAATCACTTTTAAACATTTTTGCAATAATTTCACGAATTGTAAGACACTGTACAACGGAGAACAAACATCTCTCTTCCAGACTAATACCTATGACCGTGGTAAGCTAAGTCCAAAATTTGAAGTTTCTATGAGTTCAAATACAGCCGTAACAAACATTTAATTAGAGCAATGTTTTGAACAAAATAATATAGAAAATAATTAATAACCAGAGAGTACTTAAGAATCCAAAAATGTTATCATATACAGGGTGTCCATTTGAAATAACTAAAATGTAACTACTTTTTGGTATAACCGGCAACATCGCATCATTGAAAACATTTTGCTTTAATAGATCTGGAGCAATTGCTTAGACAAACAAATTTTGAGAAACATCCCATGTTCCGATTTCCGTAGACGTCTAAGGTACCAACGACCGTGGGACACCCTGTATATGCGTTAATTATGATGAACATATAGTTTTGAATAATAATTCATATTGCCTCTTTAAAATGGTCGATATTTCTCAGAAAGGGAAATAGTAGTTATATTTTTTTATAACTATTGTCATATGTGTGTTCGAAGAAAATACACCACTGGAAGTTCTGGTCAAATAAAAACATTAAAATCTAAATAGGAGAACGATTTAAATGGTCGATAGTAAAGTCTCACAAATGACCGCCTAGTAAACAAACTTGTTTACTTATGGAACAGTAGTTAACTTTCGCAACCCGGTATAAAACAAATCCCATTACCGTAAGGTCAAATTAACTAAAGTCCACACGAGGATGTCCTCCATACACGTACGTGCACGGGCAAGAACAGCACCACCACCCGCAGAAACTTCCAAACTTTCCACACGATAGAGCGAGAAAGGTGAGAGAAGAACTCTGAGAGTTATTTGCGTAAATCGCCGAGGTGCGGAGCGACACAACGGCATCTTTCTACAGCTGCGGACACTTGTGTTTAAGTTACGGGGCCCGAATATATCCCTTAATTAAACAGTTCTGTTTGAACGGGCAGATTAAATGTGACAGAGAGAAGTGTAATCAAGCTTATTGTGGTCTCCGTAAGGCCCCCGGTCCGTGGTGGTCCCGTACTAACTACACACACACTGCCCTTCGCTGGATCCGGTAAATCACCCAATACACGAGCAGAGGCTCGCCTCAGCTCTGGCTGGTTCCAGCTTAGTTCCAGAAACTCTCAAGTCGGACTTATAACTAATACGTTCGCCGCTGTAAATTATTGAATGTTAGGTAAAGGCGAGCGGCCGTTTGTCAATTGTTTGTCTCTCCGTGCTGTTAGGGGAATGATAGGAGGAATGCAAATTTTGCTAATGCGGCTATCGCAATCGTTACTAAAGGATTAGGCCAGAAAGAGATTCGTCTGAGTTTAGTTTAACTTATTTATTGGCAAAGTATTTCGCTCACTTTCAAAAGTATTGCACCCCACCCTGAATGTCAAAAATTCTAATATTTATTCTGAAATATTAATGGATACAATTAAAATAACTTATATACTATCCACACTAGGGTGGATCGAAAAAAGGCATTTTTCTCAGATCTTCTAATAGCAGTCAAACTTTATCTGACACCCTAACAAAAATGTGCAAAAGATGTTTCCAATTAAATGAGAACTTCCGCTCGAACCTCGAGAAAAATCCCTTTTTTGCATATTTTGTCGAATTTTCCACTTTTTAATCGTTTCTCCCCAATATTTATTGAATTATTCCCATAAAAATATTTTGCCTCGAGGTATCTCAACAAATATACTATTACGCAAATTATGTTTGCATATACTTAACCAAATAAGGGGTCTAAAATTTATTTCAGCTCATTCAAAAAGGATTTATTAAGTATTTTCAAAATTCTCCTCCAAATATAAACTTGTATTAAATTAGATCTACCAACTCTTGAATGCTTTGCTTATGAAGTGCCCTTCAATCAAAAAACGGCTCACTCAGATAAATCCACCAGGAACAATAATGCAGGAGGTTTGGTGAGACACCTTTTTCAATAATTATTAATGACTTAAAATGATGTTAATAATAATATTTTTTTCAAATAAAAATATTAATAGTCTTTTTTTAGGTGCAATAATATTTCAACTGTTGTAACTTGTTGGCATTACAATTAAAAACAATGCAGTTTTGGATAATTAGGAGAAATTGTGTTTGTTCTAGTTTTAAAGTAATAATTAAATTCATATGCATTACTTGTTTAAAATATTAGTAATTTTTAATAATAAAAAAAAGAATGTGAAGCCGTTCCTTTTGGATACTGAACCATAATTTTCATGAATGAAAACAAATTAACTGAGTTTTATCACTTATAACGCTATGCCATTATCAAAGATAATTGATCCTCTCTCAGCAGTTACTTCTTTTACCATAGCAGATGCAGGTTCAATATCCTATCACGATAAATCCTTGATTTTAGTTAGAAATAAAATTTGACGCGGAAAAAGTACAGTTTAATATATCTTTGCAACAGGAATTTAATAAAAACCGTGTTTCTTAAAAAACAGTATTTTTTGACACTAAGATTACTAAGAAAACGTAAAAAAAGATCATACATCTGTTCTATCCCGAACCATAATAAATACGTTTTGGACCATTTTATTTTAATGAGTTGCTGTTCTGTAACTACTGTTACCTGAGAAAAATTTAAGTCAGAATCAAAGGTATCTGCCAAATATTTCTCGAATCATAAAACTAACTTTAAATTAAATTTAATTTGAGATCCCAATCAAAATTGTCAAATCATATTTTTAACGCCAAAGACGAAATAAATAATAGGTTCTTGAAATCTGAAATATGTAAACTAAAATGTTTAGAGTGCAATAGCTTTTACCTTGGTATGACCTGTAGAAATTTCAATATTTGATATCTTGAACACTTACATTCCTTTAGATTAAATAAAACTGACTCAACATTTGCAAATCATTTTCTTACTGCAGGGCATACATTTCCTAAATTACAAGAAACAAAGATTATTCACAATTTTAAGCCGTTTATTGAAACACTTGAGAACATAGAAATTTACAAAAGCCATAATAATTCCGTTTCTTGCAATTTACTACTTAACGAGCAGGTAGATTTTAAAAATAGTATCCTATTTGAAATTTTTTCAAGTAACGAATAATCAAAAATTATATATTTAAAAATTCTTAATCAGTTTACCACTTTGTTTCTATGCAATATTCTTATACACAAAAATGCCATATTTATGTAACCCTTCGGTCTGTTTCAAAATGTTTTGTCGTCATTCATGAATTTGTTTGAATTTTGAAAATGACCTAGTATTGTCGAAACCAGTCACTGTTTTTATGTTTATTTATCAAATAAATAAATAAATTAATGATATAAAACGAAGTAATTCGTTTTTCTACAATCATAAACTATACAGTGATGGGCAAATGTGTGGAACCAAGCAAGTCTCTCTGGAATTATTAGAGATATCAAAATGAAATTTGGAAGGTGGATACTGCAGTAGATTGCCTATTTACTTTTTTTTTACAATTTTGAACTTCCTGTTTTACCGGAAGTAATGTCGATTTTAAAATTTGCAATGAAACACCGTGTATGGTATTTTAGTTACTGATGAAACATTTTATTGCGAATACAGAAATATCGGATTTGATATTGTTTACCTCAATACCTACCGAGATATTAAGAGAAAAGTAATTAAGGAAAGGGAAAATCTAATATCCATTAAAGAAATATATAATCATAATTATTAACTAAATCTAAGTAATTTTTAAAACACTGAAACTTAACTAACTAAACTTAATGTATTTCATGTTCAAACTGAGCACCGTTTACTTCTTGACAATAAGCAAGTCGGTTTTTAAATTCTCTAGTAACATTAGCTATTACTTCTGGTGTAATTCTCTGGATGTCTTGAGTTATTCTTGCATCTAATTCTTACAAATTATTTGGTCTATCAACATAAACCTTAGACTTTAAGTAACCCTACAGAAAACAGTCTAGGGGATTAAGGTCGGGACTTCCAATCCATCTGTGATGAAATGTCCTATCTAAATGATCTCGAACAATGCGAGCGTAATGGGGTGGTGCTACCTATATTTGGTAATTGTCCATTTACCTCCAATGCCGGAATAACTTGTCTCTCCAAGAGCTGTAAATACCTATCTCCGTTTAAAGTTTCTTGTGGGAAGAAGGTTCCCACGATTCTGTTGTTATAAATGCCGGCCCAAACGTTCAATTTTTGGGGATGTTGTGAATGAGCCTCTTGAACCCAATTAGGATTACTTTGCAACCAGTAGCGGGAGTTATGTCGATTAACCGTACCATTTAAACAAAATGTAGCCTCGTCTGAAAACACCACATTTCTTATAAAACTATTATGACGGTTACAAATATCCATCATCGTTTCACAAAATTGCAAACGTCTGTCGAAATCGTCTTCGGAGAGTTCTTGAACGAGGCGAATTTTGTATGGGTGATATTTTTCTCGCCTTAATATTCTTCCTACTGAACGACGGCTAATTCCATGCATATTGGCGAAGCCGATAGTGGATAAGTGAGGATTTTCTTCCAAATATATAGCAACATTTTGAGCTACACCTTCATTACTTGCACTTTTTAACCGTCCACTTTTTGGTAAGTTGCTAACTGTTCCACTTGTGTCGTACCTTCGCAAAATTTTCGTCACTGCTGAACGGGATATTTGTGTATTCGGATGAACAATGTTAAAAAGGTCACAAACTTCTTGATGCGTCCTTTTCCTCTCCCCATACCCAATCATTATTAATATTTCTATTCTTTCTCTTTCACTTAATTCGGCCATTTTACTATCAAATTAAAACAATACAATCTTTTTACGTTCAAATAAAAAAAACTAATAATAATAATAATTTGCGCCTGATTTAAACAAACGCACGTGTATTCAACTATGGAACAATCAGTGCTGTTGGTTGTGACGGTATAATGCCACCCATTGTCCAATAGAAATACAAATCCTTACCGAGCGGTTTGTTTATATCGGGCATAAATGAAATCTGAACCGAGTTTAGCTACCATCGAATTTTTCCTTTCCTTAGTTACTTTTGTGTTAATATCTCAGTAGGTATTGAAGTAAACAATATCAAAACCGATATTTTTGTATACGCAATAAAATGTTTCATCAAAAACTAAAATACTATACAGGGTGTTTCATTGCCAATTTTAAAATCGACATTACTTCCGGTAAAACAGGAAGTTCAAAATTGTAAAAAAATTTGGAAACAAATTGGCAATCTACTGCAGTATCTACCTTCCAAATTCATTTTGATATCTCTAATAATTCCAGAGATATTTACTTGGTTCCACACATTTGCCCATCACTGTATACTCTGATCTAGTTGATAGTGCAATATAACGGTAGAAGACATTTCCACATTATTTTTTATACGGAATAATTTGAATTTTCAATCCAATAAGCTCCGAAAAAGTATCCCACCGGCAGGTCTCAAGAAGCGAAGGAGAATTTCACCCAATATCCACGCAAGGATACGGCGAGGATTCCCACTGCGTCTCAGGAATAACGATCCTGCGTCAGTCAGGACGACCGCCATGGGACAGTTCCCTCGGACACTTTCAAATTTTCAACGTCTCCCGAGGGATTCTTTTAAATTTTTGACACATAGTAAAGTAGAGAACGTGGTCATCTCTAGGTAACTCGATACGGCCTCGCGTCCCTTTAGATGCATTCTGGGGATAAATAATTCATTTTTTATTCGAAAATAGTACGCGTCTGTGTCTGTTGTTTACTTCAGAAGGGTTTTTTTAATGGATTTTGAATTGCGTTCGCGGGGTGGGAAATGTTGTGCGTGGGGTTACTTGAAAATTGAAAATCAAGATAAACGGTAATAGAAATTGATCCTCTCTAAATTAGGTGATAGATCTGTCTCAAAACAAAATTACAACGAGATCTTTTGGATTTTTAAAGCCAAAATCATCTTAGAAGGGTAATATAAAGGGTTAAAAATGCGGGAATTAAATATACTGGGACTAAATCTATACTATTATAAAATTGTAATTGTCTGTCTGTTTGTTTGTTTGTTACCTCATCACATAATAACTACTGAACTGTTTTTGCTGAATCTTTTTTTGTTGCAAACTTATAGTTTGACTTAAAATTTAGTATTCATTTTATCTCCCTACAATGGCAGAAACGGTGGATATAGCCAAAAAACTAATAACATGTTCGGTAATACACAATTAGTCAATTGGTTCCAGCGCATGCACCATATATTAGATACTTGAATCAGCTTAGCTTTTATTCATAATTCCGAATATTCCAATGTAAGATGTTTAGCATTAAGAAAAATTCAACTGATATATCAAATGTAATTTTACAGGGTGTTCCATATAAAGGATAGATAAAACTTACAGCGGACTAGAATTACGTATTTAAGAATTCTTGAAAAAAAAAGTATAATAGGTGGCCTGTAAGTAGGTGCATATATACAATGTGGTTGAAATAAGGGGGAAATTATCCGGGGTGGTTCGAAAAACATATATTGAGTGGACCTAAACAGTATATACCAGGTAGTTGATAAACTGGTGGAGTTGAATTATATTTATGTAGGTTGGATAACAAAATGTTATATTGTTAGGATCATAAGTAGTTTTTTCTGGAGCTATTATGATAGTGATGAAATGAGTTGGAAAAAATGTTAGAAGCAGTAGTTTATTCTGGTTCGTTGAAATATAAGATGGTGGTTAAAAAATTGTTTTACATCCACAAATAGTTCACAAGTTTTCGAGTAGCATATTATAGGATGGTTGAAATATGTAGCAAAGTATGATTACAGCTATACAGGAAGTTTTAAAAAATATTATAAAGGAATTTTATGATCCACAACCTGTTTCATATACCAGATAGATGAAATATAGGGTGACTAGCATTCTAAGTATACAGAGTGGTGAAAAAATGTTATACTGAGTGGCCTATAAATACTTGCATATACAAATTTGTTGAAATATAGCATGGAGTATAATAATAATTATACAGTGTGGGTAAATAAGTTGGAAGAATTTTGTTATTTAGGGTAGAGCATGAGCTGTTGCATATACGGAGTACCTGAAATATAGAGTGAAGTCAAGTTATCGTTATACAGTGTGATTCAAACAAGGTTAGAAACAGCTGCAAATGAAGGATGGATTAAATGAAGAGAAATTATATTTCATACTGTGCTTAAAAAATATGAGGAAAAAAGGTGAAAATCCCTCTCATTATCAGTTGCACAGATATGATATTTGAAATATAAGGAGGAGTAGAATTAAGTAGTTTAATCTCTAGAAATGTTACATAGGGTGGGTGCTCCATAAGCAGTTTCAGTTTTGGTGAAATAAATTGGGAATAGATGGATTTATGTTTACACAGGGTGGTACAAAAAATGTCACACGGGGTAGCCCATAAGTAGTTGCACATACAAGGTGGTTGAAATAGAGGGTGGAGTTGAATTATAGTTAAATAGTGTGGATAAAAAATTGTGCTATTTTTTAAGAATACATGAGCTGTTGCACATATGCAATATCTGAAACGTGGGGCGAAGTAAAATTATAGTTATTCAGTGTGATTAAAAAATGTTAAAAAAAGTTGCATACGGGGTAGTTGACATATAAGGTGGAGACAAATTATATTTTCCAGTATGGTGAAAAAATATCCCAAAAATGGTTAGTTAGGGTAGATATACAGGATGGTTCAAAAACCGATAGACCAGTAAGTTATAATGGATGACTAATTGGCAGCAAGATATTTTAAATATAAATGGAAGTTATAACTATACAAGGCAGTTTTTAAAAATACTGAATAAAATTGTTGTATAGGGTGGCCATCAATAGTTGCGGTTTGGGTGAAATGGGTTAGGATTGGTGAATTTAGTTATACAGAGTGGTACAAAAAATGTTATATTGGATGGCCCATAATTAGTTGTAAATATATTATGGTGGTTAAGATCGGGGCTTAGTATAATTAGGTAATTAAAAATTGTTATATTGGATGACAAATAAACAATAACATATACAGGATGGTTGCACTATAGGGTGAAGCAGAGTTACAACTATACAAGGTGGTTCCAAAAAAATGTTGAATAAAACTATTATATAATGTGGCCCATAAGCACTTGCAGTTTGGGTGAAATATATTCGGGATTGGTAGATTTACAGTTATGTTAAGTAGTTCAACAAAGTTAGAAGAAATTGTTATATTGGATAGCCCATATGTTTCATAAGCTATTTTTTTTGCAAAGAATTCTACTTTCCATACGCGGGTGAAACCGCGGGTATCGGCTAGTAATTCTATAATAACGTTCTTCATACATATCCTAAATATTTTAAATGCGAAAGTGAGTTGGGTTATTTGTTTGTTATGCTTTGACACCAATACAGATGAATCGATTATGATGAATTTTGGTACAGAAATAGATGGGACACTGAAGATGGTTATAGACAACTTTTTCTCAAGAAAAATTCATGGAGGGTGGGAAAGGGAGGGGGTAATTTTTATAAGAAACTTTTTATAGTACCGTCTGATTTTTATTAAAATAAACACACTTACGTGATTTTTCACTAATAACACCGGCACACAAAAAAATAAAAATTGTCTGTACACCGGGCGCCACCCATCTACAGGCATGTTTTTCGACCCGCTGAATACGAATTTCAAGGCCGTCCAGCCTTCAGTTTCGAGTAAATTGTAAAAAACCCCAAAAAATAGCGAAAATTCGATGTTTTGACAAGAAAAAAAATTTTAGGCTCTAAGAAAAGCATGATTGTTATGTATTTTGATCTGTCAAACACTAATTTTAATTGTGCTCCAATCATAAACTGTTTTAAATCGAAAAAAGTTGGAAAAAATCCTTAAAAATTGCAAAAATCGCGAAAAATTGGGATTATCTTGGTATAAAAAATTTGTGGACGCGGATTGACGAAAATTTTGATGTTATTTAATCTTTTTGATCTGATTCTGCAACAAATTTGGCCCATAATGCCCTCAAACATTCATAAAACGACAAAAAATTGATTAAATAGCAGAAAATTGCTACTGAAAAAATAGAAAAAAATCTTTCAAACACAATTAAATAAACGTCTTGTATTTTTTATCTATAAAATACAAGATTAAGATCCAAGAAAATGCACAAATTTGATTTTCTACGGTTTTTCGAGGGTATTGTACTGTTTCATTCTCAAATGATCTACCAAGTAGATACCTCTTCTGCCATCTTTTTTTTTATTTAGTAAAAATTTGTCATCGTGTTGGGATTTCAACTTCTTCGATGTGTAGTAGTATTTCAGTGCATGATCGCTTGTACTTGCAACCAGGGCACCTCCTCGGGTTCTTCTTATTCTGTTTATACGTCATTTTTATAAATTTTACAATTTTTTGCATTTTCAGATTTTTATGTTGTATTTTATACAAATACAAGACGTTTATTTAATTGTATTTAAAAGATTTTTTCTATTTTTTCAGTAGCAATTTTCTGCTATTTTATCATTTTTTTGTCATTCTATGAATGTTTGAGGGCATTATGGGCCAAATTTATTGGAGAATCAGATCAAAAAGATTAAATAGCATCAAAATTTTCGTCAATCCGCCTCCACAAATTTTTTATACCAAGATAATCCCAATTTTTCGCAATTTTTGCATTTTTTAAGGATTTTTTCCAACTTTTTTCGATTTAAAACCGCTTATGATTGGAGCACAATTAAAATTAGTGTTTGACAGATCAAAATACATAATAATCATGCTTTTCTTAGAGCCTCAATTATTTTTCTTGTCAAAACATAGAATTTTCGCTATTTTTTGGGTTTTTTGAAATTTACTCGAAACTGAAGGCTGGACGGCCTAAACGGACTTGAAATTCGTATTCAGCGGGTCGAAAAACATGCCTGTAGATGGGTGGCACCCGGTGTACAGACAGTTTTTATTTTTTTGTGTGCCAGTGTAATTATTTACTATTGACAATATTATTTCACCAGGTTACTGGCTTCTTCAGAATACAAAGTAGGTAAAACCAAATGCTAAATACATAAAACTTTACAAAGTAACAGATACTATTGAGAGGGTTATTGAAATTATGGGATATTATTAAGTAGGTAGGAGGGAAATAACGGTAGTAAGAAAGAACAAAATATAGAATTGACTTGTTTAAATGGAATAAATTATGTATATAATGAGTTTATACAATTCTATTCAAAAGATTAAGTAATGGGGATAAATTGGTTTCGGTTTGATCATTCAAGGGATATGGTGAATATTTGTTTTTAGTGACTCTAAAAGATATAATTTTTTACTTTTTTTTGGTAAATGTTATATTTGAAACGCATTCAGATGTACATGATTTTCATTCAATAAATGCTCGGCAAAGGTTGACTTATTATAATTGTGGTTTTCAAATGCTTTGGTATGTTCATCCCATCTTGCCTTGAATGATCTTCCCGTATGACCGGGGTAGACACTATAGCAACTACCACAACGTCTGATTTGCTTGAAATTTTGAAGGAATACTTTTGAGGACAAATCATTAAGAATTGCATATTTATTTTTTCACTCTGTTATTACATTATTAAATCACATTAAAACATCATTGATACGAAATAATTTCTACGTTTAGTACGATCAGAATTCGATAGATGGCGCTGAGCAACTTCTACAAGGCGGTACGGTTTTGTTTTATTAAGCTAACAGATATCAGAAGTACATGTTTTTGATTTATGTAGTTTTTATTGGTTATCAGCATTGATTTGGTACTATTGTATTAGCGCCAAATGGAGGACCATAGAACATAGTATGTAGCAGCTTTTTCATATTGTATTCGCCAAGGAGAAGCAGAGTTAGTAAGAGCTGCTTCTTAACTAAAGATAAAATTTGAAATCTAGTGGGATTTTCAGTTTGCAACGAGTCAGAGCTAATTTTTGTGTTTTTCTAACTATTTAGCCTCTATCTCTATTATTCTTTCACAAGATATAACAACCATTTCACGACTTGAAACATAGTTTATTAATATTGGAAATTCCTAAATTTGCCAATCTTACCAATGATGAAACCATGATTTATCAATCCATAGCCATTTAAACTCCCAAATGAGAAAGCTTCAACAAAACCGTATAGCTCTTTTCAAGATAAGCTGAGCAAAATCAACATTAAATCCACAACCGCACACATATTTGATAGAACTGTTTAAATTGACAATTAGAAATAGATTAAAAAAAGGTGTATTAAGTTTAATTTTTATATGAACCTAAACTAAAATTAAAAAAAAATAGCTGAATTGGTTCTACCGTTTTCAAGTTTGCGTTTAGTAACAAATTTACCGATTCATATTTATTTATATAGATTTGACAGAGAACAGTTCTATAATATATAAAATTTAAATAAAAATTAATTACTTAAATTTCCAACAACTACTATTACATTGTTGAATCCTCTATGAAATATCTTTTATTAAACATCTTTATCAAAGATATTTGAAATCTTTTATCGCAATTAACTTGTAGGCTGTGTTTAAAAAAGATTTCTGGGCTTAATGTTCAGTGAAAATAAAAAATAACGCTGTGATATTTATTGTAGAATTTTACAATTAAAATCTTTATTTTTGATTATGAAGAACGTTGACTTTATATAACGTTATATATTAAACAGAAACAAATGATTAATTACCTAAAATGAAAACATGAAAATTGTTAGTACCATTAGGTGTAAAAGAAACTGAACGGATTAAAAGGTTAATAAGCATGCAGAAAAGATTAAATATATATTTTGTGTTGTTAAATATCACAGATCTATATGAACATAAGCCCGTAGCCATCGGGAAGGTCTGGGATTTCAAAATTCTGGAATTTTAGGTTTCAATATTCAATTTTAACCAACTAGTAATCTTTGTCAGAAGAATAAATTTTATATTTATAGATTTTTACATATCCTGGAAATATATGAATACAAATAAAGATTTTGCAGTACTAATTAGCCCATCACCATTCAAAAAATTATTCAACCCCCTCGAAAAAATTGTCCAACCCACACCGAAATTTTTTCTGGCTACGGCCTTGGTAGGACCTAAAACGCACTGTTGTACCCGATTAGAATCCTAGATGTTAGAAGATGTTCTATAGTTCGTTTACACAATTATCAATACCACGTTGCTTATAACCTACCTCATACCAAGCCTTATAGCACATTTTTTATTTTACATTTATTTCATATAGTTATGTTGGTCTTTCACCTCTGTTTTTCTTTGTCTTCTTAATCGATATATACTTCTCCCCATTGTCAATATCGTTCAGTTGCCTCGTCTTCGTCTTCTTCTTCCTCTGACCTTTCACATAATGTCTGTGCATTTCACGTTCGATACCACTCAAACACATAACTTGTGTTGCTTCATGCGACTTTCATTATATGATGATGTCTGATGTGCTTTTCCTTTTGAAGAAGTTCTTGTTTCGATTAGATAAGTCTAAACACATGTCCACAACAATATGTTATTTCATTTTATCTTTGTAGTTATAGGTTATGCTCTGCCCTGAAAATGCCTTAATACTTCGGGCGAAACAATACAATAAAGTTTTTATTGTCTACGTAGACAGGTTTCAAGCTTACTTATATATTCCTTAATATATATAAAATTTGTATGCATCTTCATATCCATACATTTGATAAAATCTCTTATAAAGATCTTTGCCACAGATGACCATTTGTCCCGAGTCAATCATCTCACACACGGAAGGTCACCAATAATTTCTGTTCTTCAATAAAATTCATATAACTACCAACTAAACCACAGCGAATCAATAATGCCCACACAAATAATTGTATAAATTACTGTATAATTTTTCATAATCATCTGAAATACCCACATGTATCTACACAAGACCAACATTTACCGTTACAAATGGTCATAAAACTTAACGGTATAAAATTTCTTTAAAGAAACCCTTCTGTCTGTCACACAATAAAATGATAAATGATTTTTAAACTAAAAATAAAATAAAACTCAACTCGAATTTATAACAGAACGGTGTTAATCTCACCAAAACATACCAGATTACGATTGTCAGTTGATCGAGGGGACACTTTTTGTGTGACTGACAAAATAGCTATTGACTTTCAATAAGTTTTAAGGATTAATTTTATATCGAAAAAAAATCTATTGTGTTTAATGGCAAGCTAATGTAGTGCGGGGATAAGTCAGGTAAAAAACTTTTTCGCTCTGATTTTTTTACCCACACTGCCAATACAAATATAATAGTTACGGAGCAAAACGGTGAGGGTACAAGTGAAAGGAAGGGATGATTTTGTTCTCACATAAACTTTTGTTAGTTTGCTAAAATCCTGGTATTCAACAATATCACTATAGACGTCTCTATTGCAGATCTACACATCAATGCAGATCAGCTCAAATTAATGAACTAAATAAAATTAGAAGACGCGAGATTTAAGACCGACATCTAGGATTTTCAAGGAATGACACCTCGAAGAGAGTATTAAATAAAATTAACCTACATCGATAATGAAAGCATAGAATACAAAAAGAAGAGATTTTAAATTAATCTTTTAAATGTTTCAGATTTTTATTATTAGTCTTTCGATAGAATCATAGAACGATATATTTCACATAATCAAACTCATTTAGGAAAAAAAGTGTATACAATCTGGTAATTCAATATAATTTTATTTTTCCCAATATAATAGTTCAAAAATGCGTCTTAACACCAAAGTTGAGATAAAAAATGTAATTTTTTGTAAAAAAAGATTACTTAAATTACACTGATAAGGAAAAAAATAGAATTTATATTTAAATAGGCAAGGACAATACTGTTAGGTAACATTTTCTCCTCGGTCACTCAACCGATTTGCTTTTTTTGTTTTGTTTAGTAGCTACAGACGACCTTCAGTAAATAAATAAATAATAAATAAATAAATATTCCTTTATTCAACATTTAAAATCACTGCATTTACAGACAAAAATAATCTTACAAATAGAAATGATTTATTTGCCTTTGCAAAAAAATCACCACCCGCGTCACTCAGCATCTTTCAAAAATTCATCATACGAGTAGTATGCTTTTCTGGACAGGTATGTATAGAGCTCCTTTCCAAACTTCACTATACTTTTCTCATTCCCTCTAGCTCGCGTATATTTATTAAAACCTATAGATATGGGAATTTTGCCCAACTGATAGCCTAGAGAATGGCTGATGTAGTTCATTGCTGCTACGAGTTGAATAACTGTGTATTTGATCATTTGTAGTAAGTGATACTTGCTTTTGTAATATTCATTATTAATAGGTAAATATATAATGAGTGAACCGTCAGAATATTAAACACAATGAAAAATTGCTTGCAACTGGTTAATGGGGGAAGACCAGCTATACATCGTAAGATATTTTTTTGTGTAGAGAAGACTTTGTTAATATGAGCTGAACAGCCCTAAAATATAAGGCCATATGACAAAATCGACTCCGCTAGGCCGAAATATGCTAATTTAAGAACATTGAAACTTACGGTGAATTTTAATTGGCGCATTAAGAAAGAGATCTTACTTAATTTATTTGTTACATAATCAATGTGTTTTTCCCAAGTAAGTTTATTATCAACAATTATTCCTAAGAACTTACATAAATTTGTCTGCTCAATAGATTCATTATTTAACCTGACAAGATAACTTAAATTATTTGTGTTGTTTTTAGGTAGGAATGACATTATTTGTGATTTTTTAACATTTACCGTTAAACCACGTGAATTACAATAGTCATGAAATTCCCGAGTGGCTACATTAGCATTTCTGACAAGTTCAGAATCACTTTTCCCAAATATGCCAAAATTTGTGTCATCAGCATAGAGCATTTTGAGATCAGATGTGGGACATGATAATGAAATATAATATAAGAAATAGAACAGGGCCCAATATTGAGCCTTGTGGCACCCCCGTATGGACTGTCTTGAAATTGGATCTAGTTTCGCCTACTTGAACAGCTTGTTCACGGTTTGTGATGTATGATCGAATCCATTCATTTGCTGAGCCTCTGACGCCTATTCTATTAAGTTTATCTAGTAACAAGTAATGATCTATGGAGTCAAATGCACGTGATAAATCGAAGAAACAAGTTAGATTTAATATTTTATTGTTCAATGACTCATATATAAAATTGCACAGCTCCGATAATGCACTATGTGTAGATTTCAAAAACTTTAGCTAGCTGACTTTGAACACATATGTTTCGATAATTTGTAATATTTTCTACTGGACCTTTATTTTTGTAGACTGGTATAGATTTAGATTTTTTAAAATGTTTGGGATATTTTCCTGTTTTAAAAGACTCATTAATTAGATAAGAAAGTGGAACACAAATTTCATCCATTGCAGAATACTAAAATTAATTTATAATATTGATTCAATAATTAAATAATAAAATAATAAAAAAATCATTATTTACATGCATACTGTCAATTGCCAAACAGTGCCGCCAGATTGCTTAGAGAGAAAAATCATAAGATAGGATAGGATGACTCTAATGTGAAAGACAAACTACATTAAATGTACAACTAAAAGTTTTGGACCTTCGCTAAAGTTAGCCTACATAGTCATGTTATTGAAATAGAACCAACGAAAAATTATAATATATAATAACCGCCGTTTATTTGGCGCTCGCAAGTTTGCAGTTTGCAACTTTCATTGCATTGTAAATATGGTTTGTCAACTAAAATCAGAATTATGTTGCATCTCATCAATTTATTTCTGATATCTTCTTTATTTTAACCTTATACTTTTAATTTAGAGTCCTTTAATTTTTGTCGGTTAACTTTCATATAAGTTTAACTAAGAATACAGAAAATTGTGAAATTACGCACAAATTCACGATAAATAGGTAGATCTGACAACACTGAATGCTTAGCCATCTGCCGGAAATTTGATTTAAATTGTGACATTTCATTACTTTTGTAGCGATTAGGTTGAAAGTTTTCAATTCAGTAAGACAAGATTTCAAAGTATTTTCAAGGTTTCAATTTTTTTCAATTCACAGAAAAAAATTCTAAAAAATAGGTGTATTTAATCATTATTAATTAACAGTATGTGATTTATATTTTTTTATATTTTCTACATAAAACAGAAATCCTCATGGGTTAATACATTGGTAAGTAAATTTTTATATTGAAAATCATACTGAAAATTAATGTTTTCTGACAATGTGGGTATTTTATAGTTAATTAATTTTACATTACATGCTCCCATTGCTGCAAAGTTCTGACTGTTAAAAACATTTTAAAGATTTTTTGAATATATTAGGTTAAGTTATTATTTAATCTAGAGTAAAATATTTTTTTTACATACATATTACCTTGGAAATCGTACACTGCTGACTTTAAAATTTACAACCTAAATCTCCAAAAAATTTAAAATCGAAAACGCTCTACACGACAACAGAAACCAGTGTGTAATTATACAGGGTGTAAACGGTTTGAGTGCAAAGATTTTGAGGATCAATACTTCAGGTCAAAACAAATCAAAAGCTTTAATTTAGAAATAAACTATAGTTTTGCCAAAGAAAATGAAAAGTTAGAAGTTCTGTAGCCTTTATTACAGTGAATAATAGATTATTTCGGCTTCAAAATGATTGTAAGCTAAATATGAAAATACTCAATAGCGTATACACCTTTAATAACTGTATTAACAAAGAAAATTATTATTTAAACTCTAAATATTCTGTTATAATTTGCCCTACGTTTCTCCGATCAGATGTGGCAACATAGCATATACTCAGTACTACAGCTGGCCGCTGCCATGAATGCAAGAAAGTGAAAGTGATTTTGCGTGACATTCGATTAAGTTATTTGATTTTCATTTTAAAATATAAATTGGAAAAATAAATAAAATCTGTTGTGAATTGTGAGTTCGAGTGTATTATTTTGTGACAAACAGTGACAATCATACAATTAGGTAAAGACCTGACATGCTATTAATTTGTGGGGAAAGCAAATGTAATAACAAGAATTTTGAATTTTGAATATTTACTACAAACAATCCGTTTGCTCGCCAGAGCTCTATCATAATGACATCCTGCAGGTCAAGGGTTTTTATTTGTCTAAGTTAAGTAATATTAATTTCTTAGTAACAATTTAACACATAAAAGAACTACATATAAGAAATGTTTTGTTTAATATACTTTGTATTGCATTATTTTTCTATCATAATGTAAACAACTTTGTGTCCTCCCTTCTTCAACTTGATGCATAAAATAAATCGCTAAATATAAATATTCATTTCAATACATAGATATTAAAAGGGTACATTTTTGAAATTAATATTTCATAAAATTTTCTGTACCTAAATAAATCTACCGGCACTCGAAACTATGAAATTATTTAATACAAAAAAAATAACAGGTGTTCATTTTTTTGTGGTGACCCATTCCTTTATTATTCACGCTACAAGCAAATCTCATTTTTTTTAGCGCGACGTACATTGACAATAATTTACTTAACATGTATACATTTTCTTGCTTATTACAGACCAGTGTATAAGAGTTTTTTGTTTTGTTTGGTGGTTACTATCTGCAACTAAAATATATGCAGTCTATTTACACCCTGTATATGCTAGGCTGGTTTTCAAATGATAAACACGGCAGTGGCTGGGTAACGCTCTTTCAGACCAAGTAATGACCATCTTTTACTATCTTTGGAGTTGCTAATAGTTCAATTGTGTTGTAGTGTTGTAAATTATAGATCAGTATTGATTTTTCGGACAAGAAGTACTAACTTTCCTAGAAAATAACATTTGTATTTTTTTATTATAATTCTGTCATTCATGTAATATAATTTTCACAATATTCCGAAGGTGTTGTGCAACAAACCATCAATCAGCGGATAATGGAAATGTCATTAAATATTAGAGTTTTCATTGGGTTGTTTGTCATCTCTCTTTTTAAAATCGGAAACAGACATTTTAGGTTACAAAAAAAATCCCCGACAATTAGATCGAACATGTTGCATAGACAGATTTATGTAAAAATAATCCGAAAATTATATACATAAATAAAAATATATTTCGTGAATTATTTCTATAAATGTAAAGGCCCTTTCGTACTTTTCTAATTTCGCCTCAACTCTATATCTTATACAGACAAAATAACGTCACTAATGTTCAACTCATTTTAATGGGTTAGGGTCGAATTTCGACCACGGGCGACCGTTAGTAGAAGTAAAAGTTCATAAATTCCATAATGTTGTGTAAACATCAGTTAGTGCTGTAAAAGTCACGACTTCTTGAATACTCGTATGTATTCGTTACTTTTAGTCTGACTACCCATTACAAAGTATTCGTTACTTGCGTTAGTCGTAATTTGAGGAATACCACGTAAATATAGAGTTCCAATGACTGCATACCTATTGTACTAATTAAATAATTATCCGACATAATACGTTGCAATTAAAAGAAAAATAATTATTTATGGAATATGAACATATTTTATTAAGAAGTTTTTTTTCAACTATAAATATAAAATAAACAAAGAAAGAAATAAATACACACTTCAGTCAGCTGGCTTCTGTCAAAATCTGTCACCCAGTTGACGCTGTATAGGTCAAAACTGATGGGCAGTTCTCAACCAAGAAACTGGGAATCATATAACGTCTTGAGGTTAAACTATCTTTAAAGTAGGTACTCTCTTCGCGTGTATTTCTTTTGTACGCAAGACAAATATATATAAATATAATATATATATATATATAATATATATATATATATATATTGTTTCTGGTTAGGGAACCTTCATCAGTTGCGCTTCCACAATTGAATGTCTCTCGATCACTTCTTTATATAAGTAATTTCGAAAAGATTGTTGAGGAGGTCTTGAATTATTTGTCGGGGAACAGAAAGTAAGTATTTAAAAAATTGTATATGTAGTAACAAAGTGTAGTAAGGCAATTTCGTAAAATTGCCCGGATTACTGGTTGTCTGTACAGAATTCTTCCTCACAGTTTTTCTGAGAGAAAGAGATGTCTATAAAATGAGGTATATAAGTAATCTTATCTGTGATATGGAGACGTTTCAACTCCGAGTCTTCTTGGACCGCCATTTTCGATTTTGAATTATATTGTTTGTCAAAAAATTTGCACTGTTTTGGCGATCACTTGACGCTGAGGTTACCGTTTTTTTGTTCTGTTATGCCAACATGCCAATCATGTATTACCGGCACGAGCACCGGCAGCCATAGGATAGACTGGGATAAAACAAAGATCTTGTTGAAAGAAGAAACTTAAAAGAGAAAACTTAAAGAAATCAGCAACACTGTATGATGATAAAACGGAAACACTGAAATCGGAGCACCTTCAGCCGACCTTCATTTGGACTGGAAGAATTTACTGCTAACAGAACAAAAAAACGGTAACCTCAGCGTCAAGTGATCGCCAAACGACAAATTGTCAGTGTCATTTTTTGACAAACAATAAATTCAAAATCAAAGCGAAAATTAAAAAAACCTCGAAAACAACACTAAACGATTGACAACGACTCCAGACTCGGAGTTGAAACGTCTCCATATCACAATATACAATACATTACTTATATACAGGAATACTGGTTGACTTTTATAGACATCTCTTTCTCTCAGAAAAACTGTGAGGAAGAATCTCTGTCAGACAACCAGTTCCGGGCAATTTTACGAAATTGCCTTACTACACTTTGTTCTACATATACAATTTTTTAAATACTTATCTGTTACAGGAAAAAAAATTTGGAGGAGAGAAAACCCATGAATAGACAAAATACTTCTTTATGTCTTTGATACATTTCGTTAAATTTGAAGACGCGAGATGTAAAGACCGAGATCTAGGATTTTCGGGGAAACTAGCACATAGAGGTTCCGAATCTGGAGCCGTTCCATGTAATTGCTGTTACCCGTAATGCCTAGATTAGAATGTCAGGATGAAATTTTCAGGTTACTTCACCTGTCAGAGATATTGAATACTCTCTTCGAGGTGTCATTCTTTTGTACAAAATATAAAATGGTAGGGAGTTAACAAGAACGTTAAATACACTATTTAATAAAATCATTTTCAATTTATATACAAATAAATGTTTTAGTAACCTAATAATGGATCCTGCAAAAACTATAATCGAATTTTGGACGTTCCAAAAACATCGCAAATCGCTTGAAAACACGCTAATAAAACATTCGCACTACATTTATATATTTTTTTATCAAATCCGAACAACTGGCGACTGAACCATTATCCTGAGCCCGTGTCCTTTCCTCGTTTTTTTTTCGGGGTCCTCCGACCCGACGGCTCCTGTCACGCGCACGATCAGGTTATAAATAAGGATTAGACCGGTAATTTCGACCCCTTCGAGGCCCATTCGTCCCTTAAAACTTATTTATTTTAAAATATTGTCGTGGATGTGACCGGCCGGGATCTTCCTTCGTCCTGCTGAGCCATGCAAAGCCATATCGTTGCTTTAGTCGCTCTCGCCAGTGGACTTTATGGTCGTTTTGGAAGTGGATAACAGTCCAATGGGCCAAATGTAAAAATGTGCTTGTTATTGCTGTTTTTGCTGAAACTTTGTGTACCTTAATTAATTCTACTAATAATTTCACCTTTGATGACTCATTTTCTATTAATCATATCACAAACGAACAGGTTTTAAACTAAATTAACTCTTTGGACTTAAATAAGAACCCTGATCCAGACCGTATCCCATTATCATCTATATAGAAATAGGCAAAGATAAAACGGTTCGGTAGCATTTTCTCCTCTGTCCCTCAACCTCTTTTCTTTATTTTTAGTTGTTTCCTGAAGTGTAGTTGTGGCGTAGTTTGTCAATGTTTAAGCACTTTTTGGGAAATAATACAACAATTCACGAAATAATGAATAGAAACTATGAATTGTGACTTCTTATTCTTATTATTAATAATATCAGTCCTATAATTAAAAATAAAATAGTTTCTCTTTGACTTTCGTGTTTCAACCAAAACTACTTCCAATTTAACAACAATATCCACAACAGTACTCAAGGCCTAACTATGGGCAACCCTTAAGTTCCCTTCTATTCGAGATATTTATGGACCATTTAGAAACGCTAATTTTCAAATACCATTTCACTAACAAAATCCTGTATTGCTACCGATATGTTGATGACATCATTGCATTATTTACAGGTTACTACACAACTACTTAAACCAACTACACCTCTACATAAAATTCACACTCAAAACAGAAACAGATAACACACTAAATTTCCTATACCTAACATTTAAAAGACAAGATAAAAACACACTTTCGCAATTTATCATAAAACATCACACTCTGACCTTACCATCCACAAACACTCACACCACCCCATACAACATAAACTTGCTGCATATCACTGTATGTTACACAGACTCATGGCAATACTACTCAACAAAACCGACTTTGATAATGAACTTGAAAGAATCAAACTTATAGGTGTGAAGAATGGATACGCCACTCAACTTATTGACAACTTTTTAAATAGAAAATTAAAGAAAATTGCTATAAAAGAAGTACATCCCACGGACCCCAATCTCATAACAAAATTATACCATACTCTCACATTCAATGGAAACCTCACAAAAAATCTTACAATTTCTACAGAACTGGAACATACTTACAGCCTTCTCAACAAACAACAATTTATCACAAAAATTAACAAAGATAAGACAGACAAAAATTCTAACTCTGGTGTCTCTAGATTGAACTGTGGAAGTTGCCCCAAATTCTATATTGGTCACACTGGCAGTTCTTTCAATTCAAGATGGCGCGAACACACTAAAGCTTTTGAAAATCAGCAACATAATAAATCTATATTTGCAGACCACTTATTAAAGAAAACCTTATACCTCAAAATACATTCGAAATTTTACATATACAAAACAATAGTAATAAATTATATCTTCTTGAAACTCTCGAAATCAACAACAACAAAAATTCTTGAAATCTCTTAAATGATCAAACTGATACTAATCCGTTTCCCTTACTTAATCTCAATACCCATTTCTAAATAATATTATCTATAACTGTCAACAATGTTTCATAAATGTATTATTTATCTGACCTACACCCCGCCCACTTCCTCTGAAATAGTCCACAATTAAGAGGACACCTTATTTTATTACCCTACCTTTAGTTTCTTTGTTACAAATATAATTTTAAGATTTATTGTATTTACAATTTCTGAAGAAGCCAACTTGTCAGAACATATGTTAAATAAAAGTAAATAGATAGTAAAAATTAAACCAAGTGTTTGGTGTTTTTTAAGTAATCTTAATAATTCTAATGTTCACGGCCATTTTCGTTGTAGTGAATTTGATTTGACTTTCACAATTTATAACATTGTTAGCCATTAGTTTAATTCAATTCAATGTGAAAATTATCAATTAATTATTTTCAAAATTTCAATTTCAATACATTTACAAAAATTGTCCACCAATGAAGGTATTATTTAACATAAATTACCATAGGTGCATTTTATTTCTTTATATTTTTGGTATAATACAGAAATACTCATCTCTATCTATAAATAAGCAAATGCAAAAGAGTTCAGTAATATTTTCTTCTGTTTGTCAAGTAATTTTCTGAAGTTTTTTAGTTGCTAATTGACGGCCTTTACGGTTATTAATAAAAAATTTGTAACAAATCTCTAAAATTTTCCGTTAATAACAGTTATGGGCATCATCTATTCCATAATAGCTGAACTAGCACCATTAAACTTTCCACCGCTAGAGGAGCAAATTATTTGAGATATTTTCAAGTCATTCAAATCGACACTTTTTATAAATTCTTGATTTTTATTCAGATTTTGAACTCTCGACATGTATTTGTATTTCAAAGTTATTCAATAATAATTTGATGGCAGAAAAATTTTTATATTCATTTTTATTCAGGAACAGAACGTTATTTGATTTTGCTTATTGAATATGCCTTAACTTTGTACATGTACACTAGCGGACCCGACAGACGTTGTCCTGTCCCATGTAAACTTTTAAAAATTAGCTGTAACAATATAATCTGAACGCCATCTATCAGATGTAACTGAAACTAAAGCACACTCTTGAATATTTGACACAGCGACTACAGCGCAGTCTGCCGGATCCTATGTAAGTGGTGCTAACATCAACAACAATTTTTAAATAAATAATTTAACTAAAAAAACAATATCTAGTTAACCGTATTGTGAATCTAAACCATCCTCAAACCCCCTGGAATACACACATAAAATTCCATCAAAATCGGTCCAGCCGTTTAGGAGGAGTTCAACGACTAACACATATATATAAAGATATATACATATATAAAGATTTACTGGAACCATAAGACAACAAAATTGAAATGATTATCCTTTGGGAAATAAATTTTTACTTAATTATAATATGGTAGTGAACTGTTTTGTATAAATGCACAGAAAAAGGTATAAAATAGAAAAAAATGTTGGAAATTTGCAAATTCATCTTCGAATGTCTAACAATGATTTTGGTTGGTTCGACCACTGGGTAAGGAGTAGTATATAAAAAATGCAAAATTTGCCTGGTATCACCCTTTTTTAATTGTTAACAAATCATTACTAACTGGAATTCAAAACGACAGAAATACATAATTAAAGAAAAATGCGAAGGTATAAAACAAGATATAATGAGAGAATATTAGTTACCTAATACTAGTGAAACCACCCCATAGTAATTCTTCTGATATTATTTTATCGACATGGCAGCTAATGTTAAACAAAGCTAACCAACTCAAATTCCACAATATAAAGGGTGAGTTTTTTTTTTTGATGATCAGTATGGGGATCTCGAAAACTAGAGGAGATAGAGCAATGGTTAAATTGGGAAAGATTTGCAGTTTTACTGGCCCAATTTAATGGCTTACTAGATATTTTGAAAAAACGAAATTCTTTCGATTTAGTCAAATCTCTCTAGCTCCTTTATTTTTGATTTCATAAAAAAGTGTAAATATCAGAATTGAAAGGAATTGTATCCCGAATATGATTGTCATGTCCTCGTTTGCGTGACAGCTCTCGTTTTCGAGATATAACACAAACTTATCTTTTTTTGAATGGAAACCATAGTTTGCTATGACCTCAAAAATCGGACATTTTTAGAGCTTTTCAATGATGTAATACTCGATATAGTTATTCATAAAAATAACGGAGTTATGGATACTTTTCTGTCTTATTTTCACTTTTAACGTAGGTAGCCAAATAGATTGATTTATAAATAACTATTAAAAAAAACATAGAACAATTTTTTTATTAGGTATATCAGATATAACGAAAAAACTAAATAAGTAGGTACTTACTAAAAACTTAAGAAATTAAAGTACATAAAAATGGTAACAATTTATGTTCGAAAAGTCCGCCACTGTTATTTAGACAAAAATTGTAGCTTTTTAACATTGACATTACCGCTTTCCTCATAGACAGCCTACCAATTTTTTCAATTGCTTGTAATACCGCCTCCCTTAGGTCACCAACTGTTTCATACTTTCTTTTGTATACTTTGTTTTTCAGCGCACCCCATAAATAGATGTCTATAACTGCCAAATCGGGAGACCGGGGTGGCCATTCGCGTGGGCCATTTCTTCCTATCCAAGAGTTTGGATAGATATTATCTAAGTGTTTCTTACTAATAACGAGTTATGAGCAGGTGCTCCATCATGTTGGAACCACTCAATTTCAAAAACAAATTATGCAACATGTCTTGAAAAATGTATTGCAAGAAATGCATGTAGCGCTCCTCAGTAAGTGATTCGTCACAGATAAAAGGCCCCAGAATAGTAGACCCTATGATACCATACCAAACATTAAAACCAAATGTTATCTGGGGTTGTTTTTGTTCTACATTGAAAGGGTTTTCTTTAGCCCAGA
Source organism: Octodonta nipae (assembly GCA_034190945.1). Lineage (NCBI taxonomy): Eukaryota > Metazoa > Arthropoda > Insecta > Coleoptera > Chrysomelidae > Octodonta > Octodonta nipae. The sequence goes on along the minus strand of CM067219.1, from coordinate 5,504,188 downwards.
TATGCTCATTGTGTCTACTGAACATACCGTAAATCTAGTTTCATTTGACCATAACACCTTTAATGGAAACTGTGTATTGGCACATGTCTCTAAACCATGTACAAAACAAAATACGTCGAAGTTTGTGACCAGCATGAAAAGTTTCAGAAACTGAAAGTTTGTACGGGCGGAACTTGTGCAGCTTCTGCCGCAATCTCACGAGTTGATCTAGATGGATTTTGATTTACCATTGCCAAAACATTTATTTGTGCTGCTTCGTTAATTTGATTACGTTCCTTTGGTGGTTTCGTATAAGAACCATATCTGCGTAAACTATCGTAAAGCCTCTTAAATGTAAATAGAGCAGGTTGACAACGATTAAAATATCTATGAAAGTATTCCTCAGCTGCACGAACTGAATTTTTATGGCATATGATATAACATTCCACGATATTCAGTTTTTCTTCGTTAGAATATTCCATTTTATCACGAAAACTTGTCAATATCGACTGTCAGTTCAGCACTACTAACGAAATTATTCTCAAGTGAGGAAACGTCAAAGTGAAAAAATCTTTTTTATGGCTACCTACGTTAAAAGTGAAAATAAGAGAGAAAAGCATTCATAACTCCGTTATTTTTATGAATAACAATATGGTTGAAAAGCTCTAAAAATGTCAGATTTTTTGAAGTCATAGCCAACTATGGTTTCCATTTAAAAAAAAGCTAAGTCTATGTCATATCTCGAAAACGAGAGCTGTCACGCAAACGAGGACATGACAATCATATTCGGGATACAATTCCTTTCAATTCTGATATTTTCACTTTTTTATAAAATCAAAAACAAAGGAGTTAGAGGGATTTGACTAACTCGACAGAATATCGTTTTTTCAAAATATCTAGTAGGCCATGACTTTTTACAAAAATCCGAAAGTGTCATTAAATTGGGTCAGTAAAACTGCAAATCTTTCCCAATTTAACCATTGCTCTATATCCGCTAGTTTCCGAGATCCCCATACTGATCATCAACAAAAACTCACCCTGTATACAATTTATGCACAGTTCAGCGGCATTTTCTAAAATATTTTATATACCTATATGTCAGTTATATGTAATGAGTTAACAATTTGTTCACCTTTAATCACTAGACGTCTGCAACTGCCATTCTAAGTTTTTTTTTCATTTCAACCAAGGCATCTAAAGGGCAATATTCAGTAGACACTCCCTGTTTTTTATAACCTCGAAAAGCCCGTGACCGTCCGGAGATATCCCAATGTCACCCGATACGGTCCACTTATTTTAATTTTATGCCCATTTTATATCGAAGGGTGGAACTAAAAGTTTTCGGGAGATACTTTAAAATATACGTTACTTTTGATGTTTTATGTTTCAACTGGAATTGATTAAAGTGCATTTTAGAAAATTGGTTAAGGGAAATAAATTACCCTTACATCTCCCGTGGGGTTGGTGGTCAGTCCTCGAAGGAAATTGGATATATTTTTAAGGAAATTAAATAATTGATTTTTTTAAAGAAAGATTGTATTCTAAATGCAACGTAATTCTTTAAACCATCATAACTTTGGATGGCTGGGTACAAATAGAATTTAAAGCAAAGAGGTTACAACCATTATTATATTAATGGTTGGATTAGTAAAAATCGAAGCTGGGGGAAACTTAAAAATGTAAACCAACAATAAAAAGAAGTACCTCAAACAAAATTAATAGTAACAGTCTTTTATTGAAAAAGGGAAGCTAAAAATAAATATATTTTCATAAGATTTTTTATCTACATTAAGATAATTAGTTTATTTTTCTAAAATTAATTTTCTCGTCCCACCAAGCAACGTTTAACATTTTATTATTATTTCAAATCGGTGAGTTTTATAAAAGAAGTACAAGGAAAAAGTTTATAAATATTTTTTTTGATCGACGCGAGAGAGAGAGAGAGAGAGATAGAGATAGAAAGAGAGAGAGACAGAGAGAGAGAGAGAGAGCGAGAGAGAGAGCACTTGTTTCGGCCTTTATCAAGTTTCACATACTTATTCTGCCTTATTCTAACTACACCATTATATAAAGTGTGAGTTTTATTGATGATCAGTAATGGGTATCTCGAAAACTAGCGGAGATAGAGCAATGATTAAATTGGGAAAGATTTGCAGTTTTACTGGCCCACTTTAATGACACTTTCGGATTTTTGTAAAAAGTCATGGCTTACTAGATATTTTGAAAAAACGAAATTCTGTCGATTTAGTCAAATCCCTCTAGCTCCTTTGTTTTTGATTTTATAAAAAAAGTGTAAATATCAAAATTGAAGAGAATTGTATCGTCATGTCCTCGTTTGCGTAACAACTCTCTTTTTCGAGATATGACACAAACTTATCTTTTTTTGAATGGAAACCATAGTTGGCTATGATCTCAGAAAATCGGACATTTTTAGAGCTTTTCAACGATATAATACTCGATATAGTTATACATAAAATTAACGGAGTTATGGATGCTTTTCTCTCTTATTTTCACTTTTAACGTAGGTAGCCATAAAGAAGATTGTTTTCACGTTGACGTTTCCTCATTTGAGAGTAATTCCATTAGTAGTGCTGAACTGTAAGTCGATATTGACAAGTTTTCGTGATAAAATGGAACATTCTAACGAAGAAAAACTGAATATGGTAGAATGTTATATCATATGCCATAAAAATTCAGTTCGTGCAGCTGAGGAATACTTTCATAGATATTTTAATCGTCGTCAAACTGCTCTATGTACATTTAAGAGGCTTTACGATAGTTTACGTAGATACGGATCTTTTACTAAACCACCAAAGGAACGTAATCAAATTAACGAAGCAGCACAAATAAATGATGTAGCAATGGTAAATCAAAATCCATCTACATCAACTCGTGAGATTGCGGCAGAAGCTGGCACATCTCAACGAACTGTAGTTAAGGTACTGAAAGAGCACAAGTTCCACCCGTACAAACTTTCAGTTTCTCAAACTTTGCATGCTGGTGACGAACATCGACGTATTTTGTTTTGTACATGGTTTAGAGACATGTGCCTTGAAAATCCACAGTTTCCATTACAGGTGTTATGATAAGATAAAACTATATTTACTAACTGCGGTATGTTCAATAGACACAATGAGCATATCTAGGCTAAAGAAAATTCTTTCCATGTAGAACAAAGACGACCCCAGATAAAATTTGGTTTTAGTGTTTGGTGTGGTATCATAGGGTCTACTAATCTGGGACCTTTTATCTATGACGAATCACTTACTGGGGAACGCTACTTACATTTCTTGCAATACAATTTTGAAGGCATGTTGCATAATTTGAATTTGAGAACTCGTTCAGAAGTTGACTGGTTCCAACATGATGGAACACCTGCTCATAACTCGTTATTAGTAAGACAACACAGATAATATCTATCCAAACTCTTGGATAGGAAGAAATGGCCCACGCGAATGGCTACCCCGATCTCCCGATTTAGCAGTTATAGACTTCTATTTATGGGGTGTGCTAAAAAACAAAGTATACAAAAGAAAGTATGAGACAGTTGGTGACCTAAGGGAGGCGGTATTATAAGCAATCGAAGAAATTGATAGGCGGTCTGTGAGGAAAGCGGTAATGTCAATCTTAAAAAGATGCAATTTTTGTCTAAATAATAATGGTGGACTTTTCGAACATAAATTGTAATCATTATTATGTACTTTAATTTCTTAAGTTTTTAGTAAGTACCTACTTATTTCGTTTTTTCGTTATAACTGATATACCTAATAAAAAAATCGTTCAATGTTTTTTGGAATAGTTATTAATAAATCAATCTATTTCATGGCTACATACGTTAAAAGTGAAAATAAGAGAGAAAAGCATCCATAACTCCGTTATTTTTATGAATAACTATATCGAGTATTATATCGTTGAAAAGCACTAAAAATGTCCGATTTTTTGAGATCATAGCCAACTATGGTTTCCATTCATAAAAAGATAAGTTTGTGTCATATCTCGAAAACGAGAGCTGTCACACAAACAAGGACATGAAAATCATATTCGGGATACAATTTCCTTGAAATATGATAATTCACTTTTTATAGAAAATCAAAAACAAAGGAGCTAGAGTGGTTTGACTAAATCGACAGAATTTCGTTTTTTCAAAATATCTAGTAAGCCATGACTTTTTACAAAAGTCAGAAAGTGTCATTAAATAGGGCCAGTAAAACTACAAGTCTGTCCCAATTTAACCATTGCTCTATCTCCGCTAGTTTCCGAGATCCCCACACTGATCATAAAAAAACTCGCCCTGTATATACATTGTAATTTACCTAAATAATGACACAGAAGATTTAAGAGTGAGGATTAATTAAGGCCTACGTGATTTTTTAATATTCTACCTGAATGTTTATATTTGTTAAATTCTAGGGATCCTAATAAATTAATTTTATTGAGATTAGTTTCTACATGTAAAATTTTTACATTATCATTACAGTTATGATTATCCTCTATTAAATAAAATTTATTCTCTTGTGCTAAATAACTTTTTGTGCTCTCTATTACGTATCCTGAAAGAGGTTAGGTCATATAGTTAGGTCATAGTCATATATTAGCATGTCTAAAAGAACGATCTTAACATTATTTATGTTACTACTAGGTAGTTATATATTGTGATCAAGTTACTTTTTCCCCCTGTACTTTTTGTTATGTACCCCTAAAAATGGGAGTTTTGTCCTGTTGGGTAATAAAGATTATTATTATTTATTATTATTATAAGTATCAGCCACAACAATCCAATGTAGTTTTCGAAATTAGCGATATAAACAAATTCATTGTGATGCTTTCAGCGCAACGTAAAAAATTCTTTTGCGTCAGCTTCTTTCTCCCTAAAAATGTGTTCCCAGTTTCGATAAAAATTCCTTTCAGTAATGCTCGGCTCATTATAGTCAATCACACTAATTTACTCTAATTTTAACGATAGAAAAGGCCAACCGACACATAAACACCCCCAAAATTACAGATCATTTCCAATCGTTTCACCTAATCAACACCCTCATCTCGAAGCGACCCTACGCTGGCACTCGAGGACAGACTTATGGATGCCCGGGCAACAATTATTCCTTCCTAAAGATTCAAAATGGCCGAAGGCTTGTTTCAAACAAAAACCATCCGTCTGGCCTTTATTTCGTATGCGTCTAGAGGGCTATGAATACTGGTGAATTAAAAAAAGAGCGGTGCCTTTCAAAATAAAAATCTGCCGTCAGGTAGGGGGTGCGACTCACCCTTGTGCTTTCTCGGACAATAATTAGTCATGAAGAGGGTGGGATTGGATTGGCGATGGTCGCGAGAACTGAGATTTCTTTTGAAATGTATATTTGCGAAGCCATATTGGTAAAACAGCAGGAAACAATTTATTTGTTTGTTAAGTTTTCGTTATTACGAATATGATCGAAAATTTAAGACTGTTTGTGTCACATTTGATATGAACATCTCAAGAAAATATCTTTGGAAGAAATTTCATTCAGAACTCAAAACCTGTATTGTATTGTAATCTGAGGAATGTAAATTCGATAGGCAATGTGAAGACAGAACACACGTTTCTCTGTTAAGTCTAAAATCGCTTCGGTGGGATGTTAATCGATTTATTAAATTTCTAGAAGTTTGTCCTATATATGTGGCTTGACAGAGTTTGTAGCTAATTTTATAAATAACATTAGATTTGAGTTCATTTGGAACTTTATACGTGATATACTGTAATTTGTTAGAAATTGAAGACAGGATGTCTGGCTGTTTAACACACAATCCAGGAACATCTGATAATTCTCAATAGATATCATCTATTTACATCAATAAACATAGTTTTCCAATTTCAACAAAATACATTCTCCAACCCTTTAAAATTATGATACTATAACATTTACGTATAGTCAATCGACTTGTTTATACAATTTTCTTTTCCTATATTAATCTTAATTTATTATAATATGGTATGCTATCATCAATCAATGTATCATTTAGTATCTGTGTCGACATATTTCTATAAAATCAAAAAAAAATACTTCCAAGCCCTCAGAATTCTAATAATATTATTGTTAACTCAACTTACCTCAAAGATTTTATTCAAAAATATATTTTTATAACCTCAGATATTTGTAAGTTGTTTTTATTTTTATGTTTATATACTGTACTGTACACTTGTAAAGGTTTTATCATAAACGTACATATATCCAAATAATCAGACTAAACTAAACTAACTTCTTAACATAATAATTTTTTCTTACATTTTTTATTTACAAGGTGTTACTACAATTCTACTCCCCCCTATATTTCAACCTCTCTATATATGCAACTTCTTATGAATGTCCCATTCAAACATTTTTTTCTAACATTTTTTTAATCAAGTTACAATTCCATTCGATTCCATATTCCAACAACCCTGTTTATGTCACCGCTTTTGGCAATTCTACAAACACTTTTGTTTCCGAAATCTTTGAACTACCCTCTTTAACTATACTTCTACTTCGCCCTATATTTCAACCATTATATATATATATATATATATATATATATATATATATATATATATATATATATATGCAGGTCGTTGCAAGCTACGTTATAATACATTTCTATTCTAACATTTTTGTAAACACATTCCGCTCCACCCTAGATATGCAACTTTTTATAGCCTACCAAATATAATATATTTTAAATCACACTAAACATCTATAATTACACACCACCATATGTTTTAACTACCCTGTTTGCATTTGTTTATGGCCACCTATTGTAATTTTTTTTACCACCTTGTATAATTATAATTCCAGTACATCCTATATTGCAAGCGCCCTGTAAATGCAAAAGCTAATAAGCTACGCTATAGGTATAACATTTTATTAACATTTTTTTAGCGACCTGCATAACAATACTCCGCCCTGTATGTCAGCTATCATTAATAAGCATCAAATTAATATGCGAAATCATGAGATTTTACTGATCCAAAAATTGCTTACCGTGCCAATTTTTTCACCTTGAAAACTGGAAATGTCTAGGTATAAAAATATAATGCTAGGAAAATATGACGGAGCATAAAATAGTTACATGTTCGGAACATTCAAATACAATATTATAATTCCAGTACATGCTATATTGCAACCACCCTGTAAATGCAAATGCTAATAAGCTACCCTATAGGTATAACATTCTATTAACATTTTTTTAGCCACCCTACATAACAATACTTTTACTCCGGCCTGTATGTCAGCTATCATTAATTTCCAACTGCTTATGGGGTACCCTATAAAATTATTTTTTCTCGCTTTTTTCTAACCATACTATAATTCCATTTGACGCAATATTTTAACCATCCTACATAGCAACTCTTATGGACCATCTAACATATTTTGAACGACCCTGTATAATATTATATGCATCAAATTAACATGCGAAATCATGAGATCTTACTCATCCAAAAATTGCCAATTTTTTCACCTTGAAATGTCTAGCTATAAAAATATAATAATAATGCTAGGAAAATATGACGGAGGCATAAAATAGTTACATGTTCGGAACATACTAGTACAATTTGTATTGAAAGAATGTTTACAAGAACAGTTTCACTCTCAAACAGGTCACCAAATCACCCTGTATTGAAAGAATTTTTAAAACAGGAGTCCCATTGTTACATAGATTACCAAATCACCTTGTATTGGACTCCTCTATGGGTTCTACATTTTAATTCCAATCTTATGTTTTCTGGAGATATTTAGTATTCTTCTAAGGTATTTAATTTCAGCTGCTGGACTTATTTTTTTCCGTTTTATTTAAATTATATGTTTCACATCTCAAAGTAAGTAAAAACAAAGTAAAAAACATACACATTGAATATAGAACTTCTCTTCGATAATAGGTAAAGAATTTACTCTATTTTTTAATTTAATACAAATTTCATTTAAAACACTTAACTCTAAAAGTTGTAATTATCAAGCAAATGCAAATTCTGTATTTCATTTCTACCAATACGATTTAGAAAGGATATTATTCATCATCACGGCTAAAAAAAGAAAAAACAAGCACGAACCAAACCGACCGCTTCAGCATTAACGCAACCCCACGACCACCCGACTGGTCCCTTGACCCCTTATTGCATCCCCCACATTCCACCCCCGAACTCCGGAGGGTTGCGAGTTGTCCGCGGATGGTGAATCTTTATCTTTGCTTACTTTGCAATCTTCTTATTATTGATCAGTGTCCAGAGGGCTGCTCTCCAGCGGTCACAAGTGCGCGCGCAAACCGGGTCCAGTTCAACATCCTTAAAGGACGAGGAATGAGGATCCTTCCGAGAAAGCGGTCGAGGCAGGTAGCCTACTCGAATCAATGCTACTTTACATTAATGAAAGGCTCCTTTTAGTCCTTTTCTTTATGACCGCCGCAGTCTTGTGCTGCTCGTTAAACCTCTCCCTTCACAAAGGATGCGATCCTTTCTGGATAGCTAGCGTTATGTTTCTGTTCCTCCTGTATTTCGTCCTTTTACTCTTGTTCGCTTTCTTGTTGTTCGAAGTCCAATGCACGTGTTTCTCCTTGATTAATTCCCCATTGATGTTGAAAGGGAAAATGGAAAAAACAATTGGGTTGTTCTTCGGTTTTTTTGTTCGTCAAACAATAAAAGTCCTAGCGGCGAGTTTGGGCAACTCGTCACCGAAAAATGCTTGTGAAACTTTGCCTTTAATGAATTCGTACTTTCATTTTTTTACTTTTGTTTCTCGTTTACTCTAGGGAATACTAACCTCACATAGAACATAAACTGTACAGGTCAATATTATTTTTAACTATTTTGTCTATTCATTGGGTTTTCTCCCCTCCAAAGTTTTTCCTGTAACAGATAAGTATTTAAAAATTGTATATGTAGAACAAAGTGTAGTAAGGCAATTAAAATTGCCCGGATTGCTGGCTGTCTGTACAGAGATTCTTCCTCACAGTTTTTCTGAGAGAAAGAGAAGTCTATACAATGATCAACCAGTATTCCTGTATATAAGTAATGTATTGTATATTGTGTAATACTTATCTGTTTATGGAGACGTTTCAACTCCGAGTCTGGAGTCGTTGTCAATCGTTTAGTGTTGTTTTCGAGTTTTTTTTCCAAAAAATTTTCGCTTTGATTTTGAATTTGTTGTTTGTCAAAAAATTTGACACTGACAATTTGTGGTTTGGCGATCACTTGACTCTGAGGTTACCGTTTTTTTGTTCTGTTAGCAGTAAATTCTTCCAGTCCAAATGAAGGTCGGCTGAAGGTGCTCCGATTTCAGTGTTGTTTATCATACAGCTGGCTTCTTTAAGTTTTCTCTTTTTTAAATTTTCTCCTTTCAACAAAATCTTTGTTTTATCCCAGTCTATCCTATGGCTGCCGGTGCTCGTTAATACATGATTGACCAAATTTGATTTGCCCACATGTCTTCTGGAAATGTTATATTGATGTTCTTTTTTCCTTACTTCTAAGGTCTTGAAGTTTCACCGGTATAAGAATGGCCACAGTCACACAAAACACTGTACACACAATTTTTAGAACTCTGGGTTGCGTTAAACGGTTTACTATGTGTGAGGATAGAGCACAAGGTATTATTTGTTTTAAAAACAGTTTTAACGCTGTATTTATTTCCTAACCGCTTAATTTTTTCCCATACACCTGGGATATATGGAATTATGTTCATAATTTGGTTGTCTGTTTGTGTTTGGTTGGTATTAGTGTGATGATTATTTGTGCTGGTTTGTTGTTGCGATTTTCTTTCTAACTGATTTATAGTTTTATTTATAAAGTCTTGGAGATATTTGTTTTGAAGTAGATGTTCTTTGATAATATTGACTTCTTTGTTAAAGATTTGGGTGGATGAAGATATGTTTTTTGCTCTATCATATAAGCACTTTACAACACCTTTCTTTACATTTAAAGGATGGTTGGAGTGAAAATTCAAATATCTATTAGTATTTGTAGGTTTTCGATAAGTACTTGTACTTATTGTGTTGTTTGTTCTATCTATAAGTACATCAAGATAAGCAAGTTTATGCAAATTTTCCATCTCCATTGTCAATTTTATTGTGGGTTCTTGACTATTGATGTAATCTAGGAATGAGTGCAGTTCTTCAGCACCATACTCCCAAACCACAAAAATGTCATCAACGTATCTCCACCACACTTTTGGTTTATTTTTATATTTGCCTATGAATCTTTCTTCAAAATATGTCATGAATATATTACTGATTATAGGAGATAAAGTAGAACCCATGGCCATACCAATTTCTTGTTTATAGAAATCTTCTTCAAATTGAAAATATGTAGTGTTTAAGCAAAGTTCGGTTAGTTCCATAATTGTGTCAATGTTTAGTTTTGTTTTGTTGTGTAAGGTAATATCTTGTTGTAATTTATTTTTTATAATTTGTAATGATTAATTAATTATTTTTAACCTCATTTTTTATTTTCAAAACAAACTTAAATAATTAATTTTCATATTAAATTACATCATGAGGGTTTCGTTATTTTAGAAATAACACAATAGCTCTGGCAGTTATGTATGGGTTAACAAATATTTTTAAATCGTCAAATTTAATTTTAGCTACTCATAGGAAACACTTAATTAAACTTGGTTATTTTTCTACTACAAACTGTTTTATTTTGTCTGTTCATTGGGGTTTTCTTTCCTCAAAATTTTTCCTGCAACAGATAAGTATTTAAAATCGTATTTGGAGAACAAAGTGTAGTAGGCAATTTCGTAAAAAACCAAACACAAACAGAAAACAAAATTATTAATATAATTCCATACGTCCCAGGTGTATCCGAAAAAATTAAGCACTTAGGAAATAAATACGATATTAAAACTGTTTTCTAAACAAATAATACATTGCGCTCTATCCTCATACATAACAAACTATTTAACGCAACTTAACATTTCAAAAATTGTGTGTACAGTGTTGTGGGTGACTGTGGCCATAGTTATACCGGTGAAACTTCAAGACCTTTAGAAGTAAGGACAAAAGAACACCAATATAACATTTCGGGAAGACATGTGGACAAGTAAAATTTGGCCAACCATGTATTAACTAGCACCGGAAGCCATAGGATAGATTGGGATAAAACAAAGATCTTGTTGAAAGAGAAAATTTTAAAAAAGAGAAAACTTAAAGAAGCCAGCTGTATGATAGTCAACAATACGGAAATCGGGGCCCCTTCAATCGACCTTTAATTTGAGCTGGAGAGATCTATTGCTAAAGAGCAAAACAATGGTACCCTCAGTATCAAGTGATCGGCAAATAACATATTGTCACTGTCAAAATTTTTTGACAAACAACATAATCCATGTCAGTGGCGAAATTTTTAAAAAAATACCAAGAAAGATTCAACAAAACGAATGACAATGACTCCAGAGTCGGAGTTGAAAGGTCTCCAAATAGATAAGTATAACACTATACCGTACCATACACTATCTATATACAGGAAATAACTGTGAGGAAGAATCTCTGTACGGACAGCCAGTAATCTGGGCATATTTACGAAATTGCTTTACTACACTTTGTTCTCCAAATACGATTTTAAATACTTATTTGTTGCAGGAAAAATTTTGAGTAGAGAAAACCCCAATGAACAGACAAAATAATAAAAGACCTCCTCAACAATCTTTTCGACTGTTTATTGAAGATTAAGCCCAGTTTAGTTAACAGATTCGATCGTAATACCAAAAGCTTGCAGAGACAAAGGGCTGCGATCGCACAAGATGTCAATCTTTATGATTACTTAAAAGATGAAATTGATTTTAGGCTTGCAGATCTCGTATTCGAGATTAAGAGGAAATTTAAAGTTGCCGCTGATATTGGATGCAATCGTGGTTATGTTTCCAAACATATTTCACCAGATTCTGTTGAACAACTAGTCTTGTGCGATGTTTGCCAGGAAAATTTGGAAAATATCCCTGTCCAAGATCGTATTACAGTAAAGAAAAGAATTTTAGATGAAGAGTATATTGAGTTCTCTGGATTTGGTGGTTTCCTGGGTGAATGATTTACCAAAAGCATTCAAAACAATCTTAGACAGTCAGACAGAAGATGGAGTATTTATGGCATCAGTATTTGGGGGTGATACTTTTTGAGTTGAGATCATCCATTCTATTAGCAGAATTGTAAAGAAGAGGATTGTCACCGCAGCAGCTATTTATCAACATACAGACCCTGAAACTCCGACAGTCACTGTACCTGCAACATTTCAAATCATAAAAATGTTGGGCTGGAAACCTCATTCAAAACAGCCTAAACCAATTGAAAGAGGTAGTGGAGAATTTTCCATGAAAGATTTGTATAAACTTGATGAAATCATTAAGGATGTCGAAAAAGTAAAAACTGATGATGAAAAAAATTAGATTATATTTATTTATTTTTATTATGAATATTTGAACTTGTTGATTGTATTCTAAATTTTAATAAAGCTGTTTGATCCATTTCAAAGTCTGACTCTCACCTATTGTGAATATATATATACTATTATAAAATTGTAGTTGTCTGTTTGTTTGTTTTTGCGGGCATCACGTTAGAACTACTCAACTGATTTTGCTGAATATTTGTTTGTTGTAAAGCCTATACTTTGAATGAAAAATTATTGGTATACGTTTTATCTCCCTACATTGACAAAAACGGTAGATATAGCGAAAAAAATTATGTTGGGTAACACACAATTACTTAATTGGTTCCACCGCATGCACCAAATATTATATATTGCATCAGTTTAGCTTTTATTCAAAATTCCGAACAACCAATGTAACATGTTTCGATTTACAAAAAAATCCAACTAACATGTCAAGTGTAATTTTACAGGGTGTTCCATATATAGGATAACTGAAACTTAGAGCGGAGGAGAATTACATTGAGTTATAAAAACTTGAAAAAAAAAGGTATATTAGTTTGCCTATAAATAGCTACATATATATATGTCGTGGCCATATCGTAGATTTGCTCATTTCATGAAATGCTTGAGTATTTCATGAAATGGTCGCATTTCATGAAATGCTTGACTGTCTATTGGCCACATCATGAAATGGTTTGGGCAGATCAATGATAAAAATCGTTTCTCGATGTGGTCAACTAAAAGCGCGACTATTTCATAAAGTATTCAAGATTATTTTGATCATATCGTAAAATAGTTACATGAATTACCGGTAGAGGCGCTGTAAGCGCTTAGTTTATGTGTGAAGATGGCGGCCGCGGACGATAATGTTGTTTCTCGCAGAGAAAAAATTAATAATTCGTTGTTAAGTGAAGAAGAAAGTGATGACAAAAGATTATACAACGAAAAGGTTCTGGAGTACTATGCAAGTCACGCAAAAACTGAGCAAAATGTAAAAAAACCTTGGACTTCGGTTCGGATTTTACAGGTTAGTAGTTTACTGTTAAATTATTTTATTATTAATTTATTTTATTAAATTACTCTGTCCTAGCTAACGTATATTGTATTTCTATTTAATTGATATTATTCTAAGTTTGTTAATTATGACATTATAAAGATTGTTTAGTTTTTCTTTTTAGATTATACAACAAATTAAGGAGAGTAGGGTGACTACGCAAAAGAAGTCCATGGATTATTACTGGCTGTCAAAATACGACATTATGGAAACAGCGGACGAGGAATACCTTATATTCAAGAAAAAATGCGTAGACCATCCTACTATTCGAATAATTCCAGTGGAGAAGTATTTTGGAATATTAAAGGAAGTTCATAAAACTGTTGGACATGGTGGACGACTAAAAATGATTCAACACATTAAAAATAAGCTTTATATTCCAAAGAAACCTATTGAGCTATTTGTTGACCTGTGCTCTGTTTGTGAGAAGAAACGTGCAGTACTAAAGAAAGGTATAGTAACTCAGCCGATAGTGTCCAAGGATTTTAACACACGAGGGCAGGTGGATTTGATCGATTTACAGTCTGCCCCGGATGGAGAATATAAATGGCTGATGAATTATCAAGATCATGCAACAAAATTTTTACACCTCAGACCACTGAAATCGAAGAAAGCTGCAGAAGTAGCCATGGAACTTTTAAAAATATTCTTGGAATTTGGCGCCCCTTTCATATTACAAAGTGATAATGGAAGAGAGTTCACCGCGCATGTTATAGAAGAACTGGTGTCAATGTGGCCCGAATGCAAAATTATTCACGGTAGTCCTCGACGTCCTCAAACACAAGGCAGCGTGGAAAGATCCAATCAAGATGTGGAAAATATGTTGCGGTGTTGGATGCAAGACAATAAGTCTACTAATTGGTCCATTGGTTGTTTTTTTGTTCAATTTTATAAAAACTCTTCTTATCACCGCATAATTGGCAGATCCCCTTACCGTGCATTGTTTGGTTCTGAGCCGAAAACTATATTGAAAGGTTGTAATATTCCTGAAAGTATTATGACATCAATCAGGACGGAAGAAGAATTGAACCAAATAAATCAGAATGAGAAGAAGAACGACGAATTGAACCTAATCAATCAGAAGGAGAAAAAGGAGGAAGAAATGCACCAAATAAACCAGAATGATATTACACCGGAGAACAAAGAGATAGTTAATGTTATGCCGTCATCGTCAAATGTCGTAATAGTTAATAAATCAGTTGCTGATGAGGGTTTGTCTAACATTGAACTAATTGAAATAGATAATAATATGATATTAGAGGCAGTTGATGGTTCAGTGTGTCTTGTCTGTGACAATGTCACATCCGGAGCTCATTTCTGTAGTTTATGTTCCAAACCTGTGCATGCTATTTGTGGCGTTGCTTGTGGAGAAGAAGGTTATGGATCTCAAATTCAATGTTTTCTTTGCCAAAAGGAACAGTTCATTGTTAATGAAAGAGATCAACCTCATCGCGGTGTTAAACGTGCTGCAGAGAAAATGGTCGATAACACCGCCAAGAAACTTCCTCTCTTAGAAATTGGAAATTCCGTGTTTTTGAATGTACCAAAAATTGACCATGGACCTCTTGACACCAAAAATATTGCTGGAAAAGTAGTTGATTTTAGGAACGGAGTATACAAAATCGGAACAGGCTCTGGAACAATTAAAAATTGGTTTTCCCGGCAGGATCTGCTAGCGTCATCGAAAGATTATTACGAAGTTATATCCGAATTGCCAATATCATTGAGGGAAGCTGTAAATTTCCAATCGGCATTTGGAGGTCAAGGCTTTAAAAAATGCTTTTGCAAGCCAGCAAAAAATCAGTGCTGTACGAAGAGATGCGCATGTTTCAAGAACAAAACACTTTGTACTTCAAAGTGTCACCAAAGTTTGTCATGCGCGAACAAATGACTGAAAGGGTGTAAGACTGACTTTTTAATTTTAATTCATATAAAATAATAATTTTTAATATTTTTTAATTTTAATTCCATGTGATTTTTATATTACTTGTTGTAACTATTAACCAAAGTACGTACCTACTTTTTTCTAAGCATTTGATTCTATTCTAAAAACAAATGTCTAACTTGACATGTGTCATACCTATTTAACAAAATTTGTTTAATATTGTTGCATAAATTTGTTTAATTTTGTTACGAAAATTTCATAAGTTTGGGATAATCGGACTTAAATTACAATAAATAAGTTCTTACCATATTCTGGATTTTTATTAAATATTTTATGGACACCCTATTTATACGATTCGGCCAAACGATTTTATGATCTCGTCAAATTGAGTTGCCCAGATCATGAAATGCGACCATTTCATGAAATACTCAAGCATTTCATGAAATGAGCAAATCTACGATATGGCCACGACATATACAATGTGAATGAAATAATAGGGAAGTTATACGGGGTGGTTCAAAAAGGCATATTGAGTTTACCATAAACAGTCGTATATACCAGGTGGTTGTCAAACGGCTGGAGTTGAATTATATTTATACATGGTGGATAACAAAATATTATATTGTTAGGGTCATATGTATTTGGATCTACAATGTAGTTGAAATAAGGGTAGAATAGAATTATATAAAAAATGTGTTATGTAAGTAGTTAGGATATTTTAATTATTTACTTGAGCTATTATTATAGTTATGAAATGGGTAGAAAAAATGTTAGAAGCATTTGCTTATCCAGGCTGGTTGAAATATAAGATGAAGTGGAATCATAATTTATAGTATGGTTAAAAAATTGTTTTATATCCATAAGAAGCTCAGAAGTGACATATATAAGATAGTTGAAATATGTTGCAGAACACAATTACAGCTATACGGGGGGGTTTAAAAAATATTGCTTATATACTCCTAGAAATGTTATTAGCTACAAGCTGTTCCATATACCGGATAAATGTAATATAGGATGGCCCATACGTAGTTACATATACAAGTCTGTTGAGATATAGGGTGGAGTAGAATAATAATTATACAGTGTGGGAAAAAAATGTTAGAAAAATTTTGTTATATAGGGTAAAGCATAAGCAGTTGCATATATGAAGTACCTGAAATAGGTGGCAAAGCCAGGTTTGAGTTACACAAATAAGATAAGAAAAAATTGCAAATGATGGGTGGTTTAAATAAAGTGTGGAGAGAAATTATATTTTACATTGTGGTTCAAAATCGCGTAGTTCATAATCAGTTACACAGATAGGATATTTGAAATATAGGGAGGAGTAGCGCTTATTCCCCCCTTTATTCCCGAAACTATAAGGCCTATAATTATGAAGAAAATTAGATATATAGGACCTCACCTGAGCTTTACCGAAAAAATAAGGAGAAACCCTTTATCTTAATTTTGGAGGGCAAATTATAGAATTATACGCAAATATAAAATTAAAATTGCTTCAAACGTAACATATAATATATTGTTACGAGAATTCATCCGACAGCTGGTGCAATCGACCATCAACCAATTCGTGGAAGGGACATTATTCCGATACTTCTGGGAATCCGAAATGTTTTGGCTCTCAACAGGCCGACCGTTGCCGTTACTGGGAATTCCTTTAAAGCTTCCAGAACACACGAAAGAAGTTTCCCGATGGTTCGTGGACCTAACAGACAATTCCGAGAGAAATACATAAATATGGACAGCTGGCGATAGGAGTCATTCAGTTTTCGACGGTCGTATTGTATAGGTAAGATAAAATGTAAATAGCTTCTGTGAATATGAATTGTGTTAAAGTAGTGGAAACAAATTAGATTGAGTTGGACTGTGTTTTTAAACAAATCCAAGAACTGAACAGAACCCGTGTGTGGAATTAAAAACATTACAATATCAAATCAAAGAGCTCATTATGACGAATGCAAATATTTTTTTCAAGATTTTAAATGAATTGTTTAAAACATATTAGTAAAAATATGTAAAAAATACCCATCCCCAGCTTTATTTTCTAGACTATAAGACCTAAAATTTTGAAAAAAAACTAGCGTTATAGGGCCTCGCTTGAACTTTACACAAAAAATAAGGAGAAAATCATAATTTTTTCTCAGTAAACTGATCAGAATTTTTTAATAAATAATGATGACATAACTATTTACTTTCTCAAAAATTCCGACAATTCTTTTTTTCACAGAAAGCCATGTACTTTTTGATCATAAATATTCATATAATATCGGTTATCACTCTTCTCCATTTTTTGTACCACTATCCCTTAACATCCGCTACCTATATCTCTATGAAAAAAAGTAAATTAAAGCAAATATATATGTAGCGGAAACATCCGTTATATTTCACAATACTTCCGCTATGCCCATTTTTTTACCTTTCACACGTTCAGGTACAATTCCAACCCTTTTTGCACAAACATTTAACCCTTCATCCTTTAGTTTAACAAAAAAATTACCTGCCAGCACATTCAAAGAAGATACGAAAACGCGACCCATATGTTTAATTTTTTAAAAGGGTTCGTTTTTATACCATGATGGTAATAAATTTTAGAAATCGAACAATGGGTGTATCTGTCTATATATGAATCATTGTTATTTTTGATAAATAGAATATATACGATATACGAATACAAGTTTATTGTTTATTGTATACGTTTCATACAAAAAGAAATACTGTTCAAAAAATAGGTATATGGGTTAGTAGGTCAGACAATACCAAAATATTAACTTTACTAAATATCTTTGTATGTTTAGGAGGAAATAAATTTTTAATGAAACGGGGAGATATTGGTAATGAAAGAATCAATTGCTCTTTTCACAATTCTTTACGCATATTTATGTCTAACCTCTTATGCATTTCATTTGTATCTACTGGCTTTTCTTCTCGGACTTATCAGGATACTGCCTGTGCCATCACATTAAGAACGATTTGTAGTGATATTTTGCTACCTTTTCCACTCGCAACTATGGTTTTTACTTTATTATAAACTATTGAAACAAGAAAATTGCGTTTTTTTTGTTGCATGTTTATAAAATAAAAAATAATAAACTAATCTCAATGGTGTCAAGAGGTGAATTGTAAAGCATGAAAATACCAATGAAATGAGCCCAGGATCGATCCGATAGGATCTTTAGTAACAGGGAAAATCAAAAAATACTGGAAAATTTAGCGGTTCTCTATATATTATCATAACTACGTCACTATCGAAGTTGTAGAACTGGGCTTGTGGGAAGTGATAGTAATTGATATCAACCTTATGCGTGACTAAACCTGGCGCTATGGGATTATTAGTTTTTGAATAATTGCGATCTAAAGTTTTTAGTCCACTATTCTTGCCATGCGACATGGATCGTCAAATATCAATTCAGAATAGAGACATTGGAAGTAGAGGTATCATTCTACAACGCCTCTATTTTCATTTTTCTTTAAATGTCTGTGAAATATACGAAAAATTTTAGCAAACATCACTAAAATTTGGTGAGCGTATGAATGTGTTCGCGTAGTGGGGGGAACGCGGTTGTTGAGGTGAACTGCTGACAATAATTATTATCGATAGTAACTGTCACTCTGACAGATGGTGAGAGAATCTAATCGCTAAAAAAGCTTATATACAGAGCGATTTTTTCGATTTTATTATATCAAATGAGAACTGTTTCTTTATTAATATATTTATATAATATTTTATAGAGAACTCCAGAATTAAAGCAATAGGTTTATATTAAAGTGAAACAAACACTGGACTAAATAAGCAAAAATAGTCTTGAAAATATCTAAATTAGTTTCTGACAAAAGCAATAAAAATATTTATAAATTACAGGCAGCCGGCCTATATTATATATTACTCAATGCTTCCCCTCAACAACCGTGCTTCCGCCACTCCCTTTTTTGTCATGTTTGCTAATATTTTTCAGATATTTCACAGACATTTAGTGAGAAATGAGAATAGAGGCTTTGTAGAATGTCACCTCTACTTTCAACAACTTTTTTCAAAATTGAAATTTGATTATCTATGACGCATGGAGGCAAAAAGCAGAAATAGGGAACAAAATACTTTATATCACAATTGTTCAAAAACTAATAAACCGGTAGCGCCTAGTTTTGGTATATATAAAACAGATATAAATTACTATCAGTTCTTACAAGCTCAGTTCTACAGCTTCTAAAGTGACGAAAATTCGATTTTTTTAAAAAAAATGCTACATTTTCCAGTATTTTTTGTTTTTCCCTGTTACTAATGATCCAATCGGATCGATCCTGGGCTCATTTCATTGGTATTTTCATGCTTTACAATTCACCTGTTCACACCATTGAGATTAGTTTATTAGTTTTGATTTTATAAACATGCTAAGAATAAAATAGTAATTTTCTTGCTTCAATTGTTTATAACTAAGTAAAAAACCATAGTTGCAAATGGAAAACATAGCAAAATATCGCTACGAATCGTTGTTAATGTAATGGCACGTCGTATCCTGATAGTATTTTTTACAAATTATCAGTTAATTTTTGCTCTATTGATTGGTCTATCAATCATTTGTTTCTCTTTTCGTCTGGTTTGCTAATTCTGCATCTACCTTTCCTTAATCAATCAGTTGAAAATTGCACGAAAAGTCAAGTAATACAATATTGCAGAAAAAAACATTGTACAAAAATAAGTATTATACAATACGCATCCACACATATTCTACAGGAAAACTAGTGGACAAATCCATAGACTTACTTTCTCTAAGTTAATCCTGAGACAGAGCTTTTCTTTAAGAAGGTAACTAGTATTCCACAAACTGTTCTTGAATAGTAAACCTTGATTTACAATTACTTAAGTTATTTGTATATTTCAGAAATCATAGTGAGGAATAAAAACCCTTGAAAACAATCAAAATAGCTACTAACCTCCTCAGTTATTCAGAAACTACTTATTCGGAGACTACCTACATTATTTAATATGGGAGGGCATATGTTGAAAACAGTAACTAGATCACACGATCTAGTGTTGTAGCCAAAAATTTACAGTCAGCGTTAAATAAGACACTGTAAACTGTAACTGATATTGCCTACAAGTTTGAATTCAAAAATAAGAATAAAGAAAAAGCAATGCTGCTGCCAAAGTAAATATGTAATTATTTGACACCTAATCTAATATGGTTTCTTGTTGTTTTGTTGGAAATTGGAAAACAGTTAAAGTTTATCATTGTCATAAAGTGAGCGTTAATATATGACAACTGCGTATCGTTGGAATCATTGTGATTATTTTGATTATGTGTTATTTGAGCCATTGACGTAAAATGGAGGAATTTTGCACATTGTTAGGGTTGTATACAATATACGGATACCCTTATAATATCAGTCCGGATTTCTGCCTTTGTCACATCATAGTAATTTTCTCCTAAACTACTGGACGGAAGAGGTTGAAATTTGGTATCAATATACATATAGTTTGGTGACCCGATAAGGAGTACTTATCGTAAAAGAAAAAAAATTGATTTTAGGGGTACTTCTGAGGGGGAAAAACTAAAAAAAGACCCTGATCTCCGAAACTACTAAGCCTAAAATTTTGAAAAAAATGGGAAATATAGAACGTTGCCCGAACTTTACAGGAAAAATAAGGAGAAACCAATAATATTAATTTTGGGGGGCAAATTATAGAATTAAATGAAAATTAAAAAAAATTCAAACGCGTACATCAAATGAAAGGAAAACAAATATATTTTTTCATATTTAAAAAAAAATAGAAAAAAAGATATTAACGAAAATATACCAAAATTTACCCATTCCTCCCCCCCTTATCGCCGAAAACGTAAAGTTTAAAAAAAAATAGAGGTATGGGGTCTGACCTGAAGTTTACTGGAAAAATAAGGAGAAACCTCTACTTTTCATTTTGGGGGGCAAATTACACAATTAAATGGAAAATATAAAATTAAAATTGTTTCTAACGCATCATGTTATGTATCAAATCAAATGGCTCATTACGACGAAAACAAATATTTTATTTTCATATTTTTAAAATAAATTAATTAAAAGATATTAACAAAAATGTAAAAAAAATTACCCACCCCCCCCTCTTATCTCCGAAACCATAAGCTGTAAAATTTTGAAATAAAATAGAAATATAGGGCCTCACCTGAACTTTACTGGAAAAACAAGGAGAATCCCCTAATATTCATTTTGGGGCTCATTATGACAAATAAAAATTATTTTTTTTTAATTTTTTTAAAAGGAATATTTTAAAATATATTAAAACAATATTTAAAAAATTACTCATTCCCCCCTTTATTCCCCAAGCTATAAACCTAAATTTTTTTTACATGACAAATACGAAGAAATCCCTAATGTTAATATTGGGGGTCAAATTATAGAATTAAACGGAAAATAAAAAATATTTTTAACGCATCATCCAATACATCAAATGAAAGGGCTCATTATGAAGAAAACAAATATATATTTTTCATATTTTTAAAATTAATTGTTTACAAGATATTAACATAAAGATATAAAAAATTCTCATTTCCGAAACAATACTATCTAAAATTTTGAAAATAATTAGAGGTACTAGGGCTCACTTGAAATTTATGAGAAAAATTATTAGAAAACCCCCATGGTAATTTTACGGACAAATTATACAATTATGTGGAAAATAATATATCAGATAAAAGGCTCATTATATGAACTAGCTGTCGCCCAGTGGTCGAAATTCGACCAATTGTGTCAATATCTCTGGCAGGTTAAGTAACCTGAAAATTTTATCGTGACATTCTATCCTAGGACTTTAGGGAGAACAGCAATTACACGGAACGGTTCCAGATTCGGAACCTCTCTGTGATAGTTTCCTCGAAAATCCTAGATGTCAGTCTTACATCTCACTTCTACAAATAAGTAACGAAATTCAAGTTTTTTTCAGATATAATTCATATGACTTTATTCGTGTTCAAATTCATAATTCTTAATTTAATATGACAACAATTCAACCGCTAATGGGCTACCCTACATATTTATTTTTTCTAACCTCAAATTCCCAAATAATACACCAAATAATTCGTAGGTTAACAAAGCCATACTATTTTTCAAGTCTACCAATTACTATGTTGAAGATACGCCCCTGTTTCTCACTTAGAAATATTAACATTTATTTATTTCATTTTCCCTTTATCTACTTTTTTTCTCAGTTTCTTCGCCAATTTCTCCTTTTTACTGGATTTATTAATTAAAATCCCATATAAAATTAAATATATTGCTAGTATCATTTAGCTATATACGTAACTGAAACTCATTACAGTTACAGAAACTAGAGAACTAAGTTTAGTTGAAACAGGAGCAACTTTTAACAAAATTACACAAGGAATACTGTTTTTCCTTAAGGCATATTATTACGTATGAATAATTTTGGAAACTATGGGGTGAAGATTTAACTCGAAACGTACTGCATCAAAGGAGAAATGTTTATGCACATTTTCTTAGTTGGTAATTCCTCGAAGGCCTCAGGTGATATGAATTATGGGCTATTCTGGATCACTTAAATTCGTATTCATGATTCTATTCCCAAACTTGTTGACATTATTTAATGGTCAAAGTTAATTTCTCATACCACTTTAGGATGTATTTTTCTGCATTCTTGGGAACAACACCACAATGGCTGGAAATCTGTATATTTCAAATACTCCAAACGTGTCTGTGTATTAGTCAGATCCCATTTTCAATGGCAATAAAAAAATAGCAGAACTGAATAAAGAAATTAAAAATGAAAACATGGGGAATGCTTTTTCAAACTTTTTGGTGGTAAAAAACTTTTTACCCCAAAATTGTAATGGACTGGGAAGTGACTGATTTGAAAAAGAATTCTCCTATAGCATTCACGATTTGACATTAAAATTTTGACAATAAGCCTGATGTAACTAAGAGAATTTACTGCTAATTTGATATACAGGGTAGCACAAAAAAATTCTAAAAATCAAGTGAAATAACAAAGCTTCTATCAAATTGGACTTTGTTATAAGATTTGTCATGCATTTGCCAAAAATGAGAACAAGGAAATAATGATCTTCCAGAAATCTCATTAGAGCCATAAGGGAAACCTAGGAAAAACCTTATGAACTATCCCGATACGGAGTTGTTCAAAAGAACATTACTATTATTAATTCCATCCTTGATTATTGGTAACAAGGAACGGTTGAATTCTACAGAAATACTAGTGAGACAATCATCTAATAAAATTAAAGCAGACTTTCGTTTTGTACTGTGTTCTTCTGTGTGTAATGTAGTTGAAATTCTATGCCCATGAACATTCCAGGAACCTTGGTCATAACATAAAATTTCAAAATGGAGGTACATTTTTTATAACATTAAGAATCAATTCAATATTTGTATATACAGGGTGAGTTTTTTTGATGATCAGTATGGGGATCTCGGAAACTAGCGGAGATAGAGCAATGGTTAAATTGGGAAAGATTTGCAGTTTTACTGGCCCAATTTCATGACACTTTCGGATTTTCGTAAAAAGTCATGGCTTACTAGATATTTTGTAAAAACGAAATTATGTCTATTTAGTCAAATCCCTCTAGCTCCTTTGTTTTTGATTTTATCAAAAAAGTGTAAATATCAAAATTGAAGGGAATTGTATCCCGAATATGATTGTCATATCCTCGTTTGCGTAACAGCTCTCGCTTTCGAGATATGAGACAAACTTATCTTTTTTTGAATGGAAACCATAGTTGGCTATGACCTCAAAAAATCGGACATTTCTAGAGCTTTTCAACGATATAATAATCGATATAGTTATTCATAAAAATAACGAAGTTATGGATGTTATTCTCTCTTATTTTCACTTTTAACATAGGTAGCCATGAAAAGATTGTTTTCAATTTGATGTTTTCTCATTTGAGAGTAATTGTATTAGTAGTGTTGAACTGACCGTCAATATTGACAAATTTTCGTGATAAAATGGAATATTCTAATTGAGAAAAACTGAATATGGTGGAATGTTATATCATATGCCATAAAAATTCAGTTCGTGCAGCTGTGGAATACTTTCATAGATATTTTAATCGTCGTCAACCCGCTCTATGTATATTAAAGAGGCTTTACGATAGTTTACGCAGATATGGATCTTTTACTAAACCACCAAAAGAACGTAATCAAATTAACGAAGCAGCACATCTCAACGAACTGTAGTTAAGGTACTGAAAGCGCACAATTTTCAGCCGTACAAACTTTCAGTTTCTCAAACTTTGCATGCTGGTGACGAACATCGACGTATTTTGTTTGGAACATGGTTTAGAGACATGTGCCTTGACAATCCACAGTTTCCAATTAAGGTGTTATGGTCAGATGAAACTAGATTTACTAACTGCGTTATGTTCAATAGACACAATGAGCATATCTGGGCTAAAGAAAACCCTTTCCATGTGGAACAAAGACCTGTTTTGTTTACGAAATATGTTATTAAAAAATTCTATGACATTCCACGCGCTGCGTTAAATTTCACATATTGGTTAGAAGAAAAACAGGGAGTCGTTTGGTCAGTCTCGCTGACCAACACCCTTCTGGCCTTTGGCTAACAGCGTGCCGGGCATGCGTTTCAATAACTTTAGAATTGAGGGAATGGCGTCGGACGCTGGTCACTTATCTCGTTTAGAGGGTTGGTTTGAAAGGATTATGATTATGAGAAGATTTATATTGATACAGGGGATGTTCTTGAAACATGTTTTGGGTGAGATAATGAAATTATTTTCACCAAATAAGAGTACATTTAATCGCTGGTCAGAATGGTCCTTTATAAAGGGTAACCACCAATCTATTGGAAATGTTTTAACAGTTTAATAGGGTTATATAAATAATAAGTTAGAGGCTATATTTAAAAAAAGAAATCAAAGAATACATAAATAAATAATAATAAAAAATTGTTTTTCAATTCAATTCTTGGGTTCCGTACCACCTCTGAGATTTGTTATAAGTAAATAAATATTTTTCTAAATATCTTTTAAATTAAGCGTTTTAAATTTATGAAAAATGTTCAAATTTAATTCTCACAACGAGCCTTTTTATCCGATCTGCTACATGATGTTCTTAATTTTTATAAAAATATCTATTTAATTTTCAATTTTGGCCCCCATTGTTAATTGAAGGTATATTATCTTTGTTTTTAATTTAAGTTCAGCCCTGTGGGAGATAAAGGGGTGAATGAGTGAAATTTTAAAATATTTCCAAAAATTATTTTAAAAATACGAATAAAATATATTTGAGAATTCTTTTCATTTGACACATTATAGATGCACTTTAAAAAAAGTGTTTTATTTTATTTTTAATTAATGTTAAAATATGTGTTTTACTTTTCTAGTAAATCTTGAGTTAGGCCGCATATTCTCAATTTTGGCTCAGTAGCTCGAAGATATAGGAGGTAAGGGGACGATTTTTTATTATTTAATAACCTTTAAACATTTTATTAAGAGTTTCAACAACACATATTTGTATTCCTGTCATTTGATACATTACATGATGCGTTTACATTTTTTTATTTTTCTTTTAATTTTATAATTTGCTCTCCCTGTAGACCTAATATTAGGCTTTCGCCTTATTTTTTCTATCAATTTCAAGTGAAGCCTTTTACTTCTAATTTTTTCAAAATTTTAGATCCTATAATTGCTGAAATAAACGGGGAATGGAAATTTTTTATACATTGTTGTTAGAATCTTTTAAACAATATATTTTAAAAATATGAAAATAATATATTTTTATTACTCATAATGAGCCCTTTGATATATTTATTACATGATGCGTTTGAATCAAGTTTATGCTTCGTTTGTTTTCTATAATTTGCTCCTAAAATTAATATCAGAGTTCTCTTTTCATTTTACCTGTAGAGTTTAAGGGAGACAAAATTTTAACTCTTATAGTTTTGAAAATAAGAGGGGGGCAAAGTTCTTTTAAACTAACTATTTTAAAAATATCCTGTAATTCCCAGAATGAACCTTTCATTTGATATATAACATGAAGCATTTAAACCAAATGAAGTTTTTATTTTCTATAATTTGCTCCCCAAAATTAATATCACGTAAAATTGAGGTGAGGCTCTATATCTTTAAGATATTAAATATTTTTTAATTATTAAATCCATGAATTAAGGTCTGCCTTATTCTAAAATTAAATAAAACCACAAAATAAATCATCAATTAATTTGGTAACTCGTAAATGAACCTATATGTCACTATTTTTTAATTAATATTGGAAAAATAATTTTTATACACCTTATTTATTTCTAATTTTTAGGGTTCCGTATATGCAATATACGGATACCCTTATAATATCACTCAGGATTTCTGCCTCTGTCACATCACAGCAATTTTCTCCTAAACTACTGGACGGAAGGGGTTGAAATTTGGTATCAATGTATAGTTTGGTGACCCGATCAGGAGTACATATCGTAAAATAATTTTTATTTTAGGGGTACTTCTGGGGGAAAAAACTAAAAAAATTGACCGTCCCCTCCCCCCTGATCTCCGAAACTACTGAGCCTAAAATTTTGAAAAAAATAGAAAATATAGAGCGTTGCCCGAACTTTACAGGAAAATTAAGGAGAAACAATTAATATTAATTTTGGGGGGCAAATTAAAGAATCAAATAAAAATTAAAAAAAAAAACTTTCAAACGCATCATGTAATATATCCAATGAACGGTCTCATTCTGAGGAACACAAATATATTTTTTTCATATTTAAAAAAAATTATTTAAAAAGATATTAAGGAAAATATTCCAAAATTTACCCATTCCCCCCTTATCTCCGAAACTATAAAACGTAAAGTTTTGAAAAAAAATAGATTTATAGGTTCTGACCTGAAGTTTACTGGAAAAATAAGGAGAAACCTCTACTTTTAATTTTGGGGGGCCAATTACAGAATTAAACGGAAAATATAAAATTAAAATTGTTTCTAACCCATCATGTTATATATCAAATGAGAGGGCTCATTACGACGAAAACAAATATTTTCAAACGCATCATGTAATATATCAGATAAAAGGCTCATTATGTGAATTACAAATATAAATACAAATAAAAGATATTAAAAATATTAAACATAGACTTAATTCCCACTATTTTAAAATTTGAAAAATATATTTTATTTATATTTTTAAATAATTTGAATAACAGATTTAATAATTTATAATTTAAACTTTGACCTATTTTGCCGTTTTTCTTCCAATCTACAGAGCCTCAAAACTCAGACAGTAGATTATAAAAGGCATTTCTGAAAGTTTATTAGTAAAATAAAATTCTAATGTTACTTTATGGGGGCCAAATTAGAAAATTTAAAACATATGTATTGTGATAAAAATCAAGTGAATCCTAAAGCAGATAAAATAAAAAGTCTATTTTTGGAAAATCAAAGTGTATATTTTTTATAAATTTAAAACGCTTCCTTTAAAAGATATAAGGGTAAGAATAAGAAAATGCACTCATTCCCTGCTTGTCTGAAACTGGAATATTCGAATCTTGAAGGTGGTACGGAACCCTAAGTATGCGAGGCCAACTCGCACTTGACCAAATTATTTTTATTTCTTAATAATATAAACTTACATTTATTAATGGTTTAAGAGTTATGTAATACCAATTGCAACATAAAAAAAAATTGATTCTCTTAGTTATTAACGAGCCAGGCAGCTGGGGGCCTCTTGCGGAGGTTTAGTGTACTATTACGAAATTCTTGAACTTAGACCGTCGTTCCACCTCTTTAATATATCCTGGGTTTCGCACGGTGAATCAATATGATTATGAAGCAAGTTGTAGAATATTTTTGGAATCGTAAAATAAATGTATCTCGTGATGTATGTATGTCATTTGTTCCATGAATTAAGCAAATGCTGAATTAAGAAAACAGTATACTGTTTTCTTAATTCAGCATTTGCTTCAACATACATATTTCTCGCATCGCCGGAGAAAGAGTATCAATAGTACACAACTTAGAGAAGTGAGGATATAACAATCATTAGCCGCAACTGTTCGAAATCCATCTAATAATCCCTCTTCGAAGGGTCTTCCTGTTCGTTTAACTAACCTTATCCTTAGAACAATAAACCGAAGGTCCACGTCCATCTTGCGGCGAACGGCTGCTTTATTACCAGCCGTAAGGGATGAATTTTGGGGTTGAATGAGTAATGCCGAATGAGATGATTAGTTTAATGTTCATCTCGACCATGTCTCGACTAATATTGATTTAAATTTCTACTTATTGTTTCCTCCTGCCGGTGGGTCGAGTTGGTCGCTACCCATTTTGACTGCGGCCCCAGGATTACTGTTTACCTGAACTTTTGAAGTTGGTGGAAATTCGGGAGGCTATGTAGGCGGTGCGAAGGCATGAATTCGGGAACTTTTGTGCCATTAATGAATTGTGGCACAAATTGTTCTGACATAAAAAATATTTGGTTAATGATTTATCAATGAGCAGTTTAATTTTTTTGTTTAAATTGGCAGATTGTAGACGGCGACAAAAGTGTTTTAGATATTTAGTTGTAGATTTAATCTAAACATGATCATGTATACGAGGACTGCCTTTTATATTTCGGGATTAGGGAACAAAAACTAATATTAATCATCGAAAATCGCTTTATTGTTTTTCAAAATATTCCCCATGAAGATCTATACACTTTTGCATGCGTTTGAACCAATTGTCGAAGCACTTTTTCCACTCTGATTGAGGTATCTCTAAAACATGCATTCTGAAAGAAGCAACCGCTTCTTCAGGTGTCGAAAAACGTTGACTTCTCAGTTTGTTTTTTACGTACGGGAATAAAAATAAGTCATTTGGTGACAAGTCAGGACTATGCGGCGGATGACTCATCAAATCGATGTTTTGAGTGGTCAAAAATGTAGTTGTTTGAGCCGATATGTGAGAGCTCGCATTGACGTGGTGAAGAGTGATCCGTCTTCGGCGGTTGATTTTCCTCATTTCTTGGAAGACAACTGGCAAACAAACGGTTCTGTACCACTCAGAATTGACTGTTCTGCGTTGTTCTAGTGGTACGGTTGCTACATGTCCAGTTTTTCCGAAAAAACAGGCGATCATTTGCTTGGAGGTGCTTCGTGCGCCAACAACTTTTGTTGGATTCGGCTCATCTTGAAACACCCATACAGTCGACTGCTGTTTACTTTCGGACTCATACGCGTAAATCCACGATTCATCACCTGTCACTATGTCATAAACGTGTTTTGAAGCACCGCGATCGTATTTTGGAGCTTTTCTTTCGACCAATCGAGACGAGCCTTTTTTTGAACGAGTGACAAATTGTGTGGGATCCAACGCGAACAAATTTTTTTGACATTCAAATGTTTATGCAATATTGAATGTATGCTGGTCCCACTAATGTGTAAGGTTGACTCAATCTCACGATAGGTCACATGACGATCTTGTAATATCAGTTCGCGCACAGCATCAATGGTTTTCGGAACAACAACTGTTTTTGGACGACCTTCACGAAATTCGTTATGGAGTGAACTACGACCTCGATTGAATTCACCATACCATCGATAAACAGTGGTCCTTGATGGAGTTTCATCGCCAAAAATTAAGTTAAGTTCATCCATGCACTCTTGCTGACTTAATCCACGTCGAAATTTGTAAAAGATAATCGCACGAAAATGTTCACGATTTAATTCCATTTTTTTGGCCGAGATGAATCCTTTAAGTTCTAAGTACGTATAACCTCAAAAATGTCAAACTTTACGATAGAGCTGTCAGTTGTCAGATTGCAACACTAGGGCTGTCCAATCCCGAAATATAAAATGCAGCCCTCGTATCACAGGGACTATTTTCTGCTTCATGTTTTATCTTATGTTTATGATTCTGATTTGTGACTGGTAGAATTTTTGAGTAATTTTTAAGATATTTAACACACCTAATTTAAATTTAGTATATTTACAAAACCAACTTCAAATGAGTTAAAAATGTTTTTCGTATAAACTTTCGTATGTAAAGTAGATAGATACGCCGACTAATAGATACATCCTGATTTTCGTTTTGAAGAAGAACGTAAGGTTTTGGTCTTGGAAAGCAAATCAACAGATTTAGCAATGGAGAAACATAAATCAGAAATTTCCAGTTGTTAAATATCAACATAAATAAAATTTGGCTACAACTGTAACAATTTCGACATCATCAGGAATGCTTTATTTAATAAAATATTTTCAACGGTCCTCGTTACTTCAAATGGATATATATAAATATACATATTTTTGGACGAATCGCATAAAATTCAAAAAATTAATGGATGGATGTTATTTATCTATGTTCAGGGGTAACCCGAAACAGACTCAAGGAATTCGAATCGTTTAAACTGGGTTCGGTTAAGTAGAATCCGGAAGTGGTCCCATACTTTTTTGAAGGACATGGTTTATATGTTTTTTTTAGAAAATTGACAAAAACATTTTAACCAATTTTGTCATATACTAACTTTTGGCGAGGGCAAAAGTATGAATTAAAAGCAAACATCTCTGTTCGAAACCTAAGGGTGAAATAAAATAGATTGGAATTAAATAAAAATAAATGTCACTTAACCAACTTCAAGATGGAGGCTTTTCATTGGTCTCTAAATACAGTGTGTCATCATAAGTTAGACTCAAATAGAAACCTTTCTTATGATTAATATTTAGAGACACAGTTATTCTTTATAAAAAGATTTCTAGGATATGAAACGTATACTGTAATCATTACAGGTCACTTTTTCAATTGCATTCAAAACTATTATCAAATAAACGTAACTTAAACTGCTACTTTTTCAACTGTATCCTAGGTTTGACAAAAAATATACTATTATTAATACGTGAAGATGAAAACGCACTACCCCTTTTTCGGCCTTTATTTTGAAAGCAAGATAATGAAACGTATACCACTCGGAAGGTACTGTGCCTTAGATGTGTTGAATATATAAAGAATCTTTATTTCTTTCTTTTAAAATAAGTAAATTAACTATTGATAAAATCCAAGTGAGATGGTGCCCATTATGAAGGACTTGCTTAAGCCTCAATATAATATTAGAAATTTGACAGCAGTCGACAGTAAAACTTGTACAATCGTGTAGTGATGTATAAATATTACTTAAATAATCGACTTTTACTTACTAAGATTTATGCTCTAAATACCTTTTTTTATTAATTTATGACGTTACTTCTTTATAAGAACGATGACGACAGCAACTATTAAAGTGAACAAATTTTAGGTAACCACAATTATAATTTAGAGATTCTAAAGCTAATTGATACATTTTATTTCCGATTCTCACGAGTTGAGTTTATACATTTCTTCAGTCATGAATTTATCACAAATCTAATAACAATTTACTAATATTTTGGTAAACAATGTGTTTCCAGTACTGCGTCAAAAGGTACCTCAACACTCGCAAGATGTGATATACAAATATATATTTATGCCATGTGCAAATGAAAATATTTGTAATAAAATAGAACGAATCATTTTGCAGTTTTATTTGATATCAGGTAATATTTAAAATTAATTTTAACATGACATCTAAAATAGCAGTCAGTCAAAATTGTTTAATGTTCTTTTAACCAGATGTGATTTGGTGCATTGTATTTTGTTGTTTTGTTACCGAGAAAGAACGAGATTATAACAATTATGACAGGTGCAATACAGGGTGATTTGGTGACCTACTTGAGAATGAAACTGCTCTTGAAAAAATCTTTCTCTACAGATTGATGTGTAGGATCTTATAAAAATTTTATCACTATTGTTCTAGCATTACATTTGTATAGCAGGAACCTTCGAGATTTTAAATTAAAAAAGTGCTGGTTAGGCCATTTTTTGGATGGGTAAAAAGTTATGTGTTTTCACATTAATTTGAGGCACACAATAAAGTTGTCTTGAGAAACATTTGCATATATATAAATAGACTGATAGACTGAGGTACAAGGCGCTGTAGCCTACAATTATACAGGGTGATTCCCGATATGTTAGAAATCAATTGTTTTCTTGGGTGGCCCATAAGCAGTTGCATATACAGACTGTTTAGAATATTGAGTGGAGTGCAATTATAGTTATACAGGGTGGATAGAAAAACGAATTATATAGGGTAGCCTGCTAGTGGTTGCATTTGCAGGGTATTTGGAATGGAGGATTCCTATACAGGTTGGTGGACACATGTGCTGGAGAAGAATTATATTACTATAATACTTCTACAGTGTGGTTTAAAAAAAGTTAGAACAAAAATGCAGCATTTCGTAGCCCATATAATCAGTTGCATATATAGGATAGACGCAATATAGGGTGAGAGGAATTACAGTAATATAAAAAATGTTAGAAGATGAAATGATTTATAGGCTAGCCACCATTAGTTGCACATATTTAATGATTGAAATATAGAACGCACTAGAATTATAGTTAGGAAGGAAATTAAAAAATATATAAACTAAAAGAATTAATATAGATTGAATTTACGGGGTTCGTGGAATAAAGGGCGTAGTACAATTACAATTATACCGAGTGTGCGAAAAATATTATACCGAGATGCATATACAGGGTGGTGTAAATATATGCTGGGTGAGTGTTATAGTTAGTTAAGGGAGTGTAGTTTAAAAAATATTAGAACAAAAATACAACATTTCGTAGCCCACAAGCAATTATGTTACCCAACATTTTTATATAGGGTCGCCCATTAGCGTTTATATATAAAGGGTGGTGGAAATATATTATTAAGTGGAATTATAATGAGTAGTTTAGTAAATGTTAGAGAAAAAGTTTAGTTCTAATTTTTATTGTTTATTAGTAAAACTTTAGTTATTTTATTTTTGCCGGAAATTTAACTTCCGGGAATAATAAGAGGTGGTGCGTTCCCGCAATTTGTTTAGTGTATTGTGTTCAATTTGATTGAATTGCTTCATTGATTTTTAAACTTCTGCACCTTTTCTAAAACATTCCGTCGCGCTAATGCTAATTGTAAGTGTTTTTTTGCGTGTAAATTATAGACATTATTGACATTCGTGTGTCGGATCCGTAGCTATTTGGACGCTTGGGAGTTTCGTGTTTGTGCTCCGAACTATTCGGACACCTTTTTTGATTACATCTGTAGAGACGCCGCTTTTTGTTGTTTGCGTTGCGAGTCCGCGAGTTCTTTAGCTCCGTTCGTAACGACCGCTAAACCGCTTTTATTTTGTTTCTTTTGTGTTTACAAAAACGCATCATTTGTTGTTAAACGCGCATTTTTTGTATGCTCAATCAATGAACATTACGTCGCTATTTTTTGTGTAACGTGTTGTCCAGACGAAGCTCTAAGAAACTGTTCCTGCTTACGGGGCTAGCCTCAGAAGAAAGAAGAACCAAGAAAACACCCTTTGTAGAGCTTCGACGTAAAAGGTCAGTGACTAACTTTTATTTGGTGAATTAATTTACGTGTTTATTGATTGTTCCGCTAAAGGTCCTTCGTCAATTATATACTTGCATTGAACCAGCATTGAACTAAAACCGCAACATCTAATTCATACATTTTATTGAATATTCTCTCTATGGAATGTGCCATCGAAGACATTCCAAGAGGTAAGTAATGTTTTCTGAATAATTTTACTGTACGTCTATTAATAATTTTCCCAAAAAAAACTAATTAAATATAATATTAATTTTCCAAGGTTTTTCATTCCATCGAACCTAAGTCTAGTGGAGAACCTTCATCAGTTGCGCTTCCCTCAACTGATTGAAATCTCGAATAATTATTTATGTAATTAGTACATATAACTGAATTTAATATTTTATCTTCAAATGAACTGCCACACCTAGGATCTTCCGGAAAAACTTTTTTTTTCGAATATTTTCTATCGTAGAAACCACAGTGTGACTCCCGATTTAGAATCTCTGTGACCTAGTTTTTCTTAAAAACATAAATTTCTGTTTTGTGTCGTTAATTTCAATAGACGTCAAAAAAATAGAACTATAGTTTCGACACAAACTTAAATATATTAATTATTTTATTAAATAAAGGGATTCATATTATTCTTTGTACACATCTGTGATAATAGTTGCGATAGAATAAACAAAATACATTTTAAACTCAATTCCCAGTAATATTTTTCCACATTTTCTTCTCTAATCAGTGGTTATAATAACAGTTCGTATAAAAGTATAAAGATCTTAAAGCTACACGCAATTTTTGCGGATTCACTATCCTGATTCCGTTCGTCTTCATCCTCCTACTACGATGTTCGAAACGAGCTGCTATTGTGGTCGAGTCTCACCCCTTCATACAATTTCTTATGCTTGTTACGTGGCACATTTCAAAGGAAATGCCCTCAGCACTCCATTCAATTCTTTGCAGACGCGTGTCGGGCATTGTATTGGTCAGAAAAGGGCTAGACGGTGAAAATGATAAAAAGTCGACAGTTGTTTGGTGTTCCTGTGTCCGCAAGAGTGATACAAACATTTATATAAATGGCAAATTCTACACTTTTGGTTGATCATGTTATATCACTGTGTAACACTACCAAATCGTATATTAAAAATATTTAAAATATACCTTAACCTTGCTCGGTTATTTTCAGATGCTTTCTTTTTCTTTCCTTCAGTTTTCCACCTCCAAATTATAACTATGGAAGCCATCAGTAAACACGCAGAAAAAGTGTAGCTTTGACCACTATAAATGCTACAATTCGAAGGACTTGTATTTTTACTACATATATTTTAACTCTTTTATTGGTTTTATTTGGACCACTTTCTATAAGTTTAACCCTAATTCACCCTATATTGCAGCCATCCTGTTTATGTTTCCGTGTATTGGTCACCCAATATAAATTATTTGTCAATCATTATCTGAAGATGAGACACTGATTTAGATCCTCGTATACAAATTGAATTTGAAAAATTAAATAATACAACTGATAAAATTAACAAGCTGGAAATTGAATATGACGAAGCCAATACAACATTTAAAATGCTTTTAAATGAATAAACTCCTAGATTAAAGTTATTATCAGATAAACTTGGTAGCTTTATTGAAAAAGTAAGGCCATGTTCTGAATTACTTGAAGAGGCAAAGAGAAATTTCAATTTTCTTGAGCATAAGCTGCACCGATCAGGTTTTACAGGTGATTTTTTATTATTCATTATGTCGTTCTTAAAAATTAGAGAAATTTGTTTCCAAATACATGATACAACTT
This sequence comes from Octodonta nipae, assembly GCA_034190945.1. Lineage (NCBI taxonomy): Eukaryota > Metazoa > Arthropoda > Insecta > Coleoptera > Chrysomelidae > Octodonta > Octodonta nipae. The sequence goes on along the minus strand of CM067219.1, from coordinate 5,468,733 downwards.
CAGAAATGCATGAACTACATATGGGTGTTCCACAGGGGTCTGTGTTGGGTCCACTCTTATTTTTACTACATATAAATGATATGTCTCTCAATATGAACTTACATGACGTAAAAATTGTGCTTTTTGCTGACGATACGTCTATAGCGGTCTCAGCAAAGAACCCTGAGCAATTACAAGCAAAAATGTGTCACATTGTCCAAGTTTTTAGAAACTGTTGTGGTAAAAACAACCTTGTTTTAAACATTGACAAGACTGTTGGCATAACATTTTATAATAGGAAATATACCCCATCACTTAGACTTAATATAGTGAATATCCAAGTAGACACAAAATTAGAAACAAAATTTTTGGGTGTCTATGTAAACGACAACTTAAGATGGATCTTTCATATAAATCACGTTTGCAAACAACTAAACAATGCATACTTTGCAATAATCAATATAAGATATACTTTACCAACAGACTATCATATAAACGTTTAATTACTAAAAACTTAAGAAATTAAAGTACATAATAATGGTTACAATTTATGTTCGAAAAGTCCACCATTGTTATTTAGACAAAAATTGCATCTTTTTAAGATTGACATTACCGCTTTTCTCACAGATCGCTTATCAATTTCTTCAATTGCTTGTAATACCGCCTCGCTTATGTCACCAACTGTCTCATATTTTCTTTTGTATACTTTGTTTTTTAGCGCACCCCATTATTCGAAGTCTATAACTGCCAAATCGGGAGACCGGGGTGGCCATCCAAGAGTTTGGATAGATATTATCTAAGTGTTGTCTTACTAATAACGAGTTATGAGCAGGTGCTCCATCATGTTGGAACCACTCAATTTCTAAACGAGTTCTCAAATTCAAATTATCCAACATGTCTTGAAAAGTGTATTGCAAGAAATGCAAGTAGCGCTCCTCAGTAAGTGATTCGTCATAGATAAAAGGCCCCAGAATAATACACCCTATGATACCACACCAAACAATAAAACCAAATTTAATCTGGGGTGGTCTTTGTTCTACATGGAAAGGGTTTTCTTTAGCCCAGATATGCTCATTGTGTCTATTGAACATACCGCAGTTAGTAAATCTAGCTTCATCTGACTATAACACCTTTAATGGAAACTGTCGATTGTCAAGGCACATGTCTCTAAACCATGTACAAAACAAAATACGTCGATGTTCGTCACAAGCATGCAAAGTTTGAGAAACTGAAAGTTTGTACGGGTGGAACTTGTGCGCTTTCAGTACCTTAACTACAGTTAGTTGAGATGTGCCAGCTTCTGCCGCAATCTCACAAGTTGATGTAGATGGATTTCGATTTACCATTGCCAAAACATTTATTAATGCTGCTTCGTTAATTTGATTACGTTCCTTTGGTGGTTTAGTTAAAAATCCATATTTGCGTCAACTATCGTAAAGCCTCTTAAATGTATATAGAGCAGGTTGACGACGATTAAAATATCTATGAAAGTATTCCTCAGCTGCACGAACTGAATTTTTATGGCATATGATATAACATTCCACCATATTCAGCTTTTCTTCGTTAGAATATTCCACTTTATCACGAAAACTTGTCAATATCGACTGTCAGTTCAGCACTACTAATGGAATTACTCTCAAATGAGGAAACGTCAAAATGAAAACAATCTTTTTCATGGCCACCTACGTTAAAAGTGAAAATAAGAGAGAAAAGCATCCATAACTCTGTTATTTTTATGAATAACTATATCGAGAATTATATCGTTGAAAAGCTCTAAAAATGTCCGATTTTTTGACAACATAGCCAACTATGGTTTCCATTCAAAAAAAGATAAGTTTGTGTCATATCTCCAAAAGGAGAGCAGGTCACGCAAACGAGGACATGACAGTCATATTCGGAATACAATTCCCTTCAATTTTGATATTTACACTATTTTTATAAAATCAAAACAAAGGAGCTAGAGGGAGTTGACTAAATCGACAGAATTTCGTTTTTTCAAAATATCTAGTAAGCCATGACTTTTTACCAAAATCCGAAAGTGTCATTAAATTGGGTCAGTAAAACTGCAAATCTTTCACAATTTAACCATTGCTCTATCTCAGCTAATTTCCGAGATCCCCATACTGATCATAAAAAAAATTCATCCTGTATACCTCTCTGTTTGTCAACTGCAAAGCTCACCTCTTCTTTTTTTTTCGAGGAAATACTTTTACTTTGGCTAGATATTCTTCTTCCTGAATGAAATAAACAGTAAATCGTAATCATTTTTTCAACAAACGCCTAAAAATTCAGACGACCTATCAAAAATTTTGATATATGCACCGAATAATCAAACCATTCGTTTCCTGCTAAATGACTAGCGATATTTTCCGCTTACACTATGTTTCTTTTATTCACCTGACCCTATTCGAGAAACTCTAAACCCCTTCATCATACCGAACCGACCCCCGATATCGATTGCCAAAACGATAGAGAGAGAGAGAGCTCCACCATTTATTATCCCATTGTCAATCGAAATTTCAATGGGAGGTTTATTTTTACCATTTCTTGTGAGGTTTTTTAAAAACTTTCATCAATCTACAGCTCAGTAACAAATACTAACATATACTCGAGTCACCGGGACACTTTTTGCCGTCGATTCGGACTGACTCAGCATATGCCACCCCCGGATGATTTTTTTCCATTTTTTTCACGCTACATAAGTTGCCCTTCGAGCGACGGGGGCGCATCAATTCTGCCTATCCGTTGGGTTTGCCCTTTTCTTTTACTCGTCCCTTTTTTTTATACGGGACATATTGAATTGAGAACACACACACTTCATATGCAGACCCGATTAAAATTCATAAAAGTTGTGGAGGTGGAAGAACGGGGCGACGAATCCATGCGTTATCATGAAACTGAGCGATACTTTTCTGGTATGAGCGTAAGAAACATGTAACTCTAAAACTAGAAAATACCGAAAAATTGATTTGAAAATTTAAAAATTTATTGATACCTGTCTTGTTTTTTGGGAATTATTTTTAAATTTTGCCGTTGCACCGCCCGGTTCTAATATAAGCAACTGTTGGACGTTTTTGAGTAATTTAAGCGAACTTAAACTATCCCGGATCCATAGAAGAATTGCAAATTGAATTAGAGGGACAGCTAGCGGCAAATCTGATACGTGTGGGGATCGGCCAGCTAATGACACTTCTCTGATCCGTTTGATTAGAAACATCGATGTAATACTCGAAATTTTCCCAGTGAAGAACTTGGTAGATCCAAATGACACAAAAGATATCGATGACATTCAGGAAACTGGTGTAGATCATGCAGTTGGTCTGAAGTCAAGAAGTCGAATACCAGGAAATGAAATTCTAGCTTTTATCGGTAATATTTACCGCAACAGGCAACAGTATAGAACATGGCTCTTCGAAAAATCGAAAACGCCATACCCTACGTCATTGTGAAACTGTAAGTAGCCATAGGCACTGCCCCAATGGGCTCTGAATTCCTGCCACCTCTCTCACACCATATAATGTGAAAATAGGACACTAATGAAATACTTAGCATGGAAAACAGACAACAACTCAGATCTTTCCGCGTATCAAAACCTAGACCTCGACCAGAGCAAACCGTGCTCGCTTAGCTAGAATACGTCTTCTGTTCTGATGTGGACGATAAGCATCAAAAGGACAGACAAAGATCTGCTCATTCATTCTAGCTGCAACCCTGAAATAAAATTACTAGCTATCAAAGCGGAAAGCTACTGGATATAAAATATCACTCCTTAATTTTTGCTACAATATGATTCAAAAGCTACTTTTGAATATGATAGACATAATAGGAACAGTTCTACCAAGTAGAATATTTGCTACTACTACCCAGTGGTCAGTTTCATGGATCGTACTGAGAAAATCCTAAATCCACTGACGGTCAAGTATACGCACGACGCTTCAGCGCCATCTATTTTCAGGACTAGTGATTTGGGCAGGTGAGTTATTACCCATTCATTGGCAGATTTCGACTTCCACAGTCACCGTCTTATGTTCACCTTTCATGGTAGACTATTAGTGTCGATTTAGGAGCTTTAACTCAGCTTTCGTTTTATCCCACAGCGTCACTTATGCTAACCGAAGTCTCCCATTTAAAGTTTCAGAATATGTTGTCGTCGTTTACACCCCTAAGGCCTCTAATCATTGTCTTTACCGGATGAAGCTATCTTGAGGGAAACTTCGGAGTGAAGTAGCTACTAGATGGTTCGATTAGACTTATATCCAGTTCCGACCATCTTTCGAGTCACAGCATGAACACTCTTGGTGCGTCGCTCCTGGCAGTGTCACGTTAAAGACAAATTGCCAATCCTCCCTTGAACAAAGCTCTAGCAGATTTTGAGGACTACCAGAAGTTGTACAATGTTTCAGCTTTGATTATACACATTGAAACAGGCTTCCTCACACAATAAAACAGCTGTAGTCTACATAGACCAAACAGCGGATGCTGATGATAGAAACTATGGGCCAAATTAGATTAAATGACACATGCTTTCGGATAGACAGTTTCAAGTAATCCAGACTGGCAGTCAACCACAACACCGATCTCTAACTTTTGTCGTAATGACAATCAACTAGAATTGTCCAAGTAGGACTTGTGTTCCAGCCAAAAAGGGGTGGAGTCGATTGGTCAAATTTCATGATCTGGACAATATTCAGGAAGTCCCTTTTACCCTGAAGTTCTCTGATATCGTAAAAAAGTTCATGAAGCAAAAGCAAATTAAGATACCAATGTCTAACGTTTGTTCGTAATGACTATCAACTAGAATTGCCTGATTCTGGAACCTCCAAAAGAAATAACATCCGATTTATGATTCCTATCGCTATAGCTTCTTCTTACTTCTGGAAAATATTCAGGAAGTTCCATTTTACGCTGGAGTTCATTGATTAGCAAAAATTTCAAGAACGTGTTCATGGGTGAAGAAAAGTGGCAGATTATTTTCATTTGTGAGGTAATGGGTACTTTCTATTAGTTGTCTCACTGAACTTTTGTTGATAAATCTGAAATACAAAAAGGGGCGTTTGACAACTTAAACAACTGACAACAAGATGTGGAACCAACAACATCTCTTCATAGAAACTGTCACCTTCTTTAATTTCACAGGTCAACATTTGATCTAAGCCCGAACACGGCATGCCGTACAACGTACTAGGGGTTTTTGGGTCGCTGATTACGATGAGAGGGTCGGTTGACCTTCATCTCGTCAGGGTCAAGGGCATTTGAAGGTTAAATCGAGAGAGCTTGCGTTTTTTTCTCAGAGGTTATTTGAAGGTCATTTGAAGGTCAAATCTAGAGACTGCTACCATAAAATCTAAAAAAATGCTTGCTTATGTTTTTGAAGTCTCTGAGTGCGAATCCGTGGTTTGTTTGCCCTTGCGCTTTTTCCCAAAGGTCATTTGAAGGTCATATCGAGAGGGTTTCTTCCAAAAAATGTGAAAATGCATGCTTATGTTTTCGTGGTCTCTGAGTCCGAATCCGTAGTTTGTTTGATCTTGCGCTTTTTCCCAGAGATCATTTGAAGGTCTAATCATGAGAGTTCTACAAAAAAATCGGAAAAAAATGTGAGGTTGCACTCAGGACACCTCTATTCGGTTACGGGTGACGGTGGACAACATTATCCGGCGAAGTCCCTGGGTAGCGGCTTTCAGGCCTTCATGGCAACCTCGCAGAAATAAAATTCGAGACAATGCTTCAGAAACCCAGAATCGGCAGTTGGTCAGAGTGGGAAAGCGGGCCCGCAGGCTTCGAGATCATGCGACCGTAGCTCTAGGTTAATGGGACACCAGTAAGTGTGCCTTTTACAGTTCAATATGCTCACAAATCCCCACAAAGTGTCGTTTCAATCCATCGAGCCTTTTTTTTGTTTTCTTCTATCGAATTTTCGAAAAAAAATATAAGATCGCGATTTTGAGTTTAAAGAATTATAATCTTTAACAAAATGCAAAAAATCCAGTTTTTTCCCACAATTTTAAACACTTTTATCAATGAGAATGCATAAAAACTGGAAAAATATATTTTTTGTAATTTGTTAAAGGTTATGATCATTTAAAGTCAAAATTCGGTCGAAGAAAACAAAAAAAAACTCGATGTACTGAAACGAAACTTTGTGGGGTTCTTGTGGGCATATTGAGCTGTCTAAGGCACTCTTAACATTATTGGTTTTCCCGATATGTTCAATATGGCGTCTCATGTCCCAAAAGCCACCAAAAGATTCTAATAAATGAATTTTATTGGGATTCGAATGTATTTTTTACATTACCATTAAGGTTATGATTATCCTCTATTAAATGACATGCATAATAAGATTTATTATTCACTGCTAAATAACTTCTTTAATTCTCTCTAGTAACTATATATAAATAGGCAAACACAAAACGATTAGGTACCATTTTCTCCTCTGTCTCTCAACCGATTTTCCTCATTTTTGTTTTGTTTAGCAGCTACTGACGACCTTCAGTGCAGAATGCTAATATTAATTTATAATATTGGTTCATTCATTAAATAAAATATAGTAAAAAATCATTATTTACGCTCATAATGTCAACGCCAAACAACTTATATATAGAGGGACCAATGCTGTTATATACTTAGAACATGTACTTCCGGAAGTGGCATGCAAGCGTTGTTATTGTTTAGTGGTAAAGTAATCGTTGTATATTATAATTATACAGGGCGATTCTAGATATGTTAGAAATCATTTTTTTCGTGGGTAGCACATAAGCAGTTGCATATATAGGGTGTTTAAAATATAGTAGAGTAGAGTGCAATTATAACTAATAAAATAATAATATAGGGAAGCCTATTAGCAGTTGAATTTACAGGGTTCTTTGAACAGAAGGTGCAGTGGAATTACAATTATACAGGGTGGTGCAAAAAATATTATACAGAGATGCATATACAGGGTGGCTGAAATGGAAATGCAACATTTCTTAACCCATAAGCAGTTGTTTATATAGGGAAGATGAAATATAGGGTTAGAGGAATTATAGATATACAGGATGGTGATAAAAAATGTTAGAAAAGGAAATGATTTATAGAGTAGCCCACGATGAGTTCCATATATATGATGATTGAAATATAGGCCGGAGTAGAATTATAGTTACAGAAGATAGTTAAAAATGTCATAAACAAAACGAGTAAATACGGTGACTCATAGGCAGTGTCATATACAGAATGGTTTAAGTGGTGGTTCAAAAATGTTAAAAAATATTATGCGTAGTCCATGAGCAGTTGCATATACAAGGTGGTGGAAATATATAATGAGATGGAATTATTATAATGAGGATTTTAATAAATGTTAGAGAATTGAGTGCAATTATAACTATACAGGGAGGTTAGAAAAAAATAAATATGTAGGGTAGCGGTTGAATTGTTGTCATTTGAAATTAAGAATTACGAATTTGAACACAAATAAAGTCCTATGAAATATATCTGAAAAAAACTTGAATTTCGTTACTTATTTGTAGAATCGAGATGTAAGACCGACATCTAGGATTTTCGAGGAAACTATCACACAGAGGTTCCGAATCTGGAACCGTTCCGTGTAATTGCTGTTCTCCCTAAAGTCCTAGGATAGAATGTCACGATAAAATTTTCAAGTTACTTAACCTGCCAGAGATATTGACACAATTGGTCGAATTTTGACCACTGGGCGACAGCTAGTTTTTGTAAAAGCACGTTGAAGATCTTAATAGGATGAACAAATATGGCTTTCATATTCGAAATTTAAATGAACTACTTGCAAATTAAATATTTCTCGAAATTTAGACACTTTAAGCTTATTTCTATTGTAATATTATCATTCATATTAAATTAGTATTTCATTTATCACAAACTTTTTGTGGGTGACCTCAACGGGGGAATCTTTCCCTACGTTAATAAATACCAAAAGTGTAAAACTTTTCCAAAAAAGAATTTCCTTTCGGCCTTCCAAAGTAACTTCTTAAAGTTGCAGATGAAGTCTGAACAAAAAAAAAGCGAACTTGGCCAATTCATCACTCAAACCACTATACCCCATTGTGTATCCTAATTTAGTTCCGAGTCATTCCAGGAATCGTTCCCGGCGACAGAACAGAACGCAGAACACAAAAAAGCAGTAAGTATTCATCCAGCGGAAAGCGACAAACTGCCTAAAAGACGATACGTATAGGATCCGATTGGAACAGACTAATGGCCACTTCTTCCTCCTTATTTATGGCGACACTTTGGTGGGAACTGGAAAGTCAATGCAAAGAAAAGGTCCTGCTCCTGAATTGAGTCCATCCTTTTCTGTCCTGCCATCAGTTTCGCCAGGATCGGCAGGCCTGCCAAATGCGAACGAATGCCTTGATAAATTGCCTTTCTGCGGAAGTTGATCGCTTTCGTTTGCCAATTCCAGCATTCTGGCCCTTTGCTGGGAAATATTTCGGCTCGTGATTCATTTCGATTGGCGGAAAAGTTATTAACTCGCCAGAGAATGATGTTTTTGCCGATTTAACTTTATATAATTAAACATTTTTCTAAATTATTTATTTATTTATTACTGTAGTTTGACGCGTGGTTTGGAACAAATTCATTTAAAATTCAGGTGTTGGTTTTTTGGAAAAACGCTCGGACACGTCGGTTTTCTTTTGGATCGCGGTTTTTGTGATGATAAACTCATTTATACAGGGTGGGCCAGAAATAAATTGCGTCCATCAACTTCATTTTTTCAAATGGAAACATTTTTTTTTATATTATTTTTGAATTCTGCAGTTATTAAAAAAATACATTTATTTGAAAATTGAAGAAAAAAAAAACTTCATTTAATGTTTGTGGCAGGATTCATTGTATTTCGGCCCTAATTCTATTCTCTAATTCCTGGATATTTTCCGGCATATTGAAGTAGACTTTCGATTTCACGTAACCCGACAGATTAAAATCTAAGGGGCTTAGATCTGGAGACCTAGCTGGCCATTCGATATTACCTGTCTTTCCGATCCATCCATTTGGGAAAATATTGTCAAAAAAAGTAGGAATTAAGTCGATGGTTAAAATTTTTGTTAATGTCTTTTAAACAAATGATTTAAAAATATGATATTATAATGAGCCTTTTTGTCTGATATGAGGCGTTTGAAAATTGAATTTTTATTTTCCACTTAATTTTATAATTTATCCCTATAATTACAATGGGGGTTTTCTAATAATTTTTCTTATAAATTTCAAGTGAGGACCAGTACCCCTAATTATTTTTAAAATTTTAAGTAGTATGGTTTCCGAAAAAAAGCAAGAAATGAGAATTTTTTATATCTTTATGTTAATATCTTGTAAACAATTAATTTTAAAAATATGAAATATATGTATTTGTATTCCTCATAATAAACCTTTTCATTTGATGTATTGGATGATGCGTTAATTTTTTTGTTATTTTCCGTTTAATTCTATAATTTGGCCCCCAATATTAATATTAAGGATTTCTTCCTATTTTTCCTGTAAACAAACAAAATTAGATATAGTTTGAGGAATAAAGAGGGACGGGGTAGTTTTTTAAATAATTTTTTTAAATATATTTTAAAATATTTATTTAAAAAATAATAAAAAAATATATAAGCATTCGTCATAATGAGCCCTTTGATTTGATATATAACTTGATCAGTTAGAAACAATTATAATTTTTTATTTTTCATTTAACTCTATAATTTGCCGCCCAAAATGAATATTAGGGGTTTCTCCTTATTTGTCCAGTAAACTTCAGTTGAGGCGCTATACCTGTATTTTTTCAAAATTTTACAGCTTATGGTTTCGATGATAAGGGGAGGGAATGGGTATATTTTTTTATAATATTGTTAATATCTTTTAATTAATTTATTTTAAAAATATAAAAAAAATATATTCGTTTTCGTCATAATTAGCCTTTTCATTTGATATATAAAATGATGGGTTAGAAACAATTTTAATTTTATATTTTCCATTTAATTTGTAATTTGCCCCCCCCCCAAATTAAAAGTAGAGGTTTGTCCTTATTTTTTCAGTAAACTTCAGGTCATACCCCATACCTCTAATTTTTTTCAAAACTTGACTTTTATAGTTTGGGAGATAAGGGGGGGGGAGGAATGGGTAAACTTTGGTATATTTTCGTTAATATCTTTTTAATTTTTTTTTAGTATGTATGTAAATTTATTTGTGTTCCTCAGAATGGGACCTTTCATTTGATATATTACATAGTGCGTTTGAATTTTTTTAATTTTTAAATTTTCATTTAATTCTATAATTTGCCCCCCAAAATTAATATAAATGTTTCTCCTTATTTTTCGTGTAAAGTTCGCGCAACGATCTATATTTCCTTTTTTTTTCCAAATTTTAGGCTCAGTAGTTTCGGAGATCAGGGGGGGAACGGTCGAATTTTTTAGTTTTTTCCCCCAGAAGTACCCCTAAAATCAAAATTTCTTCTTTTACGATATGTACTCCTGATCGGGTCACCAAACTATACATTGCTACCAAATTTCAACCTCTTCCGCCCAGTAGTTTAGGAGAAAATTGCTGTGATGTGACAGAGGCAGAAATCCGGAGTGATATTATAAGGGTATCCGTACATTGTATATACGGAACCCTAAAAATGATTTGTCCAAAGATTGGCAAAAAAGAGACCTTTAAAAAGAGGCATCACATGCTAGTAGTATAAATTTAAAATAGTAGAAATGATATTCACCCTCTCTTAGGGATTGAAACTTCAGGGTGATCGATACGTGTAAAATGTGTCCCCCGTAAGTATAAACAAACGTATTTATTGTATTTACTTTTTCAATGAACATGATAAAGCCAAAATAATAACTATTTTCGGAAAAAGTTAACTTCCTCACATCTTGTAAGATCTTCAAAATTACTACAAGATGCTACTGACGAAGAAGAACAACAAACAAAATTTAATAAAATATCATCACCAAGGAAATGTTTCTCATGACGGAATTCATGAAGTGAACTATGGAAAATGGCATAAAACTTCATATAAATACTTGCCACACTTGTCAAACATGCAAATATAAAAGACACCCTCAAAATATAAAACATCAGATCATCCCGACTCTGAAACGACCTTAGAGACAATTCACATGGACACATTTTTCTGTGATAATAAAACATTCCTAACAATAATGGACCGTTTTTCAAAATTCGGACAAGCTTTACGATTAAAAGACAAAAAATCTATTCAAAATGACATTTGTTTAACATTTATTTCACTTTATGGACTACCCCTCATTTGTGATAACAGTACTGAATTAAAAAATCACCTGATTGTTGATTTCTGTAACTTCCATAAAATAAACTTACATTTTACTACCCCAGGAAATTAAAATTCTAATTCCCCAATTGAAAGATTTCATTTAACCCTTTTAGATGATCTAACATGTCTTTTTTTTTATTTTAAAGATATTTTAAAAGTTATTTTGGATAGCTAGTTTTAAAATGAAAGCCCTGTAATTACAACATTTTCATGATTCAGTTGTAGTTAAAGATTTTGAATTTGTCAGTGGCATTTTGAATACATAAGTCGTATATTACATTGTCATAAATTATTTGTAGTTTGATGATTCTATAATCAGTATTCTAGACTCAAAACTAGTCAGTCAGTAAACCAATTTGCTTTTAAAAATAAACTTTTCAAGATTGTAATGGTTTGGACTTCTCATTTGACTATACTGTTTTTTTATTTGTCCTATATATCAACACTTGAACTGCTTAAAAACTTAAGCAAACTTTCGCAAAACTCCCATCCACCAGTTCCACTTACGCGAAATCTAGGTCACCCAAGGCTTTCATTTTTTGGATGGCTATGAAAAGCAAATCATATATCAAAAATCTTTCGTATACAAATGTTCTCGATGATATGTCATTGTGAAATATGTAATATTTCAATGTCCTTTCGAGTATTGCCGACGATATTTCACTGGTCCGTCTCAGCCCTAACGAGTCCAACCCTACGTTCAGATTACTACATGACTACATGTATATAAACACACGTATATAGATGGGTTCATATAAGTCTACAGCCGCGATACGAGGGTAAGACGAAAGTTTTCACGTTTTATTTTAGATATTTTAATGGAATTTTGTTAGCAATAAATTTAAACGATATACAGGGTAATTTTTTTTTTTTTTTGATAATCAGTATGGGGATCTCGGAAACTAGGGGAGATAGAGCAATGGTTAAACTGGGAAAGATTTGCAGTTTTATTGGCCCAATTTAATGACACTTTCGGATTTTTGTAAAATGTCATGGCTTACTAGATATTTTGAAAAAACAAAATTCTGTCGATTTAGTCAAATGTTTTGTTTTTGATTTTATAAAAAAAGTATAAATATCAAAATTGAAGGGAATTATATCCCGAATATTAGTGTCGTGTCCTCGGTTGCGTGACAGCTCTCGTTTTCGAGATATGACACAAACTTATATATTTTTTTAATGGAAACCATAGTTGGCTATGACCTCAAAAAATCGGACATTTTTAGAGCTTTTCAACAATATAATACTCGATATGTTGATAAAAATAACGGAGTTATGGATGCTTTTCTCTCTTATTTTCACTTTTAACGTAGTTAGCCATGAAATTGATTGATTTATTAATAACTATTCCAAAAACATTCAACGATTAATTTATTAGGTATATCAGATATAACGAAAAAACTAAATAAGTAGGTATTTACTAAAAACTTAAGAAATTAAAGTACATAATAATCTAATTATATTAAAATACTAACCACTGTGGTAATTTTAACAAATTTATTATTTTCTTGACAATTGTTTCGCTCTGATGACAGGCTTCGTCAGAATTAAATATTAAACTAAATGCTAAACATCTGAATATATTATATAGTGTTGTAAGATAATAATGAGTATATAGGTAGAAAGCACAATATGTTTACTGTATAATATTAGTGAAGGTAAATATTATTAATATAATTTTGAATTTTGTATTATGTAAGTATATTAAGATTAAGTAAAGGAGACATATTTGTATTAGTTTGGTCATTTAAAAAATGTGGTGAGTTTTTATTTTTATTGATCTCAAGTGATTCTAACAGAGTTAATTTTTTACTTTTTTGTTCTAGATGTAAAATTTCGAAAGTAGTTTGTGGAATATGATTTTCATTTAATAAATGGTCGGCAAATGTAGATATGTTGTATTTCTGATTTTTATACGCTTTTAAATGTTCAGACCATCTTGTTTTAAATGACCTTCCTGTGTAACCGATGTAAAATTTTGGGCAACTAACACATGTTAACTTATAGACTCCAGAGTTTTCATACTTATTAATTTTATCTTTATTATTTTTTATGTGTTTGGCTAAATTATTGTCGGTTTTAAAGGCTGTTTGAATATTTCTGTTTAGTAGAAATTGAGAAATTTTTTCAGATGGAGAACCTATAAATGTAATGGATTGGTGAAATTTTGAGTTAGAGTTGGTAGAGGAAGGGTATATTTGTTCTATAGCTTTTTTCTTTAATTTTCTGGATAATATGTTATCAATGATTTGGGGGTTGTAACCATTATTGATAGCAATGAGTTTTATCCTATTGAGTTCATTGTCAAAGTTAGGTTTAGATAACGGGACAGTTACTAATCTGTGTACCATGGAGTGATATGCTGCAAGTTTGTGTTGGATTGGATGACATGTAGTATTGTGAATAGTGAGGTCTGTATGGGACTTTTTATGATATATCGAAAAATTGTGTTTATTATCAGATACTTTTATAGTTAAATCTAGAAAATCTATTCTGTTGTTTTTTTTCTGTTTCTAGTGTAAATTGAATATTGGGGTGGAGTTGGTTTATGTAATTATATAGTAATTGTAGTTGTCTCTGTGTACCAGTAAAACAAGCAAAAACATCATCAACGTATCGGTACCAATATTTAAATAAAAATGATTATACTTAGAGTTAAACTTATTATTCTCTGAATTCTCAAAAAAAAATCATTTTCGGCATTTCTACTTCAAAATTCTGCAGTTAAAAAAAAACCCTAGTTGCATCACTGCTAAGAGACGTTTTGAATAAGTGCGAAAACAAACATTTTTTTTTATTTTAGACTTTTCAGGGCTAATTTGCCTGGCCTATTAGGACATTCTTCAACCCCCGTACGTTGTGTTATTTACAAAACGCTTGGCGAAGACATATCTATCCACTCAGAGAGTTCTCAGAAGAAGTGTGTGTGAGTGGTGCTAGTTCAACAATATATCAACATCAGTCTGATATTGATGGCCGAGAAAGCGTCTGTCAAAATCCCGTGCACTTGCCTAATGTACGAATTTGTTGTTGTTTATTTACCAAAAAATTTATTTTATGCTCTAATGGACGCATTTCCGCAGAACGGCGCTTTTTTGTGCCGTGAAAAATTACCCACTGCCACTCGAGAAGCGAAGGAGAGGAGTTCGATTGAGAGTAGCCCATTATGGCAAATGCTAGGAACACGGCTAATAGCAACTATTGTTGTTCATATTAATCAGTAAATTATTTAGAAAAAATATACTCAAGATTAAGGAAATATGATCTGTTATAAATTGCTCGTCCAATATATAAGTATTTTATTTAGCATTTATTTATTACCAAAAATTACAATACAATAGATATGTAACGTAATTCCTAAAGAGGGACACACAGGTACCTGTACTTAGAAACTGGTATAGGACAATCTATATTAAATCTAAGCAGTAAAATTACACTTAAAATTAACATTAATATTAAAACTTAAACTTGTAGCCTATCAGAATAAACTTTATATTTTATACACCTTTTGATTTTATTTTTCATTACATATTTATTATTATTTAGCACTTTAAGTTCGTTTGGTAATTCATTAAATCTCAGAGTAGCCTCATATGTACTATTCTTCTCACTAATTTTTTTATAGGTTTTTGGTAAGATAATACTCTTATTTCTTGTAATGCCTGTTGAATTAGAAAATTTTTGTTTTAGATTGGAATAATGGTACACTAGGGCATTAAAGGCAAATAAAAAATATTGAGGCACCATTAGCATGAAGGGTTCGGAGTAATCAACCGTAATTTACATTACAGCAAATAATTAAACCTAAAAAATGATTTATTAAATTTTTACATAAAAGTTGCAAAATATTAATAACTAAAAAGAAAAACCTCATAATTCCTCACAAACCATAATATTCAAAAAAATAAAGAAAAATAATTGCCACCTACTTCGAGGATAATTTGAAACATCATATGTATAAATTTTCTGATTTAATTAAATTAGTAACCTATTCTATGCAGATATGACTACGTAAGGTTTTATCAGATGTTGTATGGTTCCTTCCCACACCCGATTGATTTTTTTATAACACCGCTAATAATTTCTATTTAAAAAAGAACCAACATCAATTGACTTCAAATAAAAAAAAAGTTTAAAAACTGTGTGCAAGCAATCACTATTTTCTAACATATCTTCTTTTTTTATTTGATTTAAAAGGTACGATTCTATTGATTATTTTAGTATATTCTTGTCTCTCTCTCACACACATATTTTTTATCATTTTCATATTTGATTTATTATTAGGACCACTTTCCATAAATGTAATTCTAATTCACCCTATATTGCAACCACTTTGTATATGTTTCTGAGTATTGGTCACCTAATATAACTTATTTGTCCATCATTTTCTGAACCACTCTGTACAAGTATAATACAACTCCACACGATGTTGCAACCGCCCTGATATTTTTAAAACTACCCTGTATGCGTATAAATCCTCGCCAAAAGTTAATGTATGGGCAGGATTTTCATTAATGACGACTTGAATGGAGATAAATATTTAGAAGTGCCCCAAAATAATCTCAATGTCCGACAGTACCTGAACCAAAATGGATCGATAGAATGGTCAGCACGATCTCCTGATTTGACGCCATTGGACTATTTTTTGTGGTGATATGTTAAAAGTACTGTTTACAAAACTAAACCCCTCAACTAAGATGACCTACAAAGACGAATCATGTTTGCGATTAGATAAGTCATGCCTGAGTAACGTTAGAAGATATTTCTACACCATATTAGCATATTTCCAAGACTTTCGCGGCTAGCATTTTGAACATTTCTTACATTGACATTAATGGTTTTTTTATACAATATAGAAAATTAAAGAAAGATTCAACAACTTCTATAGAAAACAAAATATACCGCTTACTTTACAATCACAAACATGAATTTACAGAACAAGAACGTAAACATCTTACTCCACACTATTCTAAACCGCCCCATTTATACGAGTTACCTAAAATTCATAAACCCAACATTCCATTAAGACCAATTCTCCATGCAGTGAGTTCTCAAAATTCCTTTTAAAAATTATTTCACCACTTACTGGTATGTCTAATCCTCATCTTAAAAACAGCGCACATTTCTTAGAAAAATTATCACATATACAATACAAAAATACTTTCACACTAACAAGTTTTGACATTGTGAATCTATACAATAATGTTACTGTCACCAAAACACTTCCCATAGTAAAAGAACGATTAGAACAAGATTCTTTACTAAATCAACATACTCAATTGTCCATTAATATAATAATGGAACTACTAACATTTTATATTTTCAACTTAATGATGACTTCTACCAACAAGATTTTGGCATGGCAATGGGTTTCTGTCTGTCTCTCGCTTTAAGCAACATTCTTATGGAAAAATTTGAAGAACAAACAATTTTCTCAAAACAGATTAAACCTGTGGTTTGGTGGCGTTATGTTGATGACATATTCGTTATTTGGAAACATAATCTTGAGGATATACATGCATTAGTTAACGACATAAACAACACAGAACAAACTATTCAGTTTACACTAGAGCTTGAACAGAATAACAAATTACCATTCTTAGACATTTTTATAACCAAAACACAATCGACATTTGAAACACAAGTTTACAGAAAACCGACTCATACTAACAGGTATCTCTACTTTAACTCTAATCATCCAAATTCAGTAAAAAGAGGTATCATTAAGTCTCTATATGAAAGAGCAAAAACCAACTGTTCTAACATCAATAACTTCAATGAAGAAAAAACGTTTATAAAAAATGTACTTTCTGCCAATCATTACCCAAATAAATTTATTAATAACGAGTTAAACAAAATCGAATACCAAACAATCTCTAACAACGAACATCAAACTTCACCAAGGAACACTGACTCCCAAGATCACATTAATACAATAACTATACCATACATACAGGGTCTATCAGAAAGACTAAAAAGAGTGGGCAACAGATATAATATCAAAACATCATTTAAAACAAGACATACACTAAAATCAATTGTATCAAAAACCAAACCAAATAACACAACTTAAAATACAAAAAAATTGAATTTATAAAATCCCTTGTGAAAGTCATAAATTCTATATTGGAGAAACATCTAGACCTCTGAATGTTCGAATAAACGAACACAAAAATTACATTAAAAAACGACAATTTGAAAAATCCAAAATTTGCGAACATGCTTGGCACCTTGGTCAAAATTCAGTTATATTACACAAAGAAGAACACAACACCAAAAGAAAACTAAAAGAGTCTGTTTTAATTTTGTTAAATGAAAACGATTGTATCGCTACTACCTCCGTAGAGTTCAGTCGTTCCTGGTTGCCCATGATTAAGGAAGAAATTGCTAATGGTCATGTCCTTGTGAACAAGCCAATATCGGGGTGGTTCATAAGGTTTTTCCTAGGTTTTCCCTTATGATTTTAATGGGATCACTGAACCAACAAAATTCTTTGGTCGCATTTTTGGCAAATGCATTATCTTATAACAAAGTCGCGCCTAGGAGCGCCACATAAAATTCTGAAAATTTGAAAAAATTATTCCAATTTGAAAGGAACTTTATGATTATATGATCTTTAGAAATTTCTGTGCTACCCTATATATTACAAATAAAATTCTCTTAGTTACGTCAAAAATCAAATAATACACATTGTCAATTACATCTTAGACTTGTGCCTTTTTAATCCGTAGTTTCTTAACCATTGACAACGGGGTATGACCTAGACCCCGAAACGTTTAGAATATACAGCAATTTTCTTTAAACTGTGGTGTTATTTCCCAAGAAGTACTTAGATATTAATCAGTATTACTTATTATGTTTTTAGTGTAATGAAGCAAATTTGCGAAATAAAATAATTTTATCCTTTTAATGTTAATTTTTGAAATAAATCTAACACTTAATATTTCCGAAACAGTTGAAGATAGGTGTAGGACATTGTACATGAATTATGTCTAAAATTTTCTGAAGAATCCAAAAAATAAATTATATACAGGGGCTTGCATTTAAAATAAGAAAGTTGGTATTGGCCACTGTCACATGACACACCCTATATAATATTTTTCTATTGATAAACTGCGCATTTAAAAATACAAATCGCCGTGTCCAAGCGTTTTTCCCAACACGCCGTCTTTTATTAATTATGGAATTTATTCCATTTGTCTGTTCCACAATGTATATAGCTAGGCAGACGAACTGAGAACATTCATCTTAAAAGCATTTAATTAAAAAAAAAATTGATGAAATTCCAATCAATTACAAATTAATTTCACGCTAGATTTCGAATAAGGCTACTTATTTTTATGGCCATATAATATGATAAATTATCAACTTCGGATTTTATTCAAGTTATTGAAGAAAATATAAAACCAATTCGGAAGTCTATCCCATCAAATGAAAAAAACATGATGGAAACCGGTTCATAATTGAGGGCAGGACTCCCTATATATACTCAATATAACAAAGTCTTAAACAAAAATATATTAAGGAACTTAGAATCTCCTCCTCTTCTGAAACCTGAAGTCGCATAGGTTAAAAATCCATAAAGAAAATAATTTGGAAAAATTATTAACTTTGATCTACAATTGTATGAATTTAAAAAATATACTATTTTTCTTAAATCATACCTGACATAACGAAATCATTTTCCCACTTATTGAAACTTCACTTGATTTCTCTTAAAATCCTCCAGTTTAGAAACGTCCTTATCAACCACTCGACCAAAACCACAACCATTTTGACTTCCCGACTTAACACCACCGGAGTATTTCTAATCAAGATATGCATGTGTGAAAATCTAAAGAGCAACTGACTGATGTAATTTCGATTTTGAATAGCGCAAACTGTGGAGAGGTAGTCCTTCGAAAAATCTACCTGCAGAAACCCTTTTCTTCCTTCCGGGGTCGCTTTTGTCATTAAATTTAATTCACAAAAAGGGTTAGTTCGATTTTAATGTAATAAAAAGTCTAGGCCATGCGAGTACAAAAGAAATTTACCTGTACACATATGGCATACATTTACTGTATGTCACAGATGGAGGTAATGCTTGGCCCAGTCAGTATGTGTGTGAAATTATTTTTTAGTAAAGACCGTTAGGTCTGGTCGAGGTAGACTGTCAGGGAAAAATTACTGTTACACCATAGGAACTGTAATTATTAAGTTTAGTCCCTTTAAACAGCTTAATGCTTAACAACAATAGACACTATAATTCTGCACATCTAAATCATACAATATGTGAAATAAATTCTTTAAAGATATGTCTACTTGTTACTAGATTGTGAAGCTTTAATTTTGAGAATTTGTTGTTTTATACAGTGAGGACGCGGGGGTTGGAACAAATTCATTTAAAATTCAAGTTTTGTTTTTTTGTAAAAACGCTCGGTTTTTTTGGACTGCGATGTTTGTGATGATAAACTCATTTATACAGGCTGGGCCAGAAATAAATTGCGCCCATCAACTCAATTTTTTCAAATGGAAACATTTGTTTTTTTATTTTTGAATTCTGCATTGAATTCTAGGTATTTTTCACGTATCTGAATTTTTTTGGTATCTGACACTGTTTGTTTGTAAAAAAATGATCAGTTTCATGTGTAGCGTAAAAACAAACAATTCTTCTGTGATGCAATATGTTAGTTTTATTTCAAAATCATTAAAAAAACAAATTTAGCTAACTTTGATAACAAAGAGATTAAATTAGATGCTCAAAAATTGAAAATCTCACTATGCAAAAATTGCAAATTGAAAATTTGATTTACATTTTCAATACATATTTTAGCCATTAACAACGAACTCAGAATCGACTTTGAAACGTTTTGTTTGTCTTTCAATATACAGCTTTGTATTTCGATTGTGGTGTTATTCCCAAGAAAACATAAAAATAATCAACAATATACCACAAACAACGTTTAGTAGACTATCGTCCTGAAATCTAAATATTGTCAACATCTGAAAATTTCAATTTACGCACATGTTCCGAAAGCGAATTAGACTCTATACTAAATCACGAATAGTAAAAGAGTTGAAACAGTAAAGTCAATTTTTCTATTTTTATCGGGTATCACCGGAAGTATTCGGAAAATTAAAATTTAAAAACGGTACTTCTTCCAGGACTAAATTACGCAATTTTGCCCACATTCCTTCGTATCTCCTGCAGTTTTCTAGAACTCAGTGGTATGGATTGAATTTGAATACAACATATACATATGTAAAATGTCCAGAGAGGTTAAACAACATATGCAATGGGATCTAAAAATGTCTGTATAAAAATTGTCCTTCCAAATATATGCAGACCCTCCCTTTATCCGCATTATATTTGCGAAATCATACCGAATACTGGATAAGCCAAATTGAAATTTTATGAAAAGACCCCAGCAGTATAAACGGTCAGATGGGCCTTCTCATATCTACCCGAAGACATCGCCGCATGAAAATAGCCTCGTGCAGATATATTTTAGTAAGAAGGATAAAAAAGTCGACTTCTAAATGCGATGCCAGGACGATGGAGATCGAACGCCCGGCTTATGGCTGGTTCAATTTCGAATTTATGGCCTCCGAGTTTTCCATATCAGAAGTGGGATCGTATATTAGATGCGACGGACCAACGGTCACAAGACCGAAGATGCGATATTAAGTCGATACGTTGAGTTTTGTAAGGCTTGCGTTTTATTTATTGTACCGTGTTTTTGGGATAAGGGAGCATACGGCGTTCGGGGTAATTGAAATTTATTACATTTTCGGTTATATATACCTTCAAACATGTATATGTGTCTAGATTTCTAAGTAACTAGACCATCCGATAATATAAATGGTGAAACGTACATGAACAATATCTAAAATGTGAAAACACTGTTAGTTGTTTCCTGGAAGACAGGTGTGGCCAGTGTTGCCACAGCTACCTTGAATGAAGCATTTCTACCCCTTTCTAGGACGATTTCTGTTACAGTTTATACGATTTTTCTAGATATACCAGTATTTCTAAGGTTGTGTAATATAAACTATGATAATATCTAGCATTAGCTTCCATTTTTATGAATTTGGGTTGTAAAAATAGTCCAGCTAACCCCCTAAATCAGGCCACGTTGTGAGTATTTCGTTTGTCAATAACTAATTCCTGAAAAAATATGAATAATCCACATTTTTTAACTTTCAAAATACAAAATTAATATTTTACTCAGTACCTGAGCGACAGAGTTTCATTCGCGATTATAATCTTTCAACAATCTGTAAATGGCATATACACATCTTCAAATAGTTTTTTAAAGTCTTATCATATATGTATTAGTGCTAAAACCTTCATTCGCCGTTTAAAGAATAGGATAGTGAATTATTTATTTATACAAGTTACAAATTAATAATCAGTTCATTCACCATGAAAATTCCAAAAGTTTGTTAACCAAGAAATTTTTGGATCAACTTTGAAGATAAAAGATTATGAATAATGATTGTTTCATCCTTACCAAATAAAAATTCATTTAATTTCAATAAAATTGGCAATTATTCCACCAATTTAAAAATGCAAGTGAAGATGTAAACAAATTTATTATGTAATTAATATGTAAGTTTGGTTGCATAACCGAACCGAGGGACAAGTAAATTAGCTTTATAACCTACACCTAGCAAAAAAACCAAGTCCAAAAATAATACAAACCAAATAAACTTGTAATTTTTCGAATACAACATGTTAAAATCCTTTAACATTAGCAGGTATTTGACATATTATATCAAATTGATACATAATTAATAAATAATAATATTTATCCGGGAATACATCCGTTCGTTATATTGATTCATCTTTGAATCCTGCAGACGTTTCGCCAAGGTCTCACTTGGCATTCTCAATGCGTAGTTACGGTGAACTGTATATATATATATATATATATATATATATATATATATATATGAAAACAAGTTGGCACGGACGGAACTATGTGTAGCTCTCTTGATGGTCCAGGTGTTCGTCCGTTGAAAGTTTTGTCCCTGTAAAGGAACGGTCGCCTGACGTTTCGCCAAAATCTCACTTGGCATTTTCATAAGGCTTTTCCTCTTCTTCCAACACGAAGGGTGGCTGCAGGTTCGGACCTTTCCGGACTACTTCGTATCCGAGATCGTCGGCTAGGTCGTTCTCCGCTTGGTCTGCTCTCCGTGGCGTCTGAAACATCAATAAACGGATTCTTTACAGTAAATATTTAAAATTCAACATTCTTGCTATTACATCTCCTTTCCCCACAAATTAATAACATGTCACGTCATTACCTAATTGTATAATTGGCACTATTTGTCGCAAACTAATACACTCGAACTCACAATTTACAACAGATTTTATTTATTTCTCCAATTTATTTTTTAAAATAAAAATCAAATCACGAACACTACGTCTAATACATGCAAAAATGACTTTCACTTTCTTACATGAACCGATGCAGCAAAAAGCAATCGTGGCAGCAGTCAGCTGTAGTACTGAATAAGGCATGTTATATGCTATGTTGCCACATCTGTTCGGAGAAATGTAGGGCAAATTATAACAGAATATTTAGATTTGAAGACGCGAGATGTAAAGACCGACACCTCGAAACGAGAATTTATAGAGTTTAAATATTAATTTCCTTTGTTAACACAGTTATTATTCACTGTAATAAAGGCTACGTAACTTCAAACTCCAAAGAGCTGAAGTTATAGTCAATAAGATATTAATTTGACCGTTGGTAATACAGCACCTATTGTTTGAACTTTATTTGCGTGGAATTTGCTACACTTTCAAATTTTTTGACAATGATTGTCCGTCAAATATTTTTTACCCTCATGTCATATTTTTTTAACGAATAAACACTTAGTATATAACTTGGTCCCTAGTTCTTTCACAGGGAACTGACTTTTTATTTATTTATTTACAATTTGGGTTTCCAACAGGTAGTCTAGAATACCCAATTATAGGAAACCACATGTTACACAATTAGTCACAGTCACACAAATATTTAACGCAATTACAATAAAAAAGAAACAGAACAATAAAGATACGAAAAACTACTGCTAATACGCTACTTAGATTCATGTGTGCTTAAATTTTGAAAACAACAATATGAGTGCCAAGTGCGTAGTCAAAAGAAATATTATATCTTAATCTTGAAAATGTGATATGTTTACATTTTTCCTGATTTAAGACTAATCTATTACAGACACAGTAATGCTCAAGACTAGTTAAATCAACTTGCAAGTTATGACAATCATCTACACTTACTACAGTATGATATACCTTATGATTATCAGCATATAGTCTATATTCAGAGTACATAAAACATTGTCACATATCATTAATGAAGATGGAGAAAATTAGTGGTCCGAGGTGGGACCCTTGGGGAACACCAGACGTAACTTTAATGCAATTTGATTGTACATTCCCGACCTGCATGTATTGTACCCTACCTTGCAAGTATGATTTAATGAAAGATAAAAGGCTGCCATGCACACCGAAATCCCCAAGCTTCCGCATCAGAGTAGCATGATGCACTTTATCGAACGCCTTAGAGAAATCAGTATACACATCATACATTTGACAATGATTATCCATTGCATTGTGTATATCTTGTACATATGGAATCAAGGTAGTAACAACAGAACGACCTCGAAAGAAACCATGTTGACATGGGTCTAATACATTCTTTATTTCAAAAAATAGTTCATTGGTTATAATGGCTTCCAACAGCTTTCCAAATATGCATAATAGAGAAATGGGACGATAATTTTTAACTAATTTTTTGTCGCCACTTTTAAAAACTGGGGTTACTAATGCCCTTTTCGAGTAGGCAGCAAAAGTCCCAGTTAGTAATGATTTGTTAAAAATTAAAAAAAAGGGGTAAGACTAAGGAATTTTTGCATTTTTTATAAATGACACTGGGATGACTTTTATGTCGTGTGTGTGTGTCGTGTCGCGGAGTCACGCATTTCACTACCATGTTCTTCTATTTTCGTTTGTGAAATAGTGGACGTCTGTTAAGAAGCTTTCGTATCTATAAACCACGAATATATCGATTCTTGACGAGAATTATATTAGATGACACGAATTTATATCACAAAAAAATGAAAATACACCATTTCTCTGCTTATGAACTTCGTCAAGCGCCTAAGAGGATAACAATTTCATAAAAGATTCCCAACCCAATCCATCCAAACATTACCCTGACAAAACCGTCTTCCAAACTAACAAGTATCCAGAGTCCTCCCTTGAGGGAAAAACCAAATCCTTGCTCAAAAAGAATCCCGCTAAGTCCGTAAGGTAGACACTAATGTCGGTCGGGTCCTTTCCTCCCCCCGCTCGGTTCCCCCTACGCGGAAGGGCCGCAGATCCTGCTGCTGTGCGAGGGTGGCGAGGGGGTGCCGGCGACCCCTGTGTTATCAGCTAGCGGCCAGCCTTTGGAGGTATTACCATACAGAGTCGGCAATGGCCGATATTGCGCCCTCTAATAGCTGTCCGTCCTCTTCTTTGTGCTCGGAGTAAAAGCGACTCTAACGCGTTGAGAAAAATTCAATTACAGCAAGAGTTATGGTGTTTGGGAGGTCAGGAACACACAGTATATATTAGGTGCGATAAGTTAGCAAAAAATATGTATATTTTTGTGAAAGCTATCAACACAATACTCTCAGCAATATTTTTGGTGTTTATTTTGTAATTTAATTAAATCTATTAAGCAACGAATTTTAATGCAGTTTTCATCAATAGATAGACTGATCCAAGAGGAATGTTTATACGTATATTTTAACATTGTTTTGTGTTAATTTGTTGAAATATACCGATAATTGTTCAATTAACGTGTAGCTGCTAAACTCGCTCGTCGACTGTTACATAAATTAGGAGATTAGCTCAGTTGGTTAGAGCGATTTACTATTAATCCGAAAGTCTCGAGTTCGAACCCGAGAGGAGCCACTTTTTTATAACGAAATTATTTTTTATGATGCATTGAAATGTTTTGCCGGTATTTGACTGGGTCCCTAGAAGGTTAAGTTTCACAATTAGACCCTGTCAACGTGCTTAGATCATTTACCATCTAGATATAGCCTGTCAAGCATAAAATCGTGGCAACGCTAGAAAGAGAGGGCAATAGAGACAGTAAGAGGCTATTTCACTTGGTGGGTGGAAGCAGCCAATGAACAACATACTGAACGTATTTCATTGGAAGCAGCTCCCAACCGAGTGAAATAGCCTCTTGCCCTCTCTATTGCCCGTTCTCTCCTTAGTCTTACCATGACATTTGTGCACTGCAGGCTATCTTTGGAAAGTACATGCTCTAAGTCAAGGTGGAATAGATTTATAATTTAAGCCGGCAGGTGGCACTACGATTGGGTTGTAGTGAACCCTAAAAGGTTGGGCCTATTTTGGTGAATCATCTTTTGTGTATTTGAGTGGATTAAATGTACACTTTGACCTGGTAGGGGGGTGCAATTGTTGAATAAAATTTAAAATTTGCAATTCTTTAACCTATATTATTATTGTCTTGGCTATTTTGTGAAACCAGTATTATATATTCTGCATTAGTGCACATTAACCTATTGTTATATTATTTTCTGTGT
The DNA here is from genome assembly GCA_034190945.1 of Octodonta nipae. Lineage (NCBI taxonomy): Eukaryota > Metazoa > Arthropoda > Insecta > Coleoptera > Chrysomelidae > Octodonta > Octodonta nipae. The sequence goes on along the minus strand of CM067219.1, from coordinate 5,442,884 downwards.
TAACAGTCAGCTGGCTAAGGATGTCCATGTTACTTACAATAGTTAGCTCCATTTACAAGGTTGGGAACACCCGATATTGCAGTTGAGAGATTTACGGTTGATTTCAGCTGTGATTGTTTTCTGGATTCTAAATTAAATATAATGAGACATTTGAAAAAATATTTTCTCATATCAATATTATAATTTAATTGGACGTAAATGAGAAATTTGATCACAATCCAAGAATGAAAAAATTTGTTGTGTAATTTTAACTAATTCCTGTGTATTTTCATCTACTGATTCCGAAAAAAAATCGTATCATCCACCAATTTCCCACATTTCACATGGTTGGATGCTGCATGGAGATTTAAAGATTGTTTCCATGATCCTTGGTTATAAAAGATTTACAAAATTTCCATTTTGATATGTGAGTAGGACAGCAGAGCAAGAGATCAACATTGGTCAAACAACAATGGCCCTTAAGAAAAACTTTGACACCTGGCAAGAAAAACATCTTGTAACGGGTGTTTTTTTTAGAGGTATAGAACTTTAAGTTGGCAACACTTTTTTAACCGGCGGCCATCTTGTCAGCTGTCAAGTGATTTATGTTTAGTTTGGTTTGGCATTTCATCATGAATAGACTGACGCCTGAACAACGCTTCCAAATTGTGCAAATTTTTTTGGAAAATCATGGTTCTCTTCGAAATACGTATCGCGCACTACGTCCATTTTACGGTCAACATAAATCGTCCATCAGAGCAATTAATTCGACTAACTATGCAACGTTTTCGCACCACGTTTATTCTAAATGATAATACGCATCCACAGAGTTGTCGTACAGTGCGTACAGAATCCATTGCTGCTGTAGAGCGTAGCGTAGAGGAAAACCCGAATCAGTCTATCCGCCATCGTGCACAGGAATTGGATATGTGTCCAACCACTTCATGGAAGATTTTGGGGAAAGATCTTGGTTTGCGTGCTTACAAAATTCAACGCGTGCAAGAATTGAAGCCACACGATCACCTAGCAAGGCGTATATTGGGATGAATGGGCCCAAAACAAGATTGCCCGATTTTCATAAGCGAATTTTGTTTAGCGATGAAACTCACTTTTGGTTGAATGGATACGTCAATTCCTGTATTTGGAGTGATGATAATCCTCAAGTTCATGTTGAGACACCATTACATCCAGAAAAACAGACTGTTTGGTGTGCTTCATGGGCTGATGGAATAATTGGTCCGTACTTCTTTAAAAACGATGCTGGCCAGAACGTTACAGTCAATGGTGATCGCTGTAGAGCCATGATGACTAACTTTTTCGTTCATCAGTTGAACAATCATGATGCACACGAGCTGTGGTTTCAACAAGACGGGGCAACATGTCACACAGCTCGTGCCACAATTGATTTATTGAAAGAAACGTTTGGTAACCGCATAATTTTACGTTTCGGACCCGTGAATTGGCCTCCAAAATCGTGCGATTTAACGCCGCTTGACTATTTTCTGTGGGGATACGTGAAGTCGCTAGTCTACGCCGATAAGCCTGAACGATTGACCACTTGGGAGGCAACATTCACCGCGTTATTGCTGATTTACGGCCACAAATGTTGGAAAAAGTCATCGAAAATTGGACCTCCAGATAGACTACGTTCCAGCCAGCCGTGACGGTCATATGCCAGAAGTCATATTCAAATTATAATGTCAGAAGATTATCTTTCGAATAAAGTAAATTTCATATCAATTTAAAAAATATATCCTTGTTTTACTCAATTTCAAAGTTCTATACCTCTAAAACAACACCCATTATAAAAATTTAGTTGACCCCAAGAAGATTCTTCTTCCACCATTACACATAAAGTCAGGTTTATTAATGCAATTTGCCAAGGCTTTGCCCGAATATGGTGATTCTTTTAAATATTTGTGCGGAAAATTTCATAATTTATCAGAAAGCTAATTGAAAGAAAGAAATCTCGTTGGACCAAATATTCGTAAATTGATGTTCGATTCCAACTTCTAAGCAAGAATGAATAAAATGGAAGATTAGGCTTGAATATTATTTAAAGAAGAAGTCACTAAGTTTTTGTTTAATGTTAACTATAAAATTGTCTGTCTTATAAACGTTGTTTGTGGCATATTCTTGATTACTTTTAAGTTTTTTTGGGCAATAACACCACAGTAGAAATAAAACGACGTATATTGCAGGAATACCAAACGTTTCAAAGTCTATTCTGACTTCGTTGTCAATGGCTTTATATTTATTGATGTAGATTGCAAAATGAAAATTTGATTTATAAAATTATCGTAGCTAACATGTTAAAAAAAATTAAAAGTCTTGATTGTCTGATGATCTTTAAAGTCCACTTCTTGCACAAGTATCAACTCCAAAAATACAAAACGTATAAGTAAATTTGTTCAAAAACTTTTTACAAATATTTTCTTTTGTTGACATGAATAATCATTAAAATAATTGTACATAAATTTCAAATGTAGAAGAACATATCAACTCAAAATTGTTTCTCATTATTTTAAGTACCAACCATTGAATTTTTCCCAGTTACTTAAAAAAACTGTGAGGCATTTTACATTAGTTCTAATTTTCAGTAACCTCACAAAAACTGCCATTGGAATTTTGTATGATAATTTGATAGTAATTACAAGTAGCTGCAAAGAGCAAGTAACTGTTTAGTTTGTAGCAGCTGCTGACCTCATTTATATACACGCCAGTTTCTTCAACAGACACATTTCCAACAATGACTCACGACCCTATTGCTTATTGATAACCGATTCGATATTGAAATGAGGGGTTTTTTTAATTTCGTCCTAACCAAAATCGATACTCGAGACGGTGTCAATTTTATAATTCCCTATCAGGAACATCTGCTTCATAGCAAATGATGTGTGTATGCAGAATTATTGTAATGCATCGAAAATTATGCAAGCAACACCCTGTGGAAGGTCGGAAAAAACTACCTGAAAAAGGCCGCCGCGTCCCGTGCATGGCCCAGAAAGAAAAAAAGGATTAAGTGTCCCGATTGGGTATGATACGTTTGATCAGATAATTTTTTAAGGGCCCTCCATTCGAGAACACTGAATGTTTATCTTGATGACTGTGAGTGTTTGATTTAAATATACAAATGCAGAATCGAGGTTAGCAATTGAGTGTTTTTGAGGGGCATATGGTGGTAACTGCTATATATCGGGATAACATTATCTCCCATGTAAATAAAATGCTTACTGTACAACTAAATATTAAAAAGCACTTTTTGGAAACTACTATGAAGATTCCACAACTGTAATGTTACAATCATATCTCAATAGTAAAAATTTGTTGAAGCCTATATATGAGAATTTTGAATTTGTTATAATGTTATTAGACTGTGCACAAAAAAAATGGTTGAAATAATTACACGGCATCATAGTAACCAGTACAATTAGTACACTGTATGCAATAATATCAAAAAAGATGTTGCATGTGAGGAATATCACCCATGTGAGTCTGAGGGCCAAAACAGCTTTAGGGAAGACCGATCAACAATTGATCATATATAAAACACATTTACTATAAGATACTTCAAATTTACACTGGTTTGTTATACAATATCTTTATCTAGTTGTACAATATACCCAAATAGATATCCTACGTACACTATCATAAATATGTTGTAACTGCTTAGAGACAAAAATTTTAAAGAGGAAAAAGCTAAGGTCTAAGTGATTATTTAATAGTTTACCTGTATACTTATATGTAATAATCTATTCGATTTTGCTGCAATTTTTCACTAAATGTAAAATTTTTATATTATCATGAAAGTTATGGTTATCTTTGACTAAATGGCTTCTTCTGTGCTAACTGAGACGGGTTGTAAAATTTTTACATGTTAAGTCCTGCAATTGTTCTTACATATTTCCATAAATTGTTTTTCAATTTATAACTAATGTTATGTCCGGATTTACGAAAAATAGTTTTACTTTATTTTTTGCCTCGCCCAGGAATGTTAGAGTTTTGAGTTGTTTTTAACTGGTTTGCCAATAAGTTGGTGATCGAAAACATTATTTATTGCTATGCTTTTTGTTTACTGAAATTTTGCTGTATTGGATATTATTATTCTGTATACATTACACCAAATGTTTCTGGTAGTAAAGACATAATGGATTTCTCATAGTTATGCCTTCCTTGTCCTTATGTAACGTATTTCAAAGTAATTTTGGTCTAAACATAGTTTCGGAAGTTTCAAAATGTCTTATTTTATAATTGGGCTCGTAATGTTATTTTCCAATTTCTCTATTAGTTTTACTCTCCAAGATAAGTAATCGGTAAAAAACTTGCACAACAAATGAGAAAGTTTGGAATTTGAATAACAAATTTTGCGTGTCCCAAAAAATACAGAAGAAAACCGTAAGATACTGTTGATAGATTAAAAGAAATCTTATGACACAGTACCGGTTTCAAAACCATGGGAAGTTCTAGTAAAAATCGCCATTAATATAACACTAATAGGAGTTTACTATATATGTGAATCAATTTTAAGGATATAGAAAAAAAATTAGCGTTACGGGAATGCCTATCTGGGATGCAACTCTATATAACATACACTGTGCGAATGGCTATGTAGTACTAATACTGTACTGTACTGTTGAACAGTAAAAAGACATCTATGAAACGTCTAGGAAACTCACAGATGAATACCAAAAATGGGATTTACAAGTCAACGCCGAGAAGATGCCTATGTTAACAATGAGCTGCACAACCAATTTCTATCAGCTTCTTTCTGAGAGATTGGTTCCGTTAATCATTATTAACTACTAATTTGAAGAACTTCTGGATTATTCAGAGAAAAATATGATGAGCCCTGCTGTGTATAAATCGGTCTATTACATATAACGTATGGAGATGAATCAAATCTAAATGTGAAGTACTTGACTATCACTCTACTTGTTTGTTAAATATATGTCAATTCTTTAACCTTCGCTGAGATGTCCTATTTGTGTTTGTAGAATAAGTTTTACAGTGAAAATTTTTCTGTTTTTTTTTGTCTATTAATATTAGAGATTATTAAATTTTCTCTTTTTTAAATTTTCTTTTTTTCTGTTTAATGAAAACTAAGTTCATATGATAATAGCTAGAAGTGTAATTCATATAAGTTACAGACTAACAAAATTGTTAGTCAATGATTCATGCGTTGCCTATTGTATGCGCTCTTCGTATTTCTTTGTATATCTCACACTCATTTTCATAGCAAATAAAAATTCACAATAACAACTACTTCAGTATCATCATCATTATAGTCATAATGTCTTGTCTCGTAAAAGCACCAAATCTGGGCTGGAGTGATCTCAACACTAAAATATTCAATTGCCCTAATAATTGAAACATGCCATCTCTCGCAGTTTACTGTGAACTTGGTGGCTGTTCTGATAGTCAAATATCGTAATTGTTTCGTCGCATTTACTGAATGTAGGAAACGGCAACGAGGTCCTCTACGCGGGCCCTGACACTGAACAACAAACTTCTCCAGATTGTCGTTTCTGTAAAAATGTCCGAAGAATGTAAGAATGCATTTTGACCCAGTGGAGGATTTTCTTCTAAGATTACCAAGTTTCTTTAATATAGAGACATTAGTTCCATGTGCCATACATGGCCCTCTTAGCATTTTCTTTCAAGATCACAACTCCAAAAGCCCATCTGTCTTTTTGACAATTCAAGTTTCAGTATCATATAAGAAAATAAGTAACAGTGGATTCTGTAATCTTATTCTCACGCTACAGTGTAGTTAGCTTCACAGTTGCCTGAATTTTAATATCAGAGTTCCCCAGATATAAAAAATTGTACAAACATATCCTTAGTTTTGTGGTAGATTATATTAACGCCAAATGCTGCCCTGCGTTCATATAAGATATTTAATAAGGCGAATTGTTTAGTTTAGTTTATATATTGTAAATTACTACAATCATAGTAATAATATAAACATAATATACTGATTACTAAAAATTTTATAAGCTGTATAGTTTTTAATAAGAAACAAATAACTGAAGGCAAGGAGCTGATTTAGTGAGTGACAAAATCCACCATACTGATCTAGTCAAGTCATATCCTATTATATTATCAAATCCTGTCTCAAATATAAACAGACTTGTCACACGCCCATTTGTCAATAAATCCGTAATATTTCCGAAATCTCCAAAACTAAAAGTCAATTCGTACGCGGTATTATCTCGACATTTCACCCCAAACCGATTTATAAGAGTATAAAGAGACCGAAAAAAGAGACCCTTTTTATATTTTGTGTAAACACCCCGCCTGTCGAATTTGTGCCGAAATAGTGTTTTTCCAACAAAAAGCAAATAATATCGCACAATAGGGGTTGAAATGTGTAGTTTTGGGGTAAAAAATCTCGTATTATAAAAGAGTTCGATTACACGCACTACGGGAATCCGTTGATTATCAGACAGGCGGTGATTATGTTGTGGTAGTGTTTTGTTATGGTGCATTTGTTTAGTTTATGGGTATCAGGTGGCGCTGAACACAGAACTTAAGAGAATTAGTGGTTTTCGAGAATTTCTTTCACTTTTTGTTCGTTCTTTCTAAAGCATAGAGTATGGCGTTTGAAATAAGTGACTATGCAAAAAAAGAGCTTCAGTCATTTGAGTCTGAACGATGGAAGCCAAAGCTTCTTACGAAATATACTTCCCGCCTCTCGTTACCTCGCTGACTCTGTTTCTTTTTCTTTGTGTCATTCTCAGTAAAGTAAAGTAGTTGTAACTATTTTAATATGATCCAAGTATTAATCCTAAAGTTTGTTAAATTATAATAATTCAATCCTATTTCAACTACTTAATATCTGACAATATATTACGAGGTCACTTTAGTTATAACAGGAACATTATTTAAGTAGATATTATGTAAATATCAAAACAACTGTAGACTATTATTCAAAATAGCTGCTGTAATATAGTTCAATCTAATACATATTAAAATTATCTGTTTAAGAAGAACTAGCTGTCGCCCAGTGGTCGAAATTCGACCAATTGTGTCAATATCTCTGGCAGGTGAAGTACCCTGAAAATTTTATCGTGACATTCTATCTTAGGACTTAAGGGAGAACAGCAATTACACGGAACGGATCCAGATTCGGAACCTCTGTGTCGGTCTTACATCTCGCTTCTACAAATAAGTAACGATTTTCAAGTTTTTTTCAGATATAATTAATAGGACTTTATTTGTGTTCAAATTCGTAATTCTTAACTTAATATGACAATTTAACCGCTAATGGGCTACCCTAGATAATTAATTTTTCTAACCACCCTGTATAACTATAATTGCACTCAATTCTCTTACATTTATATATAAATACTCATTATAATACTTCCATCTCATTATATATTTCCACCACCCTGTATATGCAACTACTAATGGACCACGCATAATATTTTTTAACATTTTTGAACCACCCGGTAAACCATTCTGTATATGCGACTGCCTATAAGCGACCGTATTTACTCTTTTTGTATATGAAATTTTTAACTATCTTCTGTTACTATACTTCTACTCCGATCTATATTTCAATCATCATATATATGGAACTCCTCGTGGGCTACTCTATATTTGTTGCAGTTCCATTTTCGCCACCCTGTATATGCATCTCTGTATAATATTTTCTGCACCACCCTGTATAACGGTAATGCTATTGCGCCCTCTATTCCAAGAACCCTATAAATTCAACCGCAATGGGCTTCCCTATATAATTATTTTATTAGTTATAATTGCACTCTACTCTATATTTTAAACACCCTATATATGCAACTGGTTATATATTATATATTGAAACTCTCGTAATTTCAAAAGCTGCCATAATTATTGTTACAATTTCGTTCTTTCTCGGTAATAGGATTTCTCTCGAGCAATCGATTTCTAGACGCCAAAACCCCGAAAAGAAATTTAGACAGTCATATATGTAAATAAACAAAACATTATATGTATTATATTGTTAGTTGAATAAGTAAAAATATATTTGCAGCATATCACATCTCGTTAAAAGAACATTTAACATTTTTTGACTGACTGCTAATATTTTAGACGATATGTTAAAATTAATTTAAAAGATTACCTTATATCGAATAAAACAGCAATATGTTACTAATACTTATTCAATTTTCATTTGCACATGGCAAAATAAAAAAAACATATTCAACTTGAGAGGATCTGAAATCAAATGTATCAATTAGCTTTATAATCTCGCAATAGTTAGTTTACTTACGTAAAAGTTTTCATCCGGCATTATATCAAAACAGTTCAAGTTCATTGAAATTGAAATTTTGAAAATTATACATTGATATTTTTCTGATTTCTGCATTGACAAGGTAACTTAACCTAGCGGTTAACTTTCTTAAGAAATGTCAAATTGAAATTCAATCTATGGTTGGCCGTGAACTGGTCGAGAAATTAGAACCATTGCCATGATGTCAGATCTAATTATTTATCTTCAATTTCACTATTTGTATTTATATCATAGGCTTTGTAATCTTAGATAAATGGTATGAAACTATTAGCCTTTAAAATAGAAACAATATAAATTAATAGTATAATGTTAAAATAATAAAATATTATCGGAAAAACATTGTTCAGCTGCTAGGCAATACAAATTTCTCATTTTAGTTGACAAACTATATTTAGAAAAAGTTGCGAGTACCCAATAAATTGTCATTATCATATAATATAAATTTTTGTGGGTGAGTTCTTAATAGCATGATAATGTAGAATAACTTTCAGAACCAAACAAAATTTGTTAGTTTTTCGTTTAATTTAGTTTGTATTTCTCATTCGAGTCAATCCGTCTTACGATTTTCTCTCCTCGCAATCTGGCGGCACTGTGGACGTAAATTATTATTTTTTTTATTTGATTTTATTTAATGAATGAATCGATATTATAAATATATTTTAACATTCTGCACTGAAGGTCGTCAATAGCCACTAAACAAAACAAAAATTAAATAAATCGGTTGAGGGACAGGGAGAAAATGATACCTAATCTTTTTGTATTTGCCTATATATATATATATATATATATATATATATATATATATATATATATAATGAAAAGTAACTGGACACTAAGCGTCGCTCTGAAATTCGAAATTGTGCCAATTTAGCTATATGTAAACGTATTTTTCCTTTTTAAAACATCCTCTCACTTGCCTATCAGAAAGTATTTTAATTCTTATGAAATATTTATTACAATTAACGTAAGAAGTTTATAAATTTTCAAAGTACTCAAACATGATTTCATAAATAATAAATTTGACACACAGAGACAATATTATAATGTTTCAAATTTCATTTTTGACAATACCTAAAACCACAAAACAATATTTTTTTGTGTATGTTCTTGAAGTCATATGAAGTATATGCTTTAACATTCGTTACTAATCTTAGAGCTTGTACTCCTGGAGGTAGCCTGTAATGCACAAATATCGTGCCAAGACAAAAAGAGAGGGCAAAAATAACAACAAAAGCTTTATTCAGCTTTAAAATCGTTAGGTGCTTTTCATGAGAGTCGTAATTATTTAAAATTTATTAACTTGTTTTTTTTATGATTGTTGAGATAATTATTACATTTGGAATATATTACATAATAACGTAACCATCTGTATGTTTCGAATAAAGATTTGTTGTTATTTTATTACCAAATGTATTGTTTTTTTTTATTTAAAAGAGGTCAAAGACGATAATAACTTTAGAAAAAGTTATTATTGTAGAGAAACATGTTAGTAATCCAGAAAAAAGTTGAATGGAAGAGCAACATTAGTTAGTATTTATCAATTTCTTACGTTTGAAGACGTAAAAATGCCTGTAAATTCATTAAATATTGGTAAAAAAACTATTTTTTGAGAGTTAGTTCTTTTTTTCTCCCTTGTTTTTGCGATTCAATCAAAAAAAAATTGAAAAATAACAATTTATTCCAAAAACTGCACTTTGATCGCTCCTACTGACGACCCAGTGCAAGTTACGAAAAAAAATACTAAAGCAATTTTAAAGAGCGTGGAATTTCCCGTAAGGTCCATAAAACCGATTCACAAAATGTTAAAAGGTGTCTGAGCATTAGGAATTTGAAAAAAAAACTTTTTTACGTGCATTTTAAAACAGAAAACTTCATATTTAAATTGCACGTACTTAAAATTAAAATTAAAAGCTTAATCTTGGTGAGAATTTTTGTTTCTATGGGTAGATTAAAATTTTGCTTGAGCACCGTGAAAAAAAAATTTTTGCGGAAATGAATCACCCTAGTGCATATGCATACAGAGAGTACCTGTTCAGAGTGTAGCATTATAACGAATTGAATATACAAAAATTTTCCAGAAAAGCTATGCATCTCTCAGTTGTCCTTCGAATTCCTATTCTTTTTCACATTATTGATGGAAAATTAAACCAGAAGCGTTAAGCTACTGCAAACTTTGTTCCAATAGTTTGTAGTGTAGCAACTAATAAGATTATCTTATACAAATAAATTCGACAACAAAAACTAAATACTACTTAATTAATCTAAGAAGTCGATAATTCACATGAATTACGTCCACAGTTTTTGTAACTCTAATTTTGGTATACTTTTAAAATCAAGCGAATATTAAATCTGAAGGTACAACGTAATTATCATTTTATTAGTGCAGTAATACAGATTTTGACAGACAATATATTTGCTAACAATTTTCAAAAGGATTTTTTATACCTGCCAAAAATATCAATAACTTTTGTATGTTCTAATATTTTTCTGCACCCTTTACTTACCCATAGATACCAATATCCTCTTACCCTTTACCTGATCCCCAAATCTTTTTTTCTCACGGTTTTCAAACCGATAAATCAATAGAATAAAAAAACTACTCCTTTACACTAAATTTTCACACACATAGACAGATACTGTCGTTTGTTCAAGGTGCATTTTTTTACCTGCTTAAAAAAAGAAGGAAAAGTTCGCCCCAGCAGCGAGTTGATATCGAGATGGGATGCGTAACAGGCAACAATATTTTCCACCAATTTGGACATTATCCCATTTCACTTCCGATATTTTATCGTATATCAAGTGGAATAACGAGTTTTGGACATGATTTAGAAGTCGGAAGGGTGGCTGAAATCAAATAGAAAAATATATTGTGTAAAAAAATCGAACGACTGGATGTGATGACAAAAAGAATGTTTAAAGATTATGTGTATCAAATTTGATGCATACTTACATAATAAAATTTATTTATAAACATTTTAACATAAGATTGATCTTAGCGAGCATGTGAAATTTAAATATCAAGCTAAAATATTCAGGGTGTAAACGATATGAGTGCCATTTTTTCAAGTTTGGGAACAAAAAATAATTCGCCAGGGCTAATTCTGGGATTATGTTGCAACTCAAACTTTAATTCATTGATTTGGCCATGGCAATAACGAATTTTTGGGCTGGTGCATTGTCTTGATGAAACAACATTTTCTTCTAAGCCAAATGCGACCATTTCTGCGTGAAATTTCGCTCAAACGTTGCAGTAAAAGTTCGCATAATACTCGCCGTTGATAGTTTTTCCTTTTTTAAGAAAGTCAATGAAAAGTACTTCACAGGCATCCCCGCCTTCTTTGGAGCCGGTCCATTGTAACGCCTTTTTCAAAGGCAATAAATTTCCAGAAGACTGGAAAGTAGCAAAAGTTTGGCCCGTTTTTAAGGATGGTGAGAAAAATAGAGAACTACAGACCTATATCTAACTAAGCTAGTTGCAATTATTCAATGGAAGCCCTGGACACCAACCAACAAGTCGCCAAGATCTATACAGATTTCAGTAAGGCATTTGACAGAATCTAAACTATTATAAAATTGTAAGTTTGTCTGTTTGTTTGTTTGTTCGGGCATCACATAAGAACGTCTTAACTGATTTTGCCAAATCTTTTTTTGTTGCAATGACTATAGTTTGACTTAAAATCTGGTAGACATTTTAGTACTCTAAATTGACAGAAATGGTACATATAGAGAAAAAACTTCTATCGTGTTAGTTTGTACAGAATTACTCTATTGGTTCCATCGCACGCACAAAATATTAGATACTTGCATTAGCTAAGGTTTTATTCAAAATTCGAAATATGCCAATATAACATGTTTCGATTTAAAAAGAATCAACTGAAATTTGAAGAGAAATTTTACAGGGTGTTCTTATATATAGGAAACTTAGAGCGGAGTAGAATTACATGGATTTAAAAAAAAAAGGTGATATTAGGTGAACCTTAAGCAGTTGCATATATTCAATGTGGTTGAAATAAGAGGGCAGTGGAATTAGTTATACGGGGTGTTTGAAAAAAGTTGAACCTAGTGGGTCATAAATAATTGCATATACCAGAAAAACGGTTGAATATTTATACAGGGTGGATTACAAAATGTTATAATCTTTGACTCATAAATAGTTGCATAAAAAATGTGGTTGAAATATGGATAGAAATAATTATATTTGGTATTACGTGGTGGATAAAAAAATGTGTAATGTGAGCAGTTAAGATATTTGAAGTATCTTCTTGAGTTATAGTTATGAAACGGGTTGAAAAAGCAGTTATTTATAAAGTGCTTCAAGAAACCTCAAAAGCAGGTTAACAACACATAAAAGTGATATACGCCTCAACAAATGTAGCTGTGCTCTGGCCGAACATTGTTTGAAGAATAACCACTCCCCTGACTTTGACAGCCCAGGGGTTTTAGCTTGTGAATCCAACGCCTTCAAAAGACAGTTTCTGGAGATGGTTTGCATATATCGATACAACATTAGTATTAATAAAAAAAACAGACGTAAAAAACCTAAAAACAATATACTGCAATTTATATATGTTTGTATATATGTACATGTGTGTATGTGTATGTATATATATATATATATATATATATATATATATATATATATGTATGTGTGTGTTTATATATCATCGTGTCAGTATTCCATTAGACTCTCTCAATACGAATTCTTTCAATGTATCTGCATCCACACCCCATTACCTAAGAATCTTAGTGTCCTGTAACATCGAGTCTCGGCTTTTGTTTGCGTTCCATGTCACTGATACAATATGACAAATGGCTTGTATATAACTTTTTAAAATGTGATTCTGTTTTAATCTTAAAAATTTTATTCAATGTATGTGTGATCTGTTTATAATAATGCTTTATTAAATTGTTGAAACATGTCTGTAATGTTTGTTCAAAACGCATTACACAATTTACAATACCTGCAATGAGAACCTTTTTTAATAATTTTCTAACCTCGATATAGTAAGTTTATTTTAACCATCTATATTAAGTAATACCATTATTAATTTGTGTAATCTTTCAGAAACTTGACTGAAGAAGAAATCAATAAATTTCGAAAGCTTTCATGATATAATAAAACTTTATTTAGTGTCCTTTATAAAATAAAAAAAAAATGGTTACTTTCCCATTATTTTTGAAAAATTCCAAAATTAATATGTATTACAAAGTAAAGGCTTCCACCATCAACTATTACTATTTGTTGAGTTGACAGAATTTATGAGCATAATTCACGTGATGCCAAATCGAAAACCAAAACAACTGCTGCACATTACTTAGATGTTTACAGAAGACCTATATATAGTTAGCATAACGTCTTTTTTTTCCCATTTCCATATCTCATATCCCAATACTTGCTCAATACGATTTTGTATAACCTTACGTTTCTTTGTCACGCGTTGCATCTCCTGATGCACATCCACTCTTTCAATCACAAGCTGGAAAAACGTCACAAAAGAGGAATCACTAAAAGAAAAAGACCGTACACGGCGTATTACCTACCGATCCTCCTTTGAGAAAAGAAAATATGATCAATATGAACCCATCCAAGAGGAGAAAATATCATATAATATGATCGGGCACAGGATTAAGCGTAGCCAATCTGGCGCTGCTGTTCGCGAACTCCGAATCCTTCGCTAATGCAAGGACATACAAGTCCTGCTGCTGAAAAGGACGAGCTCGATGGAGGTCTTTTTCCTCTTCATGTCTGACTCCAGTTTCCTTCGAGGTGCATTTATTCGAAGCGGGCAGGGTAAATTCCGCCTACATTTAGTTAAGTTAATGTGAACTTCTGTTATTTAAAAAACAATATTTTAAATGAAGGCTTATTCTCATGAGCAATAATGTAATTTTGTAAAAGTTGGTAGCATTTCACACCTTGTTTTATAAATACTCTGGAGAAGAAAAATCATGAAAATTATTTTCAGAATATGTATTTTTTATGCAGGGTGTTTCTAAAATAGGGTTCTAAACTGCTTCTGGGTGTAGAACTCATTAAAATAAGCCAAAAAGTTTCTATTAACATGTGTCTAAAACGCACTCTTAGAAAGTTATATGCCCGTAGAAGGGCTCAAACAAAACTGTTTTTAACCGACTTCCAAAAAGGAGGAGGTTATCAATTCGTTGCGTTTTTTTTTGTATGTATGTTACATGATTTCTTCTCCTGTGGTCAACCGTTTTGTATGAATATGTTTAATAGAGTATATATCCAGATTGGTAAAACTTCAAATTTGGGAAAAGAATTCTATTGGTAAAGTGATAAAATTTGTGAATGAACACATGCGTGCATGGAAATCGACCAATATCCTTAACATATTGGTTGATTTTTCGAAAACTCCTTATGGATGTGTATAGTTTTTTAAAGTTTAATTTATTAAGGAAGATCCCTAGGTGATCTCATATACTTTTCTGCGACGTGCAACTTGCAGTTTTGCAGAAAATCGCCGAAAATTCCAAAATTCTTATCAAAAATCTCATCGAAACGGACATTTCCTCATAAATATTTTAATTCCAACGTAATAGTGTGGGAATTTTGGGAACTGGAAGTTTTAATTGTAAATTTGAAAATTTAGGTAGTAAGGCATAGTATTTTCGGCTCCTTAAATCAATGAGTGCTTTTGGTTGTCACATTCTCCCGGCCTAATAGAAAATTCAGTGACAACACATGTCAAATTCTAAACTGCTATTTGGTGCATTTATATGATGATTCAAATATAGGTAAGGCCGTTTAGCCTTATATACAGGATGGTTGGAATTAAGGGTGGAGTGGACGTTTGGTGCTATAAAAATGTTGGAAAATATGTGAAATTAAAATTATATAGGGTGATTAAAAAACTGTTATATGATATGGACGTAAACAAATCATATACAGGATGGTTGAAATATATGCTGAAGTTGAATTATATTTATACAGTGTGACACAGGACGATAATATAAAATGTTAAAAATAAAATAATTTATGGAGTAGCCCACAAGGAGTTATATACTATGGTTGAAATTTGAAATATAGGACGAATCTGACTCCGTAAATATAAGATGGATTCTACTCCGTCCTATAGTTTACAGAAGGCAGCAAACAAATTTATGCTTGTCCGTGGGCAGTCGTATGTACAGGATGGTTGGTACATAGGGTGGAGTGGAATTATCTATAGTTATACAAAATTGTCAAAAAAAGGTTACATGGCGTGGTCCATAAGGTATAAATATATTTTGGGCTTATTAAGTCAACGCGTACTAGTACATTTTGTTCGTAAACATTTGCCAGTCAATTTAAATGAAAATGTAACATTGTGTAATATTGAGGCTTTCAAAGTTACCTGTTCCTGTCTATTAAGGTTATACATACAAAATAAAAAATAAAGAATGAAAACTACCTGGGTTCAAAAAAACTAAAAAGTTGAAAATAAAACCTTTTTAAAAAATATATAACCGACTTCCACCTATAACTAAAAAGCTAAAAATAATTATAATAAAATACAACTCTAGTAAATAAATAACACATTCAGTGTTGTTAGGTACCTACCCAGGAAATAAAAAATATAAACTTTAAAAGGTGCTCATTCTGTACAAATTAATTACTTACCAATCTAGTATATTTTTGAGGTCTGTGCCAAGCAACAATTAGGTTTGATAAAGTAATAGATAAGTACGCAATGTAGGATTATAGATTTGTTTGACACCGACTTCAAAAATATATTAGATTGGTAGGTAATTAAATTGTACAGAATGAGCACCTTTTAAGGTTTACATTTTTTATTTTCTGGATAGGTACCTAACAACATTGAATGTGTTATTTATTTGCTAGATTTGTATTTTTTTATAATTATTTTTAGCTTTTTAGTTATAGGTGGAAGTCGGTTATACTTTTTTTAAAAATGTTTTATTTTCAACTGTTTAATTTTCTCTCTTTATTTTTTATTTTGTGTGTATAACCTTAATAGACAGGACCAGGTAACATCGAAAGTCTCAAGATTACACAATGATAAATATGCATTTAAATTGATAGGTAAATGTTTACGAACAAAATGTACTAAAGCCCAAAATATATTTATGGCTTATTACCACGCAATGTAACATTTTTGAACTTTTTTTTGTCAACTCTGTATAACTATAGACAATTCCACTCCACCCTATGTAACAACCATCCTGTATATACGACTACCTACGGACAAGCATAAATTTGTTAGCTGCCTTAGGTAAACTATAGGACGGAGGAGAATTCATCCCATATTTACGGAGTCAAATCTGTCCTAAATTTCAACCATGATATATAAAACAGCCCTCCTTGAGGGCTACCTCATAAATTATTTCATTTTTCACATTTTATATTATCACCCTGTGTAACATTAATTCCTCTCTACACTTGCAACTTTTTATGTGCTATAAAATAAATAATTTTTTAATCACACTTTATAAATATAATTTAACTTCAGCATGTATTTCAACCATCCTGTATAGGATTTGTTTACATCAGTGTCATATAACAGTTTTTTAATCACCCTATATAATTTTAATTTCACATTTTTTCTAACATTTTTATACCACCAATCGTCCACTCCACCCTATATGCCATCCATTCTGTATATACAGCTAAACGGCCAAACCTATATTTCAATCATCATATAAATGCAACTCCTTCTATCACTTTACTCTGTGATTTTGTTAGCTGTAACTAAACATAATGTATATAAACCCACCAAATAGCAATTTAGAGTTTGACATGTGTTGTCACTGAATTTTCTACTAGGCCGGAAAATGTGACAACCAAAAGCACCTTTTTGCAAAATGGAAAAATTTTCAAAATAGGTATTTGCGTTAAAAAAAACGAGCTTGGTATACACATTCACTAAGCTTGAGTTACATAGAAAATCAAATTCGAATTAAATTCGTGCCTAAAATTCCAATATGTTAGGGATATTGGATGAAATTTTTAATAAGAATTTTGGAATTTTCATTTTCCATGCAAGTTGCGGATGTGTTCACCTTCAAAATTATTTTACACATCACAAGGAGTTTACTAATGAAATTCTTTCCCAAAATTTGGGAAGTTTCACCAATGCACGGATATGGTCTTGTTTAATAGAGTATATATATATATATATATATATATATATATATATATATATATATATATTAAACAAGACCATATTCATGCAAAACGGTTCACCACAGGAGAAGAAATCAGGTAACATACATACAAAACAAAACGCGACGAATTGATAACCTCCTCCTTTTTGGAAGTCGGTTACAAATTAACCTGAAATTGAAACACCCTTTATTTAGAATAAATCAGTTGACAGTGGAGGGGGTTAGACTTGGCCTATTAACGTTATTTTTGCATTTTAGTAAATTTATTTTTACATTAAATTAAATGTTTAAATTCTTTTAATACCAATAGTAAAATAAATTAGTGGCATATTCCTAAAGTAAACCGCCCCAACTTCTAACAGGACCATTACCTCGTTAATACAATATCCATTGGCACTGAAAGCCTTTCTAACATCATTTCGCTATCAGAAAGGAATCTATCTTGTCATCCCAAAAATCGCCGACCTCATCTCACTAATGACTCTATCCTCTTTTCCGTCCTAAAAAACTTACAAATAAACCACCCTATCGAAGGGCTAATCAATAGAGTTCGAAAAAAAAATCCGATCAAAAAAAAGGGTTCTTGCGGCTACATAGAGTGTCGCTTTTTATTTACAACTGAATATCGAAACGCGACGGGGGTCAGAAAACAGTTGAAAGCAGAAAGGGTTGAAGGGGGGTTTCGAGTCTCACCTAAGCCTACAATGTGCAGATGTCATGTGTCGCTTGATTTTCTAGTGGAACATCAATTAGTCGTATTTGAAAAGGTAGCGTCGAGTATTAGATATTAAGCTATTTCAGTAGCAGTTTGTAGATTGTTTCTGATAACGTTATAGTGGTTGATATAAAAGCTTTGTAGTACATAAGTGATTGATTTTATTGAGTAGTGTTCAAATGGTAGTGAGTGATGCGGTTTCAGTTCAGTGGTATTGTAATTTTTTAATGGTTTATCAAGTACTTTCTACTCTATATACTACCTCCCACCAGTGTTGTTTCCGTCATTACAATAGTAAGATATATTACTTTTGACATAATTCTGTTACTCTATTACACTACCCCTATATTCTATTACTTTCAAGCCCCTTCATGAATTTCCTTTAAATCATATATTAAAAATGATATTAAAAATATAAATAGACTTGGAGTTGCACAATACTGCGTTGGCTTGTTCTAAATTTAAAGGTGGACAAAGAACGAGAAATCTGTTCAGAATAGAAGTAACTACTACACTAGAAAAATTCGTTGACGGCATTTCTTATTTGTATTGTGAGCCCAAAGTAGTAACCCCGGCATCGTGTTCTGAAATTATTCAAATTCGTTACACAAAATGTCACATAAAATAAATAGATCATAAATCTCTCCAAAGTAAATTATTTCTGCAGGCTAGTAATATCTGGAAATGAGACCCAGAGTGTCGAAGTTCAGTCTTTTCTGACAGGGCCGTAGCCAGGACATTTTTTCGTGGGTTGGTTTTCGGGGGGGGGGGAATAATTTTTTTGATTGGTGATGGGCTGATTAGGACTGCAAAATGTATATTTTTGCTCATGTATTTCAAGAATATATAAAATTATATAAATATAAAATGTATTCTGTTGAAAACATGATTAATTGGATAAAATTGAATCTTGAAACCAAACATTCCAAAATTTCGGGGGGGTTTGAACCCCCAGACCCCCCCCTGGCTACGGGTTTGTTTTCTGATGACATTATTAGGTGCGTATATACTGACACTAGCTGCTACAAAATATCTGCTTTCAGTCATTCTTTATGAAAATCTAAAGTTAGGTGGCAATTTATCTCTAAAATGTAAAACTAAATACAAAAATAGTTTTATTATTGGGTTGTTATTATTTCCTACATTTCTGGATGTAAAAAAGTAACAAAGTCGCCCATTACGTTATTCGGGTTACATTCTCTAGTTTCGCAATTCAGGAAGATAGTTGTGTTCTTCCAGAAAAGACTTAAATCCCTTACAATGAGAAAATTTGGCACAATACAGTTAGTGTATTTCGTATAAAAATCTCAAATAAGCGAGGCCGGGGAAGCTTTTACTGTTACAGCGCCATCTATACGTAATGGGGACAAATAGGATTTAGTACAGTCGCTTATAAATCTGTTACTATTTACACGTCATTTTTAGTACAAAAATTTTTAGACTGAGAACAACTCTGCCTCCCACTAATGAACAAATCGCCCTAGCGTAACAAGCCATTTTCAGAGTCTCGTGATCATATAAGGCGGCAAGAATCAGTAGCTTGCTAAACAATAAATTATCGTTTATTTGCATTTTGGTTAAATTTGGTTAATACAAGATTCATATTAGATCAGCTAATCATAATTTTTCAGTTTATCTTCTAAAAACTTTAAAAGTTCCTCTAAATTAGAAACACAATTCACGACCCACAAATTCTTGTGTATTTTTATTTGGTGAACATTTTCGTTTTTCACATTGAATCTTACACTCAAGTCTTACCTATTGAATGCACACCGTAGCTTTTATTTTAGGAATGTTATCACTGTTTTTTAAATAGCAAAAAAATTTCGGATTCTTGATACAAATTCCAATGTTTATATATACAATTGCTTCTTTTGTAAAACTTGAATATGTCAGTTATATTATATATTAATTTGTTGAGAACTTTCAATATTCTTAAATGAATCTAGGTTAAGCTTAATGGCCGATTGCAAGTTATTTAACAGAAGCAAATCTTGTAAAAAGGAGGAGGTTGTCATTGCGTCGGCATCTTATTTTTTATGTATGCTCAGTGAAAAACGAAAATCTGGAAAAAATGTGGAAAAAACGCTAAACAACAAGATATGGCATAAAAGTGTATCCTACAGGGGGTTTGTAAAGGTTTTCATTTTGATTCATTTGAAGTCAGTTTTTTTGAGCTCTTTAACGGGGCTTCGAGTAAGTTGGCAGAAATATTCCATTAGTATATCAAAACATAAAATTGTTATGCTGGCGATATCTTATATATATATATATATATATATATATATATATATATATATATATGATTTGGCAAAGAAAGCTGTGCTCTTGCAATACACTGCATCAACAACAATCCCACTGCCGATTTTAAAAATGCAACGCTGTTAGAACAAGAAAAAATCTTTTCAACCGGAACTTCCTCAAGATGGTGTTTAATAATAATCAAGTCAACAACATAAATAAAATAATGGATTTAGAAAATCTTAATGTTATCTATTGTAACTTGTTGAATATTGAAGTTAAAATTTTAAAAAAGGTCACACCAAATACATTAAATGATCAGTCATGACCAATAAATTTATAATAGCTTAATTCTCTCGTTTTAAACTACTTCTGTAAGGTCTGGTATTAGTTGAGATCAAATAAAGATTATTATTACAATTTTGTTTTCAGTTAGATTTTTCTCGAATCACATTCCTCTCAAATAACTTCAAACCAGTCTAATGTCAGTCAATCATGAAATATCTAACAAGCATTTTATTATAACATCAATGGTGCAATTTAACTAACAAGACGAGCTTTGTATTAGTATATGGCCTTTTTTCCTCTGGTAATTGTTAGTCTGAATAAGAATCTCGCATTTCGTAAGTTTATATTCAAAAACAAATTTACCAATTCTTACTGTCATTTTTTATATAATTTTAGTTGAACTGACGAAGGAATTAACGTATTCTGAGAGCTTTTCAAAAGTAATAAAGATTATTTCTTTTAAACACCCTCTAGTGAACTGGCTGCTTCCCAATTAATTGATCTTTTTCTATCTTATTTCAGCCGTTATCATCTATTTCCTATATAACTAACACACAGAGATTCCGAATCTTGAACCGTTACAACGAATTGCTGACATCCTGTAAGTCCTAAGTTAGAATGTCACAATAACATTTTCAAATTCGGAACCTCTGTGTGTTAGATTTCCCAAAATTCCTAGATGTCTTTATGTAGATCTCACATTTACAAATTTACCGATATGTATCAAATATATAAATAAGTGTTCGAGAGCACATTCTCTTGTGGGAAGCGCAACTGATGACGGTTCCTTGACAGAAACAATATATGTTGTATATATTGTCTTGCGTACAAAAGAACGACACCTCGAAGAGAGCATTCAATATCTCTGACAGGTAAAGTTAACCTGAAAATTGTATCGTGACATTCTAATCTAAGAGTTACGCGGTAACAGCAATTATATGGAGTAGCTCCAGATTCAGAACCTCTGGGTTTCCTAGAAAATCCTACATGTTGTTCTTTACATCTCGCGTCTACAAAAAAATTAAGTGTATTATTTTTCTATCCCAATAAAATGCCAGAATGTGGTAACTCGTAAAAAAATATATAAAATTGGTTTAGTTACAGTCTAGAAAATACCATAGAGGTCACGGGGACATAAAAATATTATTACGTATTTTCAATTCAACCAAATTTAGTCGAGAAAATACTAATTTTTATTTTCACCAAAATTTGCAACTAACCAATGACATAAAATATTTTAAAAGGTCGATAAACTTTCATTCGTCAACCGTTTACCATGTCGCTATCTACTGAACTTCACTCATGCGGTACGTCAGCGTTTAAATACTATTGCAGTTGCTCTGGAACTTTCCCTCGGCGATACTGTTTTTCTAACGTTTCCTGCTATTCGTTTATTCGGAGAATTAGTTTATATTGCAGATGATTAATTTGTAGAAGGATTCGTGTTTATCAGCTTACAATTAAATGTTATAACATTATATCCAACCAGCTGTCACATTCTAAATCTAGCTCAATTTACATTTGACCAACTTTTGTGCAGGTTTAAGAAAGGTGCCTCTTTATACGATATAGACTTGTCCACAAAGATTGCTCGATTGGGATAATCTCCGTCTTAGGAACACGTTTTTCCAATACGTTTACAAATCTCACCTAACAATTGCAATTCTCAAACTAAATTGAAACTTACAATAAAAAATCATACTTATTACTTAATTAATGCTACACAAAATAAAAATAATTCTATGATATTACCGAAACGTTTCCGTACCTAACAAGTACAGAATTACCAAGATAATACGAAGTCCCTACTTCATATCTTAACCCCCGAAATCCAACTTGTGTCCCTTCTCGAATCGAAAACAGATGAATACATTTTGTATACTCCGACATAAGCGAAATAGGCGTTGCATAATTCATCACAACAGAATCGAAGGTCATTTGGATGGGCTTTAAATCTCCCAAATTTCTAAGTTAGAAAATCATACAGGGTTGAAGAAAAACAAGCATATATTTTAAATCATAATCACTTCAGACCGATTTAATGAATTCCCAAAAGCTTAAAAAGTTGTGTGTATTTTTTAAACAAGCCCTACAAATATTGGTCCCAAATAAGGCAACCGCTTTTAGTATAAACTACATTCTATTTGAATTAAAATAAGTTTTTAGTATGAAATCCCAATATTTCTTAATAGTTGGAACTATAGATGAAGAATAATGTATTAAATATTGGTCATTATTGAACTTAAAAATGTCACTAGCACTGTATCTTAGTTTTTTTATCCCACAACGATTTAATTCTAGTTTAATCACCTTACCACTAAGTTAATTTCAGTCACTACCTCAATATCACTTAAATTTTACCAGCGACGAAAAAAAACACATGGTTTTCAAAGTAATTTTGCCTGCTGAACATGAACCTGTAGTCAGTTTTGTTCACCCACCATCACTTGTTCCTAAAATCGGTAAGGACCTTTAGAAAAATAGTAATTTTAATAAATGAAGGTAGCAAAACTGCCTATGGATTTGAGTTCAGGAGGAAAAAAACATCGAAAACTCGATGTATATCACATGTAAAGTTCACTTAAGTTTTTTTTGTGGTGGTGCTGGTGCAACAGTTTTTTCAGTGCGTCCACCCAAAATAAAACTTCTTAGTTTATTTCCATAAATCCTTAGTAAGATTAATAATGTGTCAAAAATAATATATTGAGGCAGCCAATGACTTGGAACATTTTAATACAAATATACGATTAAGAAATACCACAAAATATGATCGCAAGAACAAAAATTAAAATTCTTCTAGATTTTGTTCCAAAATTGTAGTCTTCATTATCGTATCCTGAATTAGAAGCCGTCCTGGTACAAGATGTTATACATATCATGTAATCAACCTTCCACTTATAAAGCGCTTTCAGTATGACTCTCGCTGTATCTTCCTCAGTAGAGTACTGTAACTTCGACATAACTAGATTTATCCATTACCCAAAAAGAGGGGGACCATTCGCTATGTTTTTGGGTACATAGATTTAGATGTGTTAAAACTTCCTTATTTTAGTTTTAAATTCACGATCTACGCTATCGCCCCCACGTTGATCGTTTCCTGGTACATCCATATCATCCAATAGTGATCCATCTCACTTAATGGTGACCACGATAGTCGGGTCAAACTAAAATTTTAATTTTACCCTTTCTTCTGCAATATTCTTAACAAATTTTCTACAGTTCGTTCAATAGAATATTTCCAAACTATACACACAACCAAACTTAGATGGAATCACCTGGTAATTACATAAAAAACAGTATAATAAACAATTTTAAAATAAAAGGCTAGTTCTCCAAACCGAATTTATTTTAAAAAATTATTGGAAATAAACACAAAATCTGAGAAGTAATAATACGATTTTAATAGTTTAATAGTCAGACTTACAATCTCTAACATCAATGCGAGAACTAATTCCACATGGAATGCTTTCTAAGACCCAAATAATTTCTTTTTAGAAAACATTTCTCCATTCCTCTAATGCTGCTTCCAATAGCTGCTCTATGCAGAGTTGATCTGATGAGCTCTTATCCCCCTTTTAAGAATATCCCACAAGTGTTCAATTGGATTAAAATTCTGGATACAAGCAGAACATTTCACAGCAGTCACAACTTCCTCGACCAAACAATTTCTGGCTGCTCTGCTGGTAGGTGGAGGTGCGTTATTTGGTATAAATAGAAAGAATCGCCGAAAGCAGCTCTTCAAAGGCTGACTACATATTGTAGCACTAATTCTACATACCTCGGACCTGTTAGAGTTTATCTAATGAGAATCAAGTCAGATTTCTCAACACTTGTGATAGCACCCCAAAACATTTCGGTCCCACCTTTTTGTTTGGGGAGCGATCCAACAGTACAATGTTTCCTATACTATCTTTATAGGGAACATTTAGAATTGCAGACCGACAACCTTCTTGCTGGTAGTGTACAAAATAGTTCTCAAGATCCATACAAAGCAACATACGTGGAACACTAGATTCAGTTCAACCACGGGAGAAAACGAGATTCCCCAGTGGCTTCTCCATAATTGAACATATAGTTACTCTAAACTGGTAGGTGGAGGTACGTTATTTGGCATAAATAGAAAGAGTCGCCGGAAGCAGCTCTTCAAAGGCTGACTACATGTTGTAGCACTAATTCTACATACCTCGGACCTGTTAGAGTTTATCTAATGAGAATCAAGACAGTTTTCTCATCACTTGTGATAGCACCCCAAAATATTTCGGTCCCACCTTTTTGTTTGGGGAGCCATCCAACAGTACAATGTTTCCTATAGTATGTTTACAGGGAACATTTAGAATTGCAGATCGACAACCTTCTTGCTGGTAGTGTACAAAATAGTTCTCAAGATCCATACAAAGCAACATACGTGGAACACTAGATTCAGTTCAACCACGGGAGTAAACGAGATTCCCCAGTGGCTTCTCCATAATTGATCATACAATTACTCTAAACTCTAAAGAAATACCTATTACCTTGGCCTTCATAGATTTTGAGAAAGCACTCGACGTTATCTATTCAAAATCCTTAATTAACGCCCATATATAGACATTTTGCTAAATTTTTACATAAATGCTGAAGGTAAAATCAAAATATATGTAAGTAGCACAGAGCCTCTTACTTCTTTACCTTGAGCTAGTCTTCTATTCTCACCAGGCGATAGATTCCTCAGATCACCTCTTCTTCACCAGTATATTTCTTCGAGGCCAACTCCTTAATTGTATCCCTGTTTCCAGGTAAAAACTGCCAAGAATATGTTGTTGTTCTTTGTTCTACTGCAATTCTTCAATCCTACAATCGTTCTTCTTTATTTTAGTTATTGCAGAAAGTCAGTTTAGTAAAAAGTCTTTAATTCCTCCAATGCAAACCATCTATTATGTTTATGTTTATAAATATATACTATTTAAATTACAGAAAAATAATGAATCTAATGATTGCTTCTTTAAAATCGTGTTAGCTTTTGGTACTGTAAGATAAATGCACCTCTTAGCACATCAGCTGATTGTTGTCTCATCCGAAAACAGCAGTTTTAATGCTCCAAACACCAGTTATGCCGGGCAATTTTATTATGCGGGGATATCTGTGGAATTCTTAACTGTCTTCCACTGAACAATTTTAGACTGCGAAGTCTCTCCCTTATAGTTTCCACTGAAACTGTCCTTGTAGCTCTGGATGAGATGTTGTGTGTGGGATTTCTTCGTGCTGTCTGAAGTAAGAAGCGGTTCTGGCATTCTGTAGTAACTCTTCCCCGACTTATCCTTAGCCTGTTTTTTAAAGTTCTCAGTTCTAGAAACCTTTAATAGATTTTTGAAACAACAATTTGTGCAACTCCGCAAAGCCCACATAAGACACTTTCAATTAGATTTTTCAAAATAATATTTAGGTAAATTGACAAGCATAGAGTGATTGCATATAAGTTTGGTTGTGTGTACTTTTTCGTAAATATCAATAGAAACACAATAAACCACTAGTGATTTGGACATATAAGTAGGAGCAAACTTTGCAATAAATATGTTCATGATTTGCATACGGGGACATAAAATTCCATTTATATTATTTTAAATATAGTTCCTTACGAGACATTACAAATTCTTTATGCAAACTTAACGACCACATTCACACAAACCTCGTAGAATACGAGTATGACAGTCAGAGTCAGCCGCATACCACAACCCTTAATTCTTATGCTAAACACGTTGACAATGATGCGAAATCCTCTTTTATTGCTTGATCAGAATATAACATTATATCGAAAATGTTATGGGCGTGTTTCCCTTCTGTCCCTCGATTTTTACAACTCGAATCTTTCTGGATTTTATGTTTGCCAGAATGGCATTCCGGCATATGGAAAATGTTTTGTTTGCGAGAAAATTGCAGTCATCTGGTTAGTCTGGGGAGTAAATTGGTGTCATTTGAATTTTAGGAGGGTGGTTTGTTTATATGATCTTAGAATTTCTCGAATAATACGACTAAAATATGGTCTGCGACAGATATTATCTGTGGATGTAGACGTTGTTACGTCCGAATTTGGGTAAACAAGCTATAAAGAATGTTCAATAAATATCAAAGTAATAGCCAATGTTTGCAAATATAGAAATTTAAAAAAATATTGAAAGATTAAATAGTGTTCAAATAGATAGAAAACTGTAAAATGTGGCACTTCCGAATGTTAATGAAGAATTTTAAAACCTGAAAGCCGAGCCATGTACGTATCTACATACTTAAATTACATATACATTTATACAAGGTGGGTCATTCAAAAACCTACCCGAAGGTATCATAACTGTCAGGACAAGTTGTTTTCGAAAAAAACACATATAGAAGATAATTTTTGAAAGAAACATTATACTCCACAACTTAGCCTTCTAAGAGAGGGTAAGTTTTGTCTAACAATTATGAAATGAAGTCATTTGATACCTCGATTTAGTCAAATCCCTCTAGTTCCTTTGTTTTTGATTTTATGAAAAAAGTGTAAATATCAAAATTGAAGGGAATTGAATCCCGAATATGACTGTCATGTCTTCGTTTACGTGCTAGCTCTCGTTTTCGAGATATGACACAAACTTATCTTTCTTTGAATGGAAACCATAGTTGGCTATGACCTCAAAATTCGGACATTTTTAGAACTTTTCAACGATATAATACTCGATATAGTTATTCATAAAAATAACGGAGTTATGGATGCTTTTTTCTCTTATTTTCACGTTTAAAGTAGGTAGCCATGAAAAAGATTGTTTTCACGTTGACGTTTCCTCATTTGAGAGTAATTCCATTATAAGTGCTGAACTGACAGTCGATATTGACAAGTTTTCGTGATAAAATGGAATATTCTAACGAAGAAAAACTGAATATGGTGGAATGTTATATCATATGCTATAAAAATTCAGTTCGTGCAGCTGAGGAATACTTTCATAGATATTTTAATCGCCGTTAACCTGCTCTATGTACATTTAAGAGGTTTTACGATAGTTTACGCAGATATGGATCTTTTACTAAACCACCAAAGGAACGTAATCAAATTAACGAAGCAGCACAAATAAATGTTTTGGCAATGGTAAATAAAAATCCATCTACATCAACTCGTGAGATTGCGGCAGAAGCTGGCACATCTCAACGAACTGTAGTTAAGGTACTGAAAGCGCACAAGTTCCACCCGTACAAACTTTCAGTTTCTCAAACTTTGCATGCTGGTGACGAACATCGACGTATTTTGTTTTGTACATGGTTTAGAGACATTTGCCTTGACAATCCACAGTTTCCATTAAAGGTGTTATGGTCAGATGAAACTAGATTTACTAACTGCGGTATGTTCAATAGACACAATGAGCATATCTGGGCTAAAGAAAACCCTTTCCACGTAGAACAAAGACGACCCCAGATAAAATTTGGTTTTAATGTTTGATGTGGTATCATAAGGTCTACTATTCTGGGGCCTTTTATCTATGACGAATCACTTACTGGGGAACGATACTTGCAATTCTTGCAATACACTTTTTAAGACATGTTGCGTAATTTGAATTTGAGAACTCGTTTAGAAATTGAGTGGTTCCAACATGATGTGCACCTGCTCATAACTCGTTATTAGTAAGTCAACACTTAGAGTTTGTATAGATATTATCCAAACTCTTGGATAGGAAGAAATGCCCCACGCGAATGGCCACCCCGGTCTCCCGATTTGGCAGTTATATACTTCTATTTATGGGGTGCGCTATAACACAAAGTATACAAAAGAAAGTATGAGACAGTTGGTGACCTAAGGGAAGCGGTATTACAAGCAATTGAAGAAATTGATAGGCGGTCTGTGAGGGAAAGCGGTCTTAAAAAGATGCAATTTTTGTCCAAACAACAATGGTGGACTTTTCGAACATAAATTGTAACCATTATTATGTACTTTAATTTCTTAAGTTTTTAGTAAGTTCCTACTTATTTAGTTTATTCGTTATTTCTGATATACGTAATAAAAAAATCGTTCAATGTTTTTTGGAATAGTTATTAATAAATCAATCTATTTCATGGCTAACTACGTTAAAAGTGAAAATAAGAGAGAAAAGAATCCATAACTCCGTTATTTTTATGAATAACTATATCGAGTATTATATCGTTGAAAAGCTCTAAAAATATCCGATTTTTTGAGGTCATAGCCAACTATGGTTTCCATTCAAAAAAAGATAAGTTTGTGTCATATCTCGAAAACGAGAGCTGCCACGCAAACGGGGACATGACAATCATATTCGGGATACAATTCCCTTCAATTTTGATATTTACACTTTTTTTATAAAATCAAAAACAAAGGAGCCAGAGGGATTTGACTAAATTGACAGAATTTCATTTTTTCAAAATATCTAGTAAGCCATTATTTTTTACAAAAATCCGAAAGTGTCATTAAATTGGGCCAGTAGAACTGCAAATCTTTCCCAATTTAACCATTGCTCTATCTCCGCTAGTTCCCGAGATCCCCATACTAATCATCAAAAAAAAACTCACCCTGTATATCATAAATGTATTTCGCAAAAAAGTAAAGTTTAAACCCACCTTACTAAATATTTTCCTTATGATTGAAGTTAATTATCGAAAATGTTGTCCATCATATAATGACAAGGATTGTCGTCCAACCCTTGTCACGCATTTTGCAGCACTTGTGGCGTGATTTTGCGACATACACGTCAAATGAAATCTAAATAAGCGGGGCAAGCACAGATCCCTGTAGAAGACCATTCTTTATTGTTACTTCTTTGCTCTACTTGCCATTTAGTTCAACATACCCACAATTCGAACCCATAAATTTACTGTTTTGCACTGGAAATGTTGAGGACGCATTTCTTTTATACAGGGTTGCCTGGTGAAAAGAATCCTCAAAATTTACTTTTATGGTTCGTGTTCACGAAATCATTACAGGCTTAAAACAAACGCTTAAATTATTTTCAAACTGTAACCCTGCTGTCAAGTCCGGATTGGTTGAGCATTAGACCAAAAATATTTTCAAATTCTCACTGAATCCAAACTAGACGTCAAAAGTTAGTTTGAAGTTGGTAGACAATATAACTCGTTCCTCGAAGTTTCCTTGGACTTCCATCGTCTTGAAGTGGTTGATCTCACAACATTTCAATAGCTGTGTATCTGCTATCGTCATCAGGTGAATGATAGGAAATTCAGATTATCAGTCGTATTTATATTATACCCTTAACCGGTCATGCGTCGCAGGTCATGGTCATTGGGTCTTATCTGGTACAATCAGCGTCGTCGTCCCTGGAGGTTCGTTGCCGGTGATGCGTAGCGGCAGAGACCGAAGAAGAGCTCTCCAAATATTTTTAATTTGGACGTTGGGCTCGCTAATTATATTTTCGTTCGAGATTATATAGGTTGTCTCTATGAAACTTACTGAAGACGAAACCCTGATGGAAAGGACGGAGCTGTCAATAGACTCAATCATGGATTTGCTTGAATGTTGCCTCAAGAACTGCTACTTTCAGGAGAAGGACCGGTTCTTCATGCAAAAAGATGGATTGCCTATGGGTTCCCCGTTATCACCAACCATCGCCAACATCTACATGGAATGGTTCGAAGAACATGCACTGAGGAGTTTCGAGAAGCAGCTTAAGCTATGGTTGAGGTATGTCGATGACACCTTTATTATTTGGCAACATGGAAGGACAGAACTACAGGCATTCCTGGAGCACCTGAACCAATCCCAACCATCCATTAGATTCACCATGGAGATGGAAGAGAGTGGGTGCCTACCATTCCTTGATGTAAAGTGTCAAAGAACTAGGACCGGAATCCAAACAACAGTCTACAGGAAGGCTACGCATACAGGATACATACCTTCACTACAATTCGAACCACCCATCAGCAACGAAAACTGGCATCATCAAAACACTTATCCATAGAGCCAAAACTATCTGCAGCACACCAGAAGCCCTCAAAGAAGAACAAGTGAAACTTAGAGAAGACCTTTTGGCGAATGGATATCCGGAAAGGATCATTACCAAGGCGTTTGAAGAGCTGGACAAACCACCTAGGCAGGAAGCGGACACCACGGTAGCAACTCTACTATTACCGTATATTAAAGGCTTGTCGGAGAAACTTAGAAGAATTGCACACAGCTATGGAATCAGAATGATCTTCAAAAGCAACGACACCTTGAGGAGCATGATAACAAGAACGAGGCCCGACGTACCAGCAATACCACATAACATACAGCATACCGTGTGAATGCGGCAATCTTTACATTGGAGAGACAAAGCGACCGCTGGAGACCAGGATTAAGGAACACCGCACAGCTACTCAAAGGGCAGAGGTAACGAAGTCTGGGCTAGCTAATCACGCATGGACCGAACAGCATAATATTAACTGGGATCAGGCTAAAGCAATTCACAAGGAGGAGCACTGGTACAAAAGAAAATTCATAGAGACAGCTTATATAATCTCGAACGAAAATATAATTAGCGAGCCCAGCGTCCAAATTAAATATATTTGGAGAGCTCTTCTTCGGCCTCTGCCACTACGCATCACCGGCAACCAACCTCCAGGGACGACGACGCTGATTGGACAAGATAAGACCCAATGACCATGACCTGCGACGCATGACCGGATAAGGGTATAATATAAATGCCACAGATACTCTATCAATCACCTGATGACGATAGCAGATACACAGCTATTGAAACGTTGTGAGATCAATCACTTCAAGACGATGGAAGTCCAAGGAAACTTCGAGGTAGACGTCAAAATTTCATAAAACAAATGTCTAAAAGCAATTGTAAATCATTTTAGTAGTAGTGCATTGAGATGCATAAAATCAGTACATTATTAAACAAACGGTTCAAAACATATTAAATCTAAATGGCAAAGATGAGTTAGACGGAATCAAAAGTAAAAATTACGAAAATTCAAATACAAATTTAATTCTGTAATTAGCTCAAAAATAATATTATCTAAGGTGATTTTTTTTATTTTGAAAATACATTATTTCTTAGAATATTTTTTACAAAAACTTAGTGTTCCTTTGCAATAAATTAATGCTGAATAACTTAGGAACATCTGTCAAGCCAACCTCTTAATTTAAATGTGAAAGTACACAGTTTTTTGGAGAATTTGTTCAGAAATTGTTGATTTGACTACATAGTACCTTAAAGGTCATACGAAAATCTGTTTTTACTCACTGCACAGAGTTTGAAAATTTGTGATTTGATGGAACTTTTCATTACTTTCAGTAGTTGACCAATCATAGTTATAGCTGCTATAGAAATTGATTTCCTAACTATTTGGCAGTTCTTCCATATTTTCAAACAGCATCCATCTTGTTTTCTTGATTGAATTCCCTTGGGCCACCTATGACGGGATGTAACATAAAATGTTACTCATCACTAGAAAAAACAAGTCAGTATTTAAATCAAATATTTCAATACAAATTCGAGAACTAAACACCCTACTGCATCTGGACCAGTTTTTTTGCTTCTGACCGCTGACCTGACGTACCCTCGTTTTGATCTTAAACCTGAATGATGTTTAAACTTTGACATCCCTATTAAAATTGTTATTAGGGTGACGTTGGGGTCAAGTATACAGGTAAAAGCTTTTGTGTGAGATGAAAATGAAATCAGAGATTAAAGTCCAAGTGTTTGGGTTTGGTACTGAGACTGTAAAAGTGTGTAATAAAATAAGGGATGACGAATGATTTCTTAAACGTAATTAAAAATTAATCAAATTTATTAAGAACACTATTATAAAAAAACTGAATGAGTCGTTGTTATATAAAACTATTTTTAGGAGAAAAAATATTTCTTTGTCTAAGTTAAATACTGCTGAGCCACAGATCAAATGTCTAACCATTTGTATTCATTTGTTATTAACTGAATGAATTCATTCAATTAAAAAATGTAGTGTAATGAATAAACAATGTTTGCTCCAGTCGTACTTGAAAAAAACCTCATCGGTATTTGTCAAACGAATAATTTCATCTTCTAACAATATTATGAATTACTATTAAGATTGTAGTTCAAAAACACGTTAATTATAAATAAAGATCAGGAACGAGTTTTTCTTAAAATCTATATATATATATATATATATATATATATATATATATATAAATAGGCAAAGAGAAAACGATTAGGTACCATTTTCTCCTGTGTCTCTCAACCAATTTTCTTCATTTTTGTTTTGTTAAGTAGCTACTTACGACCTTCAGTGCAGAATGCTAATATTAATTTATAATATTGGTTCACTCATTAAATAAAATATAATAATAATTCATTATTTACATCCATACTGTCAATGTCAAACAACTGACAGGGCCGCCGCCGCCAGACGGTCAAAACCCAAACATTGAGTAATCGATGGTTAGATGCTGTTATATTCTTAGAGCATGTACTTCTGCAAGTGGCATACAAGCGTTGTGAGTGTTTAGTGGTAAAATAGTCAATGTAGTAGATCCGTATTGATTTTTCGGACGCGTTGCTGTAACTTTCATATTAAATATTCTGTTTTTAATGTGAATTTAATTATTCGATTAATATATTATGATCACAACCTTCCCGAAGGTCTTGTCTAAAAAATTGTCAGAGAGCGGACAATAGAGAATGTATTAAATATTTAAGTTCTCTTAGGGTTGTTGGTCCTCTCCTTTCTTTAATATTTCTGAAGTTGATTGAAATCGCAAATGACGAAAACTTTTAGTTTGCAAAGAACAATCTTCCAATTATTATATCGAATATTTTGCCAGGAGCGGTTCCAGCCAAAAATTTAGGGCGTCATTCATTTGTGAAAAATATTTCGAATACCGATATTTGATTACATTTTTATTTTTTTATTGTAATAGGTTTGTCAATATGAGTGAACAATTTTTGTCCTTACATCTACTTCTCCGATTTCTCCACAACTCTGTTTTTTATAAAGATATACTTTTGACAATTTCATGAAATAGGGTCGAATATTTACCACTAGGCGACCACTAGTAAATCTAAATGAGCATCTATTTCACCTAAACAACTAGTTTTTATTATTTGTTATCAATTGATTTGACCACCAGAACATTAAAAAAATCTAAATTTAGATTGGTTGTCACAAAATTAGAAACTCAATGAATAGGTAAACAGTTCTATTGAGTACTATGATGATCACTTTACTCAATTTTGTAAACTGCTACAAACAAGGAATTTGGCCTAATTTTGACCACCACAATTTCCAGTTTTAAATCCCTTAAATGTATCTAGGGGTGCTACAAAACACTAATTTTTACACTCTCTTTTATTTTGTATATTTGTTACATTTAAAAAATAGTATTGCCAATTTGTTTTTATTTTGTAAATTTTGTATAGCGTTTTGCTGTCTATTAATATTTGTTTTATTGAGAACTCCGCTTTTTTATTTTCCTTCTGTACTATTAAGTTGTCATTTGTAAAATAGATTGTATGTTATTTTATTCTGATAAATTCATGTGCAACTATTTTTTTTTATTAATCACACAATGACATCTGAGTTAACACTTCATTTGTTATTCGCTATTTGTTATTTTAAGGTCCGATTTTAAATTATTTTGAAACTCTACTTTGTTATATGTTTTATTAACCAGAAAATTGTTCTCAGCTTTTATTTGTGTGAAAATCGTTTTTTGTCAAATATGAATTCGTTGTGCTTCACGTTGGGCGCCAATTTAAAAGTACTACTATGCACCATATGCATGTAATAATAGTTTGTAGAGGTAAATGTTCAATTAGAGAAGGCAATTCTTCTTGTAAAAAGATGAAAATGTTGGTCGACAATTCCTACCCAAAGGTTAACTGAAAACTGACATTCAATAATCTAGACGATTCGGTTATTGAATGTAGATTATTTTCAGCCCATACATACCTGTTACGAAAATTTTGAATTGCATCTCGAGAAACTAGATTCGTCTGAAAAAAAAAATTGAACAAAAAAACCCATTCTCGGTTCGAAATCTTTTGGTAAGAGAGCTTGAACCCTCTATATATGGTAAGAACATAATTGTTGTTCTTTTAGTACCAGATATATGGTATATGATGCATCAGTATCCGCAGAAATTTTCCTGGTAAAGTTAAACACAGATCAATTGCAAATAAACCAATATTAGAAAAGCCCTAAAAAGTGACAGCGGCCCACTAGATTGGTTTTCTAAAATACATTTCATCCCCCTGCCACGTAATGGTTTACATTTTATGTTATAATTTCAATTTGGTACGTTTTATATTTAAAAAATACCAGAGATAAGAAGGTGTCTAAATAAATCGGGCTATTATTTTTTTAAACGTTGCTTTTGGCAAGAATAACAGGGGTGGTCTATTTCAAACGATTCCAGTCATTTTAAAGAAGTGAAATTATATGCAAGATATGTTTCATAGTGGTACAACTCGTATAAATTTTCATTATTTATTTTACGGCTATTCGTTTTTAAGATAAAAAATAAAATAAGTACTTCCGCCATCTTTGAATGCCGATATTTAGTTTATTTAGTTTAGTTTATTGCCCAACAGAAATAAATCCAATTACAGGACAAATATTATAAGGTAATGAAACATACTAATAAACTATCTTAAATATTTTAATATTTTTAAAAAATGATAATAATAACAAGAATTAAAAGAACAGAGAATATTACAAATATTACAAAATAAATTTTACACACAGTTTTTTAAAAAAAGAAATAAAATAACATTTGACAAATATTACAGCATAAATTCTACCCACAGTTTTAAAAAAGAAACAAAATAACAGTTGACAAAAGACTTTACTACTAACTGAACCATGGTTGATCTGATATTTGTTGAATATATGCTGCAGCTATTGATTCAAAATTGTCATAGTTAATATCACAGATTCTAGATATACTGTTATAAGCTCTACACATGATAAATAATGGTGACTTTATAAAATAGGTGTTATTTCTTGAACCAAGCCTTGGCGAATGTATCAGGATCATTGACAGAAGAACAGGAGAATCAATTCTGTTGTGAAGCAATTTGTATAGAAATTAAAGGCTATGTAAATTCCAATGCATAACTAAAGATCTTATCCCAAATCTGTCAAGAAGTAAATTATTCTCATACCCTCTGACAGGATATGAGCTGTGGACTCGAAAAGCAGGAAATTTCAGGAATTTTCTTTGCACTGACTCCAAACGCTTATGATGAATCTTATAGACAGGATGCCAGATAAGATTGCAATAATCTAAATTTGAGCGCACTAAGCATGTATATAAAGATTTCAGTGCGGATTTGTTATGAAAGCTGTTGCAATTTCGCAAAATAAAACCCAGCGAACGTAGTACCGATTTGCAAGTTATGGAAATAATTTCATCAAATGAGAATTTATGATCAAAATATACACCCAGGTCCTTTATAATAGTGCACCGTTCAATAGTTTGATTGTTCAACGAATAATCGAATAGTATAGGATTCCTCTTTAAAGTATAAGAACATACTTTGCATTTCGCGATGTTCAAAAAGAGTTTGTTCTTGGTACACCATAACGTGAGCTGATTCAGGTCATATTGTAGCCGTAAGCTATCAATGATGCTCTCGGCTTTAAGAAATAATTTCAGGACGTCTGCAAAAAGAAGAGTTTCAGAAAACAGTATACTTGATAAGTCGTTAATATCAGAAACAATAACGGACCAAGATTGGAATCTTGGGGTACTCCTGAACTGACAGTAAATATGTTTGATTTGAAGCCGTTATAGCTAACAAATTGATGGCGGTTACTTAAGTAGGATTTAAATAGAGTAACAAGAGATATCTACCTAATGATTGACTTTTGACCTAACGTTTGTTCAAACAAACTATCATTTGTTTTTAACAAGTAGTCGAGCCTTAAGTTTCTCGCATTTCTTTTGAAACACCCTATATAACCATAAATTACAATACAATTTCAGTTTTAAGTAGAGTAATATAAATAACCATGATTAGAAAATATATAAACGTGTTCTAGTTAAATAAACTTCTTCAACAACAATAGAGTAATCTATGCAGAAATAGAGTGATCTAAACTCTGATGAATTATTTTTTACATCTGTTTAGCAAGACTAGTTACTGTCCCGTCAAAAACCCAACGAACTGCGAGTGCATTACATTCCCGAATACCGGACCCTGTTCTGCAACCCCAATTCCACCCGAATACGACATACAGCAAAATAAAAACTAGGGTTGTACGAAAAACGAAGTTCATCTGGCCACCCTCGTCACGTTCGGACCCTGCAAGGGTGGCGTTATTCGAGAATAGCCACACCCTGTCCAGCAAGTGACCCTCGGTGTTTCTTGCAAACGAACCCTCTAACAGAAACACATTTATAACCGAGGATCAAGCTGCGGAATCAAAAATGGAAATTCGCGACGCGAACACCATATTGGATGTGTTGGAGGGATGCTTGGTGGTAAATTATGGACAATAATATCCTGTCGATGCCACCCACAATAAATAAATATGGATTCTGGGGTGGTTTATGGGTATTTTAAATGTTCATGATATCGAAGGGAGTTTGGCATGCTACACACCAGAACAATACTTATAAATATGTGAACAGTTTCACTGATAATAAAAGTTATTGTAGAAGATAAATCCGAATTTGTTATTCAAAAGATTTTCTGTAACATAAATAGCAAGTTTTATTGTCAAGGATATTAACTAACTTAAGCTTCTTTGTTCACTATTACAAACATGTTCACATTTTTATTCAATATTTAAATATTTTATGACTCTTCTATAGCGTCGCCTGTCTCTTCGAACACTCCACCCCACCTCATTACCTATGTCTTGAACTCGATCAAACAAACGTCTTTATTTGTCGTCACTAAAAACTATTACGCATAAAATTGAATGTCAATAACATGAAAAAAGTATCGGAAATACGACGTTGAAAATCTACTTTTTCAAAATATTTTTTACAATCCGGAGGCAATTAGACTTAAAAGAATGATAAAATTTAAACCAGTTGGCACATTTGCATTGCTGAACCGTTTTAAAAAACCAGAGAAAATTTTCTTGACCCACCCTAGTGACTACCAACAGTTCATTAAATCAATTGCCAACGGAAACACCTGTCTTTGTATATTGCAATAGCATGAATAAACGAAATTATACCAAAACAATGCATTTTGATTACTTAGTAGTCTTTATGATTCACAAATAACAATTTCAAAGTAATTTCTTAAATGAAAAGTCAGTAATTATTATCAAACATAGATAGATAGAGCAATGGTTAAATTGGGAAAGAGTTGCAGTTTTACTGACCCAATTTAATGACACTTTCGGATTTTTGTAAAAAGTCATGGTTAACTAGATATTTTGAAAAAACGAAATTCTGTCGATTTAGTCAAATCCGTCTAGCTCATTTGTTTTTCATTTTATAAAAAAGTGTAAATATCAAAATTGATGGGAGTTATATCTCGAATATGATTATCATGTCCTCGTTTGCGTGACAGCTCTTGTTTTCGACATATGACACAAACTTATCTTTTTTTGAATAGAAACCACAGTTGGCTATAACCTCAAAAAATCGGACATTTTTAGAGCTTTTCAAAGATATAATACTCGATATAGTTATTCATAAAAATAACGGAGTTATGGATACTTTTCTCTCTTATTTTATCTTTTAACGTAGGTAGCCATGAAAAAGATTTCACTTTGATGTTTCCTCATTTGAGAGTAATTCCATTAGTAGTGCTGTACTGACAGTCGATATTGACACGTTTTCTTGATAAATTGGAATATTCTAACGAGGAAAAACTGAATATGGTGGAATGTTATATCATATGCCATAAAAATTCAGTTCGTGCAGCTGAGGAATACTTTCATAGATATTTTAATCGTCGTCAACCTGCTCTATGTACATTTAAGAGGCTTTACGATAGTTTACGCAGATATGGATCTTTTACTAAACCACCAATGGAACGCAATCAAATTACCGAAGCAGTACAAATAAATGTTTTGGCAATGGCAAATCAAAATCCATCTACATCAACTCGTGAGATTGCGGCAGAAGCTGGCACATCTCAACGAACTGTAGTTAAGGTACTGAAAGCGCACAAGTTCCACCCGTACAAACTTTAAGTTTCTCAAACTTTGCATGCTGGTGACGAACATCGACATATTTTATTTTGTACATGGTTTAGAGACATGTGCCTTGACAATCCACAGTTTCCATTAAAGGTATTATGGTTAGATGAAACTAGATTTACTAACTGCGGTATGTTCAATAGACACAATGAACATATCTGGACTAAAGAAAACCCTTTCCATGTAGAACAAAGACGACCCCAGATAAAATGGTTTTAATGTTTGGTGTGGTATCATAGGCCCTACTATTCTGGAGCCTTTTATCTATGACGAATCACTTACTGGGGAACGCTACTTGCATTTCCTGCAATACACTTTTCAAGACATGTTGCATAAATTGAATTTGAGAACTCGTTTAGAAATTAAGTGGAGCACCTGCTCATAACTCGTTATTAGTAAGACAACACTTAGATAATATCTATTCAAACTCTTGGATAGAAAGAACTGGCCCACGCGAATAGCCACCCCGGTCTCCCGATTTGGCAGTTATAGACTTGGGGTACGCTAAAAAACAAAGTATACAAAAGAAAGTATGAGACAGTTGGTGACCTAAGGGAGGCGGTATTACAAGCAATTGAAGAAAGTGAAAGGCGTTTTGTGAGGAAAGCGGTAATGTCAATCTTAAAAACATGCAATTTTTGTCTAAATAACAATAGTGGACTTTTCGGACATAAATTGTAACCATTATTATGTACTTTAATTTCTTAAATTTTTAGTAAGTACCTACTTATTTAGTTTTTTCGTTATATCTGATATACCAAATAAAAAAATCGTTCAATGTTTTTTGGAATAGTTATTAATAAATCAATCTATTTCATGGCTAACTACGTTAAAAGTGAAAATAAGAGAGAAAAGCATCCATAACTCCATTATTTTTATGAATAACTATATCGAGTATTAAATTGTTGAAAAGCTCTAAAAATGTCCGATTTTTTGAGGTCATAGCCAACTATGGTTTCCATTCCAAAAAAGATAAGCTTGTGTCATATCTCGGAAACGAGAGCTATCACGCAAACGAGGACATGACAGTCATATTCGGGATACAATTCCCTTCAATTTTGATATTTACCCTTTTTTTATAAAATCAAAAACAAAGGAGCTAGACGGATTTGACTAAGTCGACAGAATTTCGTTTTGTCAAAATATCTAGTAAGCCATGACTTTTCACAAAAATCCGAAAGAGTCATTAAATTGGGCCAGTAAAACTGCAAATCTTTCCCAATTTAACCATTGCTCTATCTCCGCTAGTTTCCGAGATCCCCATACTGATCATCAAAAAAAACTCACCCTGTATATGATTTCAAAGGATATTATGTGGAATTAAGATATAGTTTACTCTATAAAAAATACACCTAAGGAACCTAATAAGTACACTGGATTTCTGTATATCTTAAACACACAGCTTTAAGTTTGTCATCTTGTATCAAAAGGGACTTTTAAGTAATCGGACCGTGTAATGTAAAATAAATTATTAACCATAAGTTTCCCACATTTTCAGAAAACAGTAACCAACTGGTAGATTACGTACATAAAAATAATTGAAATGTTCTGCCTTTAAATATATTTACAAATGTAGTTGTAATTTTCAAAAAGATTTTCAATCTGAAAATTTTAGAGTGTCACGTTCAAACGTGGCAAATAGAATTAAATTAGAATCTTTATACACACATTTTACAGTTGTTAAGACAAAATTCTTGTAAATTTAATTATAAAATAAATAGCTCAATTACATTTCTATATTAATGCTCTGGAATGCTTCTCGTATTCAATTCGTCTTATCATCTTGTATTGTTGGAGATAGTTTACTCACTTTGTTAAACAAGGTGGCCATTCTATAAAAATAAGATGATTATGAATTTGTTAATCTGTATATGCGACAATAATTCTCAGAATGTGCAATATTAAGTTGCCTGTAATTTTTGAAGTTTTTTTATATCATCCGTGTTTGTATCTAAGATTTAGCTATGGAAGAAACAAAACCACTTGAGATTAAATTGTCATTTAAAAGATTAGTTAATTGGTGAGCTTTGTGCACTAAAATCTAAGTTACTGATCAATATAAAAAGATATTTTCATAGTGTATAATAAAGGCTCCAACATAAATGGCAAGGTAAAACTCATATCCAAGTAAAAATACATAAGCCACCTTATAAATTTCTATATAATATATTATTTTAATAAAAAACTTTCTCATATATAATAACCTGACTTCAATTGGAATTCTATCCCTCTGACCTGCTGGACCACTTGCTGCATCCCATTAACTGACCCTTACAGAGGATGGGGTGCTCTTGTTTTGATCTTCTGACCGCTGACCCCTCTTTCTATTATAAAGGGAATTTGTAATTCAAATCTCCTGTTATAAGGGAAAACAGGTAGGGTTTTTTATGCTGAATACGAATTTAAATGATGAGTGAGCTGGAGTTGTCAGGCAAAGTGAATTTCATCTGGAAAATAAAGATGATGACACTTCCGGATTTTGTTAAAATTATCTTGAAGATGTAGTAAATAAAAATCAATATAAGCAAATCAAAGTGAATTTGGGAAAGACGGCCAGTGAAGCTCTAGCAGCTGCAACCAACAAATTTTACGGTGTTGTAGCAAAAAGTTTATTTGATCAGCTTTCAAAATATGTTGGTTATCCAGTTCAAATGATCTTATTTAATACGGTGCTTTGTTCAAAATATCTCTCTAAATAAATAACATTACAATTTTGCATAACTACTTAAGCGACATTGTTGATCTAAGGGTCTAATTAATCTTATCATCGTAACCTACCACTTTACTGAATGTTCCAGTTTTTATTACCATTTTCTTAGAATTTTCTCGACGAAAAATGCTACAATATAAATTTATAAAAATGCTAATTTCTATTTTTTTTTTCCAGTGACATGCAGAAATCAAAGAAAAATACTTCTACGAATTTTAATTTAATTTTAAATTAAGTTAATTCCTTCACACAACTATAGAGACAAAGATAAGTAAAATTTCTGTATTTATGATATATGAATGTCTAAATCTGTGAGTAAGCTGTCAAAACTATTATAAATATATAAATAAATCGGATCTACTTATATATAAATAACAAACAAGAAGAAAAACAAAAAACTCAAAAAGTTGTTTATCGGTGAGTATGTGAGCAGAGATCTATATCATCAAACCATAAGTTGACATCCAGTAAGTTCAACCTATGAAATGCTGTGATTTTCTCTGGAATTTTCTCTTTGGGAATCCTCGTACTATGTGCTCCACAGTCACATTTGGCCTAAAGATCCGCTATGCGAGCCCTTAGAGGGAGTGTGCATGTCATACATTGTATTTAATACATTTCTAATTCCTGGTGCAGTATTTTTACCACAGCATCGTGTCGAATTCAGTTGCAGCGAACGCTTGACAACCCATGTGATATGCTGGATAGATTCAGATGTTTGGCAACCATATTTGCATCTGCCGTTATTGATAGAAGGGTCTTTAACGATGTACTTTAATCAGTTGTTAGTTGGAATTACTTGACCTTGAATTGCCAACATAAAGCTTTCCGT
The DNA here is from genome assembly GCA_034190945.1 of Octodonta nipae. NCBI lineage: Eukaryota > Metazoa > Arthropoda > Insecta > Coleoptera > Chrysomelidae > Octodonta > Octodonta nipae. The sequence goes on along the minus strand of CM067219.1, from coordinate 5,400,613 downwards.
TTCAGGAAACATATGAGCAGATATCAACCAGTAATTCGACGCTGCACTGTCAATATAATCTTGATTACTTTTATGTTTTTTGGGTAATAACACCACAATAGAAATAAAACGACGTATATTGCAGGAATACCAAACGTTTCAAAGTCTATTCTGACTTCGTTGTCAATGACTTTATATTTTAAAATCTACATCAATAAATATAAAGCCATTGACAACGAAGTCAGAATAGACTTTGAAACGTTTGGTATTTCTGCAATATACGTCGTTTTATTTCTATTGTGGTGTTATTACCCAAAAAACATAAAAGTAATCAAGAATATGCCACAAACAACGTTTAGAAGACAATATAATCTTGGTTGACGTCACTTATAGGTCTTCCATTAAGGGGCTTCTCTTTCCATTTGGGCAGTTACTGGTCAGTAGTCTGGTGGTGTGGACGTGTGGAGGAAGCGATTGAGGCGGCTGGAGGTCTTTCGGACAACCAGTACGGCTTTCGAAAGGGAAGGTCCACAATACAGGCTGTTAGCAAAATTTTGCAACTGGCTATGGAACCTGGGTACGTTTGGGCGGCTGTTATTGGCGTGGATGTTGAGAATGCCTTTAATACGGCCAGATGGGAGGGAATCGTGGAAAGAGCGGAGGAATTGGGAATGGATGCGGGGGTTGTAAATGTCCTGAAGGAATACCTGACAGGCAGAGTGATTGTGGTGGGAGACACCGAGATTGGACTTATGCAGGGGGTCCCTCAGGGTTCGGTCCTTGGGCCAACTTTGTGGAACCTGCTGTATGACCCGATCTTAAGGTTGGCTCTGCCAAAGGGATGCGTCAGCCTGGCTTTTGCAGACGACTTGTCAATCGTCGTGAGGGCCAGGGGTCTGGATGAGATGGTAGCTAAGGGCAACGAGTCTTTGGCTATCATCAGGGAGTGGTTCGATAGGAACCATCTAAGGGTAGCTCCTCAGAAAACCGAATGCGTCATTCTGAGGGGCCCCCTTGGGAAGAGGAGAGGCGTTGCCTTCTCTTGGGCTGGGGTGAGGGTGGTCCCTAGGAAATTTATTAAATGTCTGGGGATCACCCTCGATGATAGGCTCATCTGGAATGAGCATATTCGATGGGCTACCCAGAAAGCCAAGGGGGTGGTGGCGGCACTGTCAAGGAAACTCCCCAACATCGGGGGTCCGCGGGGGCAGAAAAGGATGGTGTTGTGTAGTGTCGTTAGGTCTGTCCTGCTCTATGGCGCACCGGTATCGTACGAGGGGCTGTGCGTCATCACGGGGCAGCTTCCTATAGGAATCGAGGTCGATGAAAGGAGTAGGATCTTTGAAAGGGTCGAGAGAGGGGAGGATCGAGTGAGAGTGAGAAAGGAAGAGAGGGAGAGATCCTTAGATATATGGGAGAGGGAATGGAGAAGTGAGGATGCGGGAACGGCGTCCTGGATGAGGAGGCTCGTCAGAAACCTGAAAGCGTGGGTTGGCTGTCCACATAGGCAGTCCAGCTATTATCTGACACAGCTGCTGTCTGGACACGGGTGCTTTCGGCAGTATTTGTTCAGATTCAAGAGGAAGGAGGCTGAGTGGTGCGTGTACTGTGGACAAGTGGATACCCCTGAACATACTTTCTTTGAGTGTGAAAGATGGTATTGGTATAGAATGCGAGCAGAGAATGAGTTGGGGTGCGCTCTAGAGGCGAGGAATGTCGTAGAACGGTTGATGGAGAGCGAGAGGAAGTGGGGAGTGATTGTAGAGTTCCTGGCCAGGGTGGTAAGGGACAAAGAGAGAGAGGAGAGGGAGGTGATTGAAATTAGGGAACTGGTAGGTTAGGGACTAGGGGCCGGGGTACCTGACGTAATATCTTCGTTGATAGTTCCAGGTACCTAGAGGGCAATTGGAGGTATTTTAGTGAGTATACGGGTAACCGGGAGCCTCACAGACAGCATGTCGTGATTGAACCAAGCGCATGGCCAATCCGTAATAGGATTTCACCTCGGCAAAAAAAAGTCTGGTGGTGTAATTGGACGTGATGTTCTATCAGTCGCAGTAGTGTTGAGTTATACGTATGACTGTGTAGATGAGAACATCTGGCGAGTTGACTACGCAAGTTTTTATTTTTGTTATATTCTTAAGGATAATGATTTTGTACCATAATTGAACACAAATCTTTTGAAAATATATTAATTACAACCGACAAGTTTAAAAAATGTATATTTTTACTGTTATTTTTTGTTACGTTAGTTTTAATAAAAAATTAATTAATTGTCTCTTCTGCCATTTTATTGTAATCCATATTAAATGATCGGGCATACTGAAGGTCCCTACTTTCCTATATAGTTTCTTTTGATAACAAAGGGTTGTTTATCCAGTTACTTAAGTTTTGCTTGGGCTAGAACTAAGTCTTTACCTCTTATAATATTGATTCAGCTTTTCTAGACCATTGGTGAGAGTTTCTTTTCCATTTGAAAGCTTTACTCTGGGTGGCTATTTCAGTTGTAGGCATGGTTGAACCCCGAGGTAAAGAAATACACGACTTGCTGGTCAGCTCTCACACTATTTATCTTACACAGCATTTTTTTAAATATGCTATAGCAGATTCGTCATATTAATACAAGGTATGATTCTTTTCAATTTGAGCATCCAGGGGTTATAGGCTGCATTTAGCTCTAAGAACGTCACTGAGGTTTTCATTCCCCTCTTGGAATCCTGCTTCGATATAAGATATAAGAACCAGAATCTGCTCGCAGCAACTTCTACCATTTCTACATGCAGCGTGACTTGGAAAGACCACTCTGTCAATATGATCGTATATTAGGTTATATACCAGCCGTTTGCGATATTTATATATTAATTTATAAATTCTACGCTAGATATTTTCCACAATTTTAAGGTTTTGTAGGGGCCCAATAATCATCACTGAACTCATGCTTTTAGAGAGCTTTTCACATTCCTTTGAATGAAAATCTGTATGGAAAGCTAGTTACTTCGAAAAGTTTATAAAACTTTTGAAAGATTATCCCAAATGTTTCATAGGTGGTGTGTACAATGTCGGCTCAAAGCAAATGCAGCAAATCCGGATGTCCCTCAGGGCACTGGTATTGTCCTCATGGGAAATAAAACCATGATGCTTGAGGCCATCAAACGTCATATCGAAAGAAATCCAGCACTTGAAAAGATCTTACCTCACATTAGGGGTAATGTTGGTTTTGTTTTCACCAGCAGTGATCTTGTGGAAGTAAGAGATAAGCTTTTTGAAAACGAGGTCAAAGCTCCAGCCCGTACTGGTGCCATCGGTCTCTTGCCTGTAGTTATCCCTGCACAAAACACTGGATTGGGATTCGTCCAGGCCTTGAGAACTCCAACAAAAATTTCAAAGGGTACTATTGAAATTATCAATGATGTACACATCCTTAAACCAGGAGACAAAGTCGGTGTCTCCTCAACAGGTTGAACATCTTTCCTTTATCATATGGTCTGCAAGTTGAACAAATCTATGATTCTGGTACCATCTTCGAGCCTGCCATTTTGGACATCAAGCCTGAAGATTTGAGGGAGAAATTCTTGGAAGGAGTTGCCAATTTGGCAGCTCTCTACTTACGTATCAGATATCCCACAAACCCAATGGTTTCAATAACTTGTTGGCCATCGCTGCAGTTACTGGGGTCGAATTCAAAGAGGCTGCTACCTTCAAGGAATTCATTAAGGATCCAAGCAAATTTGCAAGTGCTGCTCCGGCCGCTGCTTCAGCTTGGGCTGCCGCTGCAGAATTCAAAAAGGAGGAGAAAAAGGAAGAATCTGAAAAATCAGATGATGACATGGGCTTCGGGCTTTTTGATTGAGAATAATTTGACTAAGATTATTTGCTTTTAAGCTAAGAGCCAGACAGTCGTAATAAATGAAACTTGTCTGTAAAACTTGATGTGTTATTTGAATCTACCAATTTTTCACATACTGGGAAGTTGCGTCCAGAAAGAAAAATACAACAATTTCTCTTAAGTATGATTTTGATTACTTACTAATTTTCGTGTATGAATTTTCTTACTTTTTGATTCGTTTTTCTGACAATCAAATGCGGAATTTTAATATTAATTGTAAAATCTATTTCCATGTATCGACTCAGATTGAAATTGACTTATTACATCTACAAGTTTGCCTTTTTATTCTCCTATAAATATTTACTAAAATCTAATATCCGAAAGGAATAAAAACAAACATACAAATCCAACACTCCGTTACCGTACTCTAATTTATTATATAAAAATGTACCATCAGTATCATTCTCGTCTCTTTCTCATTCCATTAAAGCATATCCTTCGCAAAAATCCCGGAGTAAATGTCAGCCTCTTCATCCCTGGATTACTTACCTCCAGTCTATTGGTCCAGTTGTTCTTATCTCCACAGCGACGTCAGCTTTACCTCAGTCTCTCGCTCTTTATATACCTATTTAGTTATTGGAGAACACTGAGATTTGACTTTACACTGAGAAACAAACTTCAAATATCAAAGATAACCAATTTTACATATTTTTGAATTCTAAAGGATCAAGAACCGCTGTTTGGAAACGGAAAACCAAGTACACAATATGTTGAAATTTTATCAGGAGGCGGGCGCGAGACCTTTGCAAAAGGGGCATAGAATTGTTTCCAAAATATTATTGTGGAATACAAACCAAAAAAATCGAATAGGTGTCAAAAAAATGAATCAGCAAAATAGGTATACGTAATCCACAATTAGATATAATATAATAATAAATCGTCTATATTAGCAAAGCATACAAGCATTTACATTAAAGTATGAAGTATGAAAAACAGGTTACAAAAAATATGTATAAAAGAAAACAAAATAGAAGATAAATCTTTGCCCCTACAAGGCGAAGATTAGCTTAAAGCTACTCTGACTCTTAACCTTGTAGGAAACTTATAACACTAAGACCTATCACAGAAAGAAAATCACAAAAAGCTTATGAAATCTGTTTTTAATATTCCAACAATAGTTTTAATTACTTTACAAAATGAAGATACTAGCAATGAAACATAGGCGTAGTTTTTATTAAATAGTTTCACCGCATTGTAGGTAAAACTTCGCTGGAACAGTGCGGTCTGATGGTGACGCATTGTGAATGTTAAACTATGTCTTATCAATCTGTTGTGAACATATTGTCTGTATATTAACTTTTTGAAAAGGTATTCAGGTAACTCAGTCTTTACCAATCTGTACAAAAAGGTTAGAAAAAGAAAATCAAAATTAATTTGGACTTTCAGTCAATTTAGTTCACAAACCTTAGCAGACTCCCTATCATATTTGCGGAGATTAGGCACGCATCTACAGCAACAATTTTAAACATACCTTAGTCTCCTTTTCGAAGAAAAATCCAAACAGGGGTAGTAACAATATTACAATAATTAAGTATTGACATAACTAATGACTCACACAGTTTTTTCACGTATTTTATAATTTATTATATACCTTAATATACAAGAGTCTTAGACGTATGTAACATTTTTTCAGTAGAATTTTAACATGATCTCGAAATCTAAGTGAACTTTCTATAATCAAACCTAAAATTTTAACAGTATCAGAATAATTCAATCCAGTATCATTCAATGTGAGTTGGATAGTGCTTTCGAGTTGAGCTCTTCTCGTCTTAGAACAAAATAGGATTACAGATTGTGTGCAGTAGAAAACTGGAAAACAGCATCTAAATCTCGGTTAATATTTGCTGTTACATTTTCCAGTGATTCTGAAGAGGATAAATAATGAATTAATTAGGTATCGTCTGCATATAATTGAATATCCGAGTTCGAAACTATTTTCGGCAGGTCTGACGTATATAGAAGAAACAGGAGAGGCCCTAGTAAGGATCCCTGGGGTACCCCTGAAACAACCATTCTTGGCTTAGATTGTTAGAAAAATTAAGGGGGCGCGACAATTTTTTTAAAGGGGGGAGCAGGTATAAAAAGGTTGGAAATCACTCTTTAGTTATTTCAATATTAACTCTTCAATAGATATGAATCAAATGCTAAATATTAAAAGAAAACATCAAAACATGAACTATTATTATTACGAGACCTGTAAGGTACACTTTTACATACAAATTCACAGCCCATATTTAAATAGCTATGTCTTGCCATCTACCCCGTATGAAACAAGCTTAAGTATGCTACAAAAGGTATAAGAGCTATTAGCTAGGAGAATGTAATTTTAAGAAATGAAAGCTCTAGAGGATGTCCTCAGTAGTGGTACTGAGAAGCTGATGTCATTGTCAAAATCAGATATCGTAATTACAATTACTAAATAACAATTAATTAATTAATACAAAGTATTGACAAAATAAATAGAAGAAGGTACTAAATTGTTTTGTCTTAACCTGTATCCTTTCTGTGTTGTTTTAGTAGTTCTTTATCAGAAGTCTTTGCTATATAGTGTGGAACAGCCAAATGAAATAAATAAATTCGATAAATAATAGAAATGGAAGAACAAGGTGATAGTGGCTAATACCAGCTTTCTTATTTTAAATGCAACCCCCAATATTTCTTAAAAATATAAAAAAACATTAATGTCAATGTAGGAAATGTTCAAAATGCTCGCCGCGAACGTCTTGACAACATGCTAATCTGGTATAGAAATATCTTTTAAAATTACTCAACATCTCAGGCGTCATTGATCCAATCGCACGCGAGATTCGTCTTTTTAGGTCATCTAAGATAAGGGGTTTAGCTTTGTTTACAGTACTTTTGACATATAACCAAAAAAAGTAGTCCAATAGCGTCAAATCAGGAGATTGTGCTGACCTTTCTATCGATCCGCGCCTCCCAATCCACCGATTTGGAAAAATTTGGTTCAGGTACTGCCGGGCATTGATTCCATCTTGCTTGGCATGACATTATTTTGGTGCAGTCTAAATGTTTATCTCCATTCAAGTTGCCATCAATGAAAAAGGGACAACGATATGATTTCCAACAATTCCTGTCCAAACATAAACTTTTTTAGAATATTGCGTGTTTCTCTGTCATACAGTGAGGATTCTCATTAGACCAACAGCGGTAGTTTTGACGATTAACATGACCGTGAAGTGTAAATGTTCTCTCATCAGAAAACAAAACATCTTCTAATTGGATCACATGGTTATCTAACCTTACCATCATTTGTTCACAGAAATACGGTCTCCTATCGAAATCGTCTTCCATAAGCTCCTGAGTTGGCATCATTTCATAGGGATGCATTTTACTTTCCTTTAATAATCGAAAAATTGATGTGTGGCTAAGGTTGAACAGTGGGGCTGTTTTTCGGCAAGAATCATGTGGGTTTTCTTGAAACTCAAGCATAATATCCAATTTCGTATTATCACTTAGAGCATTGGCAGCTCCTTTCTTTATCTGTCTTACATGGCCAAGCTCGCGAAACTGCTTTTCCATTTTGCTAATTGTTCCTTGGGATAAAGGCGGCAAATTTGTAAAATTTTCGTGAAATAAGCGAGAAACTTCCATTTGTGCCAATCATTTGAATGGTTATTTTGTGCATTTCTGTTAAATGAACCATTTTTCTGATATTATTACAACGAAAATCAAATTTTCTGCAGGTATTCTATATTACTTGGGTGTTATATTGGTCCTTTTCCTATTTATTATTGATTTTAGATAAAAGAAGAAAATCTTAAAATATTACCTGGTCCCTGTTTTTTACACTGGACTAAATTGGATGAATATTTCGATAACTAACTTAATGAAATTTAAAGTTATGCATTTCATTCTTTCACTTGAAAAATTCTGGATGGATTCCGGAATTCTAATAAGAAGAGATACCACCTAATCAATTTTGTTTCTGGGTGTAGATGAAGTAGCAGGATCGCGAATCACAGAATGTCCTATAAAATGGCTAACAAGTCGGATTTGTTTCGCCAGATATTCGTTTCGCATTAGAAGCGCGTTCGTTTCTTCAGCAGAGCATCTAATAAAAACAGAAACGCTATTGTTGGATCCTTATGGAACGAGACCAGACGGTAGGATACTGGAAATGGCCTGTAAAAGTTTACGGCCAACAGGATAATGAGGTATGTATGTGTATGCCGAATACGATGCTGCTGTTTCATCTCATCGAAAACTATACGACAGACACTGAAAGGTATAAAGAGGAGATATTATTAAATTATACGGACGTTTTGGCAAGAAATGGAGCTACATGTTTGTTGTGCACTTTTATGAGGCGTTTTGAATATCCTTATGTTCAGTTAATGATAGATAATATTACGAAATATGTAGTTAAAACCAATCTGTGATAAAGGGTTTACAAATAAATGCATCACAACTCCAATATGAAACTAAATAAAACATTTAAAAAAATGTATAACCGACTTCTGCCTATAACTAAAAAGTTAAAAATAATTATAACAAAATTCAACTCTAGCAAATAAATAACACATTCAATGTTGTTAGGTACCTACCCAGGAAGTAAAAAATGTAAACATTAAAAATTGCTCATTCTGTACAAATTAATTACCTACCAATCTAGTATATTTTTGAAGTCGGTGCCAAGCAAATCTAAAATCCTTCATTGCGTACTTATCTACTCCTTCATCAAACTTGATTGTTGCTTGGCACCGACTTCAAAAATATACTAGATTGGTAGGTAATTAATTTGTACAGAATGAGCACCTTTTAATGTTTACATTTTTTACTTCCCGGGTGTTATTTATTTGCTAGAGTTGTATTTTGTTATAATTATTTTTAGCTTTTTAGTTATAGGTGGAAGTCGGTTATATTTTTTAAAAAATGTTTTATTTTCAACTTTTTAGTTTTTTTGAACTCAGGTAGTTTTCATTCTTTATTTTGTGTGTATAACCTTAATAGACAGAACCAGGTAACATCGAAAGCCTCAACATTACACAATGATACATTTTCATTTAAATTGACAGGTAAATATTTACGAACAAAATGTACGCTTTGACTTAACAAGCCCAAACAATATTTATGACTTATGGACCACGCCATGTAACCTTTTTTCAACTTTTTTGACAACTCTGTATAACTATAGGTAAATCCTCTCCGCCCTATGTACCAACCATCATGTACATACGACTGGCCACGGACAAGCATAAATTTGTTAGCTGCCTTCTGTAAACTATAGGACGGAGTAGAATCCATTCCATATTTACGGAGTCAAATCCGTCCTATATTTCAACCATAGTATATAACTCCTTGTGGGCTACCCCATAAATTATTTCATTTTTAACATTTTATATTATCGCCTTGTGTAACATTAATTCCTCTACACACTTTATGCAACTTCTTATGGGCTATAAAATAACTAATTTTTTAATCACACTGTATAAATATAATTCGCATAATTTAAATTTCACATTTTTTCCAACATTTATATACCACCACACGTCCAGTCCACCCTATATTAAAACCATCCTATATATACGTCTGCCTATGGATCACTATTATTCTACTACGTCCTATATTTCAATCATCATATAAATGTAACTCCTTTACATCGTGATTTTGTTTGCTATAACTAAACACCCTGTGTATAAACGCACCAAATAGCAGTTTAAAGTTTGACATGTGTTGTCACTGAATTTTCTATTAGGCCGGGAGAATGTGACAACCAAAAGCACCATCTTCGCAAAATGGAAAAATTTGCATTTAAATAGGTATTTGCCTAGTATACAAATAAAACGAGCTTGGTACTTGATTTAAGGAGCCGAAAATACTATGCTTTACTACCTATATGCTTGAGATGTACATAGAAAATTTTTTGATAAGAATTTTGGAATTTTGGGCGATTTTCTGCAAAACTGCAAGTTGCACGTCGCAGAAAATTATATGAGATCACCTAGGGATCTGCCTTAATAGATTAAACGTTAAAAAAACTATACACATCCATAAGAAGTTATCGAAAAATCGACAAAAATATTAGGGATATTGGTCTATTTCCATGCAGGCCTGTGTTCATTCACAAATTTCATCACTTTACCAATAGAATTCTTTTCCAAAATTTGAAGTTTCACCAATCCGGATATATACTCTATTAAACAAGACCATATTCATTCAAAACGGTTCACCAAAGGAGAATAAATCAGGTAACACACATACAAAAAAAAAATTTTTTAAAAATACGCGACGAATTGATAACCTCCTCCTTTTTGGAAGTCGGTTAAAAATGATTTAAAATCCACTGTCAGTTTCATTTTTTTTGTAATAATCTATTTTAATTATTACTCGTCAATAGAATCAGATATCACAAACATATCCAGGAGCCATATTTTAATTCGGAAATTCCTTAAATTTTGTACGTTGATCGTTTGAACGTTGAATTCTTTTTTAAAAAGCCTTATCATAGGTTTCTGTTTTGAAGGCAGAAATTAGTTAGGAGTTGGATTCCCGTTTAAGCCGTCGGGGTAGCCGGACATGTGTGTTCGTCTTAGGTTAAGTTAAGCAGGTCCAGCGCCTGATATCCACAACATAAGCCATCAACCGAGTAGTGAACCCATTTATGGTTATAAAATTCCCTTATTTTCCATAAAGACGCTTTGATAGTGAAAATGACGCTCTAAGAGTGATTAGTGATAATGGGTGTGATGTGCGTGTAAAACGGGAATCTAAGGCTACCCCGATTATGTAAATATTTTTCTATATTTATCTACATAATCATACCTACTAGCTATATATGGGGAAGAATTATTAGACATTTTATTTCAAGAAATTGTTTATTTTTATATTTTTTATCTACATTATAAAAACACTTGTTTATGGTCAATAAGATCGAAAGATCAAGACCACTACCGGCCGCAAGGCCAACCTTGGAAGAAGAAGAAGGTTTCTGTTTTAAAAAAATTGAGTAACAGACAGTTCAAGTATTACGCAAGCATTATATTGCTTATTTTGATTGACATGGGTGGTAAGAGCTTTGGTTACTTTTGCTGACAAGGGGAAGGGCGGGGAGGGTGCAATTTAATTAACGGTTTATATGGCCAAATTTGTCCCCCTTTGTAAGTCTTTTGATGAGTTTTTGCGATTTTCAAAATAAATAGTATTTTGGGACATATTAAAATATGTCTGAATAAACGATCAGAAATACGATTGTTTTAAACTTTAGTTTTGAAGATTTCATTTGAACTTATATTTCTTTAATTTTGGGAATAAATTTCTATCAGTTATGATTCGTATAGTTCTGATTGCCCAACGCTGCACTTACAGAAAACAATTCCAATTGTTTTTCTTTTATTCTACAACATACCATCCTGTATGATCGGGTCGTTCCCCGACAATAAATCCTCCTTTTCCTCAAACTGCATCGTCGCTTCAAACAAACAAAAGCCTAATTTTCCTAAGTGGTCGTTCCAGTCAGGTCAATGCGATCGCAGACGGTCGAGATTGACGAGTTACATTAGCAAATGGCTACCCCTCTTTTATCCAGAACAGAGCTCACATAATTCCGAATGTCCTTTGCTTACCGTTCCGTTCGATAGATGAGGAGACTGGCAGCTGCTTCGGACAATGGAACTTCCCACGCAGGACAACAACAGCCGGTGAATCCCATAAACGGGATAATGGTGTGTCGGTGGAAAAATATTTCGTGTTGAGGTGCCTTTATGGGGATAACCAACTACAGAAGTGTTTCTGGTAACATCAAATATGGTGAAATGTTGGAAAAATGTCATGTTTACAAAGTGTTAACAGAAAGCTATTTTGGGGAATAACGAAGTAGAACTACATCAATATGAAGGAAGATATACGTGAAGGGCAAATGTGTGGAATCAAGCAAATATCTCTGGAATTATTAGAGATATCAAAATGAAATTTGGAAGGTGGATACTGCAGTAGATTGCCTACTTGTCTCCAAATTTTTTTACAATTTTGAACTTCCTGTTTTACCGGAAGTAATACCTACCGAGATATTAACAGAAAAGTAATTAAGGAAAGGAAAAATCTAATATCCATTAAAGAAATACATAATCATAATTATTAACTAAATCTAAGTGATTTTCAAAACATTGAAACTTAACTAAACTTAATGTATTAGATGTTCAAACTGAGTACCGTTTACTTCTTGACAATAAGCAAGTCGTTTTTTTAATTCTCTAGTAACATTAGCTATTACTTCTGGTGTAATTCTCTGGATGTTTTGAGTTATTCTTGCAGCTAATTCTTGAAAATTATTTGGCCTATCAACATAAACCTTAGACTTTAAGTAACCCCACAGAAAATACTCTAGTGGATTAAGATCGGGACTTCGTGCAGGCCATTCATAAGTACCCCTTCTTCCAATCCATCTGTGATGAAATGTCCTATCTAAATGATCTCGAACAATGCGAGCGTAATGGGGTGGTGCTCCATCCTGCTGAAACCAGATATTATTTGGTAATTGTTCATTTACCTCCAATGCCGGAATAACTTGTGTCTCCAAGAGCTGTAATTACCTATCTCTGATTAAGTTTCATGTAGGAAGAAGGGTCCCACGATTCTGTTGTTATAAATGCCGGCCAAACATTCAATTTTTGGGGATGTTCTGTATGAGCCTCTTGTACCCAAATAGGATTACTTTGCGACCAGTAGCGGCAGTTATGTCAATTAACAATACCATTTAAAAAAAATGTAGCCTCGTCTGAAAACACCACATAGAGCAATGGTTAAATTGGGAAAGATTTGCAGTTTTACTGGCCCAATTTATGGACACTTTCGGATTTTTGTAAAAAGTAATGGCTTACTAGATATTTTGAAAAAACGAAATTCTGTTGATTTAGTCAAATCCCTCTAGCTCCTTTGTTTTTGATTCTATAATAAAGTGTAAATATCAAAATTGAAGGGAATTGTATCCCGAATATGATTGTTATGTCCCCGTTTGCGTGACAGCTCTCGTTTTCGAGAGATGACACAAACTTATCTTTTTTGAATGTTCAACGATATAATACTTGAAACAGTTATTCATAAAAATAACGGAGTTATGGATACTTTTCTCTCTTATTTTCACTTTTAACGTAGGTAGCCATGAAAAAGATTGTTTTCACTTTGACGTTTCCTCATTTGAGAGTAATTCCATTAGTAGTGCTGAACTGACAGTTGATATTAACAAGTGGAAAATGAAAATGGACTAGAAAAACTGAATATGGTGGAATGTTATATCATATGCCTTAAAAATTCACTTCGTGCAGCTGAGGAATACTTTCGTAGATATTTTAATCGTCGTCAACCTGCTCTATGTACATTTAAGAGGCTTTACGATAGTTTACGCAGATATGGATCTTTTACTAAATCACCAAAGGAACGTAATCAAATTAACGAAGCAGCACAAATAAATGTTTTGGCAATGGTAAATCAAAATCCATCTATATCAATTCGTGAGATTGTGGCACATCTCAACGAACTATAGTTAAGGTAGTGAAAGCGCAAAAGTTCCACCCGTACAAACTTTCAGTTTCTCAAACTTTGCATGCTGGTGACGAACATCGACGTATTTTGTTTTGTACATACATGATTTAGAGACATGTGCCTTGAAAATCCACAGTTTCCATTAAATGTTTTATGGTCAGATGAAACTAGATTTACTAACTGCGGTATGTTCAATAGACACAATGAGCATATCTGGGCTAAAGAAAACCCTTTCTATGTAGAACAAAGACGACCCCCAGATAAAATTTGGTTTTAATGTTTGGTGTGGTATCATAGGGTCTACTATTCTGGGGCCTTTTTTCTATGACTAATCACTTACTGGGGAATACTACTTGGATTTCCTGCAATGCATTTTTCAAGACATGTTGCATAATTTGAATTTGAGAACTCGTTTAGAAATTCAGTGGTTCCAACATGATGGAGCACCTGCTCATAACTCGTTATTAGTAAGACAACACTTAGATACTATCTATCCAAACTCTTGGATAGGAAGAAATGGCCCACTCGAATGGCCACCCCGGTCTCCCGATTTGGCAGTTAAAGACTTCTATTTATGGGGTGCGCTAAAAAACAAAGTATACAAAAGAAAGTATGAGACAGTTGGTGACCTAAGGGAGGCGGTATTACAAACAATTGAAGAAATTGATATGCGGTCTGTGAGGTAAGCGGTAATGTCAATCTTAAAAAGATGCAATTTTTGTCTAAATAACAATGGTGGACTTTTCGAATATAAATTGTAACCATTATTATGTAATTTAATTTCTTAAGTTTTTAGTAAGTACCTACTTATTTAGTTTTTTCGTTATATCTGATATACCTAATAAAAAAATCGTTAATTTTTTTTTGGAATAGTTATTAATAAATCAATCTATTTCATGGCTAACTACATTAATAACTAATTAACTATATCGAGTATTATATCGTTGTAAAGCTCTAAAAATGTGCGATTTTTTGAGGTCATAGCCAACTATGGTTTCCATTCAAAAAAAGATGAGTTTGTGTCATATCTCGAAAACGAGAGATGTCACGCAAACGAGAACAGGGCAATCATATTCGGGATACAATTCTCTTCAATTTTGATGTTCACACTTTTTTATAAAATCAGAAACAAAGGAGCTAGAGAGATTTGACTAAATCGACAAAATTGCGTTTTTTTTTTCAAAATATCTAGTAAGCCATGACTTTTTACAAAATTCCGAAAGTGTCATTAAATTGGGCCAGTAAAACTGCAAATCTTTCCCAATTTAACCATTGCTCTATCTCCGCTAGTTTTCGAGATCCCCATAATGATCATCAAATAAACTCACCTTGTATATAAATAGGCAAAAACAAAACGGTTCGGTACCATTTTCACCTCTGTCCCTCAACTGATTTTTTTAGTAGCTATTGACAAGTAGCTTAAGCCTTAATCTAATGTTCAAAATTTGACAGCACTTGGCAGTAAAAACCCAATGTGTACAATCATCTAGCAAAGTATGAATATTACTAAAATAATCGACTTTTACTTACGAAGATGTATGCTCTAAAAACTTTCTTTTCTATTCATATATGACGTTACTTTTTCACAAAACCGATGACGACAGCAACTATTAAAGTATTAAAGTAACCAAATTGAATGAGTTTATAAGAAATTTGCGCATTTACAGAAATATCCACATGAAATGTTTCATGTAAATACACGATTTAGAGAATCTAAAGCTAATTGATACATTTGATTTCCGAACCTCACGACTTGAGTATGTAAATTCTCTCAGTCATGAACTTCTCACAAATCTAATCACAATATACTAATATTTTGGAAAACCAAATGTATCCTTTGTCAAAAGGTACTAAAACACTCGAGATGTGATATGCAAATATATTTTTAATTATTTATATTTATGTCATATGCAAATGAAACTTGAATAAGTATTACAGCATTAGTAATAAAATAAGACGAATCATTTTGAAGTTTTAATATAGGGTAATCTTTTAAATTAATTTTAACATCTCATCTAAAGATTAGCAGTCAGTCAAAATTTGTTTAATGTTTTTTAACGATATGTGATATGCTGCAAATATATTTTTACTTATTTATCTAATAATATAATACAAATAATGTTTCTTTATTTTTCGGCATGCTAATCGTAAGGGTCCTAATCAGATTGGTGAAAAAAGTTGTCGACCCGTAATTTTTTTGTTTCAATTTTTTTTAAATTTCCTCTACAGATTTATAAAATTTTAACTATTTTACATAAAAAAATTATCTTTCTTCTAATCGATATTTTAGACTTCTATAAGAAGTTTACAAATGTTTGCTCATACTCCCGTTTCGCTCTATTTTAGTAATTGTACTTGTGTTCAAGCCTTTGATCATCTCCATAGTATTTTTTGTTTTTCTTTATTTGTCAACGTTTGGAAATATACAGTAATTTCGTGACATGTGGTGTTATTTCCCAGAAAGTGCTTAAACATTGAAAAAATATGCCGCAAATACCCTTCAGAAAACAAAACCACCACGTATATTCCGACCACAATATTTTAGGTTCAGACTATTTATTTACATTAATATGAACATGTTGACTAGCACTATACTCTTCTTTTGCAGTAACACAAATATCAGGCTAGTTCAAAAAGATGGATTTTTGAGTCTTCTTTGTTTAGAAACTGATTTTATTTCGAAAATAGGGAGATGAAGAAGTTTCTGCTCATAAAGTTTACCATATTTGCTAAGGCCTAGTCAATGGTGCCCATTTCCAAATGTATGAGATTGTTAAATCTCAAAATTATTGAAACTGTACAAACTATTTATTTTGCTTTATTCCATGTCTTCTTTTATTATGGTTCACTGAGCACTAGAATATTTGATGATAACTTCTCGGAAAACTAACGGAATATGTTAGTTTCCCAAGTAATAAATTGTAACAAGCGACTAACGACTCTTAAAGTGAAATTTCCAAGATTAACAAAATTTGTGACCATATTTTTTTGCAATGATCATTTAAACTTTTCAGAAAATTGGTTTCTAGAGCGTTCAGCTTAACCTTCTTAAGAACTTATTACACTCGCTTCCCACCAAGTTCGAAACTTATGAATTCTCCTCAAACTGGCGAGCTATTAATGTAAATGTTCTCTGATCGAAGCTAATGACCAGAGATTTCCGAAGCACACCTGCCGCCCGGGGCGAGAGCTGACCTTAACTTTTCTCAAACTATCCCCAAGAAACTAGACGCCATTAACTGCATCTGCTGCATAAGTTTCATATCGCTAAATATATTATAGTTCGTGTATGAAATTTATTAAACATTTAATATTTTGCATTCACATCAAACTCAAAACTACTTATTATAGTGCAGAAGAGATCTGTTCAAAAATGGCTTAGTTAGGCTATTTTCGATCTAACCTTATAGCTCAGACAAATATGGGGGGGCAACCTCAGAATGAAAGAAAATAAGCTGGATCTTTACATAGTAAAACGTCGCTTTCAGCCGTCTCTCCCTGCGTATGCTTAGATCTTTTTAACAAGTCAAAAGATTTTAATGCGGTTTTCGTCAATAGCTTGAGTGTTTCACAAGTTTATACGTATAGTTTAATATTATTTTGGGTCAATTTGTTTAAATATGATGATGATTGTTCATCAATGTGGCTAAAGTACTCGCTCTGTGATCATTACATCAGAAAGCACATTAGGGACGTTGGTTAGAGCGTCTGGCTAATACTCCGAAGGTCTCGGGTTCGATGCCCAGAGAGGCAACTTTTTTTATCTAAACTATTTTTTATGATTCATTGAATTTATTTGTGGGTTCTTGACTGGGTCCCTGAAAGGTTTAGAATCGCCTTTGCTCCCGGTAGGTGGCGTTGCCATCGAGCTAGGTAGGACCAATTGTGATGAAACTTTTTGTTTGTGGAAACTTTTTGTGGGTGTATGAGTGCGTTAGATTTACAGTACAATACAGTAGGGGGCGCTGCAATCCGAATGTTAAATATTGTTTTAACTGCTAAACGGTTGGCCCTATTTTCATAAAAAATTTTGTATTAGTTTGTAAGAGTACGTGGAAGGTTTCAAGTCACAATTGTACCAGATGGGGGCGCTGCCATCCGATTCTAGAACTTTTCTTACAGTATTTGCATTAAAATGAAATACGATTTTTTCTACTCCGTGCAAAATCACGGTAGGCCAGCTAGTACTATGTAAATCTTCATGTAACCCGAGATCCTCTGGGTTATATGGTGAATTGTCAGGTCCGCTCTGTGTGGCTAGTTCAGTTTCATATTTACTAATTATAGATTGGAGAGATGCAGGGAGTCATGTCTTTGTTTAGTTATCCATTTTCCTCTATATTTCTATTGTCTTTCTACCATCCGTGTTTGAATTTAATTTGTTATGTTGACTATTTGTTTGCAGCTGATAAAATTGATGTTGTGGCCCATCCGTAATTGGTGTTGCAATAGAGCAAACACTATCTGTTTCTAACAGCTAGTTTATGCTCTTCTAATCTCGCAGAGATTCTCCTGTTTGTTTGTCCAACATAACTTTTGCTATAGGTTTCACACGCAATCCTATATATATCCTGATTTTACCGTTTGATTTTGGGTTTTGGATATTGCAAGGTTATAACTATGGTTATCAAACGGTAAAATCAGGATTTGATGCGGATTTAACGTGGTAGTTGTGATTTCGGATAATTGGGCTGATTTTGTCAGTTGTTTTCTTGACGTACAGTAGGGTCTTTTTTGGGTTTTCCAATAACATTTTTCATTTGTTTCAATTGTGTATCCGGTCTGGTGCACAGGCAAACTCACATTTGACATTCTCAAAGGTGAAATTCTAAAAAAATAAAAATTCACAATTGAAAAACACCCACAGAAAGTGGTGCTATTTAATATTAAACTAAAACTTTTGTAGCTAAGCCAAACCACATCAAAATACTACATTCACTACAAGTCTCACTTAGTACTTTTCGCAATGCTGAACCTACCTCAATGTTTGCCTTGCTTACGCCTGTCGAAAAAAAAAACGACTTTAGCCAATGTTGCTATATTTTCTATTTCAGTAGCTCTGTTGAAAAATAATAATAAATTTCCATCCCATTAATCGGAACTGTGGAGGATTTTCAAAGTTAAAACGGCTTTTTAATATCACTTTTAAATTTCTGAAAAGAGATCCCAAAAATACCAATACGGTCCTGAAATAAGTTAAAAGTTTTTGTGATTCTAGTTAGTGATTCGTTTGACTTATAGTTAGTCATATGAAATGGCACTTTAAACAGCTCAGTATGCCTACTGCGCCTGTCCGGCACATTTAAATGAATCAAATTCAGTAGATCTGGGTATAATATCCAAGAGTTAACTATAATTCTAAATCTGTTCGAATGAGATTATATGAGTAATCATCTCTACGAAGTCCCATTTTATATGCAGTAATACGTAATAATGTAATCGATATGTTGGTGACCAGACCCCACAGCCGTATTCTAAAATTGATCTCAATAAAGTGCAGTACAGCAATTTAAATGTAGTTGTAGAAAATTCAGAGGAGGACCAATTAATGAAGATCAGAATCTTTAGGACTGGGTATGTTATATCTTCTATATGTGATTTAAAAGATAGCTTACGATCAAAGGTAATTCCGAGAACCTTGATTTCTGAAAAATTATTAAGATTATTGTTTTCTATTTGGAATTCAAAGGTTTAGTCCTCTACCAAATGATATTTGGCAACATTTTTTTAATCTTGCACCTATAAGAAAAGTGATTTATATCTTCTTGGAGAAATAAAGCAACGTCTAAGATATCATCCGATCTGTACAACTTGACGTCATCGGCGAACATCAGGAAAGGGCTCATATTTGGTAGACAGGATTTAAGGTCAACCATAAAGAAGCTGAAAAGGATAGAACCACAATGGGACCCCGGTGGGACTCCAGACAGGGCAAGTATTTCCCTTGAGACTGAACTTCCAATCTTCACCATGTGAGATCTGCTTGTAATAAAGGTTTTAAACCAAGATAGCAGCGGGTCCCTAATACCTAAGGCCTTCAGTTTTAGCATGAGGAAATCGTGGTTAACCCTCTCAAATGCCTTCGAAAGGTCAGTATAGGCAGACTCAACCTGTCTTCCCTTTTCCACTTCACTCAATATAAAATTTTGATTTAAAACTAGATTGGTTTCAGTCGACCTTCCCTTGACGAATCCAAATTGTTCTAGGTTGATTATTTGATTGGCATCCCATGAGAAATTAGTTAGGGATACTGCGCATAGGCAATCTCATTTCTTGCTGTTTTGGAAATAAATGATGATATGCACACCTAAGTTGTTGATTGACAACAATTTTTTCTCTCAAACTTTAGAAATATGTTATATCTGCACCACATTATGTTACATCAAGAGGAACCTCCTCATTTTTTGTAGATTAAAAGCTAAACCGACGTGGAACAGCAATGCAGAATTTTCAACGACACTCTGTATACAGGCAAAGCTTTCGTCCGTAACAATGTCTTAACGTCCAACGACGAACACTGTCATATTTCTTTATATTTATTTACAGTCTACTTGGGGGAGAGGAGGTGATAGGAGAACGTCACAAAGACGGCGTCAGAAGCTATCAGTCGTCTCCGTTGCCCTCCTGATTTAAATAAGCCCGGACCGCGGGCTCCGGAGTCATCTTTCCGAGAGGGAACCGGAATGGAATTCGGTTTTTGCGCCAGACCGACTGTATATGTCACTGTCGGCTACAACTACCTAATTTGAGGCGATTTATTTAAACAGAAATCCTTAAAAATCGCCGACGTTTTCGTTTCCTTGAAAAATGACAGCAATCAGATGTGAATCATGGAGTAGATCGGTTGGGTAACAGAAGAGATTTAGGTGGTTGAGTTCGGGTTATGAGAAAAAGGATAACTTTTATTTACTATCATATTTTATGTATGAGTTTGTCAAGCTGAAAATATTGTTTCGGATTGGCTCATTTTATTGCAGGACACTGATAAAATGTTCTTTAGGATCATGGCTAAATTTAGTTGTAAAAAACGTGTAAAACAAATATATCTGTGTAGTCTACCAACACGTTTTTTTTTTCAAGAATATAACAATAAATAATAAAAAAAACTAATCAAAAATATTGTTCATGCAAATGTAAAGTTTGAAATTGTGAATAAAGTTAGCACTAACACTTAACATCTTTGTTAATCATTAGGCTCACAAGTAGAGATTTACATTAGCAACAAATATTGTTCAGAAAATCGTCGTGTTTTCTTGGATTGGTTTTCAATTACTTTCCAAAAGCAGTTTTTCCAAAAACCTCTATGATTTTTTATTATTCCCCAAACAAACCCTATATGATTAAACTCTATAATTTATCAATATCAACATGATCTAATTCAGGCTTTGTTTAATTTTTTACGCTAGGATTTTCGTGGTGTTATTTAATATTTGATTTTATACAATTACAGAAATAGAATAATATTTAGTTGAAGCTGTTTGGAAAACCAATGTACCAATATAAAACTGATACTTTCGTAAGTTGCTCATCTCAATTTCGAAAACTGACACTGTTACAATGCGGAATACCAAAATCAGTTAAGACACGTGAAAGCCCATGTTCTCATAGTCTAAATATGAACAATATAAAAAACAAAATACAATATGCAAAATACAAAATACAAAATACAAAATAGAAAACACAAAGTACAAAATACAAAATATAAAATAAAAAATACAAAGTGCAAAATACAAAATACAAAATACAAAATACAAAATACAAAATACAAAATACAAAATACAAAATACAAAATACAAAATACAAAATACAAAATACAAAATACAAAATACAAAATACAAAATACAAAATACAAAATACAAAATACAAAATACAAAATACAAAATACAAAATACAAAATACAAAATACAAAATACAAAATACAAAATACAAAATACAAAATACAAAATACAAAATACAAAATACAAAATACAAAATACAAAATACAAAATACAAAATACAAAATACAAAATACAAAATACAAAATACAAAATACAAAATACAAAATACAAAATACAAAATACAAAATACAAAATACAAAATACAAAATACAAAATACAAAATACAAAATACAAAATACAAAATACAAAATACAAAATACAAAATACAAAATACAAAATACAAAATACAAAATACAAAATACAAAATACAAAATACAAAATACAAAATACAAAATACAAAATACAAAATACAAAATACAAAATACAAAATACAAAATACAAAATACAAAATACAAAATACAAAATACAAAATACAAAATACAAAATACAAAATACAAAATACAAAATACAAAATACAAAATACAAAATACAAAATACAAAATACAAAATACAAAATACAAAATACAAAATACAAAATACAAAATACAAAATACAAAATACAAAATACAAAATACAAAATACAAAATACAAAATACAAAATACAAAATACAAAATACAAAATACAAAATACAAAATACAAAATACAAAATACAAAATACAAAATACAAAATACAAAATACAAAATACAAAATACAAAATACAAAATACAAAATACAAAATACAAAATACAAAATACAAAATACAAAATACAAAATACAAAATACAAAATACAAAATACAAAATACAAAATACAAAATACAAAATACAAAATACAAAATACAAAATACAAAATACAAAATACAAAATACAAAATACAAAATACAAAATACAAAATACAAAATACAAAATACAAAATACAAAATACAAAATACAAAATACAAAATACAAAATACAAAATACAAAATACAAAATACAAAATACAAAATACAAAATACAAAATACAAAATACAAAACACAAAACACAAAACACAAAACACAAAACACAAAACACAAAACACAAAATACAAAATACAAAATACAAAATACAAAATACAAAATACAAAATACAAAATACAAAATACAAAATACAAAATACAAAATACAAAATACAAAATACAAAATACAAAATGCAAAATACAACATATAAAATACCAAAAACAAAATACAAAATACAAAATGCAAAATGCAAAATACAGAATACAAAATACAAAATGCTAAACACAAAATACCATGCAATAGTCAAACTGTTTCTTTTCTTTAAAAGCAATTCGCTTTCATGTTTGTTCTATAAGATTCATTGCTTTTCCAGTAATTCTGATGGTAGATAGTGTAATAGCGAGTTAAATAGACACTTAAATTTAATGATTAAGCACTTTCTGGGAAATAATACAACAAGTCACAAAATTGCTGTATATTTCCAAACGTTTCGGAGCCTTCAAACAAAGTACTAAAACAAAATACTATAGGGCGTCCAATTTTATCATGAAAGTTGTTTAGAATCCTTCCATTAGATTTAAGGCACCACATAGCCATTATTGAAAGGTGGGGCGGAAATTTGTTCAAGCCATTTAGCAATAAAGCCCGGAGAGTTAAATGCACCAATCTAAGTAACAGTTGACTAGAATATTTTCATCACATCTAAGGAACCATATCAACATTATTGAAATGTGGGCCGAATTTGTTTACAAAATTTAGATATTAATAAAGCCGAGAGCGTAAAAAAATTCAAACAAAGTACTAAACCAAAATACTGTATGACTTTCTTCTAGATGTCGATCATAAATGTTAAAAAAGTCAAAAATGTTATAAATGTTGTTATAATGCAAAAAATCAAATAAATGTCTAAAATATCAAAAATGTTAAAAAGTGCTATAAATCTCAAAGATTAAAAACATGTTAGAGAAATTCCAAATTTTTCAAAATCAAAAATCTCAAAGTGGGAAAATTATCAAGTACTAATAACACCCAAAACGGAAAATTTTCAAAAAAACTGTCATGGTAAAATGATAAGTGTTTTAGTTGTTCTTAAACCCATTGGGATCGGTCAGTCACCTTTGCTTTTTTAATACACCCTGAACTTTTAATATTTTCTTGTTTAAGTACATTGAACAAATATGTCACAAATATCCTTCAGAAAACACTTAAATTTATTTATAAATGTTTTATCTTTCATTAATGGACCCCTTACACTTGAAGGCCAAACAAAATAAACTAAGCTAAGACTATAGCAATATCCTCAAATCAAATCACGCTTCGCTCCTCGATGGTATCAGTTATCCGACTTTAACATTCCGGCTTTTTTATTAGAAACGTCAGTCCTAATTCTATTGAGAGAAGCGTTTCTACCAGTGAATTTTTCTCGAATTCTTTTTCGCTTTTCCATGCCAATCCGAAGTCTGTCCAGTGGCATAAAATTTCCGTTCACTGTCATGTTCTGATTTCCATTTGATAGCGCCACACAAAATTGAAATATGACACATATAGGATGACGGCAGATAAGCTCTTGGTGTGTCTTTTCGGGAAAACTGACTCGGCAATAAATTGTTGTAGACCACGTTTTACTTTTTACTCCATTTACAAATAAGAAAACGACTCAGAAGTTTTCAAACCTTTCACTTAGTTCAAATTGTATATAACGATTTGGATTATTTATTTACTTGGATCTGAGCGTTGCTCAGATACAAAATTTCAATCTAGATATTATTGTATACGTATTGTTACGAGAATTCATCCGACAGGTGGTACAATCGGCCAACTACCACTTTGTGGAAGGACGTTATTCCGGTACTTCTGGGAATCCGAAATGTTTTGGCCAATCGCTGCCGTAGCTGGGAATTCCCTTGAAGCTTCCAGAACACATGAAAGAAGTTTCCTGATAGTTAATTGACTTGCCAGAATAATTCCAAGTGAAATATATAAATACGGACAGCTGGCGATGGGATTCATTCGGTATTCGACGGTCGTATAGCTAAGTAGAAATAAATTGTTTATAGTTCTGTGAATACAAATTGTGTTAAAGTAGTGGAAATAAATTAGAGTGAGTTGGTCTGTGTTTTTAAATAAATCCAAGAACTTAACCCGAGTATGAAAATAAAAACATTACAGTATTTTGTTTAATAGATTTATTTCAGTTACCTTTTAATGTTTTTAATTAGCTCATTAATTTTTCACACCATTTATTTTTTTCATAAGATTTATTTAAAGCATAATGTTATATAAAAATAATAACTAATAATATTTTCTCTCTTTACTTGGTGAAAATTCATTTCAATTTTATATTAAGCTAAACACAATTAGGTAATTTTCACTTATATTTATTTCTTGTTGACAATGTTGTTTCACCAGGTTACTGGCTTCCTCAGAATACAAAGTAGAACTAAAAGTTAAATGCTTAAAACTATTACAATTAAATATAGGGGTGCAATTACAGAGCTATTAAAAGGATTATTGAAATTATAGAATATTGAACACTTTTTTGAGACTGAAAAATGGAATTTTATTGCGACCTGCTTCACTTTAAATAGTTTTTGTTAGGTTAGAATTTATTTTTTCAAAAAACACCAAACGGCTTTTAAAGCTAGATTTTCTGACAAATTTTTTGGTGTGGTCAAGCAAAATTACACCAAAATCCGGGTTACTAGATTTTCTTTATGTCTTCATCAGAGCTGCTTCTTTCTAACGGTTAGAAATACATTATTAATCTATTTTTCAATGTTTGAATAGCTTAGTTGACAACACCTGGCATGACATCATATACACGTGTAATGTGTATAGTTACTTTTTACCGATGTTAACATACAAGTACTTAATATTTACATCGTATCCAGTTAAACTATTTCGTTAGACTCAATCTTTCTTTGATCTGCCCTGTTTAAATTAGAGTTGCTTATATTTGTCTAAATATTTAAATAAAAATTACAAATTTACTTTACATGGCTTTTTAACCTATAATATTCAAATGTATTGTTAGTTTTATACACAGCATTTTCATATTACATATATATGTATAAGTATATACAGGGTGAGTTTTTTGATGATCAGCATGGGGATCTCGGAAACTAGCTGAGATAGAGCAATGGTTAAATTGAGAAAGATTTGCAGTTTTAATGGCCCAGTTTAATGACACTTTCGGATTTTTGTAAAAAGTCATGGCTTACTAGATATTTTGAAAAAACGAAATTCTGTCGTATTAGTCAAATCTCTCTAGCTCCTTTGTTTTTGATTTTATAAAAAAAGTGTAAATATCAAAATTGAAGGGAATTGTATCCCGAATATGACTGTCATGTCCCCGTTTGCGTGACAGCTCTCGTTTTCGAGATATAACACAAACTTGTCTTTTTTGAATGGAAACCATAGTTGGCTATGACCGCAAAAAATCGGACATTTTTGGAGCTTTTCAACGATATAATACTCGATACAGTTATTCATAAAAATAACGGAGTTATGGATGCTTTTCTCTCTTATTTTCACTTTTAACGTAGTTAGCCATGAAATAGATGGATTTATTAATAACTATTCCAAAAAACATTGAACGGTTTTTTTATTAGGTATATCAGATAGAACGAAAAAACTAAATAAGCAGGTACTTACTAAAAACTTAAGAAATTAAAGTACATAATAATGGTTACAATTTATGTCCGAAAAGTCCACCATTGTTATATAGACAAAAATTCTTTTTAAGATTGACATTTCCGCTTTCCTCACAGACCGCCTATCAATTTTTCAATTGCTTGTAATACCGCCTCCCTTAGGTCACCAACTATCTCATACTTTCTTTTGTATACTTTGTTTTTTAGCGCACCCCATAAATAGAAGTCTATAACTCCCGAATTGGGAGACCGCAGATAATATCTATCCAAGAGTTTGGATAGATATTATCTAAGTGTTGTCTTACTAATAACGAGTTATGAGCAGGTGCTCCATCATGTTGGAACCACTCAATTTCTAAACGAGTTCTCAAATTATGCAACATTTCTTGAAAAGTGTATTGCAAAAAATACAAGTAGCACTCCCCAGTAAGTGATTCGTCATAGATAAAAGGCCCCAGAATAGTAGACCCTATGATACTACACCAAACATTAAAATCAAATTTTATCTAGGGTCGTCTTTGTTCTACATGGAAAGAGTTTTCTTTAGACCAGATATGCTCATTGTGTCTATTGAACATACCGCAGTTAGTAAATCTAGTTTCATCTGACCATAACACCTTTAATTGAAACTGTGGATTGTCAAGGCACATGTCTCCAAACCATGTACAAAACAAAATACGTCGATGTTCGTCACCAGCATGCAATGTTTGAGAAACTGAAAGTTTGTACTGGTGGAACTTGTGCGCTTTCAGTACCTTAACTACAGTTCGTTGAGATGTGCCTGCTTCTGCCGCAATCTCAAGAGTTGATGTAAATGGATTTTGATTTACCATTGCCAAAACATTTATTTGTGCTGCTTCGTTAATTTGATGACGTTCCTTTGGTGATTTAGTAAAATATCCATATCTGCGTAAACTATCGTAAAGCCTCTTAAATGTACATAGAGCAGGTTGATGACGATTAAAATATCTATGAAATTATTCCTCAGCTGCACAAACTGAATTTTTATGGCATATGTATAACGTTCCACCATATTCAGTTTTTCTTCGTTAGAATATTCCATCTTATCACGAAAACTTGTCAATATCGATTGTCAGTTGGAACTACTAATGGATTTACTCTCAAATGAGAAAACGTCAACGTGAAAACAATCTTTTTCATGGCTACCTACGTTAAAAGTGAAAATAAGAGAGAAAAGCTTCCATAACTCCGTTATTTTTATGAATAACTATATCGAGTATTACATCGTTGAAAAGCTCTAAAAATGTCCGATTTTATGAGGTCATAGCCAACTATGGTTTCCATTCAAAAAAAGATAAGTTTGTGTCATATCTCGGAAAGAGCTGTCAAGCAAACGAGGACATGACAATCATATTCGGGATACAATTCCCTTCAATTTTGATATTTACACTTTTTTATAAAATCAAAAACAAAGGAGCTAGAGGGATTTGACTAAATCGGAACAAGCTAGTTTCCGACATCCCCATACTGAACATCAAAAAAAAAACTCACCCTGTATATATATATATATATATATATATATATATATATATAGCGAAGGAGAATCACATAAAAATAATCTCGTTATTCATTTTGACATGAGATTTCCACAATCTATTTCGCTCTCTAATAGAGAAACCCGTCTGGATATTTCAAGGGTTTGTTTTTCTTTCGAACCAATAGAGCGCCTTTCTACTCCTACGATCCCGATTCTCTGAAAAAACATGCAATAAAACAAAAGACAACATTCCGAAACGGATGGTTCGAGTTGCTCGCGGACCTCGGGTCAGCGAAAACATTCGCTGTAGAAAAGGGAGCTAAACGATGAAAATGGAGTCTATACAAGGTAATTCAACTCAATAGGGAATTTCATTATTTAAAAGCGTTCGCATTTTGAAAGCCTGGGATTTGTACTTAAATCTTGTAGCCTGTAGTTAATACAACTAAATATTTTGTGGCAAAATGAATAGGAAGATCATATATTCATTTCTGGTAAAAATGATAAATTCATTTGAATGTACGAAATACAAAATAGTTTTCGAGTTTTCAATCAGTTGTATGGAGCGCAACTTATGAAGATCCTCAACTAGAATCAATAATATATTGTTCCTAAGCTTAGGCCTTCGTGGAAGCTTATAGCGACCCTGATTGGTTGGAGTTTGCTCCTCCCCCTAAACGGTCGTTTGAGTCACATAGCCAGTTGTCAGGTTCGCTGTGTGTGTTGCTGGTTGCGCTTTATATTTACTGATTATTGCTTGTCTTGTATTTTTTATTTCTTTTACCAGTCGTACCATCCACGTTTTATAATTTGTTAGGTTAACTATTTGTTTTGTTTTGTTTTTCAAAATTGATTTTTGCGACATGTTTTGTGACATATCTTTTGTCACAGGTTTCATGGTTTGGTGTGGTTTATATGCGGTAGTTATGTTATGCTTTCTGAGAATACGCCCAATTATGTCATTTCTCCCCCTGTTATACGTCAGGGAAGTCCTAAGTTTTCCAGTAACATTGTTCTTTCGCTTCAGTTGTGTATCCTGTCTTAGGGGCCTTTCAAGTATTACGTAAGCACTATAGGGGGGCGGAGGTCTTTGCTTTGCAAATTTTTGATGACATGGGTGGTAAGAGCTTTGCTTACTTTTGCTGACAAGAGGAAGGACGGGGGGGGGGTAAATAATTGTAATAAATCTGCTTACGTAGTTCTTGAATGGCCCCTTATGTTGTGTTTTATTGCTGGTTTCATTGCATGGTATGTATATCCATTCTGTTGAAGACCAGCAGTAACCTTTTTCAAATGTTATGGTTTGTGGTTGTTGTTGGTAACCCATAGTGATCTGGAAATAGTGTTGGCAACTCCCTGTATTTGTGAGGTGTTGGTAATAGAAGCCTCGATTCAGATATCTAAAGCTGCCAACAGATAGTCAACATAACAAATTATGAAAACAAGGCAATAAATGACAAGTAAATCAGAGAAATAATGCCCTGCACTCTTGGAAATCATTACTCAGTAAATATGAACCTGAATCACCAACAGACGCAGCGACCATGACCATGTGACCCAAACGAATGAGTAGGACGAGCCAAACCTAACCAATCAGCATCGCTACAACCTCCAAGGAAGATCTGTAAATATATAGCACGGACACAATAACTCTCATTATACTACCTGACAACTCACTAATAATTCCAAGTGAGACCTGTAATACTTAAAAATTACAGTAAAGGAGTTGTACATAAAAGATTATAACATTTTATCCGGTGTGAAATACATAAATAAAGGTATCAAAATTGCAATAGTTGAGGGAAGCGCAACTAATGAAGGTTTCTCTACCAGAAACAATATATAGTCTTGCGTTTAATGAATTGTCAAATCTGGAAAAGATGGCATAGCAAAGACTTTGTCAAAGCTGAAAATGCCACAGTGCAGAGCAAGTGATATTTCTTTCGTAATATGTCATTTATTTATTTACAATTAGGGTTTCCAACAGGTAGCCTGGACTACCCAATTTAAGGAAACCACATGTTACACAATTAGTCACAGTCACAAATATTTAACGCAATTACAATAAAAAAGAAAGAAAACAATAAAGATACGAAAAACTACTACTAATAAGTTACTTACAAACATGTGTGCTTAAATTTTGAAAACTAAATAGGCTGCTTTTTTTAGTGCCTATAAGGAAATGCTGAAAATGTCAATATGCAAGAAATGTAAGTTGTACGTTCACAGCATCCTGTACAAACAGGAGTTGTAGGAGGAATTAGTATCACACCTACGACTGTAAAATAAATATTTAGTTCTTAAAGTATGGCTAATGCCACAGTTAAAATTTAAGTTATTTATAATATCAATACACTCTATTTTATTTTGAACTATTTTATATAGAAATATTACATAAAATATATCACGACGAGTGATATATTTTATGTAATTATATTCATATGTGTTATAACAATATTCTCTGTGAAACCGATAATTTAAATTATTAATGAATTTAATTTGTATTCTTTCTATCCTTTCCACGTATTTTACGTATTGTGGATTCCAGACCAAGGAAGCATATTCTAGTGTACTTCTTACGAAAGAGTTATAAAGAATAATAAGGCTTTCTTCAGATGAGAAATCTTTAGTGATTCTTAAAATAAATCCTAGGTTGCGAAAGGCACTGTTAACAATATTCTCAACATGCAAATCAAATAAAAGTTTGGAATCCAATATTATACCAAGGTCTTTGATGTTTGTTACATGCTGTACAATATGAGTGCCAAGTGCGTAGTCAAAAGGAATATTATATCTTAATCTTGAAAATGTTATATGTTTACATTTTTCCAGATTTAATACTAATCTATTACAGACACAGTAATGCTCAAGTCTAGTTAAATCAACTTGCAAGTTATGACAATCATCTACACTAACTTCAGTATGATATACCTTGAGATCATCGGCATATAGTCTATATTTAGAGTACATAAAACATTGGCCTATATCATTAATGAAGATGGAGAAAAGTAGTGGTCCGAGGTGGGACCCTTGGGGAACACCAGACGTAACTTTAATGCAATTTGATTGTACATTCCCGACCTGCACGTATTGTATCCTACCTGGCAAGTATGATTAATTGAAAGATAAAAGGGTGCCTTGCACACAGAAATCCCCAAGTTTCCGCATCAGAGTAGCATGATGCACTTTATCGAACGCCTTGGAGAAATCAGTATACACAACATCCATTTGACAATGATTATCCATTGCATTGTGTATATCTTGCTTCCAACCGCTTTCCAAATATGCATAATAGAGAAATTGGACGATAATTTTTAACTAATTTTTTGTCGCCACTTTTAAAAACTGGGGTTACTAATGCCATTTTCCAGTAGGCAGGAAAAGTCCCAGTTAGTAATGATTTGTTAAAAATTAAAAAAAGGGGTAAGGCCAAGGAATTTTTGCATTTTTTTATAAATGACACTCGGATACCGTCTGTACCAGGGCTTTTATTTACATCTAGAGGGTTAATTTGGTTTAAAACCTCTTCCATTGTGATATGATTAATAGAAAACGAGTTATTACAGGTGAGATCACTAGTAGAATCAAATAAGGTCGGCAAAGTTTCAGTTTCATATACAGACGAGAAATAGCTAGAAAATGCATTACATATATCAGAGTCATTGGTAAACTGTTTTTCCTCGTATATTAATGTGTTAGGTAATCTCCTATACTTGTTTTTACTAGCAACATATGACCAAAATTTTTTAATGCAACCCTTAATGTTACTTTCAACATTATTGATGTAGTTTTTATAATCAATTTTTAAATTATTTTTAACAGATTTTCTTAGATTTGAAAAATTTAGATAATCAGAATCATTTTTATATATTTTCCATTTTTTGTGCATCTTCGCCTTTTCCTTAATTAAACCTATAGTATCTCGAGAATACCAGATTGGATATTGCCTTTTTATATTTAGTTCAGTAATGTTGCTGTTAATTATTCCTCTTAGATTAACATACAGAATTTGAACGCAGCAGTCAACATTTTTATTTGAAAAAAGATAAACCCAAACGATAGCCTCAATAGCAGCATTAATTACATTGTAATCAGCAGATTCAAATTTATATCTTTTATATGGTGATCTTTTTTTATACAATAAATCGTTTTCTAAATTAATCAAAGTCTCAATTGCCTTGTGGTGTCTATCTTCATCTACAAGAGGATGGTTACTTGACACTACCTTAATGTCCGGTAAATTGGAAAATAATAAATCTAAATAATGCTTACCATGCATATTTGGAACGTCGTTGTACTGGTATACATTTAAATAGTTAAATCTGTCAACTATAATTTCGGAGGTCGCATTACAAACATTAACTGGCATGAGAATTTGAGCTGTAGAATCATAAGACCACAATATTTCAGATGCATTAAAATCACCAGTCCCCAAAACAGGGTCATTAGAATTATTTAAACACAACAGAGCAACAACTTTTTGTATCCCTCGCATTGAACAGATATTCACAGGTCTTCACACGATGCACATCACAACATAATTCAGTTTTAACTGCAACCATTACGCCACCACCATCATATAACTCTAAAAACGCCGATCTCATTCATTTAATAAAATTGCGTCTCCAATTTTAAGGAACTAAAAGGTTTAAAATAGAAAGTTGATAATCTGTCTAACATGTTAACTTGATTTATTTTCTCAGGTTAAAACATATACAACAGGTTCATTAAACGTCCTATTATGCCAAAAATGGTCTAAAAATTAGAATCACCCTGTCTGTAAACCCTGAAAATATTCTTACTCCAAGTGAGTGCAGTTAGATAGAGAAGGACTGTAGGGAGACCCCGAGGAAAATAAGGCCGAACTGACGGTTGATGTATATTCGGGTTGGGCCATTTGCCGATATTTATTGTGTACTTAAGTGGAACGAGATCTACGCTGGCCGCAGATCAAGCCTCCCATTATCCCTGAAAGGAAAAAATTGGGGACTAATTTTGGAAATTGATGGCGACGCAGAATCGAAATTACCTCAATTCCGGAATTGGGTATCGACTGAATGCAAAACGAATGAACTGGTCATCAATTTATAGTAGATACTTTTAATCAGTTTTAAAGTGTAAGAAGTTGTTATGAGAATACAAAATCTAAAGGGTGAACCATTATTAAGGGCCGATCTGAATTTTATATAAAACGAAGAGTATTTAGGAAAGATCTACTCATACCTACTTTTTCTGAAATGACATTAAAAAAAGTCCTCAAGACGATTCATTGCAAACCTTGATCGGGGCTTTTTTCACAGAGAAAACACAGAAAACCCTGTAAAAGGTATTATTTATAAAAAAATCATTAGTTATTAGAAGCTGGAACATTAATCTTAACCTAAAAATACCTTATATAAAACATTTTTTAAAAAAATATAACCGACTTCTACCTATAACTAAAAAGCTAAAAATAATTATAACAAAATACAACTCTAGCAAATAAATAACGCATTCAATGTTGTTAGGTTACTACCCAGGAAGTAAAAAATGTAAACATTAAAAGGTGCTCATTCTGTACAAATTAATTACCTACCAATCTAGTATATTTTTGAAGTCGGTGCCAAGCAACAATCAAGTTTGATGAATTAGTAGATAAGTATGCAATGAAGGATTTAAGATTTGCTTGTCACCGACTTCAAAAATATACTAGATTGCTAGGTAATTAATTTGTACAGAATGAGCACCTTTTAATGTTTACATTTTTTACTTCGTGGGTAGGTACCTTACAACATTGAATGTGTTATTTATTTGCTAGAGTTGTATTTTGTTATAATTATTTTTAGCTTTTTAGTTATAGGTAGAACTCGGTTATATTTTTTTTAAATGTTTTATTTTCAACTTTTTAGTTTTTTTTGAACTCAGGTAGTTTTCATTCTTTATTTTTTATTTTGTATGTATAACCTTAATAGACAGAACCAGGTAACATCGAAAGCCTCAACATTACACAATGATACTTTATCATTTAAATTGAGAGGTAAATCTTTACGAACAAAATCTACTAGTACGCGTTGACTTAATAAGCCCAAAATATATTTATGCCTTATGGACTACGCCATGTAACCTTTTTCCAACTTTTTGTGACAACCCTGATAACTATAGATAATTCCACTCCAACCTATGTACCAACCAGCCTGTACATACGACTGCCCACGGACAAGCATAAATTTGTTAGCTGCCTTCTGTAAACTATAGGACGGAGTAGAATCCATCCCATATTTACGGAGTCAAATCCGTCCTATATTTCAACCATAGTATATAACTCGTTGTGGGCTACCCCATAAATTATTTCATTTTTAACATTATTATCGCCCTGTGTAACATTAATTCCTCTCCACACTTTATGCAAATTTTATGGGCTATAAAAGAAAAATTTTTTTAATCACACTGTATAACTATAATTCAACTCCTGCATATATTTCAACTATCAATTTGCTTATGTCCACATAATATAACAGTTTTTTAATCACCCTATATAATTTTAATTTCACATTTTTTCCAACTTTTTTATACCACCAAACGTCCAGTCCACCCTATATTCCAGCCATCCTGTATATACGGCTGCCTACGGACCACTATCATTCTAGCCCGTCCTATATTTCAATCTTCATATAAATGCAACTCCTTCTACCACTTTACTTTGTGATTTTGTTTGCTATAACTAAACACCCTGTCTATAAGCCACCAAGTACCAGTTTAAAGTTTGACATGTGTTGTCACTGAATTTTCTATTAGGCCGGGAGAATGTGACAACCAAAAGTACCGTCTTCGCAAAATGGAAAAATTTGCATTTAAATAGGTATTTGCCTGGTTGCCTGATTTAAGGAGCCGAAAATACTATGCTTTACTACCTATATGGTTGAAATGTACATAGAACATTTTCAAATTCGCAATTAAACTTCCAGTGCCTAAAATTACCGCACTATTACGTTGGAATTAAAATATTTATGAGGAAATGTCCGTTATATCATTTCGATGAAATTTTTGATAAGAATTTTGGAATTTTCGGCGATTTTCTGCAAAACTGCAAGTTGCAAGTCGCAGAAAAGTATATAAGATCACTTAAGGATCTTCCTTAATAGATTAAACGTCAAACAACTATACACATCCATAAGGAGTTATCGAAAAATCGACTAAAATATTAGGGATATTGGTCGATTTCCATGCACGCATGTGTTCATTCACAAATTTTATCACTTTATCAATAGAATTCTTTTCCAAAATTTGAAGTTTCACCGATCCGGATATATACTCTATTAAACAAGACCATATTCGTTCAAAACGGTGCACCACAGGAGAAGAAATCAGGTAACATACATACAAAAAAAAAAGAGAAAAAATATGCGACGAATTGATAACCTCCTCCTTTTTGGAAGTCGGTTAAAAATAGAGATTAATTAGGGTGAAGATCGATAATTTATAGAAATATTGTACAGAACGTACGTATTAACCACGGTCGTTCGATTGAAAGATTGAAAATATATTTTCATATCACATAAATGCGCTTTACTTTGTATATCTTGAATGTTCGTTAAAATGTCATAAAATGTATTATAATGCTTCTGCATATTGCCACTTACTTTTCCTCAGATGACTTGACAGTGGCGGATCCAAACAGTGGAAAAGAGCAACCATCTTGAACTAGATAGTCTTTAAATCATTCATTATCATTTTGGCGAATATTATTTTTTGAGTTATAGTTACTGGATAGTTATAAACTTTTGAAATAAATTAACATTTTACAAGAATTTTCGCATTTCTCGGTGAAGGTTGATCCAAACAGAACTTATAGCACTTATTAAAAAAATTAATCTGATTACTTACAACTATTGCATTATTGGGGGCATTTCATTACTTCTGATAATATAAGCAATAAACAAAATAATTCCATATTTTTGCAATTCTTTTTACTTATACAGGGTGAGTTTTTTTTTTTGATTATCAGTATGGGGATCTCGGAAACTAGCGGAGATAGAGCAATGGTTAAATTGGGAAAGATTTGCAGTTTTACTGGCCCAATTTAATGACACTTTCGGATTTTGTAAAAAGTCATGGCTTACTAGATATTTTGAAAAAACGAAATTCTGTCGATTTAGTCAAATCCCTCTAGCTCCTTTGTTTTTGATTTTATAAAAAAGTGTAAATATCAAAATTGAAGGGAATTGTATCCCGAATATGATTGTCATGTCCTCGTTTGCTTGACAGCTCTTTCCGAGATATGACACAAACTTATCTTTTTTTAAATGGAAACCATAGTTGGCTATGACCTCAAAAAATCGGACATTTTTAGAGCTTTTCAACGATATAATACTCGATATAGTTATTCATAAAAATAACGGAGTTATGGATGCTTTTCTCTCTTATTTTCACTTTTAACGTAGGTAGCCATGAAAAAGATTGTTTTTACTTTGACGTTTCCTCATTTGAGAGTAATTCCATTAGGAGTGCCGAACTGACAGTCGATATTGACAGGTTTTCATGATGAAATGGAATATTCTAACGAAGAAAAACTGAATATGGTGGAATGTTATAACATATGCCATAAAAATTTAGTTCGTGCTGCTGAGGAATACTTTCAAATATATTTTAACCGTCGTTAACCTGCTCTATGTACATTTGAGAGGCTTTACGATACTTTACGCAGATATGGATCTTTTACTAAACCACCAAAGGAACGTAATGAAATTAACGAAGCAGCACAAAAAAATGTTTTGACAATGGTAAATCAAAATCCATCTACATCAACTCGTGAGATTACGGCAGAAGCTGTCACATCTCAACGAACTGTAGTTAAGGCACTGAAAGCGCACAAGTTCCACCGGTACAAACTTTCAGTTTCTCAAACTTTGCATGCTGGTGACGAACATCGACGTATTTTGTTTTGTACATGGTTTAGAGACATGTGCCTTGACAATCCACAGTTTCCATTAAAGGTGTTATGGTAAGATGAAACTAGATTTACTAACTGCGGTATGTTCAATAGACACAATGAGCATATCTGGGCTAAAGAAAACCCTTTCCATGTAGAACAAAGACGAAATTTGGTTTTAATGTTTGGTGTGGTATTATAAGGTCTACCATTCTGGGGCCTTTTATCTATGAGGAATCACTTACTGGGGAGAGCTACTTGCATTTCTTGCAATACACTTTTCAAGACATTTTGCATAATTTGAATTTGAGAACTTGTTTAGAAATTGAATGGTTCCAACATGATGGAGCACATACTCATAACTCGTTATTAGAAAGACAACACTTAGATAATATCTATCCAAACTCTTGGATAGGAAGAAATGGCTCACCCGAATGGCCACCCCGGTCTCCCGATTTGGGAGTTATAGAGTTCTATTTATGGGGTGCGCTAAAAAGCAAAGTATACAAAAGAAAGTATGAGACAGTTGGTAACCTAAGGGAGGCTGTATTACAAGCAATTGAAGAAAGTGAAAACCGGTCTGTGAGTAAAGAGGTAATGTCAATCATAAAAGATGCAATTTTTCTATAAATAACAATGATGGACTTTTCGAACATAAATTGTAACCATTATTGTGTACTTTAATTTCTTAAGTTTTTAGTAAGTACAATAAGTAAATCTATTTCATGGCTAACTACGTTAAGAGTGAAAATAAGAGAGAAAAGCATTCATAACTCCGTTATTTTTATGAATAACTATATCGAGTATTATATCGTTGAAAAGCTCTAAAAATGTCCAATTTTTTGAGGACATAGTCAACTATGGTTTCCATTCAAAAAAGATAAGTTTGTGTTATATCTCGAAACCGAGAGCTGTCACGCAAACGTGGATATGACAATCATATTCGGGATACAATTCCCTTTAATTTTGATATTTACACTTTTTTATAAAATCAAAAACTAAGGAGCTAGAGGGATTTGACTAAATCGACAGAATTTGGTATTTTCAAAATATCTAATAAGCCATGAATTTTTACAAAAATCCGAAAGTGTCATTAAATTGGGCCACTAAAACTGCAAATCTTTCCCAATTTAACCATTGCTCTATCTCCGCTAGTTTCCGAGACCCCCTTCCTGATCATAAAAAAAACTCACCCTGTATAATTGATTTACTATTAAAATATTATCAGTTAGTTACCAAAGTGATGGTATAACCGAATTGCTGTAGAATAATTTGTCATAAAATGACTTCAGTTTTGCTCTACAGACTGATATATTACCCAGTGAGTTTCAGTTTAGCTGAAAATTACAATTAACAGTTCTAGAAATTTAATGCCCTAGTATTGTTTTAGTTTTTATTTGAATCAAAGCGTAATGGGTACAGTATTTCATTAATAGAATTTTATTCCCAAATACGGACAGCCATTATACTACATCCCCGCACTCTACAAATTCAGACATCCCGAAATCCTCTGTTCGCAAACTGAATTATCAGTAAAAGCGAATAAAGGAACAGATACAGAAAAAAGAAACGAATTCCAGTGGTTGGCTAGGGCACAGAATACCCGCATGCATAGAAACACGGAACACACACAAACACACACATAGAGAGAAAGTCTCACACAATATGGACATGGGTACGTCCCTAAGGGATTGAAAACTCATTACAGTTCGTCTTTGACCTTAGCCGAGACCAAGAGAGATGCCCAGGGGAACGGATGGAACTCTTGGAAAAGAAGAAAACCGAAACCGGGCTTAGCCGCGCTGATCTTTCCACTAGACGAGGCAAAACTAACGTCCCTTGACACTACCTATTCGAATTATGTTTTCCCGAGAGCGAAACAGACTTGTTTCTCGAAACAATAAGATGAATAAGAATTGGATATTATCTCTTTTTTGCTTCGGAGTTGAAAGGGGTGAACAAAACGATAAATTACTTTGAATGTGTCAAAAATATATGCAGAATATTAATAAAACAAAACTGCAATATTCGAAATTAAATATCGAAACAAAGGAAATTAGTCCTTATTGACGTATGTTTTTGAAGCCAAAGTATCTTAACGGAGTCC
This sequence comes from Octodonta nipae, assembly GCA_034190945.1. Classification (NCBI taxonomy): domain Eukaryota; kingdom Metazoa; phylum Arthropoda; class Insecta; order Coleoptera; family Chrysomelidae; genus Octodonta; species Octodonta nipae. The sequence goes on along the minus strand of CM067219.1, from coordinate 5,362,274 downwards.
CACACTTACATATAAAAAATAGATCAATATAATAGTGTAATAAAATACTCATATAACTTACTTTCTCTGTAAGAAATATTAAGAGTGTCTTCGTTAATAGAAAATCAATAAATTGTAGTTAATAAACAAGTATAACATCCTATTAATATACAATACCAACACAAAATTTTCTTTTTGTCCTAATAAACATTAATGAGTTTGAGATATTTTAAATTAAGGAGTTTACATACGTCAGAATTCACAACACCACAAAAATGGACAACGTTACCAGGCAACACTATAAGTTTCTATATCTTCGGCTGCACTCGTTGCTTTCCGCCTTTATATATATATACATACATATATATATATATATATATATATATATATATATATATATATATAGGGTGTGTTTTTTATGATCAGTATCGGGATCTCGGAAACTAGAGGAGATAGAGCAATGGTTAAATTGGGAAAGATTTGCAGTTTTACTTGCCAATTTAATGACACTTTAGGATTTTTCTAAAAAGTCATAGCTTACTAGATATTTTGAAAAAAACGAAATTCTGTCGATTTAGTCAAATCCCTCTAGCTCCTTTGTTTTTGATTTTATAAAAAAAGTGTAAATATCAAAATTGAAGGGAATTGTATCCAAATATGATTGTCATGTCCTCGTTTGCGTGACAGCTCTCGTTTTCGAGATATGAAACAAATTTATCTTTATTTGAATAAAAACCATAGTTGGCTATGACCTCAAAAAATCGGACATTTTTAGAGCTTTTCAACTCCGTTATGGATGCTTTTTTCTCTTATTTTCACTTTTAACGTTTTTTTTTTTAGCCATGAAAAAGATTGTTTTCACTTTGACGTTTCCTTATTTGAGAGTAATTCCATTAGTAGTGCTGAACTGACAGTCCATATTGACAAGTTTTCTTGATAAAATGGAATATTCTAATGAAGAAAAACTGAATATGGTGGAATGTTATATCATATTCCATAAAAATTCAGTTCCTGCAGTTGAGGAATACTTTCATAAATATTTTAATCGTCGTCAACCTGCTCTATGTACATTTAAGAGGCTTTACGGTAGTTTACGCAGATATGAATCTTTTACTAAACCACCAAAGCAACGTAATCAAATTAACGAAACAGCACAGATAAATGTGTTGGCAATTGGAAATCAAAATTCATCTACATCAACTCGTGAGATTGCGGCAGAAACGTACTGTAATTAAGGTACTGAAAGCGCACAAGTTCCACCCGTACAAACTTTCAGTTTCTCAAACTTTGATGCTGGTGACGAACATCGACATATTTTGTTTTCTACATCGTTTAGAGACATGTGCTGTGACAATCCAAGGTGTTGTGGTCAGATGAAACTAGATTTATTAACTGCGGTATGTTCAATAGACATAATGAGCATATCTGTGCTAAAGAAAACCCTTTTCATGTAGAACAAAGACGACCTCAGATAAAATTTGGTTTTAATGTTTGGTGTGGTATCATAGGGTCTACAATTCTGGGGCCTTTTATCTATGACGAATCACTTATTGGGGAGCGCTACTTGCATTTCGTGCAATACACTTTTCAAGACATGTTGCATAATTTGAGTTTGAGAACTCGTTTAGAAATTGAGTGGTTCCAACATGATGGTGCACCTGTTCATAACTTTAGTAAGACAACACTTAGATAATATCTATCCAAACTCTTGGATAGGAAGAAATGGCACACGGGAATGGCCACCCCGGTCTCCCGATTTAGCAGTTATAGACTTCTATTTATGGGGTGCACTAAAAAACAAAGTATGAAAAAGAAAGTATGAGAGAGTTGGTGACCTAAGGGAGGCGGTATTACAAGCAATTGAAGAAATTGATAGGCGGTCTGTGAGGAAAGCGGTAATGTCAATCTTAAAAAATGCGATTTTTGTCTAAATAACAATGGTGGACTTTTCGAACATAAAGTGTAAACATTATTATGTACTTTAATTTCTTAAGTTTTTAGTAAGTAGCTACTTATTTAGTTTTTTCGTTATATCTGATACACCTTACAAAAAAATCGTTCAATGTTTTTTGGAATAGTTATTAATAAAACAATCTTTTTCATGGCTACCTACGTTAAAAGTGAAAATAAGAAAGAAAAGCCTCCATAACTCTGTTATTTTTATGAATAACTATATAGAGTATTATATCGTTGAAGAGCTCTCAAAATGTCCGATTTTTTGAGGTCATAGCCAACTATGGTTCCCATTCAAAAAAAGATAAGTTTGTATCATATCTCGAAAACGAGAGCTGTCACGCAAACGAGGACGTGACAATTATATTCGGGATACAATTCCCTTCAATTTTGATGTATACACTTTTTTTATAAAATCAAAAACAAAGGAGCTAGAGGCATTTGACTAAATCGACAGAATTTCGTTTTTTCAAAATATCTAGTAAGCCATGACTTTTTACAAAAATCCGAGAGTGTCATTAAATTGGGCCAGTAAAACTGCAATTCTTTCCCAATTTTACCATTGCTCTATCTCCGCTAGTTTCCGAGATCCCCATACTGATCATAAAAAAAACTTATCCTGTATATTATAATTAAAATAATAGGAAATATATATTGATTTTATTAACGAAATTCTACTCTTCATTCAGTATTTTACTCCATATTTTCTGTATTGATGTATGTAACTTCTTTTTAAATTTAGATTCTCAAACGAAACCTCTTAAATCTGTCCAGCCTAAAAATTGCTGTAAATACCACCATGATACTATTGTTTTGATTATTTTTCACATCTCACCAACTGACCCAATGAAAACTTAACAAAGTAAACATTCCCACTATATTCACGTAACATTAAATATTAATTCAAAACACATATTTCTGAAACTTCCAAACCAATAAGAAAGTCACCACAATGGTTGTTCCGCTTCCAAAATATCTTTTAGATATTTATTGCCCTTATGTTTCAAAGTAGGATTCGTACTCGCATAAAAGCCAACCGGAAATAACAATGAATGGTCCTTATGGAGCCCATATTGGGTTATTTTTATGTCGCTAACTTCAGCAACATTGGCAATATAAAGACGCTGCCAACACGAGTGAGGGGAGGGGGGGTCGAGGGGGCACTCGGACTTCGAATACAATAGTTTCCCCATTTTCTCTCTCATATGCGTCACCCTCTGGCCACCCTGCCTGTTCGGTTTTCCAACACAACTTTCAAAAGTTTGTTGGATTTGTTCGCTATCAGTGGACCTTGCGAGGCCCTCTGATTTATTTCTTGGATATACACAAGGCGATAAAACTTTCCGCGGTGCGGAAGTTGGTCGATTTCGAAAGTTGACGAAGTATATTTTCGAATCACTTTGATTTTATTTAGATGGTTACTCTGGAACTGATGGAAATAGACCAGGAAAAACTTAATAGCTGAGTTAGGAGAAAGAATTTTAGATTTTAATTGGAATTTTCTTTAGTAAACAACTTTTTTAAGGATACATGAGGATACCAAAGAACCCAGTAGTCTTGACAAAGTTATTATTTGGAAAATTATGGTACCTGCTAGTTATTTTCTAAGTCTCTTTAAAATCTAACAGATAGTCGTCAAGACTTTAGTAACCAAATCACAAAGACTAACTGACCATGAAAACACCAAACAGAAAATGGGCAATTTAAAAACAGCTCTGAGACAAAACGGATTTACAGGCCGAAATGTACAAAGAGCTCTAAAGTCAAAACCGAGCCAAACAGACGAGGAGCATGAGACTCCAATAACCAAGCCTTATTTACAGTATGTCAAGGCTACCACGGACATTATTGCGAGAATTCTACGGAGACACAATATCGATACTATTATCAATACCAACAGAAAAATATGCACGGTGTTGAGGAATCCGAAGGCGAGGAGCCCTTTAGAACAATAGAGAGTGTACCAGTTTTCATGTGCAGATAAAATACCTATGTGGGGCAAAGTAACAGAAGAATTCAAGCTAGACGTGATGAACACCAGAACGCCATAAGAAAGCACGAAAAAACAACATCCATTGCGGAACATGCCGCCACGACGTCACACAGAAAAGACTTTGATAATACCAGAGTACTAACAAATATAGAACATCCGAAATCGAGACTCGCAAGAGAGGCGATTGAAATCGCAAAGAGGCCTCACAATCTAAACCCACGCAATGAAATTCAGAACTTATAGAATTCTTGGAAAATTCTATTAAACACTAGTAGTCATCAACTACGCGGATGCTAAAATAAAGAATCCTTCTCTAAATTAATCTTCTTAACAAAAACTACATATCCGAATAAACAAAGGCGACAAAAAGAGTATTTCCTGGATCTACTGTTGTAGTGACACAACATTTCCAGTCCTTTACTATAGAGAATGGGAATAGTCGAGAGTCACTACGATAGAATATAAGAGTTAAAACACTACAGTACTGTTTCTTTAGTTTGTTAGCTACACACAACACAATATTTGTTTCTAATTCCATTATATTTAGCCTCCTTATTTCTAAAGAATTGAAATTATACTGAATTTTGTAAACTCCAGATATATTGAACAGAATTTACAGTGATAACTGAACACAGACCTTTCCATTGACATCTTATTTATTAAAAGCATTATAGTTCTGTAGCAGCACACTTTCATGTCCTTTCAATACCACATTGTCAATCACATCACTGAAACAAACAGAAACATCAATTTCATTTTTAATATTATAGTTTATTGATGAAATGTATGATAAAACTCCGATAATATTCTATAAGTCTGACAATTTTGCCAAAAGTTTGAAAATCAATAATATTGTTGTCAAATTAGTTACCACAAATCCGATCTTATTTTAATTAATATTAATATCAAAACTTTGTATTTCGACTGGTTTTATTGAAAATTTACAATTTTTTAACATACATATTTTGTATAGTGATGACGTTCTGTGACGATATAATAATTAATTTTGCAAAATGTGCTTATGTAAACTGCTCCATTGTAACTATAATTCCTTGAATGCATTGTTCACATTATGATATCAATTATTCTAATGATAGTGTTTTATTGCCAATTTAATTCAATTTTTTTTGTGCCCCGGAACTAGAATATTGTTGTTAATATTACATAGTTCATAAAGGTGATAATATATTTGGATAAAATGGCTTACCCTTTTTTGTAAGAACTTCCTTTGCTAGCTACGACAACCTGGTACAACCTTGCAATTTTCCAAAACTTAACACGTAGCTCAACATCTCCAAAATTCGCCAAGAATGTATACTCTCTGTTCCCTTTAGTCCTAATAACTTGTAATACGCTATTCCTCAGTTTAGTCACTGTCAAAGTATCAAAATGCTCAGATGTTTTAAACACCTCACGAAAACTCAACAAATCTTTATAAATCCCATAATGACTTGTATCGCCCTCTTCAACCTGTAAGGCGAGATTTGTCTCTAAATATTTCTTCGAAACAGGTAACCAGGTCTTGTTAGCCGTACTGAATCCGGCGTTGGTAGTGTTGTCCCACTGATATGGAGTGCGTTCGAAGTCTCGGCTAACCTTGTCAAAAATTGAGCAGTTTTTGATAGCTTGGGGATCGTGACCTTGTTCACAAGTAACCTCACCGTCTTCCATACCAATTTCTTCTCCGTTGTAGGTCACCATGACCCCAGGCAGAATCGATAATAACATGTTGAAAGCGTCTACGTTCTCCTTGCCCAAGCGGGTAGCAACTCTATGATTGTCATGGTTTCCCAACTGAAAATATGATAATTTTAAGTAGCCTTAGGGGTAAAACTTACAGAAACAGAAGTTTACTTACCACCCAATTGCTGGTGTAATTTTTTGGGATATTAGATTGCCATAAATCAATGCAATATATAATATCGTCCACCGTAAAATTGCTGGTTAAGTTAGATATGAAATTGAAATTGAAAGTGAAGTGAGCACCTTTTCTGCTTCCGTCTTTTGAACCATAATAGAGCATTATTTTGTCTATGGGGCTGTACGCTTCTGTCATCATAACCCTAAAAATTATTAATACTGTTGCCAATGGTTTAGTGACTTAGTTTAATAACTGAGATGAAACTAGATTATTAACCTTTCGAAGCTCTATGGACTTTGGAACGCTAGACATTATACCTTTTCAAGATCAGCCCCAGATGAAATCATAGACAGTGGTTGCACAATACGAAAAACTGTATTCTAATATTCAACTCTAAGTTATTATCATCAAGGAGTAAACCAAACGGTTGGTTATCCTTGATGATAACGGCGTTGAGTGTTTAAAATAAAGGTTTGGTGTTAGGGTGCAAACTGTGTTTTTAGAATTGTTCACATTCTGTTCAAAGTGCATGTCTTAGTTGAAATTTAGCGTCTCGTTCAATATTTTCGCGCTGGTCGATTATCCCCCAGCCATCAGAGCACTAAGGGTGTGACCCTTGGATAGACTTAGATCATTTACAATCTAGATATAGCCTGTCAAGCATAAAATCGTGGCAACGCTAGAAAGAGAGCAATAGAGACAGTAAGAGACTATTTCACTTAGTGGGTAGAAGCATCTAATAAACAACATGTTGAACGTATTTCATTGGAAGCAGCTCCCAACCGAGTGAAATAGCCTCTTGCCCTCTCTATTGCCCTCTCTCTCCTTAGTCTTACCGCGACATTTATGCACTGCAGGCTATCTCTAGAAAGTAAATGCTCTAAGTGTATAAAGTAGGACACTAACGACATCCCTTAAATCGTTAGGGCACTACCTGTTTGAATACCGGTACTATTTGAGAGTCAAGTTCTTCACCCATTAGGAATATAACTGTTCCCGCGAAAGAAAAAGAAGGCACTGACGTTTTCCAATAGAGACCACTTCTTGAGGTTTTGATTTTACCAGTTGTTACCAGTTTTCAGTTAGCAGGAAGTGTCAAACACCTGGTCTATTAAATGCTTGGTCAAAAGTGTTGTTATTATTAATACATCAGCAGTGTCCTTTCAGAGTAACTCTAAAACATCTCTATGTTCTACCTACATAAATAGAACCACAGCCAGAGTCAACGAGTAAAAACTGGTTTTTAAAAATCTAAAACTCGACAAAATATAATAAAAAATAATAAAAATACTAATGAAAAACTTTAGCTTTTTAACCGACGTTTTTGTTTATGTATGCTCAGTGATTATTCAAAAAGGCTTAGGCAAATTTGATGATTTAAACTGCATTGTATTAAGGAACATTAGAAAAAGGTACCATATAATTTCCCATAACATGAGATTTATAGTTTTCCAGAAAATCAGAAAAAACGGTAATTAAGGGATCACATTTCAGTGAATTTCAATGAATCTTCATTGTTTTCTCTAAAACTGCTGAAGCAATTTGAATATTATAAATTGTATTCTGGAAAGATATGTTCCAGCTTGATTCCGTACATTTTTCTATAACGTAAAACATACCATTTTTCTGAAAATCGGAAAAATATATGCAAAAAAACTGTAAACATCATGGTAAATGTCAAGTTTTCATCATAAATATCTAATTTAAATGTCAAAACATGCCATGAAAGTATATCCTACAGGGTGTTTGTAAGGGTTTTCATTTTAATTTATTTGAAGTCAGGTTCTTTTGGAGGCGAAGTTAAGTTAAGGAGCTTATAGTAACGTGAAAACGCACAAAATATTCCATTAGTTTATTTAACCGAAAATTTGTTATGGCGGGTATCTCTTCTATAAGGTATACTGTTGCAGGTGTGTGCGTGCGTGCATGTGATATTAGGTGGTACATAAGCAGTTGTATAGAAGGATGATTGAAATATAAGTTGGAATTGAATTAGTTATACAGGGTGGTTCAAGAGTGGCACATAAGTAGTTCCGTATACAAGGTGGTTGAAATAGGAGGGGATCTTCAGAAATGTGAGAATTCAGGAATTTAGAACCACACCCCACTGTTGCAAAATTTTGCAAAATTATTTGGCATGAAATTCTAACGTTTAGAATCACCGATCAGAAAATGTATGTAATTTTTTGCAACAGTGGGGTGTGGTTCTAAATTCCTGTAGAATTCTCACATTTTTGAAGATCTGAAAATGAGGGAATGTATCTCTGTCCATATTGGTCAAGCTGGAGTGCAAATTGGAAATTCGACATGGGAACTGTACTGCTTGGAGCACGGAATTCAACCACATGGTACCATAAGCACTACCATACAAGTGGTGTCGGACAACTGCTATGGAACGTTCTTCTCGGAGGTTCCTAGAGCAGTTATGGTTGATCTCGAACCGACAGTTGTGGATAAGGTTCGCACTGGATATTATAAGAAACTATACCACCCAGAAATGTTGGGCATTATTATGGAACGTTAATAAAAATTAGCGGAAAATTTTCATTCCATTTGGAGGAGGTGTCGGTTCTGGATTTTCATCGCTGCTGATGGAAAACTCTCTCAAGATTTCGGAAAAAAGAGCAAATTAGAATTTGTTGTTTATCCCGCACCACAAATTTGTACAGTGCATCCCATTTTGGTTGAGATTGCCAGGTTACTCGGTTGTTATTGAAGATAGAGTCTTGCGGTTTTCACATACCTGTTCTACTTTTTTGTGAAACTCAGGATGGCCATATCAGATTTTGCATAAGTGTTTCCATTTATAAGATACAGGGATTTTGATAATTTATACTTTTTGGACCCCTTCTATATCTACGAAGTTATTAGAAATACTCTTGCGCTAAGAATTACGTCTAATAAAAAATTTTGCATAGAATCCAGTGGAGTACTCAATTTTTTTTTCCGAGTATGGTTTTGAAGATACTACACAACATTATATATTTTTAAATGGAACACCCTGTATTTTATTATTTCATTGAATTCGTTATTTTTTCCCTTTAAAATAATATATAATATAATACACATGGTATTATTAGAAATGCTAAAAAACAATAAAAAGCTGAGTTTTTTGCTAGAAGGCCATGTATTTTCCATTTAAAAGGAGAATCAAACAAATAATTCCATTTGAGATTTTTTATAGGAGTTTATCAGCAAAGAAAAATAATGTTAACAATAATTCAATAACATGAAACACGAAATTTAGGTACCTAAAAGCAACTAATAAATAGTTACACATCGTTCATTATGTATAACAAACAGAACAAGTATTACAAATCAAATATCTATATTAGAATTAATTTTGGACATTATTTATTACCTTATTGATTTAACTGTTCAAATTGTTGTCCATTTTCCCTAACACATAATTGGCAAACCTTTCCATCTCGCATGAATCTATTTAAAATTATTATAGAATTCCGCGTTTCGGAACAATATTTTATCTAGTGAGCGCTGGAGAGAAAAACGCAAATCTGATCAAGCTGTCATTGTTAATAACTATTGTGTTTTATCGTGTTTGAGTTTACAAGATCATTATATAAATAATTATTCGTGAGTTTGCTGGTTGATAATTGATAATGGCTGGAAGAGAATTCGTTTTTCAAAATAACGAAAAATACGATATGATACAATGTTTAAATCAATGTTATGAGAATGTTGAAGAAGCTTTAGAACTATTTGTTTTCTGAATGTTATTTGTGGCATCTTCTAGTTTATTTTAGATTTTCTTGGGAATAATACCACATCAGAGTTCAAACTTGTGTATAATTTAAAACCAAACGTTTCAAAATCCTGTCGGATTTCGTTTTCAATGGATATAAATTTATAAAGTAAAATTGAATATATGACAATTATTTTGACAAATAATTGTCATATATTTCAATTTTACTTTATAAATTTATATCCATTGAAAACGAAATCCGACAGGATTTTGAAACGTTTGGTTTTAAATTATACACAAGTTTGAACTCTGATGTGGTATTATTCCCAAGAAAATCTAAAATAAACTTTAGAACTATATTTCCACAGGTATAAAGTACGAGTATTTTACCATAAGATATTTCATGAAATCGCGTTTTTAAAACTTTCAGATATCCAGAGAGGCATCAACCTAGTCGAGCAACTATATTTAGACTAAAAATCAATTTACTAAGTTTTGGTGCATATTCTAAACCTCGATCAAAGGTGTATAACAAAGAAAATCGAGAAATGAAGGAAATAAATGTGTTAGCTAGCGTTCATGGCTATCCCCAGACTACTTGTGCGAAATTAGAAAATTACACTGGAGTTTCTCAATCACCGGTCCAAAGAATTTTAAAAAAATATAAATTTAACCCTTACAAAGTCAATATTGCCCAGCACTTATATCCTGGTGATGCAGCAAGACGGTTAAATTTTTGCAATTGGTTTTTAGACCAAACCCGAAGGGACAATGATTTTGTAAGGAAAGTTATTTGGTCAGACGAATCTCATATAAGCCGTGCCGGTATATTTAACAGGCAGAATACAAGTCCATATTAACTACTTAAAGTATATTGTATTACCCGCCCCTGCACAGCCGAAGATATCTGCCGCGTTTCCAAGAACTGCCTGCAAATGATGATGATGATTATGATGAGGATGGGAACGAATTATACGTTGACGAAAAAAGAACCTTACTTCGTTGACGTATTATGCATAGCCGTATAATTATCGACTAGATCTCTGAATTGGTAAATCAAATCAAATGTTGGGTCCAAATTTTCTGTATACTTATGTTCCAAACAATTGTAATCGTCTATATTGTATTCCGTATATCCTTTTGCCAGTGGTTCATCTGTCAACTTTGGATCTTCGAACAAATACGGTACAGCATCTATCCTGAAACCATCGACACCCTGGTCCAGCCAGTGCGTCATAACTGCCTAGAATAAAAGCAGGACAGTAAATTTGGAATAATTCTGTACCAAAATCGTAAGGCTTACTTTCATGCTCTCTACAACCTTTGGATTTGAATAGTTCAAATCTGGTTGTCTGTATTCAAAGGCATGGTAGTAAAATTGCTGTCTTTTTTCACTCCACGTCCATGCTGAGCCAGCAAAATTAGAAATCTGTTAAAAAACAACCAAAAACCTGAGCAAATGCAAATCACAACAGTTGGTTGTTACCTACCCAATTGTTTGGAGGCTTCCTCGAGGTCTTGTTCTTAACATCAACGTAGCCATCATGCCAGACGTAAAAATCCTCATAACCCTCAACTTTATTTTCGGAATTTTGAAACCATTCGTGCTTGTCGCTGGTATGATTCGGTACGAAATCCAAGATCAACTTCAGGTTCAATTCTTTAGCTCTCGCGATTAGTTTTATGAGATCTTCGGTAGTCCCGTACATTGGATCAACGTTGTAATAATCGCTGATATCGTATCCCTGATCTATCTGAGGTGACTTGAATATGGGTGAGAGCCATGTTCCTGTTATGCCTGTCGATTTGAGGTACTGTAGCTTACTCGTGATACCTAACAAAAAAAGCAGTTTAGAAATTTTAAATAAGGGAAAAAAATATATTAAAATTATATTAAATGGTTGTCTTTACAAATTATATTTCCGTTTCAGATATTAGAAAAACTGAGGAACAAACCCCGAAGGAGAGGACGAAGCTGCCAATAGATGCAATTATGGACTTATTACAGTGTTGCCTGAAGAAATGCTACTTTTAGGAGAAGGACAGGTTCTTCATGCATGAAAATTAATTGCCTGTTGGCTCCCCTTTATCTTGAATGGTTCGAAGAACAAATACTGAAGAAGTATGAGAAGCATCCTAAGCTTTGGTTGGGGTATGTCGCTGAAATCTTCATTATTTGGCAACATGAATAGAGAGAACTACAGGCATTGTTGGAGCACCAAAACCAATTCCAACCATCCAGTAGATTCACAATGGAGAAGGAAGAGGGTGGGTGCCTACCATTTCTTGATGTGAAGTGCTAAAGGACTAGGACCGGGATCCAAACAACAGTCTACAGGAAGTCTACATTAGCAACGAAAACTGGCATCTTCAAACACTAATCCATAGAGCCAAAAAATATATGCGGCACACCAGAGACGAGTGAAACATAGAGATTACCTTTTAACAAATGAATATCCGGAAACCATCATTAACAACGCATTTGAAGAACTAGATAAATCACTTAGACAGGAAAGGAAAACCACCATAGCAACTCTATTATTACCATACACTACCACAGGGTATGTCCTTGTTACAGGTATAACAGTATAACATTTGCAATTCTTCTATTTTGTGGATTATGGGAAGTTTCCGATTTTTTTTAAAATTACCAGGCTTTCCTAATTGCTCGATTTCAATTTTTCAAAAATGGTTCAATAGTCTGAAAGCTCCAGTATACTAGGTGGCCCATCCGTAATGTGTGTAATAATATACACGGTGTTTCATTTTCAAAAAATCTATCTGAATCATCCTGTATATATCTCGGAATTCTAATGATGATATTGTAGATTGCATCTCTTACGACCCTGGCGGCAAATTTATAAAATATATATATATATATGTTTACAGTCCCAATATTCCGTTCTCATACTATTGGCTTATCCAGTATGTAAAAAAATAGCGATTGGTTAGCACTTTGTACTTGACAACCTGCAAAAATTGTAAAATTATCTGATTTTCCTTCTTCGGCTAAGATGAAGAAGCAGCCACATGTGTGCATGTAGTAGCATTACAAATTTTAAGTTATAGTAAATAGTGCCCAAAGATGCTTATAAAGTGCTATAGAGTTGAGGAAGTGATTTATTTCTGTTAGTTTTAGTCAAAAAGCCGTAAGTGTAAGGCTACCGTGCGCTGTAAATATAGTTTTGTACATACTACAAGCGAGACAGAGAAATAGAATAAGAAGAAAAATTACGTAATTATATCACTGGTAACTTGCTAATAAGATCGCAAGATAGAGGAAATCCACCATCCCAAGAGGAACAATCTTGAAAGAAGAAGAAGCAAAAATTGATTTTGCGGAGGGAGCTGGATTGATAGTAATTGTGCAACCCCAAAAAGAAATATTGAGTACCCCTTACTTCATTGTTTATGTGATAACTTACAAATTTTCTGCCTGCAAATTAAGGTCCTTCAAATATTTCCTACATCTTCATGTTCACTAATGTCTGATTTTCCCAAATTGTAAAAAACATTCCGTATCAAGATTCTTAATTCTAAGAAACTCTAAAGGACATTCTCTTAAAAATCTAATAAAATAAATAGGGCCCGGACTATTTTATACGAAAAGCATCCCCACTGTTCAATGTTAGCCACATATCATTTTTTCCAGTATTAAAGGAAAGTAAAATGCATCCCTATAAAATGATGCTGACTCAGGAGCTCATAGAAGTACATTCGCGTGGGCCATTTCTTCCTATCCAAGAGTTGGGATAGATATTATGTTATCTTACTAATAACGAGTTATGAGCAGGTGCTCCATCATGTTGGAACCACTCAATTTCTAAACGAGTTCTCAAATTCAAATTATGCAACATGTATTGAAAAGTGTATTGCAAGAAATGCAAGTATCGCTCCCCAGTAAGTGATTCGTCATAGATAAAAGGCCCCAGAATAGTAGACCCTATGATACCACACCAAACATTAAAACATTAATTTGAGAACTTCTTTAGAAATTGAGTGGTTCCACCATGATGGAGCACCTGTTCATAACTCGATATTAGTAAGACAACACTTAGATAATATCTATCCAAACCCACCCCGGTCTCCCGATCTGGCAGTTATAGACTACTATATATGGGGTGCGCTAAAAAACAAAGTGTGCAAGAGAAAGTATGAGAGAGTTGGTGACCTAAGGGAGGCGGTATTACAAGCAATTGAAGAAATTGATAGGCGGTCTGTGAGGAAAGCGGTAATGTCAATCTTAAAACGATGCAATTTTTGTCTAAATAACAGTGGTGGACTTTTCGAACATAAATTGTAACCATTATTATGTATTTTAATTTCTTTAAGTTTTTAGTAAGTACCTACTTATTTAGTTTATTCGTTATATCTGATATACCTAATAAAAAAATCATTCAATGTTTTTTTGGAATAGTTACTAATAAATCAATCTATTTCATGGCTACCTACGTTAAAAGTGAAAATAGGAGAGAAAAGCATCCATAACTCCGTTATTTTTATGAATAACTATATCGAGTATCATATCGTTAAAAAGCTCTAAAAATGTCCGATTTTTTGAGGTCATAGCCAACTACGGTTTCCATTCAAAAAAAGAGAAGTTTGTGTCATATCTCGAAAACGAGAGCTGTCATTCAATTTTGATATTTACACTTTTTTTATAAAATCAAAAACAAAGGAGATAGAGGGATTTGACTAAATCGACAGAATTTCGTTTTTTCAAAATATCTAGTAAGTCATGACTTTTTACAAAAATCCGAAAGTGTCATTAAATTGGGCCAGTAAAACTGCAAATCTTCCCAATTTAACCATTGCTCTATCTCCGCTAGTTTCCGAGATCCCCATACTGATCATCAAAAAAAACTCATCGTGTATAATTTTTGCTGTTGAAAAAAACACATTTAAAAATACAAATCGACGTGCCCAAGCGTTTTTCCCAACACGCCCTCCTTCATTATTTATCGAATTTGTTCCATTTGGCTGTTCCACATTGTATGAGGTTCAAAATGAATATTACGCATGTTAACAAATCAGTAAAGTAAATTATTTCGCATAATTATGATGAGATCTATACCCATATACACTTATAATTACTATAATAGCAGCTATACTGACCTGGTAAATCCCCGTTTCCATCTGCATCACTATCCTTCAGAGACCTCGGATAGATTTGGTAAAAGACCGCTGATGACCACCAGTCATTCTCAGTACCACTGAGATCATAATGGTAGGCCTTTGGCAATTTTCGTACTTCACCATGTGTAAAATCGTGAATTATACTCACGGCAAATATTAAAACTAATTGTGTAATTTTCATCATTTATACGTGCAGGTTTCCTGGTGAAAAAAACGATGAATAGTTATGTTTACCACGTTTATAAGTTTGCAGTTACAATTTTTTCCGAAATTTCAAGTGGGTCTGTGATATACGGAAACGTGCTTAAGATAATGCGTGAGATTAGGAGGATTTCAAAAATATAGTACAAGTGTTTTGTATAATTCGTTTCGATTTTGTCGTAGTTAATCCCTTTGTTTTCAGAGATTAAATTTGAGATTAAAAATATTTTTGGTGTTATTTTGAAAACAAATAACGAAATATATTTTGGAACTCTATAAATAACTACAGCCTAATCAAGATTTAAATAAATAGCCATAAATATACTGACATAAAAATCAAGACCTAGTTAATTAAAATACTTTTATGTATAAATGTGTATTATATGAAAATACATAAACGATATAAAACATTTTTAAAAATTTATATAACCGACTTCTACCTATAACTAAAAAGCTAAAAATAATTATAACAAAATAAAACTCTAGCAAATAAATAACACATTCAATGTTGTTAGGTACCTACCCAGGAAGTAAAGAATGTAAACATTAAAAGGTGCTCATTCTGTACAAATTAATTACCTACCAATCTAACATATTTTTGAAGTCGGTGCTAAGCAACATCAGGTTTGATGAAGTAGTAGATAAGTACGCAATGAAGGATTTTAGATTTTCTTGGCTCCGACTTCAAAAATATACTAGATTGGTAGGTAATTAATTTGTACAGAATTAGCACCTTTTAATGTTTTCATTTTTTACTTCCTGGGTAGGTACCTAACAACATTGAATGTGTTATTTATTTGCTAGAATTGTATTTTGTTATAATTATTTTTAGCTTTTTAGTTATAGGTAGAAGTCGGTTATTTTTTTTTAAATGTTTTATTTCGAATTTTTAGTTTTTTTTTTAACTCAGGTAGTTTTTGTTTACCAACGAAATGTGCTAGTATGCGTTGACTTAATAAGCCCAAAATATATTTATGCCTTATGGACCACGCCATGTAACCTTTTTTCAACTTTTTTTGACAACCCTGTATAACTAGAGATAATTCTACTCCAACCTATGTACCAACCATCCTGTACATACGACTGCCCACGGACAAGCATAAATTTGTTAGCTACCTTCTGTAAACTATAGGACGGAGTAGAATCCATCCCATATTTACGGAGTCAAATCCGTCCTATATTTCAACCATAGTATATAACTCCTTGTGGGCTACCCCATAAATTATTTCATATTTAACATTTTATATTATCGCCCGGTGTAACATTAATTCCTCTCCACACTTTAAGCAAGTTCTTATGGGCTATAAAAGAAATATTTTTTAATCACACTGTATGAATATAATTCAACTCCACCATATATTTCAACCATCCTGTATATGATTTGCTTATGTCCACATAATATAACAGTTTTTTAATCACCCTGTATAATTTTAATTACACATTTTTTCCAACTTTTTTATACCACCAAACGTCCAGTCCACCCTATATTGCAACCATCCTGTATATACGGTTGCCTACGGACCATTATCATTCTAGTCCGTCCTATATTTCAATCTTCATATAAATGCAACTCCTTCTACCACTTTACTTTGTAATTTTGTTTGCTATAACTAAACACCCTGTCTATAAACGCACCAAATAGCAGTTTAAAGTTTGACATGTGTTGTCACTGAATTTTCTATTAGGCCGCGAGAATGTGACAACCAAAAGCACCGTCTTCGTAAAATGGAAAAATTTGCATTGCAATAGGTATTTGCCTGGTATACAAACAAAACTAGGTTGGTACTCATTGATTTAAGGAGCCGAAAATACTATGCTTTACTACCTATATGCTTGAGATATACATAGAAAATTTTCAAATTCGCAATTAAAACTTCCAGTGCCTAAAATTACTGCACTATTACATTGGAATTAAGATATTTATGAGTAAATGTCCGTTATGTCATTTCGATGAAATTTTTGATAAGAATTTAGAAATTTTCGGCGATTTTCTGCAAAACTACAAGTTGCACGTCGCAGAAAATTATATGAGATTACCTAAGGATCCTCCTTAATAGATTAAACGTTAAAAAACTATACACATCCATAAGGAGTTATTGAAAAATTGACCAATATGTTAGGGATATTGGTCGATTTCCATGCACGCATGTGTTCATTCACAAATTTTATCACTTTACCAATAGAATTCTTTTCAAAATTTGAAGTTTTACCAATCCGGATATATACTCTATTAGACAAGACAAAAAAAGAAAAAAAATAGGCGACGAATTGATAACCTACTCCTTTTTGGAAGTCGGTTAAAAACTTTTGTGCAGAATCGGGTAGTTAAAATCTGACAAAAATTAATGGTGTTAAATAAACACATCTCATGCTACTGGAACTTCTTGAGAGAGTGGCGCTAGAGTTTGTGGAAGATGGGGTAAATGTAGGAAAAATCGGGAGATTTTGGTGACCAAAGCAACAAATCAATTTGATTATGTCTCATAACTTGTCGAATGTAACACTGACTACATATGGTCGTGAATTGTCTCCTTGGAACCACGCCTTGAACAGTTATGTTTTCTCTGATAAAGACCAATTGTTATCTACTGCCAGAAGCAATGAGTGAAAATCAAAGGGCCTGGGTCTGTACATAATTGAACACATACCGGTAATTGAAATTTAAAGAAACGGTATTAAACACTATTTACTGCAGTATCTCGAAGTGTCTTATACTCTAGTAGGGATAGAAATCTGAACACAAGTACAGTATGATTTATTATAAATAAGATTAGATCTCAAAATAATGCAATAAACTTAAACAGAGTCACATATATTAAATTACCGTACAGACTTTTGTAGAGCCTTAAATTTTTTTTTAACGTTTTTGGTATTTTTAGCATGAGGAGAAAGAAACACCAACACAACACTTTTCGAAGATTTGGAGGCAAATCAATCAGCCATAAAGTATAATGCGACAATATTAAGAAATTTATTACAGAGAAAAATTGAAGCAGAAGAAGCTTAAGCAATATAGTTGCATGATAAATAAAAATACTGAAATCGAAACACTTTGTAAAGAACTAGACAGAAATTTCTAAAAAATATTTCTAGAATACGAAACTGCAACTTCCAGTTTAAAGTTGTTACAAAGCCAGTGAAACCGTCACTGTTAAATAAGCACAGGAAGCTGAAGCAATCTAGCTGTTCGATGATTAAAAATACTGAAATCGAAGGACTTTGTATAGAGCTAGACAGAAATTGGAAACTAATTTTGCCATAATACTAAACTGGATCGTCCAGTATAAAGTGATAGCAACGCATGTCAAACCGTCACTATTAATTAAGCAGAGGAAGCTTAAGCAATCTAGTTGGAGAGAAATTTGTAAATACACAGTTTTGCACCCTAACCTTTATTTTAAACACTCATCGCCGTTTCAACAACTCTAAGTTGTCATCTTCAAGGAGTAAACCCAAACATTTGTGACACACCAAAGGTTCCACAGCTTTTCCATTAGAGAAATTTGTAACAAATATTGCTAAAATAGGAAACTGGAACCTCCAATATAAAGTGATAGTAAAGCTAGTGAAACTGTCACTGTTAATTGAGCAGAAGCTTAAGCAATGAAACTGTAACTGTGAACCGAGCAGAAGTTTAAGCAATGAAGTTGAGTGATTGTTAAAAATACTGAAATCTAACCACCTTGAATAGAGCAGGCCACAAATTGTAAACAAATATTGCTAGAATACGAAACTGGAACCTCCAGTTCAAACTGATAGTAAAGCTCGTGAAAATGTCACTGTTAATTAAGCAGAGGAAGCTTAAACTATCTAGCTGTATGATTGTTAAAAATACTAAAATCTACCACCTAGTATAGAGCTGGACAGAAATTGTAAACAAATATTGCCAGAATACAAAACTGGAACCTCCAGTATAAAGTGATAGCAAAGCCAGTGAAACCGTCACTTTGATAAAGTAAAGTAAAAACTTGTATAGAGCTGTCCAGAACAAATATTGCTAGAAAACGAAACTGAAATCTCCTATATAAAGTGTTAGCATAGCCAGTGAAACTTCAGATCAAGAAAAAATTATGCCTAACAGATGCACAGAGGGATTGACAATACATTTAGTCTAAACTCTTCACAAGATATAAGTGTACGAAATATACAATCCCTTTTTATACACAGGAAAGCTGCTTGACCAGACTGTAGACATTTCCTTCTCTCACAACATATAAGGAAGATTTTCTTGCAAGTAGTCTGCTGCATTTTGTTTTTTGAGAAATCGCTCTTGGTTGATAAAGAAATACAACGAAAAAAGCAATCCCAATATAGATCCAAATGAACTTCGATATAAGATTTTTGGTACATATTTGCACAGAACTCAGTCCGTACATTCTCGGTAGAATCACAAAAAATAATAAACCCACAAATTCCGGTATTTGCTTTAACAATCATATAGGTTTAAATTTATTGAGCTTAAATGAATTTAAAACACAAAAATCACATTTTGTGAAATCTCCGAATCTAATGAAATTAGTGTTCTTTTTTCTTTTATTTGTTTGTATTTAAAAAATGTCATAAACTCACCGCATCCATCAACAAATATTTATCGAAACAGCTCTTGACCTGGAAAAACTTGTACGTGTAAACAATATAATCACATGGTTAATGATCGCGAATATTTTTTTTATTTGCTTTAAAATTATATAATACAGGTAATTTACGATATTTATTTCCGCTTTAATTTCTAGCTGTTGTCACATCAATAATCGCAAACATACTGTGTAACACAGAAATCAAAATAATACATCGTCGCTTAAGTTCTAACACCACATAACTAAAAAAAAAGATCGTTATGAATTATGTAATTCATCCTGTAGAGAATCAAAATATATTAATATTGGTTTCATCAATGTTTCATATTTTTTTTTACTAATGTGTTTGCCCTTAATTCACGAAATTCGCATTTTGTGCGTATGTGTTTAATTTGGTTAGAGCAGGGGTTCCCAAACTTTTCCTAAGCGGGCCAATTTAAGGTTACTGAAATTTTTGGGAGGCCAAAAAAATAAATAAAATGAAAACAATAAACACGATTTTTTTTATTTGAATATATTTAACTATTTCTGGTGCGTTCCCGCAATTTGTTTAGTGTATTCTTTTAAATTTGATTGAATTACTTCATTGATTTATAAACTTCTGCACCTTTTCCAAAACCTTCCGTCGCGCCAATGCTAATTTTAAGTGATTTTTGAGTGTAAAATATAGACAGTATTCGTGATTCTTGTATTGTATTCCGAGCTATTCGGACGCTTTTGATTCCGTCTTAAGACGGCCGCATTTTGTTATTATTGTGTTACGATTTCGCGAGTTATAGTTCCGGTCGTAACAACCGCTAAACCGCTTTCATTTTGTTTCTTTTGTGTTTACAAAAGCGCATCATTTGTTGTTAAACCCGCATTTTTTGTTTGCTCAATCAATGAACATTACGTCGCTATTTTTTGTGTAACGTGTTATCCTGACGAAGCTCTAAAAACAGTTCCTGCCGCTGCGGGGCTAGCCTCTGAAGAAAGAAGAACCAAGAAAACACCACCTGCAGAGCTTCGACGTAAAAGTTCAGTGATTAACTTTTATTTGGTCATTCATTTACGCGACGGCACGTGTTTTATTGATTGGTTCGCTAAAGGTCCTTCGTCAATTACATACTTGCATTGAACCAGCATTGAACTAAAACCGCAACACCTAATTCATACATTTTTTTGGATATTATATGTAATGTGTCATCGAAGTCATTCCAATTTCTTTATTTTTTATTAGTATACTAAATTTAATATAAACATAAATCTTTGTTTTAATAAATTATATATTTAATAAAACAAAAAAACTGCAATCCATCTTATTATATGATAATATAAATATTTAACTGTAAAAACAATTATTATAAAATCATACAATTTATTTATTAACACGACAGTAGAACTATAACAAGTATTACAAAGTAATAATCTATTATTTTATTTGCAATATTTATTATTTATTTTACTTTTTTTTTCTTAATAAAAATTTACTTTCAATACTATATTACCTGTAGGCGGATCAAGATATTAAAGATTAAGGTCTTGGTTATTCCGGATTTAAATAAATTCATATTAACAACCACTTAGCTCGAATAAGTTCAATATTGAATTTCATTACTTAAACTTCATTTTATGGTAATTTTTAACCGACTTCCAAAAAGGAGGAGGTTATCAATTCGTTCGTATTTTTTTTGTATGTATGTATGTTACCTGATTTCTTCTCTTGTGGTGAACCGTTTTGAATGAATATCTTCTTGTTTAATAGAGTATATATCCGGATTGGTGAAACTTCAAATTTTGGTCAAGAATTCTATTGGTACAGTGATGAAATTTCCAATATCCGTAACATATTGGTCGATTTTTCGAAAACTCCTTATGGATGTGTATAGTTTTTTAACGTTTAATCTATTAAGGAAGATCCTTAGGTGATTTCATATAATTTTCTGCGACGTGCAACTTGCAGTTTTGCAGAAAACCGCCGAAAATTCCAAAATTCTTATCAAACATTTCATCAAAATGACATAACGGACATTTCCTCATAAATATTTTAATTCCAACGTAATTTTGCAGTAATTCTGCAGCATATAAAGGAGTAAAGCATAGTATTTTCGGCTCCTTAAATCAGTGAGTACCAAGCTTGTTTTGTTTGTATACCAGGCAAATAACGATTTAAATGAAAATTTTCCCATTTTGCGAAGACGGTGCTTTTGGTTGTCACATTCTTCCGGCCTAATAGAAAATTCAGTGACAACACATGTCAAACTCTAAAAACTGCTATTTGGTGCGTTTATGCACAGGGTGTTTAGTTATAGCAAACAAAATCACAAAGTAAAATGATAGAAAGATGCATTTATATGATGATTGAAATATAAGACGGATTGGTCCATAAGCCATACAGGATGGTTGGAATATAGGGTGGAGTGGACGTTTGGTGGTATAAAAATGTTGGACAAAATGTGAAATTAAAATTATATAGGGTTATTAAAAAACTGTTATATGATGTGGACGTAAACAAATCATATACAGGATGGTTGAAATATATGGTGGAGTTGAATTATATTTATACAGTGTGATTAAAAAATTATATATTTTATAGCCCATAAGAAGTTCCATAAAGTGTGGAGAGGATTTAATGTTACACAGGGCGATAATATAAAATGTTAAAAATAAAATAATTTATGGCGTAGCCCACAAGGAGTTATATAGTATCGTTGAAATATGGGATGGATTTGACTCCGTAAATATGGGATGGATTCTACTCCGTCCTATAGTTTACAGAAGGCAGCTAACAAATTTATGCTTGTCCATGGGTAGTCGTATTTACAGGATGGTTAGTACATAGGGTGGGATGGAATTATCTATAGGTATACAGAGTTGTCAAAGTTGAAGAAAGGTTACATGGCATGTTCCATAAGGCATAAATATATTTTGGGCTTATTAAGTCAACGCGTACTAGTACATTTTGTTCTTAAACATTTACCTGTCAATTTAATTGAAAATGTATCATTGTGTAATGTTGAGGCTTTCAATGTTACCTGGTCCTGTCTATTAAGGTTATACATACAAAATAAAAAATAAAGAATGAAAACTACCTGAGTTCAAATAAACTAACAAGTTGAAAATAAAACATTTAAAAAAAAATGACCGAGTTCCACCTATAACTAAAAAGCGAAAAATAATTATAACAAAATACAACTCTAGCAAATAAATAACACCTTCAATGTTGTCAGGTACCTACCCAGGAAGCAAAAAATGTAAACATTAAAAGGTGCTCATTCTGTACAAATTAATTACCTACCAATCTAGTATATTTTTGAAGTCGGTGCTAAGCAACAATCAAGTTTGATAAAGTAGTAGATAAGTACGCAATGAAGGATTTTCGATTTGCTTCAAAAATATACTAGATTGGTAGGTAAATAATTTGTACAGAATGAGCACCTTTTAATGTTTACATTTTTTACTTCCTGTTTTATGTTTTATTTTAAGTACATGGGCATTTATTTGTCTAATATAAGTAATATTAATTTTAAAAGTAACAACTATTTTTCGAAGAATTTAACACATAAAAGAACTACAAGAAATGTTTTGTTTAATATATTTTGTATCGAATTATTTTTGTATCATAATGTAAACTACTTTCCTATAAAGTTCAAATGAGGCCCTGGACCCTTAATTTTTTTCAAAATGTAGGTCGCATTGTTTCGGAAATAAAGGGAAAAGTTTATTCTTATATATTTTTGTTAATATCTTTTAAACAATTTATGACAAAATTATGGTTATCGTCATCACGAGCCCTTTGATTTTACAGCTTCCATTTAATTCTGCAATTTGCCACCCAAAATAAATATTAGTGGTATCTCCTTATTTTTCCAGTTCAATTAAGACCGTATTATTATTATTATCATCATTATCTATTCTACTGCTATATATACTTCACTTTGTACTTTTATAATACCCTGTATACTGTTAAAATAAGTCAATTACCAGGATCTATGCTAACATTCAACCAATTCTGTTCAGCTTTTTTGAGTAAATTACAAAAATTCAACCATTCAAACATTATTTGTATTATAACTTCTATATTGCTATAATATGCCATTTAACTAGAGAAAAAGTATCGTATATGTTAATCCATGTTAGGAACTATCGATGTCCCAAATTTCCCCAAATCCCTTTAACCGTTTTGCGTCTAAACATATAGCTCAGGTCATGAAATAAAGTGACAAAATTAAGAGTAGAACAAAACCGACATCAACGGGTTCTAGTGATAAAACTTGACTAATTGACATAAAATTCAACATTTTTTATCGATGCTTTTTGTTTTTTAACAAAAAAAAACAGCGAAAAATCGGTAACAATTTAGTTTTCACCTTTACACAAAATCCACCGATAAAACAGTGTTTGCGACTATAGGCAATGTTGAAGAGAAATGAAAATCCTACAAAACAAGCTACTATACGCTCAACTTCGTTAATTGGTTTCTTAGATAATGGAACCTTTACCCGAAATTCCAAACAAATAAATACTAGCTTACGAATTTTTTTATTTTATAACTGAAACATTCTTATTAATTTAAGCGATAGATCTTCTCATACCCAATTCATGTTCAAAAAGTAAATACTGTAGCCCCAGTAGTTTTTACAAAATTTCGGTCAATCCTATGGAAGCCATATTTTTTTGAACGCCATATTACCTCACGGGATGAACCTATCATTATGAATAAACCACCGATGGAAAGTAGAAGAGTTGGTCTAGAGACCCCTCATCTCACTTTTCCAAAATTTAAAATATAAATACATATAAGTATTGAAAATATTTGGCCATTCCTTAAAAAATTATTTGGACGAGTCCATTCGAAAAATTGCTAAGGGGTGGTACTAAATCCTTATAACTAATAATCTTAATGCAAATTAAAATTTACGGAGACACATATTTATATTTCTTGCATAATATGGATTAATGTAATAAATTTAGTAAAATGGAATACCTAAAAAATATGTAAGTGATTATTTATTTTTTTGGAATTTCGGGTAAAGGTTCCATTATCTAAGAAACCATTTAACGAAATTGTGCATATAGTAGCTCATTTTGTAGGTTTTTCATTTCTCTTCAACATTGCCCATAGTAACAAACACAGTTTTATCCGTGGATTTTGTGTAAACGATAAAAACTAAATTGTTACCGATTTTTCGCTGTTTTTTTGATAAGAAACAAAAACGCATCGATGAAAAATGTTTTATGTCAATTAGTCAAGTTTTATCATTAGAACACGTTGATGTCGTTTTTTTCTACTATTAATTTTGTCACCAAAAGGTCTTTTTATCCGTAAATGACCTGAGCTAATAACAAACATCCATCTATCCACCAATCTATTCATACATGTATCTAAATTTTCACATTTATAATATTTATTACCATAAACATAAACTACTGATTTCTACTCAAAATTAACTAAAAAGAGCGAAATTTTCGTCTTTGTGTTATGTACCATGTTAAAGTTCTGACAAGTTTATTAGCAACCCTTTATAATCGACAATGTAATCTCACCTTGGATTTTTTAAGAAAGTAAAATAGTTGTCACTAACTATTCATGTGTAACTGATACGTAAATGCATTCCTGAATAGTTTCATGCAAGATTTTTTTGTTAATGAAAAAACTAATCTACATTGCTAATAGAAAAAAAAACAAAGATAAAGTTATTTTGGTTCGTAAGTAATTTTTAGTTTATCATAATATATATTTTTTTCTTAATAAATAGACAAGAAATGTCAAGTAACATTATTTTGCTAAAGAAGGTAAATAATTACTAAAAAAGGCAGTTTATTTTTATAGATTAATTGGGAAATAATAATTAAAATCTGAAAAAATATAAGCTAGAAAACTTATTATTTTTATTCCTGGAATAACATTACATAGTAACTTAGAACTTGAAACTATGCAGCGGATTTTAATAAGGTTTTCAAAAATAGAGATAATACTCTCTTCGAGGTGCCATTCTTTTGTACGCAAGACAATATGTATATATATTGTTTCTGGTTAGGGAACCTTCATCAGTTGCGCTTCCCACAATTGAATGTCATCTCGAACACTTCTTTATGTTTTTGATACATTTCGTTAAATTTGAACACGCGAGATGTAAAGACCGACATCTAGGATTTTCGGGGAAACTAGCACATAGTGGTTTCGAATCTGAAGCTGTTCCATGTAATTACTGTTATCCGTAATTCCTAGTTTAGAATGTCACGATGAAATTTTCAGGTTAACTTCATCTAGCAGAGATATTGAATACTCTCTTCGAGGTGTCATTCTTTTGTACGCAAGACAATATATATAATATATATTGTTTCTGGTTAGGGAACCTTCATCAGTTGCGCTTCCCACAATTGAATGTCCTCTCGTACACTTCTTTATGTATGTATTTGATAAATTTCGTTATCTTTATATATTTGATGCATTTTCAAGATGTCGGTCTTTAACTTCTCGCGTTAATGTTTCAAGGGTACGGTTTAAACGTACTAGCGACCAAAATCGTTGTTAAAAATTTGAATATAATATACCTATAAGAAATTGCATATTTTCAGCTTTTTTGAACTATTATACACTTTTTTGTGTACTTATACAAAATTGTTCACTATCATTATAATTAAGTAAACAAATATTTCGCAAAGGATAATAATTTCAGTTTTGTTTTCTTAAGGTTCAAGTTAATGTACATGTACGATGCTAAGGCATATTCAATAAGCACAATCAAATGACCGTCTGTTCCTGAATAAAAAAGAATATACAAATTTTCATGCCATCATATTATTATTGAGTAAATTAAAACAACAAATACACTTCCAAAGTTCAAGCCGTCAATATAAATTAAGTATTTATAAAAGCCCTCGATTTGAATTATTAGAAAACATAAGAAGTAATTTTGTCCTCTAGCGGTTTAAAAGTTTAATAGCGCTAGTTTAGCTATTATGAAATAGATGGGGCAATAACTGTTATTAACGGAAAAATTTGGTCGTATGATCCATTTTTTATTGATAACACTAAAGGCCGTCAATTAGCAATTAAAAAACTCTAGAAATTTGGTTCACAAACAAATGGAAATGTTACCGAACTCTTTTGCATTTGCATATTTATATATAGATTTTTAATAAAATACACATTTAAAATTTCAATATGTTCATTTTACGTAAACGTCATTCACCCTGTATTAAGGGGCAGAATTTTGCAGGAATGGTATATCGAATAATAAATTAATATTAAATATATTATTTTTAAACTTTAGTTTTTCCAAAATGCTTTACGGTTATTCGGATATATCACAATTACGACTTCAATTTTTAAGAAGAAAACGCAAGAAACCAACTCATAAGTAACTATGAAGATGCAGTATAAATAACCACGATGCATAAGTACTTACATATTAGTAAACCTTATACTGCAATATATGGTATAATCTCAATAATTTCAATTTAACACACAAAGTTAGCGATGACTTTTTCTGTATTACATCAACAATTTAAAAAATACAATATACCTGCGGTTAATCTTAAAAAACACTTTTTGTGGTAACAATTTTTGTAAGTGTATTGAAATTGTAATTTTTCAAATCATACATTCAATTGAAAAGGTACAATAACCTAATGGCTAACAATGTTATGATATAATCTCTTTGAGGTCTCTATCTTTTCTACGCAACACAATATGTATGATAACAATATATATCATATACATTGTCTTGCGTACAAAAGAATGACAGCTAGAAGGGAGTATCCAATATCTCTGATAGTTGAAGTAAGCTGAAAATTTTAACGTGACATTCTAACCTACGAGTTATGGGAAAACAGCAATTTCACGGAACAGCTCCAGATTCGGAACCTCTCTGTGCTAGTTTCCCCGAAAATCCTAAATGTCGGTCTTACATATCGCCTTTACTATGCTATGATATGTGAAACTGAAATCAAAATAATCAAATTCGCTAAAACGAAGATGGCCGTGAACATTAGAATTATTGCCATGATGTCAGATCTACCTATTTATCTTAAATCTCATTAATTGTATTCATATCATGGGCTTTGTACTTTTTAAAATAGAATGAATATAAATTAAAAGCATAATGTTAAAAGAATAAAATATTATCCACAATACATTGATCAGTTGCCATACAATACTCAATTCTAAGTTTAGTTGACAAACCAACTTTAGAAAAAAATGAAAGTTTCAAACTTGCGAGTACCAAATAAATGATTATTATCATATAATATGAATTAAATCAAAATATTTTGAATTTTTGGCGATTGTAACCGAAACAAAGGTTTTGAACTTTAGCCCATTAGGCGTTTCAACACAAATCTCATCAACAAAATAAATCACCACCAGTACCTAATAATACAGTTCGAGGATCGTATTCAAAATATCATCACCACCATAAAATAATTAAAAAATAATACCGTTAAATCGTACCTAACAAATAGACAGCAGAGAGTAAAATATCGTAGAAGTGTTTCTCAAATTAATGAAGTAAAACATGGTGTACCCCAAGTTACAGTCTTGGGTCCATTACTATTCATATTGTATATCAATGATATGGTTAAATATGTACAACATGTTCAAATTGAAATATTTGCAGATGACACAATGTTATATTTAACTGGTTCCGATCCTAACCAAATGTTCGAATCCATAAATAAAGATCTTACGAGAATATATGAATGGCTCTGTGATAATGATTTGGGTGTGAACATTAAAAAATGCAAATACATGATAGTAGGTTCTAAGAATAATTTGAATAAAATTGATACAAATAATTTATCCATTAACCTGAATAACAATAAGTTAGAAAAAGTAAACCGAATGAAATATTTAGGAGTAATTATAGACGAAAACTTGAATTTCATAGAACATGCGAACTATATTGCGAACAAAATGTCAAAAAAAATGTATCTTGTTAACCGTATTGGTAATTATTTAGACATTAATTGTAAGGTTCTGTTATACAAGAGCCTCATTTCACCTCACATTGAATTTTGTGCAAGTATTCTATGTAACCTAAATCAAAATAATGTACAAATGTTACAAAAAATTCAAAATAAATGTATGAGAAATATTTTAAAATGTAGCAAATATACCCCTATTAAGTTAATGTTAAACGTTTAAAATTTTATGAATGTAAAACAAAGAATTATATTTAAAAATTTAGATTTTATTTACAAAATTAAATACAAAATGGTACCACAATATTTATACAACAACTTAATTCATGTCGGCGATATACACCAATATAATACTAGACAAATAAGAGACTTTTATGTAGCAAATAGTAATAGTAATAAACTGACTAAATCAACACTGTATGGAGGTCTGATCCTTTATAATTCTTTACCTGATAGTATTAAAAATTCTGGAAATTATTATACATTTAAGAGATGTTTATGTATTTATGTTAAGAATAATTTTTAGTTGTGTTCTTTTTTTGTATAACCTGTTGATGTAATTGATAGCTACTTCGCTAATAAAGACATTTCCCGACTTGACCATACAATGTATGGCATCACACTCCCTCTAAGGCACACGTGGTGTGCCTTTAGGGGAAAATTCACTAAACCCCAGATATACTACATATCAAAAGGGTTTAGCTCTGTGGGAGCCCTTGCCCGGTTATCAGGCCCGTGGTTGGCGTCGTGGCTGCAGTTCCCCATAAATTTTCTGACCGTCCGGGCTGTTCCTAACAGGACGGCTTTTTGCATTTGTTTGTAAAGGTGTTCGTCCAGACCGAGGTATTTTAAATTGTTTAAGAGATGTTTTGGGACTAGTCCTGTCGTTGACATAACAATTGGTACAGTTCGTGTGTTGTTCATGTTCCACTGAGTCTTTATTTGAAATTCCAAATCTCTATATTTGGTTATTTTCTCAGCCTGCTTGATATTTATATTATTGTTGTTAGGAATTGCTATGTCAATTAAAGTTGTTTTCCGAGAGACTTTATTAAAGACATTATTATTATTATTATTATTATTAAGTACCTATTACTCTTCTTTTATCTGAAATGTAGGATGACCTATTATTACTTCGTAAAAACATCCTTGGCTACATCCAATGTTTAGTCGTTTACAATTTGTGCTTCAGTGTGAGAAGTATAATAAAGTAAAGATTCAAAGTGTATTGTGAGAAAAAGACTAAATAAATGTAGTAGCCCCAAGATAAGCAACATTTGTATTTCTGATCCTTGAAAAAGCCCTATACAATTGTTGGCGAAACTTCGGAAAACTTATATGTTGTTCAGATATATAAATTAATTAATTCAAAAAATGGCCAGGTCCCAATCCGTAAAAAGAAGAATTAGCTAAGATCAGAATTTAGTGCAATTAATATGAAATGGAACTGGTAGCAATTCTTTGACTCCAATTGTTTTGTTCTCATTTAGAATAACAATCTTTCCGGGAAATATGTTAAAGATTTAGTTACGGAAAATATTGCACACCTAAATTGCTTCTTTTAGGGAAACCTTTTGAACTGAAAGGATTACAATATTTCATATATAAGGGTTTTGCTAATTTTCGAATTCTTTTTCTCATGTACTTCAAATCAACCTAGCCAACAGCTCTGATCTTCCTGTGATCGAGTCAACAATTGACACCATCGGAATTACCGAAGAAAAAGTCCTTGCTGTTATTAGAGAAATTCGTTTGGATTGTAGCACAGGACCACATAATATTAACCCTGTATTTTTTCAAAGTTGTGAAGAATCATTGCTTACCCCTTTAACTAATTTGTTGAAGCATTCTTTTGAAGAGTCTTGTGTTCCAGCTGATTGGAAAAACTCAATAGTTGTCCCAGTTTTTAAAGTTAGTCACCAGTAACTATCGTCAAGTTAATTTAACTTGCCTTCCATGCAAATGTTTGGAGAAACTAATTGTTCGGGATTTAACTGATTATTTTGTCACTAATGGGATTTTCAGTGAGAGACAACACGGTTTTTTTACCAAAACGTTCAATAATAACTAACATGCTATACTGTGTTAATGTGTGGACCAAAGCTGTTGACAATTCTGTGCCAGTTGATGTGATTTATCTAGACTTTAGAAGAGCTTTTGATCAAGTCCCTCATAGCCGGTTATTGTATAAACTTGAACAATATGGTATGTGGATTAAAGACTTTTTAACGTGTCGATTGGCTCGCGTTCGGGTGCACGGTGAACTGTCCGAATCATACGAAGTAATAAGTGGTGTTCCTCAAGGTTCAGTTCTCGGGCCTCTGCTGTTTAATGTGTTTGTCGCTGACCCGGCTTTGCTGTTTGGTTCAGATGCAGTGCTGTATGCGGACGACACCAAATTTTTCGGGAATCCATTAGCCACTGATAACCAGCTAAGTAGTGATATTGCTAAGTTAGCACAGTGGTGCAGTGATTGGTGTCTTCACTTGAACACCAACAAGTGTTCGGTATTGCACATTGGTTACAACAACCCAAATAATCATTACTTTATTAATAACACTCGAATAGTCTCAGTCATTACCCAAAAAGACCTTGGATTAATTGTTTCTAAGGATTTGAAATGGTCTGCTCATATTTCCAAAGTAACAAAAAAAGCTAACTCTATGGCATACATAATATCTTTGGTTTTAAAAATATGTCTCCTACTTTGCTATGTAAAATATACAAAACCTATATACGTCCATCACTTGAATGTGCAGTTCCCATATGGAATCCATATTTTTACTAAAGATATTCATCTACTTCAACAGACTCAACGCAGAATCACAAAACTGTGCCCTGCCCTTCGTAATTGTCCATACGAGGAACGCCTAGAGAAGTTGGGCATCACTTCACTTACAGACAGGCGATTACATGGTGATCTTATTGAAACTTATAAGATTCAGCATGGTTTTATTCGGTGAACTTAAGTGTATTCACAATTAATCCGAACAGCCGTCTTAGAGGTCATAATTTAAAATTGTGCCTGGAAAGATTTTATAAGTTGTGTCGACAATTCTTCATATCCAACCGAATCGTACGTTCATGGAATTCGCTACCTTCCGAAATAGTGAATGCTACATCCATAAATTGTTTTTAGAATTTATATGATCGATATGTCACTACTATGCCTATACAATTCAGCTAATTTTTCTTACTCAAATGGTATTCATTCTATGTTGCAGTTCCATCGGCAATTTTGCCGCCAACACTGCTTTTTCATCTAATAATAATAATAATAAAATTGTGATAAGAAAACTATTATAGTTTAGCAGATACATTTCCTTTTGGTCAGATTTGTGTCCCGATATGCAAAAACGTAACATAAACTCAATTGCATTGACTTCAGACTACAAGGCAAATATAAATAATGTGTTTATTCCACATTTCCTATTAATTTACACCTAAGAAATTTTAATGCAAAACATGTGAACTGAAGTGTTAAAACGCTAGTTGTATTTATTAATAGAAACCTAATAGCAACCATTGTATCGTCTTCATTGTGGATGCAATTTTAATTCTCCTCGCTTATTTGTCAGTCAGAATCAGCTACCGTCTTAATATTTCGTCCACATTGAATATTTATGAGCGGAAGGCCGGAGAATATTATCCGGGTTGGGATCCTAACAGAACAGTTGTTGCACCTAAAACCTAACCTCACATTACAATCTGCTGGTCATGTCGAGGGACCCATGCAAATTTTGTTAATTTATATCAAATCAAGCAGCCTTGACGTGGGCTAACTAACTAGCCCTGGGTGTACACGTTGGGCGGCATGAGGAGAGAGAGAGAGAGATAGAATATCCTTATCGACTTCTGAGTGATGGAGGTGAAACTGAAGGGAGAGCATTCTTGGAGAAAGCGAACAATGGGAGTGTTGAAATACTGCTCTCGTGGTGTATACGATGTAAATAAATATCAGAAATTGTTCTATAAACACGGTCATGCGACAAGAAGATAATATTCGTAAATAGGTTTTGATATATCATAATTCGTAATAATCACGTGTTACGATGTTCGTTTACTCTAATCTCCGAAACTGCCCAACCTATATCTATGAAGTTTTGTGAAACTATATGGTTCTAGCCTGAAAGTTAGGACAGTTTTAGATAAGATAAGTGACACTGTTGTTGACTTCTATTTTTTTTTATTCAAATAAGAGTGAACATTTTGTGGCGCATCCACCAAATTGTAACCAAAATGGAATCTGACACTTGTACATTTATAAAGACTTATAAAAATTTGCGGCGTCACTGAATCTTATCAGTCTGATTCTGTCCAAACAATGCGAAATATAATCAATGAATTGACTTAAAATGTTGCACAACTTTGTATTCTCACATAAGAGTATTTTAATACTTCGTATTACAAAGTTCCGACGTAAATAGGAAATTCAAAGCATTTCGACAGGTTTGGATACATTTTTTTTATTTCCTTTCATTCTACAGCATAGCAGCAGCAATAGAATTATTGAAAATGTATTTTCTGAATATGTTAGTTACTTTTCAGAATGATACTTGTGGCATATTTTTCAATGTCTAAGTGCTTCTTGGGAAATAACACCACAGTTTAAAGAAAATTGCTCTATATTCCAAATGTTTCGGGGTCTAGATCAGACCCCGTTGTCAATGGTTAAGAAACTACGGATTAAAAAAGCATAACTCTAAGATGTAAATTAAAATATTTGACAATGTGTATTATTTGATTTTTGACGTAACTAAAAGAATTTTATTTGTAATATACAGGGTAACACAGAAATTTCTAAAGATCATATAATCATAAAGTTCCTTTCAAATTGGAAGAATTTGAAAGGGAGATCTTCTGAATTTTATGTGGCGCTCCTAGGTGCGACTTTGTTATAAGATAGTGCATTCGCCAAAAATGCGACCAAAGAACTTTGTAGATTCAGTGATCCCATTAAAATCATAAGGGAAAACCTAGGAAAAACCTTATGAACTATCCCGATATTGGGTTGTTCACAAGGACATGACCATTAGCAATTTCTTCCTCAATCCGTAATTTCTTCACCATTGACAACGGGGTCTGATCTAGACCCCGAAACGTTTGGAATATACAGCAATTTTCTTTAAACTGTGGTGTTATTTCCCAGGAAGCACTTAGACATATTAGTTACTGTTAGTTACAATAATTTTATTAACCTATATAGTAAATAATATTCGACAAAATAGAAAAAAAATGAAAATAACAAAAATCAGCTTCTAGTAGAGTTGTACCGTACAAGTTTGGGATCGAACTCGGGTTCTCAATCTGCCTATTTCCCAAATCTCACATAAATCTGATGGTAGGAGAGATAGAAACCGATTTTAATCGTCATCGAGAAAATGGACAGAATGTATCGTACTAAGTTCAATTCCTGAAGTATATCATGTTTCTAGGCAGGCGGCAGTGGAAGCGATAACCGAGGATAGTTACAGGTGGCGATAGTGGTAATTTTTTTTGGTCATGCTCGTGTAAACGTAAACGTTTCAAAATTGGCTGCATACAAGATTGCGATGTATTTAAGCGAATTCCCGAGAGGTGTCTGCCTAGAGCGTTACCATTAGAGCGGCGGACAGAGGTAAAGTTATCAAAAATAATAAGGGGGGAAACTTGTCATTAAGTAAAAGGGCACCATTTGCACCAGTTTTTTGTTTACACATAAGAAATTATAATGCAAACCGGCAAAAGAAGAATTAATATGTCGAAGCATACATCTGAGTGTTCAGTTTACCATAGAAAATGAGTTCGGGTTCGACATTGCTAGAGTACTCCGCACAGCAAAGCCTCCAAAATCGAAATTAACTTCTTGCTGCTGGCAAAGGTAACGGGACAGTTCTGACCAACACTAAGGATTATGTATACTAGTTGGATCCTTTAGTCCACTCTCATGACTAAAAAATAATTAATTAAATTTGCCTGTTGTTTTCTGAATGATACTTGTGGCATATTTTATGTCTAAGTGCTTCTTGGGAAATAATACCACAGCAATTTTCTTTAAACTGTGGTGTTATTTCCCAAGAAGCACTTAGACATTAAATTTGCTTATTTTATATAGTTGCCATACGCTAGTAAAGTATATTTGACAATAGGTATTTGCGCCAAATCGTGTTTTATTTGTGGAACGCTGGTTCTGTCAAGGCCGTAATTTATGTTTGCTGTGTTGTAGATTAAAATTTAGTTATCCCATAAAATGGAAAGAAAAACATCAAAACGAAATTGCGGTGTAGTTGATTTTGAGAATACATCAAGGAAAAATCAAAAATTACAATTCTACCGTTTTCCTGAATTTCTATAGCAATCGGAGAGGAAGAAAAGATGGATTAAAGCAGTTTGTCGTCAAGGGCAATTAAATTAAATTTCCACGTTTTTAGTCATTACTAACTCCATAAAATTATTCGCAATTATTGTTCTCTTAATAAAAATAAGATTCAATAACTCTTGCAATCAGAAAAGTTAATCATGTAAATACTTTTGTGTCCCAAAAAAAAATTGAAATTTAAGGTTAACATAATTTTTAATTTTTTATGAATAAAGAAAAAAAAAGTAACTTTTTAGTTACAGGAGAGATGAAAAGCCAGGAAC
Source organism: Octodonta nipae (assembly GCA_034190945.1). Classification (NCBI taxonomy): domain Eukaryota; kingdom Metazoa; phylum Arthropoda; class Insecta; order Coleoptera; family Chrysomelidae; genus Octodonta; species Octodonta nipae. The sequence goes on along the minus strand of CM067219.1, from coordinate 5,327,343 downwards.
ATATTCAAGGATCTGCTGTGCTCATTTCGATAGAACAGAAAAATCAAACAATGTAGATACATAACAAAGTTTACAATTCCACTATTTATCTTGTAATATATCAATATTTATACTGTGTTATATAAATATAAATAACACTTTTTATTTTTATTTTTTTATGAGCGCTTCTTTATTATTAGTTATTACAAAAGCTATAAATAATATATAATCAATATTCATTTCTTTGTGAATTAACATGTATATTTGCATCTGTTGTTGCTTTATTATCCTTGTTCCAACGTCAAAATTTTTATCTTGACCATTAAAACTCCATCGTAAGTGAAATCTACCAATAAATTATATATAATGAATAAAGTTAATTTGTTTTTTCTTATATATATTTACTTGCTATTGTTAATCTCAATTGGAGCTTCATCGACTCCTGAAGATGCAATTTTTTCGTGTCGTAGGTACTCGTAATCTTTCAACCCACAAACCAGCATAAAGATTTTGCTTTTTTATATACATATTGCAGGAAATATATTTGGAATGTAACTTTTGTTATGTGCATTGTTTACTTTTTTCCCAAACAATTTGACCACTGCAAATCATTGAATTTGTTTCTGTTTGAGATGGATTGCGCCACTGCTGTAATTAAAAACTCTCAGTTTTGTTAATAGAACAACAATTATAATTAATTTTATACATACCAGAATCTAGAAAAATACTGAGCATTTATTGTTAAATAAATCAGATAATTGAATATCAACAATCCATAAGCATGTCTCTGAACGCCTACAAACTGTCAACTCCCGAACGGCAGTTTTCGATAAAAGAAAAATGTAAAACTTATATAAATTTCTCTAGCAAAGAACATCAACGCAGAAGTCATCCATCGATTCAGTTCCTGAAAAGAATAAATAGCGTGTAGTCCCTCCGTCCCAGCACAATATTCGGTTGGCTCCTTGGAGGACCGGTTCAATTATATTTCTGTCTACAGCGATCGTAGCAAATTTGTTACCGATATTTGTATACTTTATTGTTTATGTATTCCATTCAGGTAGACGAAGTGAAACTCTCTAAATTGTTTGTCTTGTTTGATTTTGAACGATGTGCTTAACTTTTCAGAAAGACAAAAAATAGTTCACTTTGGCGGATTTACTTCAACAGAGCTTTTTGAAAAAGCGTAATTCTTCAAGGAGTTACGTAGTGATTTAAAATTAAAATGCAAAGGTGTTTTTATTATATCTTTATTTTCAACTGAAATGTGAGTTCCTAAATTATGGATGTATAGCACTGAAAAATCGCAACACCTCAAAAAGATGTGTTATGGAAAAAACAAAAACACAAAGTACCATCACTAATAAATTCCTTGGCTTTAAACCAATAACAGATAATAAAGATTCTCCGCAAAATTAATTAATGGGAAATGGCTTTCGGCCAATTAAAGTATGTGGTAGCTCTTGGAGAGTAGATAAAAAGTGCTCATGGGCACAAAGTTCCAGAACCGAAAGTTTTTTTCAAATTCAAGTATGTGATATACTTTAAAGAGTATATCAAAAGTGCTCATGGGCACAGAGCTCCAAAGCAAATAGTTTAGGATCTACAGCCCTCTAAATTTGAAGTCATTTCCCATAAGGATTCTGCGGGGTCCTTGATAATCAACTCAATACAACATAATACAAATTTTAAAACATTTGTGTCCCAAACTCTTTATGGATCTGTTTAGTAATTATCATCTAATTTTATAAATAAAATTACAATTATAGGAATACATAATTCATAATAGCACCTAAGGCAAAGCCTTGTGTTCTGTCATTAGGAAATATTTTTTTAATTTAATATTGTTTTGATTGTGTTTGTCAACCACGTTTACGAGGGCTGCCTTTTATATTTCGGGATTAGAGAACAAAAAAATATATTAATCATCGAAAATCGCTTTATTGTTTTTCAAAATATTCCCCATGAAGATCTATACACTTTTGCATGCGTTTGAACCAATTGTCGAAGCACTTTTTCCACTCTGATTGAGGTATCTCCAAAACATGCATTCTGAACGCAGCAACCGCTTCTTCAGGTGTCGAAAAACGTTGTTTTTTACGTACGGGAATAAAAAGAAGTCATTTGGTGACAAGTCTGGACTATATGGCGGATGACTCATCAAATCGATGTTTTGAGTGGTCAAAATGCAGTTGTTTGAGCAGATGTGTGAGAGCTCGCATTGTCGTGGTGAAGAGTGATCCGTCTTCGGCGGTTGGTTTTCCTCATTTCTTGGAAGACAACTGGCAAACAAATGATTGTGTACCACTCAAAATTGACTGTTCTGCGTTGTTCTAGTGGTACGGTTGCGACATGTCCAGTTTTTCCGAAAAAACAGGCGATTATTTGCTTGGAAGTGCTTCATGCGCGAACAACTTTTGTTGGATTCGGCTCATCTTGAAACACCCATACAGTCGACTGCTGTTGACTTTCGGGCTCATACGCGTAAATCCACGATTCATTACCTGTCACTATGTCATAAACGTGTTTTGAAGCACCGCGATCGTATTTATTGAGCTTTTCTTTCGACCAATCAATACGAGTCTTTTTTTGAACGATTGACAAATTGTGTGGGATCCAACGCGAACAAATTTTTTTGACATTCAAATGTTTATGCAATATTGAATGTATGCTGGTCCCACTAATGTGTAAGGTTGACTCAATCTCACGATAAGTCACATGACGATCTTGCAATATCCGTTCGCACACAGCATCAATGGTTTCCGGAACAACAACTGTTTTTGGACGACCTTCACGAAATTCGTCTTGGAGTGAACTACGACCTCGATTGAATTCACCATACCATCGATAAACAGTGGTTCTTGATGGAGTTTCATCGCCAAAAATTAAATTAAGTTCATCCATGCACTCTTGCTGAGTTAATCCACGTCGAAAGTTGTAAAGAATAATCGCACGAAAATATTCACGATTTAATTCCATTTTTTGCCGAGATGAATCCTTTAAGTTACTGTAAACAACTGTACTGTACTGTAGCGCTCGTATGTCAAAACGTTCTGAGTACGTATAACCTCAAAAATGTCAAACTTTACGATAGAGCTGTCAGTTGTCATATTGCAACACTAGGGTTTTCCAATCCAGAAATATAAAAGGCAGCTCTCGTATCTATACACTCTCCAACACGTCTTGGGATTGACTCAATAAGGTAGACTTCTTCTTGAGAAATACTATCCCAAGCTACCTGTATTTCATGTCTTAGAACCTCCATAATCCCTGGGATCGGGGGTAAATTTTCAAGCATTTTACTCATCAATTTCCAAACATGTTCTAAGGGCGAAAGATCAGAGGATCTTTGCGGCCATGGCAACAGATTCACATGGGTCTCTTTAACAAAATTTTAAACTAACTTGAGCAACATTAAATGTTGTTGAAATGTAGGATCCACTGTAACGTGTAGAAAAAAAATTGAAACCGGACCTCTCCACCACCTAAGTTTCTTTAACGCCAGTGATGATCTCGCCCTTTAATTATCGTCTTAGTGGAGAGAATTTTTCAGGCTCGAGTTGAACGCGTGGTAGACCGTTCCCTCTTCTCGTTTTGATGTCGTTAAGCAAATATCGTTACCTTAAGGAGGTATGCGAATTTTTTGGTAATAGTGGCGTTCTGCTAGAGAGAAGCTGCCGTACCATATTTTGAAAAGTACGGAGAAGACGATTATTGAGTTATATATTACATGGTGTTTAAAGTAATTTGAAAGATATGCCGATGGTTCAGGAATTGTTAGATTGAAAGTCAACCCCTTTCACGAAAAGGTAAGCACGGCCATTTTGTGTCGAAAAAAAGCCGTCATGTGCAATATTATATTTTCGAGTTTTACGTTGGGATTCTTCTTTTACGTTTTACGTTTTTATTTTCCCTTTATATTGGAGTCATTCCCCTACGATGGAATGATGCACGTTGTTTAAATTGTTCTTTTATTGGAGTTCGTCTCATTTATTTAGTAAGTATTTCGGTGCAGCATACTGTGGTTGGAATTTATATGTTTAGAGTTTAACTGGTAGCCGTTTTTTTAAATATTCTTTGATTTTTGGAAAGTTTTGCTGTTCACCCAAGCTGAATAGAGACTCATAAGAGAAGATTATCTGATGCCAATCCACATTCCAATGTTGTCGTTCTCTGCACACATGTTGTTGCCGTCGATGCTCAGAGGTTAGAGGTAGCAGAAGATATGTTTGATAATGCTGCAATGGCCTTGTTCTCCTAGCCAAATTTCGAGTTGTCGAAAATCCGCCTATAAAGATTATAAGCCTTAGACGTATTATATAACCACGCTTGACAACATCTCGTATCAGTAGTTGGATTTCTGTTCATGCGGTTAGAGATTTCTCCAAATGAAAAACCCCCCTCACGTAAACCAATAGTTAGACCTCTTTCAAATTCACTTAGCTGGCGACGCCGTCGGCGTACACGTACTCTAGGCCTTTTAAATTACTAAACAGCGATCCCATCAAACAGTTTAATTTTTGATAAATTATAAAAAGTTCAAAAAACGACTACAATATTAATTTATAAAAAAATATATATGAAAGAACATTCACCAAACTTTACCAAATTTTAATCATGAATTCCTTATCAATAATTATTAAATTTAAACATCTCCTTCTGGGCGTTGCAATTTCTTTGTCAGTGAGTATATTTAAAATCAAAACTGGTTTGACTGTGTTAACATGTTGATGAACAGTTTATATTTGATCTCCATATCGTTGAAGGTTGTATCTTGTAATAAATTTGATAAAATTAAATTTCATTTAAATGACCTCACCCCAACAACAAAACCCACCCGATTTTAGAATTATTGTCTTTGGAATACTTAAGACTTTTCACAAAAGGGTTGAAAAGAAACCACATCAAGTGTCACAGGCACTTGTGAACGAAAAGACAGCACAACAATGTCCCACAGAGAGCGACTTCGAAACCGAGTAATTCGATCCTTTTAACCGGTAAATGTTGTTCGGTTTCTCTTTTAAACAAACTGCCCCCATAATAATCGTCTTCTGTCTGGCGTATTGTGTTGCGGGATCACGAGTTTTCGACGTTTCCGCCGTTAGAGTGGCTCATAATGACGTCGATGATGTGTCTTCGATTTAATGCGTGCTCGGTTAAAATGTCACACAGGGAAATCGAAACGCGACCAAGGAACGAAATAGGTACTTAAAGTTCAACAGAAAAGAATGCCATTGATTTTTTTTATTGTTTAGGTTACCGCATTTTCATAAAAGTTTTTTCTGGGATAACAAAATAATACAGGAAACATGATGTTGCATCCAAGGTATACCCATAGAAAAAAAAAATAAGTATTTTAGGGAAAATCTTTCGATGGTATTGAAACGTCGGTGAGTTGCTCTTTGTAAACCCGTGAAGGTTCATAATTTAAAAATAAATACATATCTGCATTTTCATGTAGCATATAGTACGGTTGAGCCATAATAATAATATATTAAACAGGCTCACCGAATTAATCACATGACTATGAAAAAGGACCTAACAGCAGAATTTTATAGAAGGGTAAGACGACTGTTGAAAACCAAACTAAACAGTAAAAATCTGTTTCAGGCTATTAACACCTATGCATGTTCAGTGCTCAGTTACTCTTTCGGTATAGTTAATTGGTACAAGACTGACTTTGAACAATTACAACGAAAAGTTCGAGTTTTACTAACAAAAGCTCAAGATCACCATCCAAAGAGCTCTGTTGAACGTACAACTTTGCCACGGTATGAAGAAGGAAGAGGATTGACAGATCTAAGTAAACTATTAGATCAACAAATTTCTATTTTGCGTAGTCATTTCCAGAAACTCGCAGAATTTTCTGATCCAATTACACCACCATTTTCATTAAATGTGTGGGGTGGTAATATTGGCGATTATTTGATTCGTCCTTTCTTCTTGCCAGGGCGACTTACTGGTCAATCATACAGACATTTTTTAGAGAACGATTTGCCCTTGTTATTGGATGATATACCTCTTATGATGCGACGTGAAATGTGGTTCATGCACGACGGTGCTCCTGCTCATTTTTCACTTTTGGCTAGGTGGATTGGACGAGGTGGACATCAGCCATGGCCCGCCAGATCCCCAGATTTAAATAGTTTAGATTTCTTTCTATGGGGTCATCTGAAATCTCTAGTGTACATAACTCCAGTGAATACCGTGGACGAACTGAGAAATCGTATAATAGGCGCGTTTGATACAATTAGGAATACTCCAGGAGTGTTTGAAAGAGTTCGATCGTCTATGAGAAGAAGAACAGAAGCTTGTATAAGGGTTGAGGAAGGACATTTTCAACACTTGCTGTAGTTTAGTTCCTTTGTTGTTATTTAGTTTTTTTATTATGATTAATTTTTGAGTTGTACGTTTCTTGCAGTAATACATTTTTTTTGATGATTATACCAGTTTATCGAA